>CM067172.1:76932568-76985068 GCA_034093135.1 Erigeron breviscapus | reverse complement strand
ATAGCATACTTGCGTGTGAACCGCGTATATAAATAGCCATACTTGCGTGTGAACCGCGTAAAATATATATATGCTTGCGTGTGAACCGCGTAAAATATATATATGCTTGCGTGTGAACCGCTTAAACAGAATATACATGCGTGTGAACCGCGTATATAAATAGGCCATACTTGCGTGTGAACCGCGTAAAATATATATATGCTTGCGTGTGAACCGCGTATAAACATATAATAAGCTTGCGTGTGAACCGCGTATATAAATAGGCCATACTTGCGTGTGAACCGCGTAAAATATATATATGCTTGCGTGTGAACCGCGTAAAATATATATATGCTTGCGTGTGAACCGCGTATATAAATACATACTTGCGTGTGAACCGCGTATATAAATACCATACTTGCGTGTGAACCGCGTATAAAATATACATGCGTGTGAACCGCGTATATAAATAGGCCATACTTGCGTGTGAACCGCGTAAAATATATATATGCTTGCGTGTGAACCGCGTATAAACATATATACATGCGTGTGAACCGCGTATATAAATAGGCCATACTTGCGTGTGAACCGCGTAAAATATATATATGCTTGCGTGTGAACCGCGTATAAACATATATTAAGCTTGCGTGTGAACCGCGTATATAAATAGCCATACATGCGTGTGAACCGCGTATATAAATAGGCCATACTTGCGTGTGAACCGCGTAAAATATATATATGCTTGCGTGTGAACCGCGTAATATATATATATGCTTGCGTGTGAACCGCGTAAAATATATATATGCTTGCGTGTGAACCGCGTATATAAATACCATACTTGCGTGTGAACCGCGTATATAAATACCATACTTGCGTGTGAACCGCGTATATAAATAGTATACATGCGTGTGAACCGCGTATATAAATAGGCCATACTTGCGTGTGAACCGCGTAAAATATATATATGCTTGCGTGTGAACCGCGTAATATATATATATGCTTGCGTGTGAACCGCGTAAAATATATATATGCTTGCGTGTGAACCGCGTATATAAATACATACTTGCGTGTGAACCGCGTATATAAATAGCCATACTTGCGTGTGAACCGCGTATATAAATACCATACTTGCGTGTGAACCGCGTATATAAATAGCCATACTTGCGTGTGAACCGCGTATATAAATAGCCATACTTGCGTGTGAACCGCGTAAAATATATATATGCTTGCGTGTGAACCGCGTATAAACATATATTAAGCTTGCGTGTGAACCGCGTATATAAATACCAACCACAATTCAACGATCGTCAACCATCAATAATTAACGCAAAATAAACTACACGCACATACACTTAGGAGGATTCTGCTTTCATCAAGTTCTAGATGCTTATATATAGGGTCACCCGCAGCCTTCCCACCACATCTAGAACTCTTTGAAGGCGTAACCGACTTCCATGTATGCACGTCCATCCTAAATAATAATAATAATAATCATAATAATATATATATCTCAATCCTTTACTAGAATCAACCATAAATACATTGCACATACATTTCATACGACTTTACTTTTAAGGAATCATAGATGCTTATATATAGGGTCACCCGCAGCCTTCCCACCACATCTATAATCCATTAAAGGTATCGTCGTCTTCCCTGTATGCACACTATCCTAATCACAATATCAAATCACTACAAGATCATATGGGGTAAAGCAACATCGCATAATAAATGAGTGCGCGAATTATTAACGTCAGATCATGTGTCGTACGTATGTAAGACCATGATGTATATCAAATGCGTATCAATAATGTCATCAATGCAACAATAAAAGTATGTTTGAGTGTGCACCGCACAAGTCAAGTATAACAAAGCGTATATGAACATCCCAACACATTCCCAATATCCATCAATCACTCTAAACAGCGCGTACATACACTTCGGAGGATTTTACTTTCATCGAGTTCTAGATGCTTATGTATAGGGTCATCCGCAGCCTTCCCACCACATCTAAAACCTTTTGAAAGTAAAACCGACCTCTATGTATACACTACTATCCTAATTTATTTAACAATATCACAATCTCATACAAACCCATCAAGCACTAAAGCAAACTATCCATCATTCATCCAATGCCACCAACTAGACATTTTGTACGCGAGTAAAATCAAACAACACCAACAATCATTTACAAACACAAGTAACAAGTAATCACATAAGTTTACACTTTTCAGCCCGAATCTCAAGCGAGTAGGGAACTACGGAACTCACCTTGATTTCCAAGCAAAACGACAAGTTAATACCGAGCTATAAATGTCCAACGACCGTCACGAGCCCACAACCTATCAATATATATCATGGTGTCATCAAAATCAACTCTATAACCCTATACAAGTTGGTTAATTAAGTATGAGTCGCGCCAAAGTCCCACAACGCCTTAATGACTCTCCCGCATGAACTATAACACTTTGACCCGACATTTTTGGAAATGGAGGAAGATTCATACAAAATGAAGGTTACTACAAGAAACTAGACTCTCTCACGATTCCAACGATAGGTCATACGTCTAAACAGACTTACGGTTCAAAAGTTATTGACGTTTGAAAATGTTCGACAAAACTAGTCCCTAACGGGCGTCATAAAAGTAACGGCCGTTAACTCCATCACCAGCCAAGTTACTGTAACGGCCATGTAACTGCCGTCACAAAGTGTAACGGGCGTTACACAATGTAACGGCCGTTACAACCCATCAGTTCAGTATCTGCAGTTTTTCATGAACCAAAACCCTAAAAACCCTACCGTTAAATTTTTCTACATTGGTAACCCTACTACGCAATTAAGAACCGTATTACCCGTTGGTATTCAAATTGCACTCACTCAATCGTCAAGAACCTTAATATCATAGAGCACAACGTACGTGAAGAGTTTGTCGTCTTCTAGGGTCAAGATGTACACACGGGGTATTTGGCCAAATTTGGTTAGTCAAATTACACGTAAAGTCAACGGGTCAAAATTCACGGATGTTACATTATTCCCCCGTCAAAAGAATTTCGTCCCGAAATTCAACGAATTACCAATTGTTAAACAAATGTGGGTACTTAGGCCTCAATTCTAGCGATCTCCACCACACATCAATCCATTTCTTGTCTTCGGCGACTTCATAATGAAGTCCATCACAATTTGTCTTCCTTCAAATCTCTCTCCCGTCTTTCACTACACGCTTATTCGCATCTCAGGAGTCTATAAGGGTTTTGACCACACGCGCGATGTTAGGAAGTTAAGCGTATACGAAATTTTAAATTATCGAGATGGGACAAGCCCGATAAGTCACCCGGAAAGGCCTCGGGAGACTCAAGATTGTCGGAGACGACGTTAGTTTCCAGATTCTTAAGACGGTAGCTCTAAGGACGCTTGAGTTTGGCAACTTGCATGAAACCCTAAAAACCCTACCGTTAAATTTTTCTACATTGGTAACCCTACTACGCAATTAAGAACCGTATTACCCGTTGGTATTCAAATTGCACTCACTCAATCGTCAAGAACCTTAATATCATAGAGCACAACGTACGTGAAGAGTTTGTCGTCTTCTAGGGTCAAGATGTACACACGGGGTATTTGGCCAAATTTGTTAGTCAAATTACACGTAAAGTCAACGGGTCAAAATTCACGGATGTTACATTATTCCCCCGTCAAAAGAATTTCGTCCCGAAATTCAACGAATTACCAATTGTTAAACAAATGTGGGTACTTAGGCCTCAATTCTAGCGATCTCCACCACACATCAATCCATTTCTTGTCTTCGGCGACTTCATAATGAAGTCCATCACAATTTGTCTTCCTTCAAATCTCTCTCCCGTCTTTCACTACACGCTTATTCGCATCTCAGGAGTCTATAAGGGTTTTGACCACACGCGCGATGTTAGGAAGTTAAGCGTATACGAAATTTTAAATTATCGAGATGGGACAAGCCCGATAAGTCACCCGGAAAGGCCTCGGGAGACTCAAGATTGTCGGAGACGACGTTAGTTTCCAGATTCTTAAGACGGTAGCTCTAAGGACGCTTGAGTTTGGCAACTTGCATGAAACCCTAAAAACCCTACCGTTAAATTTTTCTACATTGGTAACCCTACTACGCAATTAAGAACCGTATTACCCGTTGGTATTCAAATTGCACTCACTCAATCGTCAAGAACCTTAATATCATAGAGCACAACGTACGTGAAGAGTTTGTCGTCTTCTAGGGTCAAGATGTACACACGGGGTATTTGGCCAAATTTGGTTAGTGAGTCGTTAAACACTCGAAATCTTAAACATATAGTTCGAAAACACACGAACGAGCGTACTTCAAAGGGGTAACGTTAGGGTAACCGAGATCATAGTCTGTTCCAATATCGAATAGCGTCATAACATAACGACTGTTGAGAAGAATGTACCTTAACCAACGTTTGGATCATTTTGGCCTCCATTGCCAATTCCCGCAAAAGCTCGGTCACGAGGATGAACTTGATGGCCTTGTTGGCCACGGTTTTGATTCGGCCCGGTAATTTGGAGTTGATTCGGATGGACCGCCACTTCAACTTGTTGTCCAATCCATTGCGGACAATTATTTCGGTAGTGATCAGGGCTTCCACATTTAAAGCACGTACCCCATGGAAAGTTGCCTTGAGGATGAACGGTTTGAAGAGGTACTATATTCAAAGGTGCCGTTTTCGGTGCTCTACAATCTCTTGCCAAATGTCCAAGTCGATTACAATTGAGGCAAGCTCCACATTGGGTGTTAATGGGATGATGCTTATTACACCTGTTACAAAAAGGATGAGGTCCCACATAAGGCCTCCTTGCCGGCTTAACTGCCGCCATCCCCCTTCCCCGGTTAACATTCGTGGGATCAAACCTTCCCATCTTCTTCATTCCACTTGATTCTCCAATTTCCTTTCTCTTGTTTGTCGAGGAGTTACTCAGAACACCGCTTCTCAACAAGTCTTCAGTCACACTACCGGCCCGGTTGACAGCATCGGCTAAAGAAGTAGGCATGTTTGAATTCACATAGGATCGGACTTGAGGATTCAAGCCCAATACAAACTTCTCGATGGCCCGAGCCTCGGAATCCACCAAGTGAGGAATGAGGGTAGACAACTCTTGAAATCGGCTCCCTCCATATTGAGATTAGCAAACTCAATGGTCAAGTTTTGTAGTTCATAGGGAGGACAAAACTTTGCCTTCACTTTGTTCTTGAAATCGATCCATTCTAAGTTATAAGTCCGCCCCAAAGTTATCTCTTGGTTCCACCAACTCAAGGCGTCATTTTTAAACATGCCGGATGCATAAGAAATCCGGTCGTCATATGTGCAATGACTCCTCTCAATTACTGCCTCGATCTCCTCAAACCACCTTATACACTCTGTGGGACCGCCTCTTCCATTAAACTCCGGCGCCCCACAGTTTTTGAAGTCTTTAAATATACACCCCTGTCGGTATCCTCCATGTTGATTATACAGGGGTATACGGTTATCAACTCTCACTGGTTCCTCTTCTTCGTTTTCTGCGTCCTGAGGTTGAGCATTTTCATTATTCACATTTTCTGGGGCTTCATTGTTTTGAGCCACATTGTTCTGCCCAAGACTTGCCGTGACTTGAGCAATAATGGTTGGCATGAGATTAGCGATCGTTTGAGCGATCACCTCAGCCATGTTTGGTTCAGGAATTTCACCACGACCCCTTCCTTGGCCTCTACCACGGCCCCTACCTCTAACTCCTTGTACCTCCGGTTGAGCTTCCGGTTGAGGTTCTTCCGGTTCAGCCCTATAGTTCGTTCCGGCTCTCCTTGGTCTCACCATTTCTATAAAACAAGTGACACGTTGATCCTAGAGTTAGTCTCAAATGCTCACATGTTAGTCACACAAGTAGTCAATGCTCTCATACCGACACCACATACTCATTTCATATCATTAAGCTAAGGCAAAAGTGTTAGAATCCTATGAGATTGTTACTTAGCATATCATTATGTCAATTTCATTACAATCGTTCATTATTAATTCAAGTAATCATGCTCAATACATCATAAAATCAAACAATTAACACCAATGGGTTAAGTATAATCTGAATTCGATATGCTCTCTAGTTATTGACCAGGTATGTATACAGGGTGTACCAACGGCTAACCCTCCACCCAATCAACTTCCATTAAGCATATCGGTTCCTTATTATACTTTAAGCCACACGTGCGCAATCCATGATGTCATTAACTTGTTATAATGTTGGGCGACCATAAAAGAGTTGATCGGGTTCTTTTAGGGTTGCCACAATATTATACTAAGTTAATACCATAACTTCATTTTGCTCTAACGCATCCAACAAACATCAATCAGTAACAACAATCCATATCAATGACAATTAATTTCAATCAATGCATACATTAACCACATTGTACCCATTCCACATTCATCACGTTGAATTCAATCCATCACATAAGTGGTCTTAACTACGAACTCACAATATACACTTTCTAAGGTTCACAGAATTCATGTTGCACACAAATTTCCTAACCATGCATGCTATATGAAGAGTTTTAACTTAAGCCGTAGTCTAGGTCAAACCGCCTAATTCTCTACGACCACGCATGGCCACCATTCTGTAACACCCCAAGCCAAGGCTCAGAATATCACGGAAATCATATAGCGCAAGGTGGGATTAATGTAGAACATGAACTAAATGCAAATAAAGGATTCAGTGAATCCATACAATAAAAGAAACAAGTATCAAAATGTAACAGAAGCAAGTAATCGTCAAGGTTTACAAAACGACATCGAAAGAGTGCTATCAATCCTAAGTACAATGCAACATAAGGCAAATGGATCCTTGATCCATATAAGTCCAGTCCGGGTTCAACAGCAAGCAAACAATCAAACTCCACGTCCTGGATAACCTGGTTACCTGAAAAGTGTACTAAGCATAGTCAACACAAGGTTGGTGAGTTCGTAGTAATGGTCCACAAGGAAACCATCCACCAAATCATAATATACTAATAGAGGCGAAACATGACTTACAGTGAGCCTCTAAGTAACACAGTAACGTCCAACAACAAGATCACACAAAACGAGTAAGCGTGTAATAAATGAGCACAACTGATGTAAATATCAATACATGTGCCTAAAAGCATAAACGGTCATAATGCAATATCATATCGTAAATCGAACTCATAACAATCATGCCACAAATGCACCAAATAGGGTGTGCCTGCGTGTAAACCGCTTAAACAGAATATACATGCGTGTGAACCGCGTATATAAATAGGCCATACTTGCGTGTGAACCGCGTATATAAATAGGCATACTTGCGTGTGAACCGCGTATATAAATACCATACTTGCGTGTGAACCGCGTATATAAATACCATACTTGCGTGTGAACCGCGTATATAAATAGACCATACTTGCGTGTGAACCGCGTATATAAATACCATACTTGCGTGTGAACCGCGTATATAAATACCATACTTGCGTGTGAACCGCGTATATAAATACCATACTTGCGTGTGAACCGCGTATATAAATAGACCATACTTGCGTGTGAACCGCGTATATAAATACCATACTTGCGTGTGAACCGCGTATATAAATACATACTTGCGTGTGAACCGCGTATATAAATAGACCATACATGCGTGTGAACCGCATATATAAATAGGCCATACTTGCGTGTGAACCTCGTGCGTGTGAACCGCTTAAATAGAATATACATGCGTGTGAACCGCGTATATAAATAGACCATACTTGCGTGTGAACCGCGTATATAAATAGACCATACTTGCGTGTGAACCGCGTTGCGTGTGAACCGCGTATATAAATAGACCATACTTGCGTGTGAACCGCGTATATAAATACCATACTTGCGTGTGAACCGCGTATATAAATACATACTTGCGTGTGAACCGCGTATATAAATAGACCATACTTGCGTGTGAACCGCGTATATAAATACCATACTTGCGTGTGAACCGCGTATATAAATACCATACTTGCGTGTGAACCGCTTAAATAGAATATACATGCGTGTGAACCGCGTATATAAATAGACCATACTTGCGTGTGAACCGCGTATATAAATAGACCATACTTGCGTGTGAACCGCGTTGCGTGTGAACCGCGTATATAAATACCATACTTGCGTGTGAACCGCGTATATAAATAGACCATACTTGCGTGTGAACCGCGTATATAAATACCATACTTGCGTGTGAACCGCGTATATAAATAGACCATACTTGCGTGTGAACCGCGTATATAAATACCATACTTGCGTGTGAACCGCGTATATAAATACCATACTTGCGTGTGAACCGCTTAAATAGAATATACATGCGTGTGAACCGCGTATATAAATAGACCATACTTGCGTGTGAACCGCGTATATAAATAGACCATACTTGCGTGTGAACCGCGTTGCGTGTGAACCGCGTATATAAATACCATACTTGCGTGTGAACCGCGTATATAAATAGACCATACTTGCGTGTGAACCGCGTATATAAATACCATACTTGCGTGTGAACCGCGTATATAAATAGACCATACTTGCGTGTGAACCGCGTATATAAATACCATACTTGCGTGTGAACCGCGTATATAAATACCATACTTGCGTGTGAACCGCTTAAATAGAATATACATGCGTGTGAACCGCGTATATAAATAGACCATACTTGCGTGTGAACCGCGTATATAAATAGACCATACTTGCGTGTGAACCGCGTTGCGTGTGAACCGCGTATATAAATACCATACTTGCGTGTGAACCGCGTATATAAATAGACCATACTTGCGTGTGAACCGCGTATATAAATACCATACTTGCGTGTGAACCGCGTATATAAATAGACCATACTTGCGTGTGAACCGCGTATATAAATACCATACTTGCGTGTGAACCGCGTATATAAATACCATACTTGCGTGTGAACCGCTTAAATAGAATATACATGCGTGTGAACCGCGTATATAAATAGACCATACTTGCGTGTGAACCGCGTATATAAATAGACCATACTTGCGTGTGAACCGCGTTGCGTGTGAACCGCGTATATAAATAGACCATACTTGCGTGTGAACCGCGTATATAAATACCATACTTGCGTGTGAACCGCGTATATAAATACATACTTGCGTGTGAACCGCGTATATAAATAGACCATACTTGCGTGTGAACCGCGTATATAAATACCATACTTGCGTGTGAACCGCGTATATAAATACCATACTTGCGTGTGAACCGCTTAAATAGAATATACATGCGTGTGAACCGCGTATATAAATAGACCATACTTGCGTGTGAACCGCGTATATAAATAGACCATACTTGCGTGTGAACCGCGTTGCGTGTGAACCGCGTATATAAATAGACCATACTTGCGTGTGAACCGCGTATATAAATACCATACTTGCGTGTGAACCGCGTATATAAATACATACTTGCGTGTGAACCGCGTATATAAATAGACCATACTTGCGTGTGAACCGCGTATATAAATACCATACTTGCGTGTGAACCGCGTATATAAATACCATACTTGCGTGTGAACCGCTTAAATAGAATATACATGCGTGTGAACCGCGTATATAAATAGACCATACTTGCGTGTGAACCGCGTATATAAATAGACCATACTTGCGTGTGAACCGCGTTGCGTGTGAACCGCGTATATAAATAGTTTGAGTGTGCACCGCACAAGTCAAGTATAACAAAGCGTATATGAACATCCCAACACATTCCCAATATCCATCAATCACTCTAAACAGCGCGTACATACACTTCGGAGGATTTTACTTTCATCGAGTTCTAGATGCTTATGTATAGGGTCATCCGCAGCCTTCCCACCACATCTAAAACCTTTTGAAAGTAAAACCGACCTCTATGTATACACTACTATCCTAATTTATTTAACAATATCACAATCTCATACAAACCCATCAAGCACTAAAGCAAACTATCCATCATTCATCCAATGCCACCAACTAGACATTTTGTACGCGAGTAAAATCAAACAACACCAACAATCATTTACAAACACAAGTAACAAGTAATCACATAAGTTTACACTTTTCAGCCCGAATCTCAAGCGAGTAGGGAACTACGGAACTCACCTTGATTTCCAAGCAAAACGACAAGTTAATACCGAGCTATAAATGTCCAACGACCGTCACGAGCCCACAACCTATCAATATATATCATGGTGTCATCAAAATCAACTCTATAACCCTATACAAGTTGGTTAATTAAGTATGAGTCGCGCCAAAGTCCCACAACGCCTTAATGACTCTCCCGCATGAACTATAACACTTTGACCCGACATTTTTGGAAATGGAGGAAGATTCATACAAAATGAAGGTTACTACAAGAAACTAGACTCTCTCACGATTCCAACGATAGGTCATACGTCTAAAACAGACTTACGGTTCAAAAGTTATTGACGTTTGAAAATGTTCGACAAAACTAGTCCCTAACGGGCGTCATAAAAGTAACGGCCGTTAACTCCATCACCAGCCAAGTTACTGTAACGGCCATGTAACTGCCGTCACAAAGTGTAACGGGCGTTACACAATGTAACGGCCGTTACAACCCATCAGTTCAGTATCTGCAGTTTTTCATGAACCAAAACCCTAAAACTCGACCCAAATCGATCCAAAACGACTTGCAGGGACTTGTAACTCATTTTGAAGCATAAATAGACATCATTAACCATAAATACACATAACCCAAACCCCAAATCCGTTCATAACATCACCGAATCTTCCAAATCGCTCAAACTCTACTTAAACCCTAATTTGACCTAAATTTGGTTTTAAGCCGATTTAGGACTTGTAAATACTCGAAATGACCAGAAATGCATTACTAAACATAAATAGAAGTAAATGGGGTAAATTAGACTTACCAAAACTCCTTTCACGAGCTAAAACCCGATTTGACCTAAAATGGGTAAAATGCTAGGACTTGGCTTTGATTCTTCAAAATGACGAAAATGAGATGAAAATGCTTATGATTCTATTGTTATCACAGTTCTAACACCAAATCGATACAAGAATGGGAATGAAGATTGAAGTGGGTTTTACTTGCTTTTGCTTAGAGAGTGAGGAAGAGAGAAAGGAAGATTAGAAAGGTAAGAAATGAGAGGAGGGGAGGATAAGGGGGGAGAATGGGTCATGGGTGGCTGATGGGTTATGGACTACCCACGGGCCGACCCGATTCTCTTTACAAGCCAAGATACAACCGCTTACACAATTAAACGCCAATTTAACACATTAACGACCCGGCTAACATATCACATAGTCATATAAACACAAAATGAACCCAAATATTTCATTCAACAAATTTGTTAGTCAAATTACACGTAAAGTCAACGGGTCAAAATTCACGGATGTTACACTATCGGTTCGATATCTAGCACTATTATACAAAAACATCATGAAATATCTTTTAAGTTTTAAATTAAATTATTACAGTTAAATCTTGAAAAATCTTTATATTCCTAAAATCTTGAAAGATCTTAAAATTATAATAAATTTATTAAATTTAAACATAGATCTTTAAAGATCTTTTAAATTTTAAATTCTTACTTAAATCTTGATTTGGGTCAAACTAGGGTTTAATTAGGGTTGGAAGGATTTGGATGTGATTTTGATGTTTTGAATCGAAACTAAGATAGGGGTTATGTTTAATTATGTTGAAATATGTTTGTATAAGCTTCAAAATGAGTCTTGAAACATCACTAGTCGATTTGGTGATCAAAAATTGAGTTTGGGTTGAGTTTGGTTCGTGTTTGAAGTGTTTTGGAACTGATCTGGGCGCAGGTGCGCCGCACCTCCTCTTTGGTGCGCCGCACTCCTTCGCCGCACCAAAGCTTGGACTGGGTTCCCTGGTTAATTTGGTTCGTGTTTGAAGTGTTTTGGAACTGATCTGGGCGCAGGTGCGCCGCACCTCCTCTTTGGTGCGCCGCACCCCTCTTGGTGCGCAGCACCAAAAGCCTTCTGGGCTGCTCCAACAACCCAAAATTCCTGACTGGAAATGGGAACAGATTACTATGGACTTTATTACTAAACTGCCTCGAACCTGAGAGGATACGACTATTTGGGTCATTTTGTGATTAAATGACAATGTGGTATGTTCGTCGGGTCGATAATATGTTTTAATCGGTGTTTAATTGCCTAACGTTTTGTAAATTGACTTTGGAAGAGAAACGGGTCGGCCCGTGGGTGATCCACGACCCACCAGCCCCTTATGACCCATCTCCCTCCCCTTATCCTCTCATCCACCACATATCTCTCTTCCTCCTTCTCTTTTCTCTCTAGCAAGAAAGCTAGACCATTTCTCCTTCATTTTCTTGCATACTTAGTGTGGTGAAATTAGTTTAAAACAAGAATCATCATCGTTGTCGTCTCATAATCGTCATCTTCATCATATCAAGGATTGGAGTTCATAGTTCAAGTTTTCTTTAACCATTTTTATTGGTCAAATTCGGATTTGACTTTTGAAGCAAGTTTTGGTAAGTCTAATTCGTCTCATTTGTACCTACTTATGTTTGTTTATGCATTTCTAGTCATCTTGAAAGTTTGCAAGTCCTAAATCGGCTTAAATCTTGATTTGGGTCAAACTAGGGTTTAATTAGGGTTGGAAGGATTTGGATGTGATTTTGATGTTTTGAATCGAAACTAAGATAGGGGTTATGTTTAATTATGTTGAAATATGTTTGTATAAGCTTCAAAATGAGTCTTGAAACATCACTAGTCGATTTGGTGATCAAAAATTGAGTTTGGGTTGAGTTTGGTTCGTGTTTGAAGTGTTTTGGAACTGATCTGGGCGCAGGTGCGCCGCACCTCCTCTTTGGTGCGCCGCACCTTTCCTCCAGGGCAGCAAAACCTGTTTTAGTTTGAAAGGTCGTAACTTTTGATCCGTAAGTCCAAATAAGTCGTATGACCTATCGTTGGAATCGTGAGACAGTCTAGTTTCTAGTAGTAACACTCTTTTTGTATGAATCCTTTCTCATTTCTATAAAGGTCGAGTCGAATGCGTCTTGTTCCTACTCGTTAACGTTGTAAAGGTGTTTAGGGTTTGGGACTTGACTTAATTGTGCTAAACCAACTTGTTTATGATTGTAGAGTTGACATTACGGTATTATGATGTATAATTATAGGTTGTGGACGTGTGGATCCTATTACTCGTTTGTAATCTTATACTAGCTTCTTTGCCGATCAAGGTGAGTTTCGTATCTCCCTACTCGCTTGAGATTCGGGCTGAAAAGTGTAAACCTGGCATGTTTACTTGCATTTATTGATTTATTGATTGGTTGACGTGATTGTTGGATTGATGGGATAGTTCGTTTCGTTTAATTGACTTGGGTTATGTTTTAGTTAAGTATTACTTTTATATTAGGATAGACGTACATACATGGAAATCGGTTATACCTTCATTGGGTTCTAGATGTGGTGGGAAGGCTGCGGGTGACCCTATATATAAGCATCTGAGACTCGAAGGAAGTAGAATCCTCTTAAGTGTATGTACGTATAGTTGGTTTAAATTGAAATTTGATTTATGAACGGTGATTATTGATTGTTGGTTCAAGTTCATCGTATATTGATTGTTGGTTCAAGTTCATCGTATATTGATTGTTGGTTCAAGTTCATCGTATATTGATTGTTGGTTCAAGTTCATCGTATATTGATTGTTGGTTCAAGTTCATCGTATATTGATTGTTGGTTCAAGTTCATCGTATATTGATTGTTGGTTCAAGTTCATCGTATATTGATTGTTGGTTCAAGTTCATCGTATATTGATTGTTGGTTCAAGTTCATCGTATATTGATTGTTGGTTCAAGTTCATCGATTATTGATTGTTGGTTCCAGTTCATCGTATATTGATTGTTGGTTCACGTTCGTTGAATGTTGATTAGTGGCTCATAACTTACGATTATTGATTGTTGGTTCAAGTTCATCGTATATTGATTGTTGGTTCATGACTGATGCATTTACATTTGATTGTAAGCATTGCATACATTGTTGATAACCCTCGGCAGGGGATTGCCGACATCCTGGTGCATAGATGTATGCACCCATCTTGGATGTAGTGCCTGACTCCGAGTATATAGACATATATATCTCGATGATTTTGAGATACAGCCTTGTTCATTGAGATGACAGAAGGGTATCGTTGCATTGGTGACTGGCGTTCACGCATAAGATAGGCATGTTGACCTATTTATGCATTTGGTACTTGCATTTAATATCCATATCATTGAGCATTCATTTACACGCCTTTACGTACTTACGAGATTTTGTTGATTGGATATTGTGGTGTTACTTAGAGGCTCACTGTAAGTCATGTCTAGCCTCTACTTGTATATTATGATTATTGTGTTTTGTAGAGGCTCACTGTATGTCAGGTTTAGCCTCTACTTGTATATTATGATTATTGTGTTTTGTAGAGGCTCACTGTAAGTCATGTTTAGCCTCTACTTGTATATTATGATTATTGTGTTTTGTAGAGGCTCACTGTAAGTCATGTTTAGCCTCTACTTGTATATTATGATTATTGTGTTTTGTAGAGGCTCACTGTAAGTCATGTTTAGCCTCTACTTGTATATTATGATTATTGTGTTTTGTAGAGGCTCACTGTAAGTCATGTTTAGCCTCTACTTGTATATTATGATTATTGTGTTTTGTAGAGGCTCACTGTAAGTCATGTTTAGCCTCTACTTGTATATTATGATTATTGTGTTTTGTAGAGGCTCACTGTAAGTCATGTTTAGCCTCTACTTGTATATTATGATTATTGTGTTTTGTAGAGGCTCACTGTAAGTCATGTTTAGCCTCTACTTGTATATTATGATTATTGTGTTTTGTAGAGGCTCACTGTAAGTCATGTTTAGCCTCTACTTGTATATTATGATTATTGTGTTTTGTAGAGGCTCACTGTAAGTCATGTTTAGCCTCTACTTGTATATTATGATTATTGTGTTTTGTAGAGGCTCACTGTAAGTCATGTTTAGCCTCTACTTGTATATTATGATTATTGTGTTTTGTAGAGGCTCACTGTAAGTCATGTTTAGCCTCTACTTGTATATTATGATTATTGTGTTTTGTAGAGGCTCACTGTAAGTCATGTTTAGCCTCTACTTGTATATTATGATTATTGTGTTTTGTAGAGGCTCACTGTAAGTCATGTTTAGCCTCTACTTGTATATTATGATTATTGTGTTTTGTAGAGGCTCACTGTAAGTCATGTTTAGCCTCTACTTGTATATTATGATTATTGTGTTTTGTAGAGGCTCACTGTAAGTCATGTTTAGCCTCTACTTGTATATTATGATTATTGTGTTTTGTAGAGGCTCACTGTAAGTCATGTTTAGCCTCTACTTGTATATTATGATTATTGTGTTTTGTAGAGGCTCACTGTAAGTCATGTTTAGCCTCTACTTGTATATTATGATTATTGTGTTTTGTAGAGGCTCACTGTAAGTCATGTTTAGCCTCTACTTGTATATTATGATTATTGTGTTTTGTAGAGGCTCACTGTAAGTCATGTTTAGCCTCTACTTGTATATTATGATTATTGTGTTTTGTAGAGGCTCACTGTAAGTCATGTTTAGCCTCTACTTGTATATTATGATTATTGTGTTTTGTAGAGGCTCACTGTAAGTCATGTTTAGCCTCTACTTGTATATTATGATTATTGTGTTTTGTAGAGGCTCACTGTAAGTCATGTTTAGCCTCTACTTGTATATTATGATTATTGTGTTTTGTAGAGGCTCACTGTAAGTCATGTTTAGCCTCTACTTGTATATTATGATTATTGTGTTTTGTAGAGGCTCACTGTAAGTCATGTTTAGCCTCTACTTGTATATTATGATTATTGTGTTTTGTAGAGGCTCACTGTAAGTCATGTTTAGCCTCTACTTGTATATTATGATTATTGTGTTTTGTAGAGGCTCACTGTAAGTCATGTTTAGCCTCTACTTGTATATTATGATTATTGTGTTTTGTAGAGGCTCACTGTAAGTCATGTTTAGCCTCTACTTGTATATTATGATTATTGTGTTTTGTAGAGGCTCACTGTAAGTCATGTTTAGCCTCTACTTGTATATTATGATTATTGTGTTTTGTAGAGGCTCACTGTAAGTCATGTTTAGCCTCTACTTGTATATTATGATTATTGTGTTTTGTAGAGGCTCACTGTAAGTCATGTTTAGCCTCTACTTGTATATTATGATTATTGTGTTTTGTAGAGGCTCACTGTAAGTCATGTTTAGCCTCTACTTGTATATTATGATTATTGTGTTTTGTAGAGGCTCACTGTAAGTCATGTTTAGCCTCTACTTGTATATTATGATTATTGTGTTTTGTAGAGGCTCACTGTATGTCAGGTTTAGCCTCCTTTCGTATATTATGATTATTGTGTTTTGTAGAGGCTCACTGTAAGTCATGTTAGCCTCTACTTGTATATTATTAATTTCAATATAAACGGAAAATAGCTACACCATGAATAACAAATATATATAATCTTCATGTATGTAAAAACTATTTTATTACAAAAGACATATATAATAAAACATATAAAATAGTTTATACACAAATTATGTAATATATCTATTAATTTCAACATAAACGGAAAATAGCTACACCACGAATAACAAATATATATAATCTTCATGTATGTAAAAACTATTTTATTACAAAAGACATATATAATAAAACATATAAAATAGTTTATACACAAATTATGTAATATATCTATTAATTTCAACATAAACGGAAAATAGCTACACCACGAATAACAAATATATATAATCTTCATGTATGTAAAAACTATTTTATTACAAAAGACATATATAATAAAACATATAAAATAGTTTATACACAAATTATGTAATATATCTATTAATTTCAACATAAACGGAAAATAGCTACACCACGAATAACAAATATATATCATCTTCATGTATGTAAAAACTATTTTATTACAAAAGACATATATAATAAAACATATAAAATAGTTTATACACAAATTATGTAATATATCTATTAATTTCAACATAAACGGAAAATAGCTACACCACGAATAACAAATATATATAATCTTCATGTATGTAAAAACTATTTTATTACAAAAGACATATATAATAAAACATATAAAATAGTTTATACACAAATTATGTAATATATCTATTAATTTCAACATAAACGGAAAATAGCTACACCACGAATAACAAATATATATCATCTTCATGTATGTAAAAACTATTTTATTACAAAAGACATATATAATAAAACATATAAAATAGTTTATACACAAATTATGTAATATATCTATGAATTTCAACATAAACGGAAAATAGCTACACCACGAGATTCCGACAGTGCTTTATCCAATTCAAATCTAATTGAAGATCCTACAGAGAAACGTGTTTCTGTCATAAATTTCCTCCAGTCACGTTTCATTACCAAATGCGAATGGTAATCTGGTCTTCTTCTGTTCTTCCTAAATTCCAATTGTGCTGAATACTCCAATTTTCCAAATTTTAAGAATGCGAGCTTATACTCTAAATTCAACTTATATTGTAACATCCGTTAGTTTTGATCGTTTGACTTTATGTGTAATTTGACTAACAATTAGAGTTAATGAAATATTTGGGTCGTTTTGTGGATTAATGACAATGTGGTATGTTCGTCGGATCGATAATATGTTTTAATCGGTGTTTAAATGCCTAACAATTGTATTTTGGTTTGAGGAAGGAAACGGGTCGACCCGTGGGCTATCCACGACCCACCAGCCCCTTTGACCCATTTCCCTCCCCTTATCTCTCCCTTCCACCACTCTTCTTTCTCTTTTTCTCTCTAGGTAAAAGCAAGACTATCCAATCTCATTTCTTCTCTTCTCTAGCATATTTTGGTGTTTTGGGCTTAGATTAACTCGAGAATCATTGTCATCTTCATCTCATTATCGTCTAAGCAAAGGATTTCATTTTTTAGTTCAAGGTTTTACCCATTTTGACCCAATTCGGGTTCTAGCTCGGAAAGGAAGTTTTGGTAAGTCTAATTCATCCCATTTACTTCTACTTATGTTAGTTTACTCGTTTCTAGTTATCTCGTACATTTACAAGTTCTAAATCGCCTTAAAATGAGTTTTGGGTTAATTAGGGTTTGATCAATTTGGAGAATTTGATGATGTTATGGATGGAAATATGGGTTTGGGCAAGTGTATTTAGGTGTTTGAAGGTCAAATGTAACATCAAAATGAGTCCTTTAATCTTGCAATGCGATTTAGGGGTTTGGGTTCTTGTTTTTCTGCATAAAATGCTCCTAGTCGTATTGCTGCCCAGTAAGGGGCGTAACCTACGGCCCTATGGGGCGTAAGTTACGCCAGTTATATTTTCTTTGGGCGTACCTTACGTCAAATGTGGGCGTACCTTACGGTGCTCTCCATTTTCATTACGCCAAATTGCTTCTGTTTACGCCCCCTTGCACTTGAACTTTGTATGGGCGTAAGTTACGGCCCATAGGGGCGTAGCTTACGCCAGTTGTCCAGTTTCAGATTTCTTGCTTGACCTAACTCGACTTCCAGAACCCTAGTAACGCATCAAGCTTCGATCTAACTCATTTCTTAACTTATGTAACATTGAATAAGAGTCTTAAAAGTCATTTAACGTCGAGAAGCACTTTGGAAACCTAATTAGGGTTTTGCCGAGTATTTGATAACTACGTATCTGTGTTTATGTGTGTTGATGTGAATGTACATGATCGATATTTAGGTTTTGGACGCGAAGCGAACATCGAGCGACTGTAACTCAACTTTGTATCAAATTTAACTTCTTTGCCGATCAGGTGAGTTTCGTAGCCCCCTACTCAATAGAGATTCGGGCTGAAAAGTGTACATATACGTGTTGTTGGATTGTTTGGTTGATTTGATTGACTGTCTAGTTAATTTCTGATTGATTGTCGATTGATAGATAGTTTTGATTGAGTGTGTGATGGTTTATGAATGTGATTGTGATATTGTAATTTATTAGGATAGTTGTGCATACATGGAAGACGATGATACATTTAATGAGTTGTAGATGTGGTGGGAAG
Source organism: Erigeron breviscapus (assembly GCA_034093135.1). NCBI lineage: Eukaryota > Viridiplantae > Streptophyta > Magnoliopsida > Asterales > Asteraceae > Erigeron > Erigeron breviscapus. Next base: position 76,965,978 of record CM067172.1, on the reverse strand, counting down.
GCTGCGGGCGACCCTATATATAAGCATCTATGGTTCCTTGAATGTAAAGTCGTATGAAATGTATGTGCCTTGTGGTTTCGTTTGGATGGTGGTACGATGGACTAGTGGATGGATTTGATTATGCATGTGCTTATTTATTTGTGCGGATACACACGCAAGCTTCCTTTATTTGTGCGGATATACACGCAAGCATACTCTATTTGATACATTAATTGACGTCTTATTGTTTGGACTCACATATTATGCTCTCGTTTGTGATTATTATGCAGTGTTTAGGATAGTAGTGTATACATAGAAGTCGGTTTTACTTTCAAAGAGTTTTAGATGTGGTGGGAAGGCTGCGGATGACCCTATACATAAGCATCTAGAACTTGATGAAAGTAAAATCCTCCGAAGTGTATATACGTGTTGTTTGGAGTAAATGATGGACTTGGTAATACGTTTGGAATAGACATGATTGCCTTGATGTACTTGACTTGTACGGTACACACTCAAGCATACTTTTATTGTTGCGTTGATGACATTATTGACACACATTTGATATACGTTGTGGTCTTACATACGTATGATACATGATTTGATGTTAATATTTCACGTGCTCAATTATTATACGCAATTACTTTACCCTTATAATCTTGTGATGATTTGATATTGTGATTAGGATAGTTGTACATACATGGAAGACGATGATACCTTTAATGAGTTGTAGATGTGGTGGGAAGGCTGCGGGTGACCCTATATATAAGCATATATGATTCCTTAAATGTAAAGTCGTATGAAATGTATGTGCATTGTAGTTTGATTGATTTGTGATATGATGGTTTTGTGATTGAGATTGATGAGACGGTTCATTACGTTTGATTGACTTAGTTAAGTTGTGAAGTATATTATTATTATTAAGATAGACGTATAGACATGGAAGTCGGTTCTACCTTCAATGGGCCTTAGATGTGGTGGGAAGGCTGCGGGTGACCCTATATATAAGCATCTGGGACTCGAAGAAAGTAGAACCCTCCTATGTGTATGTACGTATAGTTTAATTGAATTTGAGGATGTTGATTGATGCATATTACGTATATAAATCCCACTGAAGAGGATATGGCATATGTAGTGTATATATCCCACTGAAGAGGATATGACATATGTAGTGTATAAATCCCACTGAAGAGGATATGACATATGTAGTGTATAAATCCCACTGAAGAGGATATGACATATGTAGTGTATAAATCCCACTGAAGAGGATATGATACTAGATTTGAGTGGATGTTACGTATATTACTTGAGTATATTGTTTATTACACATTTTACTTGTTTTGTGTAATCTTGTTGTGGATGTTGTTGTGTTTTTCATAGAGGCTTACTGTAAGTCATGTTTCACCTCTACTCGTATATTATGATTATCGACGATGGTTTCTAATGGACCATTGCTACGAACTCACCAACCTTGTGTTGACTATGCTTAGTACACTTTTCAGATAACCAGGTTATTCCAGGGCGTGGAGTTTGATTGTTTGCTTGCTGTTGAACCCGGACTTGGACTTATATGGATCAAGGATCCATTTGCCATCTTTTGATGTTCTTTTGTAAACTTTGATGGTTACCTGCTCCTTATGTATTTTGATACTTGTTATTCGTATTGTATGGATTCACTGAATCCTTTATTTGCATTTAGTTCATGTTCTACATTAATCCCACCTTGTGCTATATGATTTCCGTGATATTCTGAGCCTTCGCTTGGGGTGTTACAGAATGGTGGCCCATGCAGGTCGTAGAGAATTAGGCGGTTTGACCTAGACTATGGCTTAAGTTAAAACTTTTCATATAGCATGCATGGTTAGGAAATTTGTGTGCAACGTGAATTCTGTGAACCCTAGAAAGTGTATTGTGAGTTCGTAGTTAAGACCACTTATGTGATGGCTTGAATTTAACGTGATGAAGGTGAAATGGGTACAATATGGTTAAGGTGTGCATTGATTGAATTTGACTGTCATTGATATGGATCGTTGTTACTGATTGGTGCTAGTTTGATGATTTAGAGCAAAATGAAGTTATGTTATTAACTTTGTATAATATTGTGGCAACCCTAAAAGAACCCGATCAACTCTTTTATGGTCGCCCAACATTATAACAAGTTAATGACATCATGGATTGCGCATGCATGGCTTAGAGTATAATAAGGAACCGATATGCTTAATGGAAGTTGATTAGGTGGAGGGTTAGCCATTGGTACACCCTGTATACATACCCGATCAATAACTAGAAAGCATATCAAATTCGGATTATACTTTGAATCATTCGTGTTAGTTGCTTGGCTTAGTGTATAATAGGGAACCGATATGCTTAATGGAAGTTGATTGGGTGGAGGGTTAGCCATTGGTACACCCTGTATACATACCTGGTCAATAACTAGAGAGCATATCGAATCCAGATTATACTTAACCCATTTGTGTTATTGTTTGATTTTATGATGTATTGAGCATGATTACTTGAGTTAATGATAGACAATTTTAATGAATTTGACATGATAATACGATAAGTAACAATCCCATAGGATTCAAGCACTCTTGCCTTAGCATAATGATATGAAATGAATATGTGGTATCGGTATAAAAGCATTGAAAATATGTTGGTAATAGAAACCCAAACCGAATGTGTATAATCTAGACAAAGATCTCTTTGAAACTCATGTTGCGTACTGTCTCATTCGATTGACTCAAATAGTCTTATCCACCAGACTTATATGGATTCTTTGGCTATCTTTTCAGAATTTGTCATGTCTGACGGGGCTAGCTCTTATGCTGTTGTTCCTGGTACTCCTCAAGTTCCAGTTGTAGCAAACCCCATTCCTCGTGTTCCTCACTCTTCTGAAGAGGAACCAATAGAGGAATCGGGCAATGAATCCCGCCCTATCAATCTAGTATCAACATCCAGTGAATCTGGAAATGAACATGTATCTATTTCTGTTCAATCACCTCTGTCACCGGTAGCTCCATATCAGAGAAGAACTACCGAGGGAGCTCGTCTGCCTTATGCTCCTCGAGACCCAAATGCTCCGGGTCCATCTGCACCAGTTCAGGACAACTGTGGATTTGGCCTTTCATTTCTTCTGGGCGATCCGTATGCTGCGCGTCCCTCCAGAGTGCCCGTTTACAATCCCAATGCTGCTGAAGTGATGCCAGTTGCTGATGCAACTGATAGGTCGGAATATTATCTCCGAAAAATGTCAAGGATGAACAACTCTCTCATCCGTACTAGAGAGGCTATAGAGAATCAAGCTCAAGCGTTGACTGGAGCTTATCTTCAGGCTTCTGATGCTATAACGGTTGCTAAGGAAGGGAAAGAGACTGTTAGAACGTTGATCGGCGTGTTGTTAGTTGTGGTGATCTTGGTTGTGTCTTTGCTTATTGTTGTTCTTATCAAAATGTAATCTTGTAGTAGTTATGTATTGTAAGCCTAGAACTTATAACAACTCGTACTTTTGTACCTTGAGTTGTAGCCTATCGTTGTGGATGTAGTTCCCACATGTTTTGAATCGTACCTGTTAGGCTATGTAAATTTGGGACCTCAATGAAATACGATCGTCTTTTGGCTTACATACTTGTTTGAAACTATGTCAATTGCTCATTCTTAGCTCTAGAAATATGATGTTCCATATTTTCTTGTCTTGTCTAGTACATGAATTCATACAAATCAACAATTTGTGAATTGCATAGTGCTGTAATCTGTCTTGCAAAGCTACTTTCTGATTAACCTCTCAAGGAAATCTCCAATTCCTCTAATTCTAAGATCCTTAGAGCTACCGTCTCAAGAATCTGAAAAGTAACGTCGTCTCTGTTAATCTTGAGTCTCCCGAGGCTTTTCCGGGTGACTTACCGGGCTCGTCCCATCTCGATAACTTAAATTTCGTATATGCCTAACTACTTAACATCGCGCGCGTAGTCAAAACCCTTATAGGCTTCTGAGATGCGAATAAGCTCGTAGTAAAAGACCGGGAAGGAGATTCGAAGGAAAACAAATTGTAATGGATTTCACCATGAAGTCGCCGACGACAAGAAGTGGTCACGATACGACGAAACCGATAAAATCCGACAACTTGGCACATTAGTATGTGGAAGAAATGGTGTAGGTGCACCGAGATCCGATTCCGGTCATTTCAGATAAAGAAAGTCGCTTGACTCTAATTCAGGGAGCCATCCAATTGATTCGTTGAATTTCGGGACGAAATTCTTTTGACGGGGGAATAATGTAACATCCGTGAGTTTTGAACGTTTGACTTTATGTGTTATTTGACTAACAATTAGAGTTAATGAAATATTTTGGTCGTTTTGTGATTTAATGACAATGTGGTATGTTCGTCGGGTCGATAATATGTTTTAATCGGTGTTTAAATGCCTAACAATTGTATTTTGGTTTGAGGAAGGAAACGGGTCGACCCGTGGGCTATCCACGACCCACCAGCCCCTTTGACCCATTTCCCTCTGTAACACCCCAACTATGGCGGAACGTTGAGATGTACAGAAAGTCGAGTATTCAAAACAAAGGATAACAGATAACATTCACCATAGCGTTATTGAATAAAAATAATTTTACAATGCACAAGCATGTGAACCAATTCCCAAGTACAATACGTCTACCATACTTGGATATTGGGTCCACGAAACAAATAACAAATACATGAGATGGTATACTGCAATGATCAGGGCGGATTCCATTGCCCGTCACAAGGTTTGATCTTTGCCTCCAAAGTGCAATGGAAATAATCATGATGCATATAATTCCTCAAGACATAGGCTAATTCCTGAAAAGCATGAAGAAAAAGTGTCAACTACGAAAACGTAGTTGGTGAGTGCATAGGTTTGCAAGTAGTCTCATTACATATCCATTTTCAAAGTAGTTGAGAAATCCATGGTAAATTATAAAGTTCTCATTTGTCACATTTATCGTGAGAGAAAAATATATCAATCGATTAATCATTCATCATACCAAAACCATTTGGTCGTCAATACTTCAATATTGCCAAATTCAACAGTTTCCAAGATTCCACATAAGGTCCAATACCCAAACCGTATGTTCAATCCACAATTTCCATCCAATATAATATCAGTACCTCTTGGTCAATGGTAAGACTACCATGACATAATTTGATGAGATTGTTCTTGAGCCACTACTAAGACCGGTTATGTCCCAATAATCAAATATAATGTCCCAAATGATAAGATAATGATAAGCACATGCTGTCAATCACGTGCATAAAGATAACCAAGGGTCGTGCCATGGAGACGCCCATAAATATATATAGTAGTTAGAGCACCGCGAGGCCAGACTGGCGATGAAGGTGACCACAAAGGCAGACCAAACATCCCACCGTTACCTATAATAGTGGATGAGGGGACAAGTCCTAGTTGCGCAACCCTCTAACTACAGGCCTCAAATGAGTTAATAGTAGTGTACAGGGGACCACCGTTTGACAGTACTCAAGCTCATCATATAACATATAACACGTTGAACATACAATATAATTCCCATATCATGATCATTGTTTCAAAGAATCATTTCATAATAGAAAGTCATTTTAATTAATCATTTATTCATTTTATTGATTTATTAATTAAATAATTCCTTAAAAATACTTTTAAGTGTCATAATTACCTTTATAAATTTTGGATAATTTCATTTGAATTATCTTCTGATATATATGCTCCTTAATTTATAATTTCATGATTTATACTTTTATTTGTGTATTTTCCATTTATTTTAATGATAATTTTTAATTAATTATTTATTCATTTTATTGATTTATTAATTAAATAATTCCTTAAAAATACTTTTAAGTGTCATAATTACCTTTATAAATTTTGGATAATTTCATTTGAATTATCTTCTGATATATATGCTCCTTAATTTATAATTTCATGATTTATACTTTTATTTGTGTATTTTCCATTTATTTTAATGATAATTTTTAATTAATTATTTATTCATTTTATTGATTTATTAATTAAATAATTCCTTAAAAATACTTTTAAGTGTCATAATTACCTTTATAAATTTTGGATAATTTCATTTGAATTATCTTCTGATATATATGCTCCTTAATTTATAATTTCATGATTTATACTTTTATTTGTGTATTTTCCATTTATTTTAATGATAATTTTTAATTAATTATTTATTTAATTTAATATTATTTAATTAATTATTTATTCATTTTATTGATTTATTAATTAAATAATTCCTTAAAAATACTTTTAAGTGTCATAATTACCTTTATAAATTTTGGATAATTTCATTTGAATTATCTTCTGATATATATGCTCCTTAATTTATAATTTCATGATTTATACTTTTATTTGTGTATTTTCCATTTATTTTAATGATAATTTTTAATTAATTATTTTTACTCAATTATTTATCTTTAAATTATGTAACACATGTATCTTGCCTTTTAACTATTTTTCTCCAGTAGGTTTTAGTTATTTTTATCAATGGTTAAGATGATTTAACTTCATTCTTGATTTGCATAATTTATTTATGGATTTTTATGTCTTTTAATTACTATTTAAATTCAATAATTCATGGAAATTCTTAGAAATCATCACTAAACATTTTGGTCAAAATCTCAGGCCTTTTAGGCAACTTTTATCCATACAAAATCATATCAATTCAACCTCTCTTGTGTCTTGCTTATTTTGAGGGTTTTATGATTAAAAATCGTTTACCGAAATGGTGATTTTAGCCTCATTTCTCAAGCAATTAAAGTGCTTCAAAATGGATTTTCATCCTTATTCCATTATTTACAGAATGTTCATTATATTTTGGTGTCTTAAGTTGTGATCGTGGTGGTGGTGTGATGTGTGCAATTTAAAGCTTTCGGTTAGTGCTTATATGAACCGAATTTGTGATTTGTAGGCTTGCCTTTGCCATTTAATAACCAAGTTAAGTTTTATAACTTTCATTTGACATATTCTCAGTAGGTTTATAATACGTTTTGTTACGAGATTGTTGGAGTTGATTAAAGTTGCAATCTAGTGACTTTTAGCTTATTTTGTTGTGAAGAACTTTACTTGGAATTTTCTGTTTTAACCCTTATTTTCATAGAATGTTGAGTAGTCATTTTTGGTTAAGTTGAATTATTTGGACGTTGGTGATTTTTGTACAGAGACATATATGTGTCATATATTTATGTGAATTTTTGCTAAATTTTCAGACATTGTTTACTACCTCTAAAAATTACAAAACCAAAGATGGTCAGAAAGCTTGCTGCTGTGCGACTCAATATATTTTATAAAAGATTTCTATGATGGACATTTAAGAAAAATCTCCCAATTTTATTTTAAGTTAGGGACACTTTGAACTCAGTTCACACCAAGTTTAAACTTCTGAAACCTATTAGTTAAGGAATTAAAAATCGTCAAAGTCGACTCAACATTAAGACAAAAATCCAGTTTTGACCACTTTTGGTAGAAAAATCATATCTTTGGTTTGGTTTGGTATTTTTGAGTGATTCCAGTTAGAGGTTAATCTTAACTCTTTTATCTACAACTTTTATTTTGAAAGTTTTGCTTGAAACGGCCCTCACATGCCCAGTTTATCCGTCCCAAGACAGAAGATGGTTTCTGTCAGAAAGTATATTGATTAAAACAACTCACCAATGACCATTCTTGCTTTATTAACACTTGAGTTCATCATTTACAAGATTAATACTTTATTTTTATACCTCTTAACATCAAATTTCCAGATTATTGTACCTCTTTTAACATATTTTTTCACTTAATACAAGTTCATCCATCTCATAATCCAACAACAAGATTCAACTTTCTTAGATCTAACACGTATTCATTCAATCAACACTTTTCAATACCAATCTTTATAGATCTAACTTTCAACAACATAAAAACATCTTTTTAATGAAAAATCTCAGAAATATATTCTTCCAAATATACAAAAACATATAGATCTATGAAAAGGAAAATCACTTTAAAAGCTACTAATCTATAACAACACTTTTGGGTCTTTAACTTGTTGAATCCTTGGATCTTTCTCATAGATTTCGACATGCATATGCATGAGGAGAAAGATCCTATCAACTTTGCCTTCATCAAGTGTATATAACAAAGAAATCAAAAAGAAAACATAAACTTTTGATGAAACCTTTGAATATAAACAAGAACAAGATTAAATCTAGTAAATAGACGAAGATTTATACCCTTGAAGAACACGAATTGAAGATGGTTTCTGTCAGAAAGTATATTGATTAAAACAACTCACCAATGACCATTCTTGCTTTATTAACACTTGAGTTCATCATTTACAAGATTAATACTTTATTTTTATACCTCTTAACATCAAATTTCCAGATTATTGTACCTCTTTTAACATATTTTTTCACTTAATACAAGTTCATCCATCTCATAATCCAACAACAAGATTCAACTTTCTTAGATCTAACACGTATTCATTCAATCAACACTTTTCAATACCAATCTTTATAGATCTAACTTTCAACAACATAAAAACATCTTTTTAATGAAAAATCTCAGAAATATATTCTTCCAAATATACAAAAACATATAGATCTATGAAAAGGAAAATCACTTTAAAAGCTACTAATCTATAACAACACTTTTGGGTCTTTAACTTGTTGAATCCTTGGATCTTTCTCATAGATTTCGACATGCATATGCATGAGGAGAAAGATCCTATCAACTTTGCCTTCATCAAGTGTATATAACAAAGAAATCAAAAAGAAAACATAAACTTTTGATGAAACCTTTGAATATAAACAAGAACAAGATTAAATCTAGTAAATAGACGAAGATTTATACCCTTGAAGAACACGAATTGAAGATGGTTTTTGGGCAGAAAATTCGTGGTCCTATAAGACCCAAATGAACCTTATTCCAAGCTTGAAACAACCCTTAATATTATCTTGAAACAACCCTTGCTTAACCCTTATTATTAATATAGTTAGATTGATTTTTGTTGAAGGTGAAATTAATATTTTGACTTATTTAGGCTCCTAATAACCCTTAATCCAAGCTTGAAACAACCCTTAATATTATCTTGAAACAACCCTTGCTTAACCCTTATTATTAATATAGTTTAGATTGATTTTTGTTCTTGTTTTTCTTGATTATTTGAGTCAAAAATGGAAGAGGAGAAGAGAGAGTTTTTGGATGAGAGAAAGTGTGTGTGTGAAAGAAATGTGTTGGATGTGTGTGAGGGGGGGGACGGCCAAAGTCATAAGATTAGGGTTTCTCACTTTTTTTTTTTTGTTTTTTTTTTTTTATATAAGTGTATAAGGGTGTATGAATGTATGTATGAGTTAGGTGTTTGTATATGTATTTTGTAAGGTTATTTGTATTAGTTTGTAGTGTAAGTACATCTTTATTCTAGTATGTGTATGTGTATATGTATATATGTTGTGTATATGTATATGTATGTATATATTTTTGTGTTTTTAATTTGTTACATAAGCCTTTATTTATAAACTTGTATTTATATTAGCATATATATATACTTATTGTTATTTAAACACTTTTATGTACATATTAATTTATGAATATACTTTGAGATAGAAATCTTTATTTTCATACCAAATTTACTTAAATTGGCTTGGTGATTGATTTGTTGGACATTTGTAAGATTTATTGACTTTGTCACAAGTTGTGAGTCTTACATTATTATTTGTATAACTTGAGTTCTTGAAATGAAGTTTTTGGTTTATTGACATTTCATCAAGTTCAATTAGAACTTTGGGATTGTCTTGAATGATTTTATGGCATTTCTAAGATAGCTAGTCATTTACGGTATTTCATTGAACTAGAGGGCAATTATCGCTATGCCTTAAATGTCCACAAGGTCAATTCTCTTAATAAACCTCTAGGGATAGATATCTAGATAAATAGAAGTAAATTGTCCTAGTCGGAAATTGAGGGTTGTTACACCCTCCCCTTATCTCTCCCTTCCACCACACATTCTATCTCTTCTCTCTTTTCTTCTTTCTCTTTTTCTCTCTAGGTAAAAGCAAGACTATCCAATCTCATTTCTTCTCTTCTCTAGCATCTTTTGGTGTTTTGGGCTTAGATTAACTCGAGAATCATTGTCATCTTCATCTCATTATCGTCTAAGCAAGGGATTTCATTTCTTAGTTCAAGGTTTTACCCATTTTGACCCAATTCGGGTTCTAGCTCGGAAAGGAAGTTTTGGTAAGTCTAATTCATCCCATTTACTTCTATTTATGTTAGTTTACTCGTTTCTAGTCATCTCGTACATTTATAAGTTCTAAATCGCCTTAAAATGAGTTTTGGGTTAATTAGGGTTTAATTAGGGTTTGATCGATTTGGAGAATTTGATGATGTTATGGATGGAAATATGGGTTGGGCAAGTGTATTTAGGTGTTTGAAGGTCAAATGTAACATCAAAATGAGTCCTTTAATCTTGCAATGCGATTTAGGTTTTGGGTTCTTGTTTTTCTGCATAAAATGCTCCTGGTCGTATTGCTGCCCAGTAAGGGGCGTAACCTACGGCCCTATGGGGCGTAAGTTACGCCAGTTATATTTTCTTTGGGCGTACCTTATGCCAAATGTGGGCGTACCTTACGGTGCTCTCCATTTTCATTACGCCAAATTGCTTCTGTTTACGCCCCCTTGCACTTGAACTTTGTATGGGCGTAAGTTACGGCCCATAGGGGCGTAGCTTACGCCAGTTGTCCAGTTTCAGATTTCTTGCTTGACCTAATTCGACTTCCAGAACCCTAGTAACGCATCGAGCTTCGATCTAACTCACTTCTTAACTTATGTAACATTGAATAAGAGTCTTAAAAGTCATTTAACGTCGAGAAGCACTTTGGAAACCTAATTAGGGTTTTGCCGAGTATTTGATAACTACGTATATGTGTTTATGTGTGTTGATGTGAATGTACATGATCGATATTTAGGTTTTGGACGCGAAGCGAACATCGAGCGTCTGTAACTCAACTTTGTATCAAATTTAACTTCTTTGCCGATCAGGTGAGTTTCGTAGCCCCCTACTCAATAGAGATTCGGGCTGAAAAGTGTACATATACGTGTTGTTGGATTGTTTGGTTGATTTGATTGACTGTCTAGTTAATTTCTGATTGATTGTCGATTGATAGATAGTTTTGATTGAGTGTGTGATGGTTTACGAATGTGATTGTGATATTGTAATTTATTAGGATAGTTGTGCATACATGGAAGACGATGATACATTTAATGAGTTGTAGATGTGGTGGGAAGGCTGCGGGCGACCCTATATATAAGCATCTATGGTTCCTTAAATGTAAAGTCGTATGAAATGTATGTGCCTTGTGGTTTTGTTTGGATGGTGGTACGATGGACTAGTGGATGGATTTGATTATGCATGTGCTTATTTATTTGTGCGGATACACACGCAAGCTTCCTTTATTTGTGCGGATATACACGCAAGCATACTCTATTTGATACATTAATTGACGTCTTATTGTTTGGACTCACATATTATGCTCTCGTTTGTGATTATTATGCAGTGTTTAGGATAGTAATGTATACATAGAAGTCGGTTTTACTTTCAAAGAGTTTTAGATGTGGTGGGAAGGCTGCGGGTGACCCTATATATAAGCATCTGGGACTCGAAGAAAGTAGAACCCTCCTAAGTGTATGTACGTATAGTTTAATTGAATTTGAGGATGTTGATTGATGCATATGACGTATATAAATCCCACTGAAGAGGATATGACGTATGTAAATCCCACTGAAGAGGATATGGCATATGTAGTGTATATATCCCACTGAAGAGGATATGACGTATGTAAATCCCACTGAAGAGGATATGACGTGTGACGTGTATAAATCCCACTGAAGAGGATATGACGTATGTAAATCCCACTGAAGAGGATATGACGTATGTAAATCCCACTGAAGAGGATATGACGTATGTAAATCCCACTGAAGAGGATATGACGTATGTAAATCCCACTGAAGAGGATATGACGTATGTAAATCCCACTGAAGAGGATATGACGTATGTAAATCCCACTGAAGAGGATATGACGTATGTAAATCCCACTGAAGAGGATATGACGTATGTAAATCCCACTGAAGAGGATATGACGTATGTAAATCCCACTGAAGAGGATATGACATATGTAGTGTATAAATCCCACTGAAGAGGATATGACGTATATAAATCCCACTGAAGAGGATATGACGTATGTAAATCCCACTGAAGAGGATATGGCATATGTAGTGTATATATCCCACTGAAGAGGATATGACGTATGTAAATCCCACTGAAGAGGATATGACGTATGTAAATCCCACTGAAGAGGATATGACGTATGTAAATCCCACTGAAGAGGATATGACGTATGTAAATCCCACTGAAGAGGATATGACGTATGTAGTGTATAAATCCCACTGAAGAGGATATGACGTAGTGTATATATCCCACTGAAGAGGATATGACGTATGTAAATCCCACTGAAGAGGATATGGCATATGTAGTGTATATATCCCACTGAAGAGGATATGACGTATGTAAATCCCACTGAAGAGGATATGACATGTGTATAAATCCCACTGAAGAGGATATGTAGTGTATAAATCCCACTGAAGAGGATATGACGTATGTAAATCCCACTGAAGAGGATATGGCATATGTAGTGTATATATCCCACTGAAGAGGATATGACGTATGTAAATCCCACTGAAGAGGATATGGCATATGTAGTGTATATATCCCACTGAAGAGGATATGACGTATGTAAATCCCACTGAAGAGGATATGGCATATGTAGTGTATATATCCCACTGAAGAGGATATGACGTATGTAAATCCCACTGAAGAGGATATGACATATGTAGTGTATAAATCCCACTGAAGAGGATATGACGTAGTGTATAAATCCCACTGAAGAGGATATGACGTATGTAAATCCCACTGAAGAGGATATGGCATATGTAGTGTATATATCCCACTGAAGAGGATATGACGTATGTAAATCCCACTGAAGAGGATATGGCATATGTAGTGTATATATCAACACACGTTCTAAACGTGTTTTTACAAAGGGGTAATCATATTTCAATAATAATTTAGGGTTTTGGCATCATCATCATTTTAATCTTCACCATCTTCATCAAATTCTTCAAGAACACAAATTTTGGTAAGTTATCCTTTTTCTACTAAAATTTTGATTTGAATTGATTCAATCCTAGTATTATTTCAGTTTTTGGTTAACTAGATTGTTGGACTATGAATATGAAATGGGTTTTGGTTTTTGTTGGATAAATGGAATTTTAATTAGAATTAAGTTTTGGAAATCAAAAGGGTTGAAATGGTGAAATGGTTGGCGACTTGGATAGTTTTCCAGGTCTTTGAACAGGTTTATGGTCATTGAAATGAAAAGGTTTGAGTTGAAAATGGTTTGGTTTTCCTGCATAAAATGAAGCTGCTGCTTCTGGTTCAGTTTTGGGCCACTGCGGCGCAGTGACATGGGCTAGCCCCACTGCGGCGCAGTGGCTAGGGCCTGTTTTGTGCGAGGTTAGCTCACTGCGGCGTAGTGAGCTTGGCAATGGCTCACTGCGGCGCAGTGAGCTTGGCAATGGCTCACTGCGGCGCAGTGCAATTGTACTGGTCCCTGGTTCGATTTAGCCCACTGCGGCGCAGTGAGCATGGTTCTGGCTCACTGCGGCGCAGTGGATACCTTCTGTGAAATTATGCGCGTCGATTTTTAAACATTAATAACTTTTAATCCGAAAGTCCAAATAAGTTTATTTACTTTTGGTTGGTAAAATGAAAGTTTGAAACACATTCCCGGTTATGGCATTCTAGGGTCTATAGCTAAGTAGTTGTACGTAGGATACCCGTCGTCAAGGGATTTGATCCTCATTTTGGTAATGATATCATAGGTTTTGGATAACCAGGAGAATTGACTGTGGATCTTCTCGAGCTACTTTATACCTTTTAGCACTTAGATCGCTAAGGTGAGTTTATGGCGCCCTTTTTCCTTTACTTTGGGCCTGAAAGCATGTACTACTGTATACACGACTACTTTATAAATGATTTTTGTCTTTGTCTATGCCATGAGATTTGGCTACTTAAATCATTTGTCTTATAATTGCCATGTTGACGACTGTCTGAAAATGTGTATACATGTCTTATGAAATTTTGATCTATATGTCTTGACTTGCCATGTTGTCGGCTGACTAAACTGTTCTTGGTGTTTGACGAACTAAAACGATCCCCCCTCATGTAGTTATACTGAGGTTATACTTCGGTCTGAACCGTCTTGTCTATATATTGAGGTTAGACTTCGGTCTGAACCGTCTTGTCTATGTATTGAGGTTAGACTTCGGTCTGAACCGTCTTGTCTATATATTGAGGTTAGACTTCGGTCTGAACCGTCTTGTCTTTATATTGAGGTCAGACTTCGGTCTGGACCGTCTTGTCTTCGTATCATGGTCGGACTTCGGTCTGGACCGTCCTGTATTAAATAACTACAACAAACGACGATTGATCTTTTAGTCAAACACACTGTAAACTCACCAACTATTTCGATAGTTGATCCTCTCAAATTTCATGCTTTTCAGGTGACCATCAGTAAGTCGTGGAATCGTACTTGGCATAATAGGGCCAATCTTTTGACTTTGGACGTACAATTAGCATCAGACATTGAGGACTCTCATGCTTTTGGCTTTAGTTGTATTTGACTGTCCAATTTATTGAACTTGTATTCAGTGGGCCCAGTTCCAAACGAGGATGACTTGTATCCGTATTTTGGGGTCCACACTTTGAACGATTGTACTTGTATTGACTTGTATTGGCATAAATGGATGTAATCTCTATTAACCTTCTGATTAGTACGCAATTCTTTGTTAACCCTGTATTTCCGCTACAACGGGGTGTGACAAAAATTGGTATCAGAGACAAGGTTATAGTTAATACCGAGTTTTTCCGCTGGAAAAACTCAATCTATAGCCATTTCGTTTTCAAAAGGGAATCTAAGTCTATTTAGGTTTAGGATACTTATTTCAGAAGTTATATTATTTGTCTATAATTAGACCTAACCTGATCAACTACGTCCCGATTATGTAAAATAATATAAGGCTCGAAATAAATATCTTAGATTTTGTATATACGTTATAGTTTGAGCTATATTCACAACATACTGTAGATGTGGTGGGAAGGCTGCGGGTGACCCTATATATAAACATTGAAGGTATGTTAGGAATAGAAACTCAAATCGTATGTGTATGCATAAGGTTTATATACGTTATAGTTTGGATTATATTAACAACATATTTAAATGTGGTGGGAAGGCTGCGGGTGACCCTATATATAAGCATTGCAAATATGTTGGTAATAGAAACCCAAACTAAATGTGTGTAATCTAGACAAAGATTTCTTTAAAACTCAAATTGCGTACTGTATCATCCATTTGAGACGTACTGCCTTATCCATTTGACTTATATGGATTCTTTGACTATCTTTTCAGACTAGTCATGTCGGATGGAGTTAGCTCAAATGCTGTTGTACCTTGTACACCTCCAGTTCCTGTCATAGCAAACTCCATTCCTTGTGTTCCTGACTCTTATGAAGAGGAACCAATGGAGGAATCGGGCAATGAATCACGCCCTATCAATCTAGTGTCATCTTCCAGTGAATCTGGAGGTGAACATGTGTCTATCCATGTTCAATCATCTGTAACACCGGTATCTCCATATCAGGGGAGGACTACCGAGGGAACTCATATGCCTTATGCTCCTAGAGACCCTTATGCTCCTGGTCCTTCTGCACCAGTTCAGGGCAACTGTGGACTTGGTCTTTCATTCTTTCAGGGAGATCCGTATGCGGCGGGTCCCTCCAGAGTGCCTGTCTACAATCCAAGTGCTGTTATGCCAGTTGCATCTGTAGCTGATAGGTCGGAATATTATTGCCGACAATTGTCAAGGATGAACAATTCCCTCATCTGCACCAGAGAGAAAATAGAGAATCAAGCTCAGGCGTTGACTGAGCTTATCATCAGGCGGCTGAGGCTATGTCTGTTGCTAGAGAAGGAAGGGAAACTATTGGGAGGTTGATCTGGATGATGTCCATCGTGGTGGTTTTGGTGGTGGCTTTGCTAGTCGTTGTTATTTGCAAGATGTAGTCTTGTAATAATCTTTCTGTATTGTAAGCCTATAACTTATAACAACTCGTACTTCTGTACTTTGAGTTGTAGTCTATCTTTTGTGGATGTATTTCCCACGTGTCTTTAAATCGTATTGCTCCGACTATGTAGTCTATAGTTGTGGATGAAGTTTCCCACATGTTTTTGGACTGTACATACCTGACTATGTAAAATTTTGAACATCAATGAAATACGATGGTCTTTTGGCTTACATACTTGCTCAGACTATGTCAACTGCTTATTCTTAGCTCTAGAATTATGACCTTCCATATTTGTTGTCTTGTCTAGTACATGAATTCATACAAGTCAACAATTTGTGACTTGCATTGTACTGTCATCTATCTTGCAAAGCTACTTTCTATTTAACCTATCAAGGAATCTCTAAATGACATTTTTGTTCATATCTTAGACTTATGGCTCCTAAGACGAAAAGCAAAGTTCATAAAAAGGCCCAAGTCAAGAAAACTGCACCAAGGAGAGTTACTTGATCAACTCCTTTGAATAATGAAGCTGAACAGGAAGAACCTGTGATTCAGCAAGGACCGGAAGCTGCTACTGTCCAAGTGAACACTGGTCCTGGACCTACCCCAAATACTGGCGGATAATAATATGGCAGCATTTGTGACACAACAGTTGTTGGCTGCTATGCCTACTTTGGTCGCCCAGATCACGGCAAGCTTGAATGCCAATAATAACCATCCGGCTGACAATAGCAACAATGTCGAGCCTACTGCGGAACAAGTTATCCCACGAGGTCATACTCACGGGAGTGATTTTAAGACCTTCACTTATTGCAAGCCAAAGGAATTTCATGGCACCGAAGGTCCTGTCGGTCTAATAAATTGGCTGGAAAGCATTGAGGCAGTGCTCCATATCAGCCGTTGTGCCGAAGAGCACAAAGTGGAGTATGCAGCATCTCAGTTTCAAAAGCACGCTCTGTCATGGTGGAACGAACAGATAAGGACTCGTGGCCGAGAGCCGGCATATAGCATACCTTGGTTGAACTTTAAAAGGATGCTCATGGAAAAGTACTGTCCTCGTGAGGAAGTACAGAAAATGGAAGGCGAATTCTGGAATCATGGTATGATTGGACTAGACAATGAGAGATACACAACTTGTTTTCATGAGTTGGCTAGACTAGTTCCTCGTATGGTAGATACGGAGGAGAAATTGATCGAGAGATACTGTTATGGCTTGTCACCTGATGTCCGAAGGTTGGTAGCCGCTTTTAATCCCCATGACTTTACAGGCGGCAGTTAGTGCAACAATCGGATGGTGATAGACTTGAAAAGAACCACTGGTTCTTCTGTTGGAACTGAAGTGGTCAAAAGAAGGAGTGATCATGCCTCTGGTAGTGGATATGGTGGTGGTGGAAATGGCAAGAGGTTTAAGACTGCCAGAAACTTTGCGGTAGTTACTCAGGACGTCACGAGGTACACTGGCGCAGATCCTAGGTGTAATAGGTGTAATCTCCATCACAGAGGAAATTGTCCTACTTGTCGCCGTTGTAAAAGGGCGGGACATCTGGAAAAGTTTTGTAGGGGCAAAGCACTAGCTCAATGCTACGAATGTGGGAGCGAAACCCATCTGCGACCTGCATGTCCAAGACTCAATCTGAACCCGAACAACAATGCAATGGTTCCCGTAAGGAACAATGTGGGGAATAATCAAGCAAGGAAACAAGGTGGACAAGGCAGAGGTCGAGTGTTTGCTTTGGATGCTGCTGATGCACGACGTGACCCCAACGTGGTGATAGGTACATTCATACTCAATAATCATTACGTATTTGTGCTATTCGACTCCGGGGCTGATAAAAGCTTTATATCCTTAGAATTCTATTCTCGGTTTAACTTAGTAGCAATCCCCATGAAAGAAACTTATATCATTGAATATGCAAACGGTCAAAAGTATATTGCTAGAGACCATTTAGTAGATTGCAATTTGACATTGTCTGGCGAAACCTTTAAAATAAATCTTATTCCCATAGAACTAAGTAGTTTTGATGTAATTGTTGGAATGGACTGGTTATCTAAGGTTAGAGCTGAAATAATGTGTTACGAGAAGATTGTTAGAATACCCCTTCAGAATGACGAAACCCTAGTAGTGCAAGGAGACAAGTCAGAGAAGGAATTGATTTTAGTGTCGGCAATAAAGGCGAATAGATACTTACAAAAAGAATACCCTGCCTTCTTGGCACTAGTTGTTGAAAGGAAGCCGAAGGGTAAAGACATTCAAGACATCCCAGTAGTTAAAGATTTTCCGGAGGTATTTCCTGAAGATTTGACGGGACTTCCACCTCACAGACCAGTTGAGTTTGGAATAGACTTAGTCCTGGAGCTGCACCCGTGGCCAAGGCACCCTATCGTCTTGCGCCATCAGAAATGCAAGAATTGTCCGAACAACTTCAAGAGTTGTTAGCTAAAGGACTAATTCGTCCAAGTTCATCACCGTGGGGAGCTCCGATCCTATTTGTGAAGAAGAAATACGGCTCTATGCGTATGTGTATTGATTACAGGGAACTGAACAAGTTAACTGTCAAGAACAGGTACCCTTTACCTCGTATTGACGACTTGTTTGACCAATTGGAAGGTGCATCACACTTTCCAAGATTGATCTCAGATCTGGGTATCATCAACTCAGAGTCAGAGAGACGGACATTCCTAAAACAGCCTTCAGAACTCGTTACGGACATTATGAGTTTTTGGTTATGCCGTTTGGCTTAACCAATGCACCTGCTGTGTTTATGGACTTAATGAATCGAGTATGTCGACCGTATCTGACAAGTTTGTCATTGTATTCATTGACGACATACTGATATACTCAAAGAATAAAGACGAACATGAAGGTCATCTGAGAACCATTCTGCAACTGCTCAAGGATCAAAAGTTGTACGCGAAATTCTCAAAATGTGAATTCTGGATTAGAGAAGTACACTTCTTGGGTCATGTAGTGAACATGGATGGGATCCACGTAGATCCATCTAAGATTGAAGCAATAAAGAAGTGGGAAACACCTAAGACTCCGACAGAAATCCGTCAATTTCTTGGACTGGCTGGATATTACAGGAGATTTATTGAGAACTTCTCAAAAGTTGCTCAACCTTTGACGTTGTTGACCCAAAAGGCCAAGGAATTTATTTGGCAGGATGCCCAAGAAGAAGCATTTCAAACGTTGAAAGACAAGCTATGTAATGCTCCTATTTTAGCGTTACCGAATGGAATTGAAAACTTCGTGGTATACTGTGACGCATCACATCAGGGAATGGGATGTGTACTTATGCAGGAGGGTAAGGTTATTGCTTACGCTTCCAGACAACTCAAAACCCACGAAAGGAATTACACAACCCACGATCTTGAACTCGGAGCGGTTGTTTTTGCCTTAAAGATTTGGAGGCACTATTTGTACGGTACAAAGTGTACGGTATTCACAGATCACAAAAGTCTTCAGCATATCTTCGATCAGAAAATGCTGAATATGAGACAAAGACGATGGGTAGAATTACTCAGTGATTATGATTGTGAACTCAAATATCATCCCGGTAAAGCAAATGTTGTTGCTGACGCGCTAAGTCGAAAAGATAGAATTTCACTATCTGTCATAACAAGAGCAAGTTCTTACCTTGGCTCGTCATTAAGGGATAGAGTTTTAGACGATCAAAACGAAGCCCTACAGCCAGGACGTATCGAGGAGGAAGCAATGTGGAATGCTGACCGTTTGTTTGAAATAGATGGCGATGGAATCCGACATGTTAAGGGCAGAGTGTGGATTCCCAAATATAATGGACTTAGAGAACTCTTGATGAACGAGAGTCATCGATCTAAATATTCAATTCATCCTGGTGCTGACAAAATGTACCATGGACTAAAGGACTTTTATTGGTGGCCTGGTATGAAAAGAGATATCGCCACTTATGTCTCAAAGTGTCTAAATTGTTCAATGGTAAAGGCGGAGCACCAAAAGCCTTCTGGGCTGCTCCAACAACCCAAAATTCCTGACTGGAAATGGGAACAGATTACTATGGACTTTATTACTAAACTGCCTCGAACCCTGAGAGGATACGATACTATTTGGGTCATTGTCGACCGCTTGACGAAGTCTGCTCATTTCATTCCAATCCGAGAGAGTTGGAAGATAAGGAAATTGTCTCAATTATATATTGAAAAGATCGTATCACTTCATGGCGTTCCTTTGTCTATTATCTCTGATCGTGATGGTCGTTTCACTTCACAATCTTGGAGATATTTTCAAGACGCCCTAGGCACTCAATTGCACTTAAGCACGGCTTACCATCCACAGACTGACGGACAAAGTGAACGTACCATCCAGACTTTAGAGGACATGCTTCGGGCATGTGTCATTGACTTCAAAGGTAGTTGGGATACCTTTTTGCCGTTAGCTGAATTTTCATATAACAATAGCTATCACACTAGCATCAAATGTGCGCCTTATGAGGCTTTATATGGACGAAAATGTAGATCTCCTGTCTGTTGGCTTGATGCTGGAGAACGTCGTTTATTTAAATATGGACTAGTTCAGAAGACTACTGATCAAATTGTTAAAATTAGGGCACGGCTGAAGGCGGCTCAAGATCGCCAAAAGAGCTATGCCGACCGTAGACGGAAACCACTTGAGTTTCAAGTGGGAGACAAAGTCATGTTGAAAGTGTCACCTTGGAAAGGCACTGCACGTTTTGGCGTACGGGGGAAACTTAGTCCTCGTTATATCGGACCATTCGAAATTGTTCAAAGAATTGGTTCCGTGGCTTACAAGCTCGATTTACCTAAGGAGCTAGAACACGTTCATCACACATTTCACATTTCGAATCTTAAGAAATGTCTGACTGATGAGACTTTAGTCGTACTGTCGAAGAGCTGCAAGTGACTGACTCTCTTCAATTCGTTGAAGAACCTGTTGAAATTTTAGACCAACAGCTCAAGCAACTTAGACGTAGTCGTATCAAATTGGTCAAAGTTCGTTGGAACTCAAAACATGGTCCCAACTCGACTTGGGAACGTGAAGACTATATGAGGGATAACTATCCTCATCTTTTTACTGAGCAAGACTTGATTTCGGGACGAAATCCTTAGAAGTCGGGGATGCTGTGACAACTCGTAATTAATTAACATCGGGTTAGTCCTAATCTCAATTAGACAGTCATTTGACGTGGAACTTATTAGACTTTTGGACTTTTGACTTAGTCAAAGTAGACGTATCTTGTTGACGTAGACTATTAGCTATCTAGACGAATGCCGAGTCTTTAAAAATACTTTAAATTTATATTTAAAGGTTATGTCCTGTACGAAATAAAAAGACTATCTAGACTTAATTTTGTAAAGTTCACTTGGACGAAACTTTATTGACTTGTCTTGATTTAAAATAGGACGAAGGAAAATACCTTTACCTTACATTTTGACTTTTAGGTCAAACGGTATTTAATCGTAAGCACTTTACCAAATTTAGGGATACAAAATATCCCCAAATGAGGCCACATGGGCTGAAATGTTTTGAGTGGCAGGGAATTAAACACCCCCCCTTCCCTCCTTCTCTTGGTGTCGACCCCAAACCCACACCACACACACACCAACACACACCAAAACATATACAACACACACACAAGACTAAAATCTCTAAATCCCTCTATTTTATCATCATCAAAATCGGTTTTGGCAAGGATTAATTCAAAGGGTGTTGGAGCACATTAAGTGCACAAATTGTTGTCCGATGCAATAATTCTAAAAGGCTGAGAAATTCGTACATATATGCCTTACGAACTTTAAGTTCGTAAGAACTAATAAGTTCGTACATATATGCCTTACGAACTTTAAGTTCGTAAGAACTAATAAGTTCGTACATATATGCCTTACGAACTTTAAGTTCGTAAGAACTAATAAGTTCGTAAGGCCAAGCCCATTTTGTACGAACTTGACAGCCCAGCCCATTTGTACCTATAAATATAGGACTTAGGTTTCAGATTTCAGTGATGATTTAATAGCTATGTAATTCGTCCATGGCCGGCTGAGGGATCGCGCAAACCCTCAGTCATAAGTCCACCATATTCATTATTGTTAGTCGTCTTGTTGATTGTGATTCATAGTCTTCAAGATGTAATCATACGAATTCGTTTTGTATTGTAATCATATGACTAATGATAATGTTTATTATTTCTCCCATTGTAATTGTTTTCTTATCTTTGTATTATACAAGAACCCTAATAACTAATCTAGATGGATTTCGCACTTCTAGTTTAGGATAGATCACGATTTACGATCAACACACGTTCTAAACGTGTTTTTACAAAGGGGTAATCATATTTCAATAATAATTTAGGGTTTTGGCATCATCATCATCTTAATCTTCACCATCTTCATCAAATTCTTCAAGAACACAAATTTTGGTAAGTTATCCTTTTTCTACTAAAATTTTGATTTGAATTGATTCAATCCTAGTATTATTTCAGTTTTTGGTTAACTAGATTGTTGGACTATGAATATGAAATGGGTTTTGGTTTTTGTTGGATAAATGGAATTTTAATTAGAATTAAGTTTTGGAAATCAAAAGGGTTGAAATGGTGAAATGGTTGGCGACTTGGATAGTTTTCCAGGTCTTTGAACAGGTTTATGGTCATTGAAATGAAAAGGTTTGAGTTGAAAATGGTTTGGTTTTCCTGCATAAAATGAAGCTGCTGCTTCTGGTTCAGTTTTGGGCCACTGCGGCGCAGTGACATGGGCTAGCCCCACTGCGGCGCAGTGGCTAGGGCCTGTTTTGTGCGAGGTTAGCTCACTGCGGCGCAGTGAGCTTGGCAATGGCTCACTGCGGCGCAGTGCAATTGTACTGGTCCCTGGTTCGATTTAGCCCACTGCGGCGCAGTGAGCATGGTTCTGGCTCACTGCGGCGCAGTGGATACCTTCTGTGAAATTATGCGCGTCGATTTTTAAACATTAATAACTTTTAATCCGAAAGTCCAAATAAGTTTATTTACTTTTGGTTGGTAAAATGAAAGTTTGAAACACATTCCCGGTTATGGCATTCTAGGGTCTATAGCTAAGTAGTTGTACGTAGGATACCCGTCGTCAAGGGATTTGATCCTCATTTTGGTAATGATATCATAGGTTTTGGATAACCAGGAGAATTGACTGTGGATCTTCTCGAGCTACTTTATACCTTTTAGCACTTAGATCGCTAAGGTGAGTTTATGGCGCCCTTTTTCCTTTACTTTGGGCCTGAAAGCATGTACTACTGTATACACGACTACTTTATAAATGATTTTTGTCTTTGTCTATGCCATGAGATTTGGCTACTTAAATCATTTGTCTTATAATTGCCATGTTGACGACTGTCTGAAAATGTGTATACATGTCTTATGAAATTTTGATCTATATGTCTTGACTTGCCATGTTGTCGGCTGACTAAACTGTTCTTGGTGTTTGACGAACTAAAACGATCCCCCCTCATGTAGTTATACTGAGGTTATACTTCGGTCTGAACCGTCTTGTCTATATATTGAGGTTAGACTTCGGTCTGAACCGTCTTGTCTATGTATTGAGGTTAGACTTCGGTCTGAACCGTCTTGTCTATATATTGAGGTTAGACTTCGGTCTGAACCGTCTTGTCTTTATATTGAGGTCAGACTTCGGTCTGGACCGTCTTGTCTTCGTATCATGGTCGGACTTCGGTCTGGACCGTCCTGTATTAAATAACTACAACAAACGACGATTGATCTTTTAGTCAACACACTGTAAACTCACCAACTATTTCGATAGTTGATCCTCTCAAATTTCATGCTTTTCAGGTGACCATCAGTAAGTCGTGGAATCGTACTTGGCATAATAGGGCCAATCTTTTGACTTTGGACGTACAATTAGCATCAGACATTGAGGACTCTCATGCTTTTGGCTTTAGTTGTATTTGACTGTCCAATTTATTGAACTTGTATTCAGTGGGCCCAGTTCCAAACGAGGATGACTTGTATCCGTATTTTGGGGTCCACACTTTGAACGATTGTACTTGTATTGACTTGTATTGGCATAAATGGATGTAATCTCTATTAACCTTCTGATTAGTACGCAATTCTTTGTTAACCCTGTATTTCCGCTACAACGGGGTGTGACATGACGTGTATAAATCCCACTGAAGAGGATATGATACTTGATTTGAGTGGATGTTACGTATATTACTTGAGTATATTGTTTATTACACGTTTTACTTGTTTTGTGTAATCTTGTTGTGGATGTTGTTGTGTTTTTCATAGAGGCTTACTGTAAGTCATGTTTCACCTCTACTCGTATATTATGATTATTGACGATGGTTTCTAATGGACCATTGCTACGAACTCACCAACCTTGTGTTGACTATGCTTAGTACACTTTTCAGGTAACCAGGTTATTCCAGGGCGTGGAGTTTGATTGTTGCTTGCTGTTGAACCCGGACTTGGACTTATATGGATCAAGGATCCATTTGCCATCTTTTGATGTTCTTTTGTAAACTTTGATGGTTACCTGCTCCTTATGTATTTTGATACTTGTTATTCGTATTGTATGGATTCACTGAATCCTTTATTTGCATTTAGTTCATGTTCTACATTAATCCCACCTTGTGCTATATGATTTCCGTGATATTCTGAGCCTTGGCTTGGGGTGTTACATATATTTTGGTACAAAAGTTGTTGGCACAGCCTACAAATAAATAAGTCATAATGTCATATTAATATAATAAAGATTAGTTATTTTGTTTATGATATTTTTTAAGGTATAATGTTTTTATTGGAAAACTTACAATATATTTGCTTTTCAAACTGTGAGACTTAAACTTCATTTTGAATGCTGGGTTGCAGGACTTGTGAATATGTGCCTCGACCCTGCATGTATGTACAATCCGAGTATCACCCAATGTTTCATCATCAGAAATAACATCATCTTCTACAAACTCTGATTCATAACCTATATCAATTTATAAAAAAATAAATCAAAAAAAACAAATTGGAACAAATGTATATATTATTAAGAATTGATTAAATAAAAATAAAACAATTAATTAAAATTATGTATTTTAGTAAGATAAATATACATACCCAGACCAACTTCTTTTGATTAAATGCTTCGACCTTATTCCACAATTTGCAAATCATCATTGTATATGCATCTTTTATATTATTTTCGATACAAAATTTTTTCCACTTATTTCCTTTAAAACCGATAGCACGAAACTTCTTTTCATAACCTTCATCAATATAAGGATCTGAAATAACCGACACCTTACTACCACTTTCTTTTTTGCCATATAGCATAGCAGAACAAGTTCGACTACCCAAACTGATGTCGTTAAATTCTTTCAACATTTCAAAAGGAAGGTACTGAAATTCATACATAACAAAATGTTAATATTTGATAACCTATATATATTTAAAATATATTTAGGAAAAAGGAATAATAAATAAAATAATATAACCTGTTTTGCAAGTGTGTCCTCCTTGATTTTAATCAAACATTTGTTAATGATTGACTTGCCATTGGAATCCTTGGTCGTTTCCATACCAATATTATCAAAACAAATCACTTCAAACTCAGTAACACCTATCTGCTTGAAATATAGTTTATTGATAGCCTTATTACAAATTATGTTCTCAGAAACAAAGACATCCCAACGACCGTCTGAAAACTGTATTTTATCACAACGAGCATCCAAAACACAAGTACGATAACGACGACCTATTGAATCAATTACATCAATTGATTCACAATCGGCAGGGAGTTTCTTTTTAAATATTCTTGGCATAACCAGTGGATTTAAAAACTTCTCATCATTTTGAATTATCATAAGTAGTTGGAAAGGAACCTATATACAATCATCAAATATTAAAATTAGATGATCAATCTCAAACAAAATACTAAAATAGTGAATGTATAATTATGAAATTAAAAAAAACATAGTTTGTATACAAATTAAGATACCAAACAACATATTAATATATTCATAATCAAACTATACTAGGAAACAATAAATTATAAATAATATAAGAAACATAAATTATTGTATAAAAAAAGATAAAAAATAATATTAAAAATCAAATGTTCTCAAATAGAATACTAGAAAATTATCGCAAAATATAAACAATATTATATGGTCCGATATTTCTAGACTAAAACTGAAGTAATATACATATACATATACATATACATATACATAACATATATACATATACATAATATATAAATATAATAATCAAATAAGAAGTAATATAGATTTACACAACAAATAAATAGAATATATCTTACCTGATTCGTCATTTTAATAAAAGGATAAAAGTGGATAAGAACTGGATAACAATCAACAAATTATTATTTATTATACTTCTAAAATGATACTTGAAAGAAAATTAACTAAGAAATATGTAAAGGTATAAATGAATAAGTTTTCAGTAAAACTTAATTTGTAATGTAACTTTATTTACTACTATATTTTATTAACTACTTTTTTACTCGTGTTACTTACACGTGTCGAATGACCCTTACTGTTAAAGACCACATATTTCTTCACTTTATTCATAAAACAAATACATTTGAATTATATTTAATAAAAAAAACAAATACCCAGTTTAATTAGGTAGTTGCTGAATATTAAAAATTTTAATTATATTTAATTAAATGTAAATTTCAAGTAAATGAAATTACTTCCTATAATTATCTAAATATATATGTAGAAACTGACTTAATTAATCAGCTTCAAATATCCTAATAGGTAAAAGGCTTACATTTTCATTATATTGAAGTAAATAATAATATTGATAACGAGTCAGTCTAATTACAAAAACCAAAATAATATATATAGTATTTCTTAAATTTTATTGTAATCAGTTTATTCATTAATAAAGTTTATTGACTTCTTAATAGACAGCTAGAGAAATGAAATTATGAAAGACGGAGTAGTATTTTATTGCTTTTTTTTAATAAATATAAATATCTACTTATAGAGTCCTAGACTTTGTAATCATAGGTTATAATTAAAGCAGGTGAAACAGTACATATGGAGGCTTTCTGACAATTTTTTTATGATTACTTACTGTCATCGATTAAAAATTAAAATTTCAAACATTTTTAAACAATTTAGTAGTCGAAAAATAAAATAATAACAATCAGATTTCATACTATTTTAATTGACAAGTAGTCGAAAATATAACAATACATGTTTAATATACAAATCCTTTATCGCTTCAAATGTTCTATAATAATAAAGTTTTTGAAAGTAATGGTTAGTATGTTTATTGTTTTTGTTTTGGTCATGTAATATACAGATTTTTTGCAAAATTTCTTAAGTGTTTGGATGTGACTTATTTTTTTTAAGTTGATAAAATTATAATCCTAGCAGCAAAGAGTACACACATGCTGTAGTCATACAATTTTTACATGTTTCAAGCTGATCGTTCATCAAAGCTTATTCATCTCGAATCTGATGCTTCAGTAAACTGGTCTAACTTCAAGCTGATTCTTTATTCAAGCTGATCCTTTATTAAAGTTGTTGGGCATCCAAACTGATTCATCTTTTCTTGAATTACAAGTTAGTTTAAAACTGAAGTCCAACAACATAAATACTTCACCTACTGTTTCTTAGTGAACAAGGATGATTAAATGCATTAACTGTAATTATCTTTTTTGTATCAAGTGCAAAGTACCTTGGCATTACAACATTACTTCATCTACCTATATGAATTCGTTCCTATTCAAGTCTTCTAGCGATGCGACACTAAAGACTCTTGCAACAAATAATCGTTGGCGTCAGTGTATCAAGTGCAATAATATGCCGAACTATCAAAATGGTGTTACCATATCTATTGCAGCATTTTACGTATAGTTTTCCCATCATAAATATTCTGGTCAAATGGACAGGATAGGTCATAGTCATCTAAAATGTAGCCGAATGCTCCAAACCTTCAAAATCAGTTTACCAAAACAAATGAGAATTGCTGTAACAATACAAGTATATATTATCATAATACAAATCTGTAACAACCGTGACTTTTGACCCGTTGACTATTTGTGCCATTTGGCTAACAATTTAGTTAGTAATATAAATTTAAGTCTTTTGGGGTTCATTTAAGTGCAATGTGTACATATAGATCAATTTGTCGTACAATTTGGGACTTATGCGCTAGTCGAGTTCATTAGTCGTGCTAATCGATGCTTACAATCTAAAAACAACTAAATGTAAATGACTTTCGTAAATAAAGGTAGAAACTGGAGCGATTAAGCGAGTTGGTAAAACGTTAAGTTAAATTATGTTGCGGGTTCGTTTTGGCATTTAAGGGGTTAACGATTAGCTATTTGTCGAATTTAGCGGAGCAGGAGCCTACCCTTTTGGTGTCTAGGCCGGCCCCCTTCCAACCCATCCTCACACCCACCCATTCCTTCTCTTACCTTATCTTTTCTTTCTTTCTTTCTTCTTCAAGAACAAAGCACACACACACAAATGTCTTTCTCTCTCTCTCTCTAAGATTCTTACACCAAGATTATGGTTTCAAGTTAGATTAGTGCTAGAAACATCATCTATTTCATCTCCTTTGCATCATATCAAGATTTGGGTCATTAAAAAGTGCAAGAACATCCTCTTTTGGGTCAAATTTGGGTAAAGCTTTTGGAAGAAGAATTAGTAAGTGAAACTCATCCCTTAATCATCATTTTATGTTTATTAACTTGCTTCTAGTTGATTACAAGTAAATTCGGGTCACGAATCGGGTCAAAACGCGATTAGGGTTAATTAGGGTTTGAATGATTTAGTGGTGATTTTGATGTTTTGGTCGAAATGGTGGATTGGGTTATGTGTATTTATGTTTATTAACTTGCTTCTAGTTGATTACAAGTAAATTCGGGTCACGAATCGGGTCAAAACGCGATTAGGGTTAATTAGGGTTTGAATGATTTAGTGGTGATTTTGATGTTTTGGTCGAAATGGTGGATTGGGTTATGTGTATTTATGTTTATTAACTTGCTTCTAGTTGATTACAAGTAAATTCGGGTCACGAATCGGGTCAAAACGCGATTAGGGTTAATTAGGGTTTGAATGATTTAGTGGTGATTTTGATGTTTTGGTCGAAATGGTGGATTGGGTTATGTGTATTTATGTTTATTAACTTGCTTCTAGTTGATTACAAGTAAATTCGGGTCACGAATCGGGTCAAAACGCGATTAGGGTTAATTAGGGTTTGAATGATTTAGTGGTGATTTTGATGTTTTGGTCGAAATGGTGGATTGGGTTATGTGTATTTATGTTTATTAACTTGCTTCTAGTTGATTACAAGTAAATTCGGGTCACGAATCGGGTCAAAACGCGATTAGGGTTAATTAGGGTTTGAATGATTTAGTGGTGATTTTGATGTTTTGGTCGAAATGGTGGATTGGGTTATGTGTATTTATGTTTATTAACTTGCTTCTAGTTGATTACAAGTAAATTCGGGTCACGAATCGGGTCAAAACGCGATTAGGGTTAATTAGGGTTTGAATGATTTAGTGGTGATTTTGATGTTTTGGTCGAAATGGTGGATTGGGTTATGTGTATTTATGTTTATTAACTTGCTTCTAGTTGATTACAAGTAAATTCGGGTCACGAATCGGGTCAAAACGCGATTAGGGTTATTAGAAGTTGACTTTGATGATAATATGATATTTATTGCTAGGTTGCGGACTCGTAGCGGTTGTTGAGCATTTATAACTCCTTATTAACTCGTAATCGTAGCTTGGAAGCCAAGTGAGTTCCGTAGTTCCCTACTCAATAGAGATTCGGGCTGAAAAGTGTAAACATACGTGCTTCATTGTTTGAGTGATTTGTTGATTATGCGGTAAACTTTGGTTACATATTGTGATTAAGATAGAACATGACGTGCATTGTAGAGTCGTATGATTGGTTGTACGATAGACTTGTGTTTGAGGTTGATTATGCTTTTGTGTTTATTGATATATTGATTGTATGACTTGATTGTTGGATTGATGTGACGGTTCTTTTCGTTTGATTGACTTGGGTTATGTTTTGGTCAAGTATTACTTTTACATTAGGATAGACGTACATACATGGAAGTCGGTTATGCCTTCATTGAGTTTTAGATGTGGTGGGAAGGCTGCGGGTAACCCTATATATAAGCATCTGGGACTTGAAGAAAGTAGAATCCTCTGAAGTATATGTACGTATAGTTGGTTTAAATTATGGTAGTTGGCTTATGTTGGATGAATGTTGATAATTGGCTTATGTTGGATGAATATTGATTGTTGGCACAGGTTCATTGTATATTGATTGATGGCACAGGTGCATCGTATATTGATTATTGGTTTATGATTTATGCATTTACATTTGATTGTAAGCATTGCATACATCGTTGATGAGCCCTCGGCAGGGGATTGCCGACATCCTGGTACATAGATGTATGCACCCATTTTGGATGTAGAACGTGACCCCGAGTATATAGACATATATATCTCGATGATTTTGAGATACAGCCTTGTTCATTGTAATGACAGAAGGGTATCGTTGCATAGGTGACGGAGTTCACGCATAGGATAGGCATGTTTGTAACACCCCAAGCCGGAGCTCGAAAATGTCACGGAAATCATACAGCACCCGGTGGAATTACAATAGAACAAACTAAATGCAATTAACGATTCGGTGAATCCAAAACATAGCAAAACAAGTAACAAAATACAACAGGAGCAAATAGCCATCAAAGTTAACATAATACATCCAAAGATGGCAAACGATCCTAAGTATAATGCAAAAGGAGGGTCAATGAATCCTTGATCCATGAGGTCCAAGTCCGGGTTAGACAGCAAGCAAGCAACTAAACACCACGTCCGGGGAGAACCTGATTACCTGAAAAGTGTACTAAGCATAGTCAACACAAGGTTGGTGAGTTCGTAGTAATGGTCCATAAAGAACCGTCAACAATAATCACAATATATGAGTAGAGGCTAGGCATGACTTACAGCGAGCCTCTAAGCAACACAATATCGTCCAACAACAGGATTACACCAGACAAATAAGGGTGAAATGAGAATGCACGAATGATGTATGAATCAATGTAAGTGCCAAATGCATGAATAAGCCAACATGCCTATCCTATGCGTGAACGCAGTCACCAATGCAACGATACCCTTCTGTCATAACAATGAACAAGGCTGTATCTCAAAATCATCGAGATATATATGTCTATATACTCGGGGTCAGGATCTACATCCCTAACGGGTGCATACATCTATGCACCAGGATGTCGGCAATCCCCTGCCGAGGGCTCATCAACAATGTATGCAATGCTTACAATCAAATGTAAATGCATGCTCATGAACCAACAATCAATGTACAATGAACCTGTGCCACCAATCAATATTCCTCAAACATAATCCAACAATCAAAATACCACAACCATAAGCCAACGATCAATAGTCAACAAAGTGAACCACTAGTCACAATATAAACCAACTATACGTACATATACTTCAGAGGATTCTACTTTCTTCAAGTCCCAGATGCTTATGTATAGGGTCACCCGCAGCCTTCCCACCACATCTAAAACCCAAGGAAGGCATAACCGACTTCCATGTATGTACGTCTATCCTAATGTATAAGTAACACTTAACGAAAACACAATCCAAGTCAAACAAACGAAAAGACACGTCACATCAATCCAACAATCATGTCAAACAATCAATACATCAATAGATACAAGTAACCACGCCAGGTTTACACTTTTCAGCCCGAATCCCAAGCGGGTAGGGAGATACGAAACTCACCTTGATCGGCAAAAAAGTTAGTAAAAGATTACAAACGAGTAATAGGGTCCACACGTCCACAACCTATAATTATACATCAATATATCGTAATGTCAATTATACAACCTCAACAATTTGAAAATCGACACACATAAATCACAGTGACTATCCACTGCGCCGCAGTGGAGCAGAACTAGGCCCACTGCGCCGCAGTGGCTAAACTGGACCAGGACCAGAAACAAAGCACTGCGCCGCAGTGAGCCAAAACCACGCCCACTGCGCCGCAGTGGGCTAAGGAGCAAGAGTGGCCGAGAGAATCCACTGCGCCGCAGTGGGGACTATGCCCTCCCACTGCGCCGCAGTGGGACAACCTGCAGATCAGAACCAGCAGCTGCAAGTGCAGCAAAAACGACCCAAAACCCCCAAATTCAACCCAAACCACACCAAAACGATTTGTAACCCATTTTGAAGCATAACTAAACATCAATGACCATAAATACACATAACCCAACCCACAATTTCGACCAAACATCAAAATCACTCATGAATCATTCAAACCCTAACCCTAACCCTAATTTCCATTTTTACCATGAACATGTCTTGAAATCCCATAAAAATGACTAGAAACATTAGAACAAGTATAAATAGAAGTAATTGGGATGAATTTGACTTACCCAAAACGTCTCCTTGAGCTAGAACCCGAAATTAGGTCAAATGGATAAAATGGTAAGAACTTGTTAGATATATAAATGTAGTAGGTGATTTGTATGCTTTATATTACTTTGTACTTAGAATGTAAAGTTGTAAGTATGGAAGGGGGCATAGTGTAAATTGTATAGAAGTATATAAACCCCCTCCACAATGTAAGTTGTAACCTTTTGACACTAAATACAATCCAATCTTTCACTGAATCTCTCTCTACTCTCTCTCTAGAAACCGCCATTGATAAACTCTAAACACACATAAAAAGCTCAATTCTATATCCTACAATTGGTATCAGAGCACAATCAGTATATCTGAACGATCTACAAGCTTGAATCAAGCTGTTTATGTGCTTAATTCTGGTATTTTTGAGTTTTTTTTGAAACTGCCATTTGCCGAGTTAACTGTTCGAGTTAATTCAGCAATTTGAGTGTGTTTTGGTTAGAATTTTGATCACCGATCGATTAGTTGATAGTAAATCATCATTCTGTATCAATTTCAGACTTCAATTTCAACATTTGATCATGTATTGTTCGAGCTCGGCAAACAGAGGTTTCGTTGGGATTTGAATCGAGTGGATATTTGTTCAAATTTTGTTCGAGGATTGGTTCGCGATCTAATTCTGAACATTTTGAAACAATTTTCAAGTTTTAATTCACAAGAATGAGTGAGAATTTTAAGTTTTTGTGTGAGCTCGGCATTTGAGTAGTTGGTGAACTAAGAAGACGACTGGAAACCGACTATTTTGTCTTCTAGTGTGTTCTCGTGTTTGCAGAGGTTGTTGGCTAAGT
>CM067172.1:76851732-76931568 GCA_034093135.1 Erigeron breviscapus | reverse complement strand
ATTGTAGGTTTGAAATCGAAGGTTGAGAAATCGGAAGTGGGTTTGTGAAAAGAATGGATATTTATGCTTGTTTGTACTTGATTTCAGTTGTGGTAAAGTTTGAAAGCTTGATTTGGCTTCTAGGTGGGTCAATTTTAGTGTTTAAACTCGTTTTGTTGCTGAATAGGCCCGAGGTGCGCCGCATGGGTTCATGTGCGGCGATTTACCAGAACATTTTCAAACGTCATAACTTTTGAACCGTAAGTCCGTTTTTGACGATTCAAGCGGCCAAAGAAGCGTAATTGAGTCTACTTTCCAATGGTATAGGCTCTGAGTCCAAAACATAGTTTGAACAAATCAAAAGTTTTGATAAAGCAACAGTGGTCAAGTCCCGATGAGTCATTGTGAAGCAAAACGTAATGATTCCACCTTGGTTGGATCAAAGCCTTATAAAATGGACATAATAAAGCTTTTATAGTAATATTAGGTCAATATTTAGGAGACCTTAACTTTGAGATGCTTTAGGATTAATGTGATACGTGTATGATAGGTTTCGGCTCTCGTGGACGTCGGTTCGACTTTCTTTCGTCAGGTGAGTTCGTAGCCCCTACTATTTGTATGCTTTGGGGATGGAAAGATACTCGCTATGTGTTTATGTGTTATGCCGTAGATTTAGCTTATGTTAATTTTACGTGCATACGTTTTTGTGTTAGAACATGTCATAGGTAGACATGTAACGTGATTGATAACGATGTGGATGTAGTTGAACGTATAAGATTGTTGTAGCCTATACTAGAATGATATTTCGATGTGGTATATGATATTTGATGTGTTTATATCATTAGAGATTGGTATGTTTTTCGTGTTTATATGATTAGATATTGGTAGGTTTGGTATGCTTAATGGGTGTTGGTCGGGTGGAGGGAAAGCCGATGGTATCACCTGTATACAAACCCTGCCAATACCTAAAGGGCATATCGAAAACCTAGGTCCATTTGGTGATTTAGTTAATTGGAAAGTGTACTCATTGTTAAATGTGAACGTGTTGTTATGTGGATGCATCATTGTTGATTAAACGTTGAACGTATTGTTATGTGCAATATGATCGTATATGAATCGTATATGATCGAATCAAGGTTATATTATTATGTAATGATCGAATCGAGGTTATATGATCGTGTTATGATCGAGGTTATATGATCGTGATATGATCGAATCAAGGTTATATTATTATGTTATGATCGAATCGAGGTTATATGATTGTGTTATGATCGAATCAGGGTTATATTATTATGTTATGATCGAATCGAGGTTATATGTTATGTTTGAATCGAGGTTATATGATCGTGTTATGATCGAATCAAGGTTATATTATTATTTTATGATCGAATCAAGGTTATATGATCGTGTTATGATCGAATCAAGGTAATATGATTATGATCGAATCAAGGTTATATGATCGTGTTATGATGTAATGACAAGCCCACGTATTACGAACATTATTACTTGTATCTATTGTATGAATCGTTGTTATTAATCGTTGAACGTATGATATGTTATGTGATCCTACGAACTCACCAACCTAGTGTTGACGTTTTTGAGTATCTTTTCAGGTATAAGAGAAATCGCTTGCAAGCTAGGAGTTGATGCCTATAGATGGACCTAAGGATCTTTTGATTGCATTCTAGATCTTTAGACTCGGGCACGATGCCTCGGTTTGTTTTCCCTTTCATGGGATTTGTATGTTGTATTTTGACTCGTGTATGACAATTTGTAGCCTTATATGAACATCATATAGTTTCTCTGTGTAATATCCATTTGCAAGCTCGTTTCAGTTGCATCTCACGTTTCCGCCACTGGTGGGGTGTTACATGTAAGCTTAGTAGATGCCATAACTAATGCAAGTATAAGTTTTTCAAGATGAGAATACCTAGTTTCAGCATCAATTAAACTTTTACTTACGTAGTAAACTGGTTGTTGTTGTCCTTCCATCTCTTTGACTAGAACAACACTTACTGCATTCTAAGATACTGCCAGGTAGAGATATAAAGGCTCACCATCTTCAGGCTTCACTAGCAATGGTGGGGTGGAAAGGTATTTCTTTAATTCCTGAAAAGCCTCTTCTTGCTTTTCTCCTCATTCTAATTTCTTGTTCTTCTTCAAGATGTCATAGAATTCTTTGCATCTATCAGAAGATCTCGATATGAACCTATTCAAGGCTGCTAATCTTTCGATTAGCCTTTGCACATCTTTAGCATTTGATGGAGATTTGATGGTTCAAGATAACTTTAATCTGCTTCCGGGCTTGCTTCTATCCCTCTTTTGGTGACCATATATCCCAAGAACTTTCCAGCACCAACTCCGAAATTTACATTTTGCAGGATTCAGCTTCATGTTATATTTGTCCAGGATATTGAATGCCACTTAAAGATCTTTCAAGTGATCTTCAGCTTTCTTGACTTTGACCACCATATCGTCTATGTATACTTCCATAGTATCCCCCAATTGGTCTTTGAACATCATATTGACCAGCCTCTGGTATGTTGCACCTGCATTTTTAAGACCAAATGGCATAGCAATATAACAATAAATACCTGTCGGGGTCATAAAGGCAATAGCTTCTTGATCTTCTGGTTCCATTTGAATTTGTTGAAATCCGGAAGAAGCATCCATAAATGTGAGCATCTCATGGCTAGAAGTTGCATCTACCATAGCATCGATGTGTGGCAGTGGAAAAGGATCTTTTGGGCAGGCTTTGTTAAGATCTGTGAAGTCCACACAGACTCTCCATTTTCCATTCTTCTTTTGGACCACTACCACATTTGCTAGCCATTCAGGAAATTTTACTTCCCTTATCATCTTTGCTTTTAATAATCGCTCCACATCTTCTTGAATAATTGCATTTCTTTCAGGAGCGAATTTCCTTCTCTTTTGTTGGATTGGCTTGAAATCTTATCTATTCCAAGCTTGTGGGTGATAACATCTTTAGAAATTCCTGTCATATCTTCCTGTTTCCAAGCGAAAGTCTTCATCTATCTTTTAGGAAGTTAGTAAGTTTGACTTCCAATTCTTCTGAGATCTTTGCCCCCACTAGTACTTTGATGTTTGGGTCTTCAGGAACCAGATTAACTTCTTTAACATCTTGCTCCTCTGGTTCAATTACATCAAAGACTTTTTTCTGTAATTGCTATTGTGAAGTTGGCTTAGCAGCTGACTTCATGGTAGAGGTGTAGCATTCTTTGGCTTCTTGCTGATCTCCCTTCACGGTGACCACTCCCCAAGGTGTTGGCAATTTAACACATTGATGATAAGTGGATGGTACCGCCTTCATTTCATGGATCCAAGGTCTACCCAAGATAATATTGCATCCTAGGAGAGAATCGACAACACAAATTTTCTGCATTGAATTCATCCCTCCAAAATACACTGGCAATTGATTTCTCCAACAGTGTATTTGTTTCACCACTGAATCCAATCAATGGTGTTGATTTGCAAGCAATATCTTCCTCTGAAATGTCCATCCTCTTTAATGTCTCCAGCTTTATGATGTTCACTGAGCTTCCATTGTCAATCAAGATCCTGCGAACATAATGATTAGCAATAAACTGAGTAACAACCAAACCGTCATGATGAGGCTCCAGTATGTCATCGAAGTCATCTTCTTCAAAAGACACAATCTGAATCTGAGATTGAGTCTTCTTCACGCTTCTTTCTCCTTTTTTGATTTGCTTTGCTTTGCATTTCTTTTTGCTGCTGAATAAGATGTCCTATACTTCTGACCCTCCGGTAATTGTGTTAATTACTCTTGCATTTGGTGGTAGAGAATCAGCTTTTTGGGTTGGCTTAGGTTTTGAGAAATCCATGCCTTCAACATCTCTAGCCTTCTTCTTTCTAAGGAGTTCTGTGAGATATCCTTTAGCTTGGAGAGTAGATATCTCTCTTCTCAACATCTTGCAGTCTTCAGTCAAGTAGCCAAAGTCTTCATGATAAGAACACCATTGGCTAGGATCCTTCTTTTTGAAATAAGAATCGTTCTTCTTCTGTGGCCATCTTGCTTTATCTCCAAGATCTCTAAGCGCCATAATGACACCGAGTGTGTCTACTGAAAAACAATAAGAAGCAAGGGCAGGATATTCAATCCCATCATCTTCCTCAACTGCATTTATTTGGTGATCAACATGTCTGGTGTAAGGCTTATTTCTTGGTTTAAAGACTGGAGTTTCTGCTTTTCGGTTTGGACGGTCATATGATAAGGCGTCTAATTTTGAAGAGGTTAATTCATTTTCTTCAAGCCTTATGAATCTTGCAGCTCTGGCCTTGGCTTCATCTAGGTTCCTGCATGGTGTCATTATGAGATCCTCCTGGAATTTAGATCCCAGTTTGAGACCTCTTTGCAAAGCTTGATGGCAGTCATCATATCTAGCTTTGGGATGTTCAACGATTCTTTGGTAAACCTGGTCATGAAATCTCTAAGAGATTCGTTAGGTTTTTGAGTAACTTTATAAAGATCATCTGTCAATTTTTCAAAAGTTCTACTACAAGAAAATTGACTATAAAATAAATTAGTTAAATCTGCAAAAGAATTAATAGATAAAGGAGGCAAACTCTGCAGCCATTTCAAGGCTGATCCTGAAAGTGTAGATCCAAAGCTCCTACATAGGCAGGCTTCTTTTAGGTTGGAGGGAATTGGCACTGTCTCCATCTTCTCCAAGTAGAGTGCTATATGCTCTTGAGGATCTGTGGTCCCATCATATGGTTTCATATTTGGAACTTGAAACTTCTTTGGGATCTCTACATTAGCGATCCTGTCACCATATCTGTTGATAAGATAGGATGCAGGGTTGAATTCTGGGATTGGGTTGCAAAATCCAGGAACAGTAGAGATCATAACCTTCAGCTTTTGAAATTCTCTTGCGATGAAATCATTTGGCATTTGACCCTACGATGAGTTAGAAAAACCAAAGAACCAGTAAAATTATTAGAGTTATGTAGACCTGCACCCATGGATGTTAATGTCCCAACAGCATTAGTATTTTGTGGCATATTGCTCCCAAAATTAGTTGTTGCACTTGGGAATGGCATGCTTGGTTGTACAGATCCAGGGGCTGCAGATGGCCCTGGAGTTGAAAAGAGATTTCTGGGAGTAATCGATGGTCTATTTTTTGAGATTCTGGACTCCAAGATCTTGAACTGGGCTTGATTATAATGCTGATTTTCTTCAATCTTGTTGGTAAGATTCTGCAATATAGTAAACAAGTCAGGAATGTTATTCTGACTATTATTTTGAGCAGTTACCTTAGGTCCAATGTTATATGGATTTGGGTTGCCATCAGCATCATAAAAGCTAGCTCGCTCTCTTTGGCCAGATCCCATATAGAATTGGGATGAGTTTCCCATAGGGATATTTCCAGTAGCGTTGAAATCTGCATTCTGGTCAGC
Source organism: Erigeron breviscapus (assembly GCA_034093135.1). Lineage (NCBI taxonomy): Eukaryota > Viridiplantae > Streptophyta > Magnoliopsida > Asterales > Asteraceae > Erigeron > Erigeron breviscapus. Next base: position 76,926,150 of record CM067172.1, on the reverse strand, counting down.
AGGTCCCTTGTCCTTAATTTGATTCTGGATCCGACCCGTATTGTTCCTGTTCGTCCTTTTGCTCAAGTCAATTCCTGTAGGAGGAGTCAAAAACAGAAGAAGAAATAACAGGAGCAGTTTGCGAGGAAGTAGTTGGTTGAGTCGACATTTTCGGAACTAATTTCAGAAAATTAGTTTTCTTGATAAAAATTAAAAATTTTAATCGATCGAAAGCACCTTTTGCCCCACGGTGGGCGCCAAATTGTTTTGGTCAAAAATTACTTAAGATAATCAACCTTGAAGACTTAAATCAATTATGTAACCAAACTTTCGTTCGTGAGGTTAAGGGCTTGTAAAATAATGAGTTTCAAAGATGCGTTAAAAAGAAAAGACTTGCAAAAGATTTATGTCGACTAAATAAGGGTTTGATGAGAAAAGATAATCGTAAATATAGATCAAATAAGAAATTATAAGAATAAGGTAAAGATCAAGTAAAAGCAAGATAAAAGTAAAGAATAAGGAACAAGAACACCGAGATTTGTTATCGAGGAAAAGCCCTTAATCCTTTTGGATTGCCGGCATAAAAACCCCGGGAGGAAGCAATCGTCCCTGCCTTTGTTCTTTATTAATTATTGTTAAAATGTTTACAAGGGTGGAACGTAGTTGATCGATTATTGCTAAGTGTGTAGAAAAAGATGAGAGAGCAGAGATTGTGTATGTGTGAATACAAGTGAGAGGCAGTGGAATAATGATGTCCTATATCGATCAACCTTGTTCGTTTATATAGACTTAGTAGCTAACTAACTATGCAAAATACTAGGGATCTTCCAGGTCTTCGATATTGAGACATTGAACAATATAATTGAGCTTAATTGAGGTTTAATGGTGGATTCTAGGGTTTAGTGTGTTTGAGTGTGTGAGGGTGATGGGAGGTTGAAGATGATCTAGAGAGAGAAAGTAAGTTAGAGAGAAGTTGGTATGGGATTTTTGTGAAAGTCTTAGTTACAAATGTTGTTATGGAGGGGTATTTATACAAATCTCCTAATTAACACTAATACCCCTTCCATAGATAGAATTTACAATTAAACACCACAATTTTAATTCTAACATTCTCCCCCTTGGTGTTGAATTGTAAATGTTGCATCGTCTTCAGTCTTTAAATAAACATGATGAGCCCATTTGTTGAAAATCTTCAATGTTGATTAGACTTTGAAGCTTTCTCATTGTCTTCAACGTCTTGTATCAACCTTGACTTTGAATCTTCTCAACAAACATATATTCTTGACGATGACTTTCTAAATCTTCTCTTGCAACTTTGAATACTTTGGAAGCATCTTTGAAATCTTTGTAGCTTTTGAGCTTTCACAACTTGAACTTTTGGATGTTGATTTCAACTTGATGTTGCTTGGAGAAGTAACTTGAATCTTTGAATTCTTGTAGAGTGCGGAAGCTTGGTTTTGACTTTGAATTCTTGAATTCTTTTGAGATGCGGAAGCTTGGTTATCTTTGAATTCTATTGGCATTGCGGAAGCTTGGTTTTGGAATGTGGAAAATTGATTTGACTTTAAAACTTCAATTCTAACTTGTCTTCGGATAAACAATCATCTTGGAGCATTTGATTCTTTGATCAACTTATTCTTGCTCCCCCTCAAACAAACATTTCTTTCTTGGAGCAATTTATCAACTAAACGAATTATCTTCAAATTTCTTGCTCCCCCTCAAACAAACAATCATTTCGGAGCATATTTAACAATTCATGAGTTTACTCTTGCTCCCCCTCAAATGAACAATCTCTTCAAACTATGAACGAACTTAACTATTCAAGTATCAACAAACGATACTCCATTCAATCTCAAACTCTTCTTATCATCAAACAATGGTCATTTTTCCAATAAATCTTTCAATTATCGACCATGTACTTTCCAAAACTAAAATCATCTTGAATATTCTCGATCTCGAAACAATTCTTTCAACTTATCAAGATAATTATTCACTCTCTTCACCTAAACTAACGATCCTTTGAACAACCAAACACAATGAATAATCAATCAAATTCTATCTAGAACCTTGAATTCAATCTATCAATCATTTACTCATTTCTCCCCCTCATGATGAATATGTGAAACGTGTTCATCATGCAACAATGATTGATAGCACAAACGGTAGATGAAACAAAACAACATGTATGCACATCAACCTAACCCAATTCCCAATTCCCAATGAACCTATTGGTGAACTAAAATTTGAGGTTGCGTTGTTTTTTTCAAGAGATCTTTTCAAATCTTCAATTTGTTTTTCCAAAACACTTTGTGGAACATAAGGTCTTACAAGAGCAGGTTTTGGAACTGGAATTTCTTCCTCCGAATCAAACTCATTTGAAGAAACAACAAGTGGTTTTTCAGTAAAACATTCATCAATTTCAACAATTTCAACCGAATGAGGTTTTCTATTTCGAACGGGAGAAAGATTTAAGAAATCATATGTCCCATTGATTAGTTCATTGTTGAAATAAAACTTTGGACACTTTTCTAGATAATCATCAGCCTCATAATCACCGTAACTTGGTCTAACAAACTGAGTGGTCATGCCATATTCATAAATTGGCATCATACAAAGTGGAATCTTGTTGTGCTTTGAGCAAATACTTCGGATTTACATAACCCAACCCTTGAGTAAATTCAGTTTCAAAACTTCTTGGCCTGTTTAAAAAGATTTGTTGATATGACCGATTGATCTTATACAACTTTTCTTGATAAAACTTGATTTCTTCTTTAAGCTCATCATTTTCCTTATCAAGTTGTTGATTATAAGAATCTTTGATGCAACAGGCATAATTTAAATCAGAAATTTTGTCTTCAAATTCTTTTAAATCAGGTTTAGGTTCTTCCAATTTCAGTTTCAAAGCAACAAGATCATCTGACAAAGCTTTTGCTCTAAGCATCTCATTGGTCTTTTCAAGTTGCACCTCTTTGATGGTCTTGTTAAGTTCAAACACTTTGGTCTCAAGTTCTTGTTTTTCAAGATGCAACTCAGAGGTTGGAGTAAATGAAACTGAAGCTTTGTTTGATTTGAGTTCATCAAAATCCTTTTGAAGTGAGTCACATTTGATATGAAACTCATGCAAAACATTTTCTTTTACTTTCAAATCTTCTGTTAGTTTTGACACTTGTTTTTTCAAAGATTTATTTGAAGTGAAGGCTTCAGTCCATCTATCCTTATACCATTCAAGGTCACAACCAGGAATTTTGATTACCTCATCATCATCCTCTGATGAAGATCCTTCGTCTAACTCCTTTGATCTCTTGATCTTAGTCATTAACCACCGTTCATCATAACATATCATATCGTAAACATATCATTAACCACCGTTCATCATAACATATCATATCGTAAACATATCATTAACCACCGTTCATCATAACATATCATATCGTAAACATATCATTAACCACCGTTCATCATAACATATCATATCGTAAACATATCATTAACCACCGTTCATCATAACATATCATATCGTAAACATATCATTAACCACCGTTCATCATAACATATCATATCGTAAACATATCATATCGTAAACATATCATTAACCACCGTTCATCATAACATATCATATCGTAAACATATCATTAACCACCGTTCATCATAACATATCATATCGTAAACATATCATTAACCACCGTTCATCATAACATATCATATCGTAAACATATCATTAACCACCGTTCATCATAACATATCATATCGTAAACATATCATTAACCACCGTTCATCATAACATATCATATCGTAAACATATCATTAACCACCGTTCATCATAACATATCATATCGTAAACATATCATTAACCACCGTTCATCATAACATATCATATCGTAAACATATCATTAACCACCGTTCATCATAACATATCATATCGTAAACATATCATTAACCACCGTTCATCATAACATATCATATCGTAAACATATCATTAACCACCGTTCATCATAACATATCATATCGTAAACATATCATTAACCACCGTTCATCATAACATATCATATCGTAAACATATCATTAACCACCGTTCATCATAACATATCATATCGTAAACATATCATTAACCACCGTTCATCATAACATATCATATCGTAAACATATCATTAACCACCGTTCATCATAACATATCATATCGTAAACATATCATTAACCACCGTTCATCATAACATATCATATCGTAAACATATCATTAACCACCGTTCATCATAACATATCATATCGTAAACATATCATTAACCACCGTTCATCATAACATATCATATCGTAAACATATCATTAACCACCGTTCATCATAACATATCATATCGTAAACATATCATTAACCACCGTTCATCATAACATATCATATCGTAAACATATCATTAACCACCGTTCATCATAACATATCATATCGTAAACATATCATTAACCACCGTTCATCATAACATATCATATCGTAAACATATCATTAACCACCGTTCATCATAACATATCATATCGTAAACATATCATATCGTAAACATATCATTAACCACCGTTCATCATAACATATCATATCGTAAACATATCATTAACCACCGTTCATCATAACATATCATATCGTAAACATATCATTAACCACCGTTCATCATAACATATCATATCGTAAACATATCATTAACCACCGTTCATCATAACATATCATATCGTAAACATATCATTAACCACCGTTCATCATAACATATCATATCGTAAACATATCATTAACCACCGTTCATCATAACATATCATATCGTAAACATATCATTAACCACCGTTCATCATAACATATCATATCGTAAACATATCATATCGTAAACATATCATTAACCACCGTTCATCATAACATATCATATCGTAAACATATCATTAACCACCGTTCATCATAACATATCATATCGTAAACATATCATTAACCACCGTTCATCATAACATATCATATCGTAAACATATCATTAACCACCGTTCATCATAACATATCATATCGTAAACATATCATTAACCACCGTTCATCATAACATATCATATCGTAAACATATCATTAACCACCGTTCATCATAACATATCATATCGTAAACATATCATTAACCACCGTTCATCATAACATATCATATCGTAAACATATCATTAACCACCGTTCATCATAACATATCATATCGTAAACATATCATATCGTAAACATATCATTAACCACCGTTCATCATAACATATCATATCGTAAACATATCATTAACCACCGTTCATCATAACATATCATATCGTAAACATATCATTAACCACCGTTCATCATAACATATCATATCGCAAACATATCATATCGTAAACATATCATTAACCACCGTTCATCATAACATATCATATCGTAAACATATCATTAACCACCGTTCATCATAACATATCATATCGTAAACATATCATTAACCACCGTTCATCATAACATATCATATCGTAAACATATCATTAACCACCGTTCATCATAACATATCATATCGTAAACATATCATTAACCACCGTTCATCATAACATATCATATCGTAAACATATCATATAAACATATCATATCGTAAACATATCATTAACCACCGTTCATCATAACATATCATATCGTAAACATATCATTAACCACCGTTCATCATAACATATCATATCGTAAACATATCATTAACCACCGTTCATCATAACATATCATATCGTAAACATATCATATCGTAAACATATCATATCGTAAACATATCATTAACCACCGTTCATCATAACATATCATATCGTAAACATATCATTAACCACCGTTCATCATAACATATCATATCGTAAACATATCATTAACCACCGTTCATCATAACATATCATATCGTAAACATATCATATCATAATAACCACCGTTCATCATAACATATCATATCGTAAACATATCATATCGTAAACATATCATTAACCACCGTTCATCATAACATATCATATCGTAAACATATCATTAACCACCGTTCATCATAACATATCATATCGTAAACATATCATTAACCACCGTTCATCATAACATATCATATCGTAAACATATCATTAACCACCGTTCATCATAACATATCATATCGTAAACATATCATATCGTAAACATATCATTAACCACCGTTCATCATAACATATCATATCGTAAACATATCATTAACCACCGTTCATCATAACATATCATATCGTAAACATATCATATCGTAAACATATCATTAACCACCGTTCATCATAACATATCATATCGTAAACATATCATTAACCACCGTTCATCATAACATATCATATCGTAAACATATCATTAACCACCGTTCATCATAACATATCATATCGTAAACATATCATTAACCACCGTTCATCATAACATATCATATCGTAAACATATCATTAACCACCGTTCATCATAACATATCATATCGTAAACATATCATTAACCACCGTTCATCATAACATATCATATCGTAAACATATCATTAACCACCGTTCATCATAACATATCATATCGTAAACATATCATTAACCACCGTTCATCATAACATATCATATCGTAAACATATCATTAACCACCGTTCATCATAACATATCATATCGTAAACATATCATTAACCACCGTTCATCATAACATATCATATCGTAAACATATCATATCATAAACATATCATATCGTAAACATATCATTAACCACCGTTCATCATAACATATCATATCGTAAACATATCATTAACCACCGTTCATCATAACATATCATATCGTAAACATATCATTAACCACCGTTCATCATAACATATCATATCGTAAACATATCATTAACCACCGTTCATCATAACATATCATATCGTAAACATATCATATGAAACATATCATATCGCAAACATATCATATCGTAAACATATCATTAACCACCGTTCATCATAACATATCATATCGTAAACATATCATTAACCACCGTTCATCATAACATATCATATCGTAAACATATCATTAACCACCGTTCATCATAACATATCATATCGTAAACATATCATTAACCACCGTTCATCATAACATATCATATCGTAAACATATCATATAACATATCATATCGCAAACATATCATATCGTAAACATATCATTAACCACCGTTCATCATAACATATCATATCGTAAACATATCATTAACCACCGTTCATCATAACATATCATATCGTAAACATATCATATCGTAAACATATCATATCAACATATCATTAACCACCGTTCATCATAACATATCATATCGTAAACATATCATTAACCACCGTTCATCATAACATATCATATCGTAAACATATCATTAACCACCGTTCATCATAACATATCATATCGTAAACATATCATATAACATATCATATCGCAAACATATCATATCGTAAACATATCATTAACCACCGTTCATCATAACATATCATATCGTAAACATATCATTAACCACCGTTCATCATAACATATCATATCGTAAACATATCATTAACCACCGTTCATCATAACATATCATATCGTAAACATATCATTAACCACCGTTCATCATAACATATCATATCGTAAACATATCATTAACCACCGTTCATCATAACATATCATATCGTAAACATATCATGGACTTAGAATTTGACCTAACGACGTTAGTCAACATATACGTTTAAGTTTTGGGATGTTACAGTCATGAAGCACACATTGCGAAAGCTCCTCAGTCTCATCATCAGAAAGATGTAGCCATTTGTCATCCTCAGCTAGGAGAGCAATCCACTTTCTTGTTGTCTGGCTAGCATGAGCTTGTACTTGTAGTTCGGAGTTCTTCTGACGAGGTTTCTACAATCAATGGCAAAGTGACCAGGAGTCCACAATTGTAACACTTCTTATCATCATTCTTTTTTCCAAACCTTCTTCTCAAACTTCTTTGGGTCTCAAACTTCTTTTCCCCACCAACATTCTCATTCTTGTTCTCAAACTTAGGAGCTTGTACATTCTTAGCATAAGATGAAACCGATGAAGTCCTAAGTTGATTATTGTTGGCTTCTTTTTGAAGAACTTCTTCTTGAAAGACTTAGTGAAATAAGCTAGAGCCTTGTACATTTCCAAGTCTTGTTCATCCATCTCAGGATCACTTATTTCACTTGAATCTGAGTCAGACACAACTTCAACAACACTCTTTCTCGAAGATCTAGAAGTCTTCCTTTCAGCAACTAAAGCCAGGGGATCAGAAGTAACAACAGCTTCCTTCTTTATTTGTTCTTTCAAGACAGCATCAACATTCAGCTTCAAGGATTCATAGAGTGTATGAATGGTTAATTTATGCAGATCTTGATGTTGATTGATCTGAGTACCATATACTTGCCACTCTTCCTCAAGGTTCTTGATAAACTTGATATTCAATTCCATGTTGGATATCTTGATGTCATTCTTTCTCAGCTCATTGATGACATTACAAAACCTTGTGTACACATCAAGGGATTCACCCTTTTGTTGCTTAAAGGTCTCATATAAATGAAGAACATTTGACAATCTTATGGTAGAAGAAACATCAGAACCCTCCATTTGTCTTTCCACTTATTCCCAAATTTCCTTCCAGATAAGAAGCTGCGAAGTTATGAGAGATCTACAAGTTTTGCAGTTAAAAGTTCAAGATGTTCTCAGGCTTCGATTGATCCTACAACGATCCAAAGATCTAGATCCGCAAGCAATAGAGACCTTAGGAATTGAAGATCTAAGACAACAGATAAGTCGTGAAATAGGAAGTATACATGAAAGTGTATTGACAAGAGATACTTCTAACCATGAAGTAACCCGATTTGAAGGTACGAATTCGGTTAATTTTAACAATATGATAACAACACAAATGATAACATCTACAAAATGAAGCATGGGGACGGTATCGATACCTTAAGGAATTCTAAACTAGGTTTTTGGAATTTAGAAATGCAGATTTGTTTGAATAAAAAAAGATTGCAATAAATATTTCCTTAAAAGAACTAATGTGTATAATTCTAGTGTTAGAATTGTTTTTAACAGGATAAGGAGCATTTGCTGTCAATATGAATTAACATATCAACGTGGAACAAGGTCTTCACCTTTTGGCTTTCACGCCAACTTTTGGTTGAAGGTTTTCACCTTCTCTTAAAATCGCCTGTGTCGCACGTTAATTAATTTCACGGTTGAAGGGTTAAATTCCAAGGTCGTCGAAATTAATTCTATTGGTTCTCGATGTTACCATCGATCTCCCGAAATTGGCTAACCACGCCATCTCCCGAAATTGGCTAACCACGCCACCCAATACTATTGATCTCACAAATTGGCTAACCACACCGCCTATTGATATACTCAAAAGACTGGGGACACCCCCTAGATCTTGGAGTCTAACATCCCTAGAATACTAGCTTGAAGGTCCACATCCTCAGGCTCCAACTTTAATGAGTTTTAGGATCCCCATCCCTAAACTCATTCCCACACAATCTAAACAACACAAAATGTTGTTTTTTCATGATTTAATGTATTAGGTATTGCAAAAAAGCAGGAATCAACTACATCTCGCATCAAGCGCTTTGATTCAACAAATATCAAGGAAAGAGATAATCTAAAACGGGTACGCTTTCGTACTTAGAAGTTTCAGTTTTTGTCTTGCCATAATTTAAGATCTAGTTTACAGAATATGTCTAGACCGAGGCATTACTACTATCTATCTTTACAAAACTAGACATCTGATTCAGTCAAATACTCTAAGTTTCTATAAGTATTTTCTCCCAATCACTGTTTGCAGTAAAAGAAAATAAAAACTTTTATCTAACCTCACCAAAATGGTTTGCTTCGCCTTTAGAAGAAGAATTAAGAATAACAAACAAATAACATTATATAGCATCAACCTAATATCCAAAATACCTGCTTTTTGAAATTCAAAATTATGCCCGAAAACACTGGGACAACCACAGTAGCAAGTATGATCCTAAGAAAACGGAAATTTAAAGTATTACAAAGTTAATACACACCACTAGAGTTGATCATTCCAGATCAACTGCCCCCTGAATAAATTGTTTAGGTTACAGACCACACTCCAAATAACATATTAAAAGTACTAATAAAATCACAAACCATCAAATTGACTAACTGCCAAAGCCATCAAGCCACATTGTCATCCCCAACTACCTGATTGACTGCTTCATCGATTACTCCATCAGCTGCCTCATCAATCCCATCGTCAATTGGCTCATTGTCCTCCTGAGGATCTGCTTCTTCCTTCTTCAGTTTTGACTCACCTCCTAGACGTACATACTCAGCATCCCATTTCTCTGGCTCCCATTCTTCAGGGATGTTAAACCAACTGAGCTTCAAGAGCCATTTGAACTTTGACACCTGCAATTGATTTTTGGTACTCAGCTTGGCATTCCTAAAAATCAAGTCTGACTTCTCTTTCAGTTTCTTTTCAATTTCGCTGGCCTGATTCTCAAGTTTCTTAGACACTCTAGCAAAATCATTCTTAGTTTTGGAAAGATCATGTTCCAAAGATTTCAAATCCTTATCTTTCCTTGACAATTGATGTTTCAGATTTTTATTCTCTTCATCTTTTCATCCATAAACATCAAAACCAATCCACTACTATAGGAAGCCTTATCGAGAGCCTTAAAATATGTAAAACAAAATAATTCCAAATAAATTGACCTACAAACAACCATTATAATAAAGTCGGGTGAAAGAATTAACCGTTTGGAATTGCGACTTGATTGTGCTGAAATCCAAAGGAGCCTGAAGTTTGAGAGACTTTGCTGAAACCTTTTTCTCGGTCAAATCTATCACCCTTGGTTCAGTTTTGCACTTTTTGCTTGCACGAGTATTAGCCAAGTTTGAGCGGCGCAGTAAGGGAGCTTTCGGTGTCTCACTCATATCAAAGAACCCTTGATCATCAAGAGCATCAGAAGCAGGACTCTTCTAGATTGTGTAGCATCTTTCATAGTATCGTCGCTAGTCTTGTTTGAAGAAATTGGTTTGATATTAAACTGACCAAAATTCCTTTCCTCTTTATCGAGCTCGAAAAACTTGTCAATCCTTCCTTGAGCCTCTTTGTCCTTTGAAGCCTTCAGTTTTGCTACAATCAAGGCAAAATTTATCATATCTACGAACAAAAAGAATCTATGATGAATAAATCAAATAATTTTACCTCCGGCAACCCAAGAAGGAGGTAGAAAACTTTCAGCAGCGAGTGAGCTTCTTTTTACAAAAAAGAATTTGTTTTTCCAAGATTCATCTGTCTGAGTTACTTCACCAATCAAACGCTTATTCCTATCTCTAACTTTGAGGATGTAGAATCCAGAACCAAAGGTTGTTAAATTATAAACTATACTCAAGTCTGGAACCCTAAGTTCTAGGTTTTTATTGGTTATTAGATCATTCAACACAAATAAGATTCTCCAAAGCATAGGGCTAGCTTGACCATAGAAATCATGGTTGACTTGAAAAACTGAGTAATAAAACTTGGAAAAGGAAAACTTAATTTCAAATGCCTAAAAGGATATTCGGGAAATCCTACCCACACATCTGAAGCTAAGTCAATTTTTAGTTTAGGATCTGGAGCCCTAAAAATTGTATCTCTTGGGAATAGGGTTTCACACATTCAAGATCTAAATCCTTAAAATCGCTAACAATAGTATTATCAATAACATTAGTTTCCCTAAAATCACTATAACTATAGCGGAAGAAGATTCATGAGACATTATGAAAATAAAAGAAAAAAGAAAAGGGAGAATTACCTTGAGAGAAAATATGAGGCGATGAAAACGGTGAAAGTGAATGATTAAGAAAGAGAAATATTTTTTAATATATAAGCCAGTAAAATTCGATAGATACGTGTCAAATAACTACCCACTTACTTTTTAACTGTTAGCGGTAGAGTATTCCGGAAGATTGATATTATATTAATTTGATAATCTGATAAACACAAACATTTATGCATTTCTTTTTGTATATTTTCACTCTCTAAGATCTTGGATCCCAATATAGGAGCCAGGAAGTATAGTATCGTTTTGCAGGATGCTTATAAAGGATTCAAGAATATGTGATTATTCATATCTTGAAGAAAGAAGTATTAATTATCTTTTGATTCTGAAACAAAAGGTGCATGATCTATTTGAAGAGTCAAGTAAGTTATGGGTCATAAATAACTGCCACATGACATCACTGCATTATTTGTTATTTACCCATTTTACCCTTAAATAACATGTTTGACACTTACATATGGAATAAAAATGGATCAAAATAAGATTTTCATTAATAGATATATTCATAAAAACTACTCGAAAGCAGTTTTACAACCATGATCAATCATTCCAGATTGATCTCTCCCCTCCTAAACATTGTTATTCTACTTACAACCCCTATCGATTCAATTCCTAAACCTAAACATCAAAAGAGTTTAAAAATATGGGCTCCGGCCTTGACCATTTATCCTTCATCGCCCATATCTATTAGAAACAAATTTTTCTTTGCTGGCAAAAAGAGATTTGGCCTCCAAGGGGTACTCTCTTTCAAACCTATCAAGGCGAGCTGCCGTTAAGTCATATCGTTTTCTTGTATGAATCAACTGTTCTTCTAAAAGATCAATCTCATAATAAGCCTCGAGAAGTAACTTATGCATGGTCGCTACCTCAGCTTCGAAACATTTCCTCATACTTAAAGTAATCTATTTTTCTGTTTTGGCTTTCTTCTCAAAAGACTTGATAACCCTGCTAAGATCGCTGATGATGTTGTCGTTTATTGAATGCCTTTCTTCGTTTTTCAACTTAAGATCACCGAGTGCCTATTAAAAGAATAGAATTAGCAGTGTTATATGAAGAATAGTTAGAATGAAATACCTCTAAGATTGGAAATTCACTAGACATCTTGAAAGAATGTAATATGAGAAGACTGCTTAGTAAAAAGAAAATTATTTTGAAATCGTAAAAAACTGTGGGCTTATATAGAGGAGTGAGAAGATAGAAATTGAACCGTCAATAATGGCTGTCAAATCGTGTCGCCTAAATTAACTCTTGGTTTTCCAACTTACACGCGTTTTATCCCTAAGTTAGTTTTATCTCTTTGTTTGACTTGAGTCAAAGCTTTCTCTAGAAGATTCAAAGTTATTTCCACATAAATGTTTACATGAAAATAACTTTGGGGACAATTGTTATGGGTGAAATTCTGAGCACCAATATCCTGAAGTACCAAGATCCTTACGTGCTAAGATCTTGACATTGATAATGTTCTAGCAACATACTGATTATTTTACTAACGGTATAATATACTTGTTATTGTTATTTCCACATGAGTTATTTATGCAGATTCTGGAATATTCGCTATCACTTGGATATTTAGCTAAGGAAAATATCTCTAACGGTGCAATTCAGATTTAACACATGAGTTTATTCATCAACAAGCAAAGAAGACTTGGTCTTGCTACATATTCGGACTTCTAGTTGATTTCAACATGAGGAGAAAAGACTCCAACGTTCACTTGGCCAGTCAAGGACTCTCCAACGTCTCAATATCAAGACCCAGAATATCCCGGATATTTCGCATAGTTAGTTAGCCACTAGGTCTATATAAACGAACAAGGTTGATCGATATAGGACATATCTATCACTTATTTCACCTGCTCACTTGTATTCACACATACACAACTCTTTGCTCTCTCATCTTTTTCACACACACTTAGCAATAATCGATCAACTACGTTCCACCTTGTAAACATTTTAACAATCATTAATAAGAGAACAAAGACAGGGACGATTGCTTCCTCCCGGGGTTTTTATGCCGGCAATCCTCAAAGGATTAAGGGATTTTCCTCGATAACAAATCTCGGTGTTCTTGTTCTTTACTCTTTACTTTTAACGCATTATTTACTTTGATTAGCATTATTTATCTACATATTTACTCTATTTATCTTATATTTACGATTATCTTTGCTCATTAAACCCTTGTTTAGTCGACATAAATCTTTTACAAGTCTTTTCTTTTTAACGCATCTTTGAAACTCATTATTTTACAAGCACTTAACCTCACGAACGAAAGTTTGGTTACATAATTGATTTAAGTCTTCAAGGTTGATTATCTTAAGTAATTTTTGACAAAACACCAGTGCCATTGCAATTACAAACAATCCTGTTCTTCATTCAAGGACCAAGCATATTGATATAGATATCATTTCATTAGAGATCATGTGATGAAAGAAGATGTTGAAACTCCACTTCATTCCAACAGATAATCAGCTGCTGATTGTTTACCAAGCCTTTGGATGAGGCAAGATTCAATTATCTCATCAGCAAGCTGGGTATGTTAAATATGTAAAATACAGTGAGATAAGTAATAACAAGTCTAACCCCTTAGAATTATTTCAATTTTAAGGGTAAGCTGTGTCTGACCCAGACTACCCTTTCATACTTGGTGTATTTCCAAGTAAAAGAGGGTAAGCTGAGTCTGACCCAACTTTGTGGTTATTTTTGTTATTAAATATCTCAGTGCGTTTTATTACTTTCACTTATTTTATTTAGTTTGTTTATCCATTTTCTTCTTATTGGTGACTGACACGTGTTGAGGTCACGACTTTTTACTGCAAAAAGGTACCCCCACTACTTGTTCATCCACCAATCAAAATCTTTCTCTCTCCAATTTTTAAACGGTTATTTTTGATTAATATTTATCATAATAAAGTATAAATACTCAATTTTAACCTAATCCCCAAATCACTTTATTCATCTTCATCAAATTTCTCTTTTTCTCTCAAATCTGTATACTGTTCTTAATTCTCAAATTACTTCTTCTAAAAATCTTTTTAAAATGGCATCATCATCTGTTCCTCCTTCTTCTTAATCTAAATCTCAATCAGATTCTTCTTCTGAATCTGAGATTTCCAACTCGTCAGCGTTAATAAGCTTTCACCTTATGTGGTGGGAGATAAAGGTTGTAGTGTCCCATCTGATCTTGAAATACAGGTAAAATCAAGATTGAGCCATGTTTCAGCAAATGTTCATCCTCCTTCATGGGCTGAAGGATATGATGACGTGGTGTCATTTCTATGGCATCATCCACTGGGTAAGATGTTGATAGAGCAAACTTCCATGGTGTTTCAAGATCTGCTATGTGAATTTTGGGCAAGCTGTACAGTTGGTCAGAATAAGCATGGAGAGATGCCATCTATGGCACCATCTTAATGGTAGAAAAAGGTAATTTGACTGCCAAAAGGCTTAGGTCTGCGTTTGAACTGTCTTACATGCCATATTTATGAGAGTGTGCTTTCTCACACTGAAGCCAAATCTGTTTTGGAAACCATTGGTACAATGGACCACTGACTTCAGTAGTTAAATTGAAACATTTAAGTGGTATTTGGAACTATCTTTTGAGCACACTCTCAAAATCTTTACAAGTAAAGGCAGGCAGCTTTGACCAACCCAATGCCTTAGAGAAATGCAATTTTCATGCTTTAGTCACTATGACTAGAATAGATTTTGCTGCAATTATTTTTAGAGACTTAGTTAGCTATCAATAAAAAGTGTAAGTCCCAACTCAATAGATGGCACTACCTGAAGACACCTCTATGTCGATGGTGGAGTTACTTTGCAATATATGCACTGAACTGGAGACGACCAGTTGCAGTGTGTATATACCAAGTTCTAGATAGATTACTTATATAAGTGACAATAAGTAAAGAACAATGCAATAATACAAAATACTTGTAAGATAACTTGATGAGACAATATGTAATTTTCAATGTGTAATTTATTTATTGATGTTAAATAAATTACAAGGTTGTTGCGGAACCAAGATAATACAAGAATGTAAATATCCTAACAACCTATGAAATACAATTGATCTACACTCGGAATTTCTCAAGACAATCGAAACACTTAAAGTTGTGAAATGTTCCTTTTAGAGATTGAGAGAATATTGCACAAGTTCACCAAGAATATTGCAGGTTTGCAAAGTGTGAAGTATTCAACTTATGTGATTTACTTGAATATTCTTGTTGTGCAATGACTTGTATTTATAGGCAAAGTTAACATTGGGATGTTAACTTTGGCCGTACAAATGTGGTTGGATCTTCCATTTGTTGTCTTCAACTTCAACTGGAATGATTCTTCAACTTGGTCAGTTCTCAACTGGAGGAAGTCTTCAGTTGCGTTGACTGTACGGTGCAACTGGACTTCAATATATTTCTTGACAAATCATCTAGGTCTCCAGTTTCACTGGACAGTTTCACTGGGTCTCCAGGTGCAACTGGAGACTGGCCAGTTTACCAGGTGAACTGGTCCTAACAAATTCCCCCTATTTGTCTAGAAATATTGCCAGTCTTTTTCTAGTTCTTGTATCTATACAAGTGTGAACTATAGAGACTTGTTCGATTAAATCTATCTAAGTTTCCAAGGCATTTTTATAGATCAATAAATATTACCACCTTATGGTAGGATTCTTGCACTCATTATTGAAGCCACCTTACAAGGTGACTTTAGTTTGGCAACTGGTCAAACTATTGACATAAAGGCTATTAACAATAACATTTTCAATAGCCCTAAGAAGACTGGGCAGGGGTCTGACCCAAGCAATGCAGTCTTTCATAGATGAATTGCAGGCAAAGAGAGGTAGACTCTACTTGATAAGGAAGCTGCTTTTGAGGAAGCTGACCCTTCTTCGATGCAAGCTGAGTCTGACACTCAGTCTGCCAATCAGGGGGTCTCAGGTACTCATGTTTCCGAACCCTCAAATTCTTCCAAATCTATTCATTCTTCACCAACAAATGAGGGTGAAGGGTTGGCCAAAACATCCGCCACCCTAGCCACACCCTCATCATTCTTCAAATCCAAATCTAAACGCCCCATTGTTGAGGCCTTAGAACCTCACAATGTTTTCAATAAGAAAAGATCACAAAGGAAGTCTGTATCAGCTTTTGGGGTTGTCATCATAAATCAACTTAAAGTCCCTCTTGGTGCATTGGAAGCTGAGGAACGTTCCGAAGCTGACTCTGCATCACAAGCTGATAAGCCGATTACACCACACCCATCTACACTCTCCCAAAAGAGTGTAGACGAGCAAAAGGGAACAACTACTGCTATCCAACCCTCCAAACAGGGTGAAGATATTGAAATAAAGACCTCCTCCCAAGGTCATACTGAGTCTGAACCAAAATCGCCATCATCACCCTCTAAAAAGGATGATGATATCATTAAAGGGACAACAATGGATCCAGCCCAGATCCAAAATGAGTCAGAGTCTATGCACATCATTTCTGAGGATGATCAGCCAAAGGAGAGAAGTATCGAACGCATTGGTGACACTGCTTCTCCTCCCCAAGCTGATCAGACTCCTTCTCTCTTACACTCTGAGTCTGCACAGGCTGTCAATGCCCCTTCTATGTCACAAGGAGGGGTATAGGCCTCAATAATTCTCCATAGGATACTTTGGTGCAACAACACACCATTGTTGAAGGGCAATCAATTACCCAAAACATTACACCTGCAGAGTCTGTGTCTGCATCTGTCCTTGGACAGAGGGATCCTGTAGGTTACATGACATTCTTTAAGGATGTCATGATAGCCCCATGTGCAGCAATGGGAACCATCAGTGCTCCTCACGAAGCTGATGAGAATATAGTCACTATCTCCGGAAGTGACTCTTCATTCGATGATGTGCCTGCCCATCCATCCTCAAGGGATGCTCTGATGGAAGATGCCAGTGGAGGAGTTGATCAATCTCAGATCAACATATTCCCACTGAAATCAACCTGAATTCAAGTCAATCCTTCTCAGGTTGATCACATCATCATTTCTGACAAATCTGCTCATGAGACTCACTCTCATGAGAAAATACACCAAAACTCCCTTAGCCTCCACCCCCTTCTATATGAGCCCAATGACCCTGATTTTAAGGATTACAGGCTGCTCTTTCTAGAGTCAGTGGCTTTTAAGCCAACTGCAAGTTCTTCCCAAGCTGCCACTATCTCATTTTCAGATGTGGTGGGTCAGCTCACTGAGTTCAATTCAACCTATAAGGTTGAGAGCTCAAAGCTGACCAAATGCTTGGAAAAGATCCAAAAGGATCAGGAATTGACGGATAAAACTGTAACCAAGCTGTGTCAAGATCAGACTGCTCTAGAAGAAAATGTGAACAGGCAGTTGACTTGATGCAGCAGAACCAACTCAAAGCTGACAGAGTCTCTTGATGGTCTTACAAAAGCTACCAATGAAGAAAAGGAAAGACATAAGAGTACTCTGGGTCAGATTGAGAAAACAGCCAATAAATTTACAAGGGAAGTCACCATAGAGCTTCGTGCAGCCAACAAGTCTCAAGCTTAATTTAAAAGTGAGTTGGTTGACATCTCTAAAGGTGTGATGAAGAACATTGGTACCCTCCACAGTGACTACCTTGAGCTACACAGAGCTTGCCTTCTCAACAACTGTAAGTTGGAACTCCTTTCTCATAACTAAGCAAAGTACTTGCCACTCTCAGCTCTGTCTCTCCTGATGATGACAAAAAGGGGGAGAAGAGTAAAGCTGAAGCTGAGCAAAAAGAAAAAGAAAGAAGGTTTGTTGATGAAGGTATTGCCGAGTACTTAAAAAAAGAAGAAGAAAGCAGAAGGCTAGAACTGAGGGGGAGTCCAGTGATAGAAGAAGGCTTGTTGTTGGTTGAGTTAGGAAAAAGAGAGTGGAAGGAAGGGAAGCTATAAAGAGATAAAAATGCCAGAATCTGAGTCTGGTGAGGTGAGGATTGAAGAAGTAGTGAATGAAGAATCAGGAGAGAAAAGGCAAATAGATGAAAGCACTGATGTTGTGATGAAAGTTGTTGGAGAGATAAGGGAGGAAAATATAGTTGGAGAAAATGTGGAACTTCCCAAGCTGATCCTGTGCAAGTATGCTCAAGCTGACCCAGCTCCCAAAGAAACAAACTGAATCATCCTCCAGTGAGGACAATACAAACCTGAACTAATATATGATAAAGAAAAGAACAACTGATGCTGGTCCCAGTGTTGTGAAGCCTCTCACTGCTGAAAAATTAGAAATTTAAGCTGCCAAGACTGAAACTGAATTTCTTGGACTGTCACCTAAGGCAGCACTTAGAATGATAAAGGAAGATAGAAGGAAAGCTTTGGAAAAGAAGTATTCTAATGACCCTGAGGTAGGAAGAGCCACTCAAGCTCAAATTGATAAAGAACTTGAAGAAGAAGAAGAGTTGGCTGCTGTTGGTACTAAGGGAAAGAAAAGCAAAGGCAAAAGAGTTGTGGTGCATTCCACTCCACTGCAGAAAGAAGAAAGATGTAGCTGCAAGTGTGAATTCCATAGTCAGTGGGATGCTCTTGAAACGAAGAGGCTGAAAGAGAATCAATTTAGAAGATATCCAGAACAAATCACTGACTGCTCAATGAAAAAAAAAAGAGGGCAGTCCATTCCTTGCATCAGAATAACAAGGCTTGGCTATGAAAAGAGTAGTGAATATGTGATCTAGACAAGCTTGGTGAGTTGGGATACACAGAGTGGGTTGAGCTTCATAATATTATCACTGGTATTAGAAGCATTCATCAAGAGACAGTTTTGGATGCCATTGAGAAAAGATTCATAAGTATGAAGAAATTCAAAGATTGACATCTCTGGCATGCCAAAGCCTGTGGCCTTTGATATGGATGATGAAGATGAGTCAGTGGAGCCTTTAAAGAAGAAAAGAAGAAGATTTGAAAGGATAGCTGCTCCTGAAGGTGATCACTCAGATTTCATTAAGAACTTGAACCCTTCAGAGCTTCTTCAGTTGCTATCTCCAGAAGCCATTGACAAGACTCTAAACCATCTCAACCTGTCTCTGCCTGCTGGTGTTAAAATGCAAGTGTGGGCTGTTCATTACAGAACCAGAGCATGGAATGTACTTCATCAATGCAAGAGGCCAATTGGTGTTTCAAAGAACTGCTGAGCTTAAAGAGGTACCTCATATGCATCTATTTACCTTGTACAGATTCTGTGTTAATTTTAGTAAACAAGGTAATGGATATGAGCAGTTTCTCATCAATGAGGGTCTATATAGGAAATTAGACATCTATTGCCCCATTCATATGAAGTGAAACAAAAGCAGTAGAAATGATTGGGGAATAGGTCTTTATGATGTAATATATTTTTTTTTCTCAATATATGCAATTAGTGTTTATAATTCAGTTTATGTTTCATATTCATACCAGTTTAAAAGAACCTAAAAGATTCAAAGGGTCACAATCTGTTAGTTATTTTTTTGATTCTTTGTAAGCTGATAGTTAAAGTGTGTTGGGTTTTGTCATCATCAAATAGGGGAGATTTTTGAGTCCTAATGTTCATGTAAATTTGGTGATGACAAATCTGATAGTTAAACACTTAGAAATCTTTTGGTTCTTGTAATCTGATCTGGGTCAAACTAAGCTGACACAGCTTACGATCTGATTCTGACCCAGATCACACTTCATGTTTTGTAATGTAATATCTTATGGAAGCAAGTGTTATTCAAGCTGCATCAACAATGTTTATAGCATTCAATCCAATTCGAAGAGGAGGATTGAAGATAGAAGACCAAGCTGGTAGTGGAAGTCAGCTTGGGATTAGCAGTCAGCTTGGAAATACTTAGACAGATTGAGTTTTGACAAATGGCCCAATCTGTGTCTGACAATCAAGTGAAGATCCAACCTGGAATGAAGATAAGGATGACTGATGTGACTAGGCACGATCCTAGGATCCAGGTTGGTGGTTTGGAGTACATATGTGTGTCCATACTCTTATTGGCTAAAAGAAGACGCGTGATAGTACTTGGGGACCACAAGTACTATGAATGGGCACGATCAAATATTCCCTCTGACAAGCCAATAGAAGATGAATACGTGGTTGAATTGGACACCAAGAGAAGAAGGGTTTCGCCTATAAAAGCTCCCTTCCTTGATAGCATATGTGTGGCATTCCTGAGAATCAATCTTCACACAAGTTTTCTTTGCTCTTACACACTTAGTCTGTATAAGATCAGCTTGGGCTGATCTTTTGAGTAGAAACTTATTGATTGTAATTTGTCATTTCAGCTGGGTTGTTTAGATATGTGTAGGCTATCTTGTTCCGCAACAACCCTGTAATTCTTTGTATAGATTCATTCTTAATAAAGAGTTACATTGAAAATTACAATCTGTGTTGAAGAATGTTTCTTATTTACTACTTTATTGTTTTATTGATTCCTATTCTTTACATACTTAATATATAAACTGAGTCTTTAAAACGTTTTATTTAAAAGTTTGTAAAGTTTAAGGAAAGTTGTATTCACCACCCTCTACAACTGTTCTGTGTACAATATACTTTGGTATATTGATACACCTTGGGACGTATCACCAACTATATAAAAATTGATCCCGTTTAAGATAAAACGGTATGTTATATACAAAAAATGAGTGCACACGCGTATCATGTTTTAGAAAGGTAAGACATTTCCATCTACAGAAGTCATCACTGTTACACCCACTAACTTGGAATGGTACGTTTTATATAAAAAAGCAACTTAGTTTTCATAAATTTGGATCCTTTAGGGTTTAGACATGTATGAATAATTGAATGCAATCACTGACAAAATCTACCCAACTACTGTTACACCGACCACCGTGACTAGGATACAAAACTTAACGTTTTATATCAAACGTGTTGTAACACCCCAACTAAGGCGGAACAATGAGATGTACAGAAAGTCGAGTATTCAAAACAAAGGATTATAAATAACATTCACCATAGCTTTATTTGATAAAGAATTTTACAAATGCACAAGCATGTGAACCAATCCCCAAGTACAATGCGTCCACCGTACTTGGATATTAAGTCCACGAGACAATTGAAGGTTCCTGTGGACCGGTCGATTCGTGATTCCTACGACTATGTAAGTGCGGAATCCAAACATAATCGTGATTAAGGTAATTGAATGAAACACATATATATAAACATGAAATCAATAAGAACAGGAGATATAAATCTGATTCCTTTATCATTAGTCGAAAGATTACAATGAATAAATCCGTTTACAATACATCTCAATGATTACGGATTACAATCAAAGAGACGACTCTTGATAATCGAATTACATAATGGCGGAATGACAGGGTATTGATCACTACCCTGATCCCTATGGACGAAATCTGTTGCAACACCAATCGACACTAAAACCGAAACCTAAGACATCTATATATAGGCTAGAAATGGGCTGGGCTTCAAACTCGTGGGCCAAACACGTGGTACTGTTCACACGAGTTTGTCCAAACTCGTGTTACTGTTCACACGAGTTTGTCCAAACTCGTGGTACTGTTCACACGAGTTTGTCCAAACTCGTGGTACTGTTCACACGAGTTTGTCCAAACTCGTGGTACTGTTCACACGAGTTTGTCCAGTTGTCTGGATAATCTCTGTAAAGTAACAGCCCTTTAATTGAGATGCATCGGACACAAATTGTGCACCAGAACGTGCACTTACACAAATACAAATAAAAAAATACATGAGATGATATACTACAATGATCAAGGCGGATTCCATTGCCCATCACAAGGTTTGATCTTTGACTCCAAAGTGCAATGCAAATAATCATGAAGCATATAATTCCTCAAAGCTTAAGCTTATTTCCTGAAAAGCATGAAGAAAAAGTGCCAACTACGAAAACGTAGTTGGTGAGTGCATAGGTTTTCAAGTAAATTCCGTTACATATTCATTGCAAAACTTGGAAAACATATTATTACATATCAATAACCCAAACCACATGACCGACAAAATCTATAAAACTTATATACAGTGTTGTAACACCCCAACTAAGGCGGAACAATGAGATGTACAGAAAGTCGAGTATTCAAAACAAAGGATTATAAATAACATTCACCATAGCTTTATTTGATGAAAGAATTTTACAAATGCACAAGCATGTGAACCAATCCCCAAGTACAATGCGTCCACCGTACTTGGATATTAAGTCCACGAGACAATTGAAGGTTCCTGTGGACCGGTCGATTCGTGATTCCTACGACTATGTAAGTGCGGAATCCAAACATAATCGTGATTAAGGTAATTGAATGAAACACATATATATAAACATGAAATCAATAAGAACAGGAGATATAAATCTGATTCCTTTATCATTAGTCGAAAGATTACAATGAATAAATCCGTTTACAATACATCTCAATGATTACGGATTACAATCAAAGAGACGACTCTTGATAATCGAATTACATAATGGCGGAATGACAGGGTATTGATCACTACCCTGATCCCTATGGACGAAATCTGTTGCAACACCAATCGACACTAAAACCGAAACCTAAGACATCTATATATAGGCTAGAAATGGGCTGGGCTTCAAACTCGTGGGCCAAACACGTGGTACTGTTCACACGAGTTTGTCCAAACTCGTGTTACTGTTCACACGAGTTGTCCAAACTCGTGGTACTGTTCACACGAGTTTGTCCAAACTCGTGGTACTGTTCACACGAGTTTGTCCAAACTCGTGGTACTGTTCACACGAGTTTGTCCGGTTATCTGGATAATCTCTGTAAAGTAACAGCCCTTTAATTGAGATGCATCGGACACAAATTGTGCACCAGAACGTGCACTTACACAAATCAATAAACAAAAATACATGAAATATTATACTACAATGATCAAGGCGGATTCCATTGCCCATCACAAGGTTTGATCTTTGACTCCAAAGTGCAATGCAAACAATCATGATGCATATAATTCCTCAAAGCTTATGCTATTTCCTGAAAAGCATGAAGAAAAAGTGTCAACTACGAAAACGTAGTTGGTGAGTGCATAGGTTTTCAAGTAAATTTCGTTACATATTCATTTCAAAACTTGGAAAACATGTTATTACATATCAATATACCCAAACCACATGACCAACAAAAATACCTCAAACTATCAAGTTTTTCCAAATACCATAATGTCATTTCAAGGCTTTGAAAATCCATGGTAAATCATAAAGTTCTCATTTATTAAAATCATCATGAGAGAAAAATATATATCAATCGATTAACCATATATCACACCCAAACCATGCGGTCACCAATAATATCAATAACACTTGGTCAATGGTAAGACTACCATGACATAATTTGATGAGATTGTTCTTGAGCCACTACTAAGACCGGTTATGTCCAAGATAATAAGGAGCACGTGCCGTCAATCACGTGCAATAGTAATAATATAGAAGGGGGCGTGGCAAGGGGATGACCACTGATATAGTAGTTAGAGCACCGCGTGGTCGGACTGGAAATGAAGGTCGTCACAAAGGCAACCAAACATCCCACCGTTACTCGTTGGGTGAGGGGACAAGTCCTAGTTGCGCAACTCTCAAACTACAGGCCTCTCGAAGAGTTAATAGTAGTGTACCGAGGTGAAACAGTTTGACAGTACTCAAGCTCATCATATAATATAACACATTGAACATACAATATAATTCCCATATCATAATCATTCTTTTCAAAGTATCATTTCATATAAAGAAATCAATTTTATTTATCATGCTTTTCACCCCGAAAGTAAAACATATAAAAGAGTTTGAAAGGGGGCTATGACTCACCTTGATATGCCGCATATTATATTCACTTATCCAAAATGCCACCTTAGTTTATACGATTAATTCTTGGTTTACATTTGTTGTGGTTTCGATTGTATCTTTTGTATCACTCAATCATTATGGTGTTTATTACCTCCATATATTTGGTGTTTATAAGTATATAATAACTTGAATTCATTTATTTAATTTATTATTTTTATTTACCATTTAATCGGTTGTATTTAAAATAACTTTGGAATTACCATTAAATTTCTCGGCTTCAAAATATATGCCTTCTTGGGTAACTTCTAATACCCTAATTCATATCAGTTCAACCTCTCTTGTGTTTTGATCATTTAGAGGTTACTAGTGTTAGAATTGTAAACCGAAATAGGGATTTTAGCCTCGTTTCTTAGGCAAATTGAGTAAACTCAAACGGATTTCCATCCTCAATTCAATATTTACAGAATGTACACTTTATTTTAGTGTTCAAATTCGGGTTATTGGTGGTGGTGTGATTTGTGAAATTTGTGGCTTTCGGTTTGTGCTCAAATGAACCGAAATAGTGATTTTTAGGCTTGTCTTTGCTATTTAACAACCAAGTTAAGTTTTATAACTTTTATTTGATATATTCACAGTAGGTTTGGCATGTATTTTGTTACAAGATTGTTGGAGTTGATTAAAGTTACAATCTAGTGATTTTTAGCTTATTTTGTTGTAAAGAGCTTTTACTTGGAATTTTTCTGTTTTAACACTTATTTTTATGAAATGTTGACTAGTGAATTATTTGGTGATTTATTGGATCATGAGATTTGGTACTACGAAACGTCCAGGGGATAATTTTCCTTCACTGTCCCCCGCTCTTTATCCTATCCCCTCTCTCCTATTTTTCTCGAATCCCTTCACTCCACCTTTTTTTAATCTTTCTTTCTTTGAAATCTGTATGTACTCCTAACCCTATTACCACCCGCCTTTTTAGTCGTCTCACCCCTGTAACCGTCCTTTGGCCCTTCAACCCCTTTCCCTCAACACCCCTTTAATCACGCCAAGTGATTACCTATAAACTGCACCTTCTCATCATTTCTCATATTTACCTGCTGAGTACGGATTATGATCGGTCCGGATTCTCACGGTGGGACGTATCCCTGGCTTTCTGCCTCGCGGTGGCTATGCTCTGTAGTGTGTTATGGACAGGCATGGTGAAAGTGGAGTTTTACGCATTTTGGTAAATTTTTAGGCATCGTTTACTATTTGTAAAAATTCATGAACTTGACTACACAATATCGTAGCTGTTTGCGCAACCAGATGTTTTATAAAAGTTCAAGGTCGAGACAAGCTTTGAAAAATCCCTTGATTTTATTTTAGCTTCTCAACACATCTAATATGATCCCCATAAAATGAAACGTTCTGAACCTTTACGTATTGAAAACTAAAAATCCTTGAACATGACCTATCTTTAAGTGAAAAAGCCAGCTTGACCACAGTGCACTTAAAAATGCATAACTTGAGTTCTGTTAATCCTTTTTACTTGATTCCAGTTGGTACTAAAACTAGACTCGTATATCTACAACTTTTATTTTGGTCACTTTTCATGAAATGATCCTCACATGTGTGTTTTACCCGTTCCAAATCTAAAGACAGAATCTGTGAGTTTTTCTTGGAAACACAAATGCATGTTTTGCTTCATTTAAATTACCCAACCTTTATTTTCTTAATTCCCAATGCTCCAAAACTTATTTTATTAATTCCTTCATCATCTTATTCCATTTTTACAGATTCCATGAACAAAATTATTAGATTGAAAGGGTGGATTCATAGTTGTGAGATTTAGCATTTCGGTTTTGTATTTTGGTCATCATCTTGCTTGTTTTTGTCATGTGTTCATATTTTTTGATGTTACTTATACAAAATCAGAATATTAAGCTACTTTTATCATAATTAAACTTGTATTTTCATCCATCTCAAATCCCAAATCAAAATAAACCTAAACTAATGCAAATCTTAACATGCATGTGATGATCTAACACTTTTACACTAAATCCATTATTATCTCTTGCATTCTTAATTATTTCTTTTAAATCAATATTTTAAATGTGCATGAATGTATAGATCTATGTGTGTTTTTAGTTCAAGAAATCAAAGATTAGTAAAGTGAGAATCAAGAGAGTGACGCTAACAACCTTTGAAGATAAAAACAAGAAGATCAAGAGTGTTGTTGGGTCTTGTTCTTGATGGCTGCCCAAGAGTTGTTTATTGGCTGTAACAAGCTTGAAAGAAAGGAAAATAAGCTACAAGTGAAGGAAAAGATGAAGAACAATCAAAGGAACAAGGTGGGTACCCTTTGATGATCAAGAATCAAAAGAAAGGAAGAAGATTGAACTTGTTTTGCTCCTTTTTCTGCTGCTGTTCGACCAGCCACTTTAGGGGCTGATTTCGGGTGGTTGTTGCCTCCAAATCACCTCCAAGCTTCCACCATACATGACTCTAGATGATAGATGATCAATAGGACTTATTATTACATTAGATTAGTTAGATTCAAGCTCCATTTTGCCTTGTTTGAACCGAAAAATATGAAGAAAGAGTGCAGAAAATTAGAGAGAGTTGGAGAGGTGTTTCCTTGGTGTGTGTGTTTTGAAATGAAGAGTGAGGTGTGTGGGAGGGTAGGAGCACGTGAATAAGGGCAAGAAAAAGAGTAGGGGGCTTGGTCATTGGTGGAATGAAGTGGTAGAAAGGTGGCTATTGGTTAACTAGTGTGGTGTGGTGTTGGGTTAAAGTTTTTAAAACATTTTG
The DNA here is from genome assembly GCA_034093135.1 of Erigeron breviscapus. NCBI lineage: Eukaryota > Viridiplantae > Streptophyta > Magnoliopsida > Asterales > Asteraceae > Erigeron > Erigeron breviscapus. The sequence continues at coordinate 76,898,790 of CM067172.1, read as the reverse complement.
TATGCATTTGTATGTGTTATTAGTCTAGGTTCATAAGAAATATATGTAGTCACCAATTTGATTGTTTGTGTATGTATCAGTGTCTGTGTATATGCGTTGTGGTGAATATTTAACTCCTTAAAGGAATATATACATATACCTAGTTTAAGTTGTATGTGTGTTGCTTATAATTGTATAACTTATTTGAATGTTGTGTTGTAAATGTACACATATGTCGTGCATGTATATGTATATATATGTATTTGACTTGTAAATTTTATCAATGTACATCGTAACTATTTGAGTTGTTGAGTTATTTGGATTCTTAGGTATTTGATTGTTTAAATTACATTCTTATAAGATTGTCATTATATAATCACTTTGAGATTATCTTGAGTAGTTATAATTATTGTGAATGGCATTTCTAAGGCAACTAGCTATCTTTGGGCATTCTATTGAACTAGAGGGCAAGTATCACTATGCCTTAATGTCTAGGAGGTCAATTCTCTGAATAAACCTCTAGGGATAGATACCTAGATGAGTCTAAGTAAATTGTCCTAGTCGGAAATTGAGGGTTGTTACATCATTACCCCCTTAACAAGAACTTCGTCCTCGAAGTTTGATCGTTCACACGGTAGTAAGAATGAATAGATTGACGATAAGGATAGCTTCACAGAGACGTATAAAATGTGAAAATTCAACTAGATTTTATCATGGTCCTTTTTAAGCTTTTGATCTCCGTAGTTGGGGGCATGTCTTTCTTGGTGCCCTAACATTTCTCGTGATTAGAAGCTTCGAAAAAGTTACAAATGTCGCTCACTTCTTGAGTCGAGTTGAGATTAATCGTATGTAATCGTTGTGGGTTGTCGATCTTGCCTAGAGCAATATTAGTAAATGGGATGATGATAAGAATATAAATACGGAGGTGTAAAATGAACAAACGGTTCGTAACGTGAGTTATAATAAAATAGTAAGAAACGTTGGAATATCGATCGTTGGTGGCTACTCATTTCCATTGTCACTTTGTATACTTTCCTTTATCGTTTTCTTTCCTCAATTAAAGAAACGTTCAATGGCTTCTCGCCTATCTTTATCTTTCTTCAGTTTGGAGTTGGACACGCTTGCCGCTACTTGAATCTATTGACTTCGTTTGTGATTAATCACTTGTTAAGGGATTACCCCCTTAACAAGAGTGATACTAACCTATTATGCAAAGTTGCACTAAAATTGCAAAGGTACATCTGTAGTACCTCATTTTAGGGTTTTTCAGTCGTCTTTGTTGTTTTATGGCGTGCAAGGGGAAATCGGCCATGGATAGTTCCATTTTACTCCAACTTCTCCTTGTTCAACTCCGCTATTTCCCAAAGTCGCCTTTTTATTATTCGTTGAGTCGCATCGTTACCCAATTTCTCTTGCTTTTGCCGATATTGGTTTGCAAATCGTTCTATGGCACCTTTAATTCTTCCTTTTTAATGTGAAAGTACTACCATCTATGACATATTGCCGACTACACTCCTTTTTAACATTGCACATATAACCTTTTCCATTTCTCTTCTCTTCCTACGCATTGCTCGCGATGGGATTTACAAAATCCTTATACTCACAAATAATCATATCACCACCATCTTGGCAACACAAACACTTCAAGTCCTTATTGGTATGAACCCTTTCTTAGAAGAAATCCTTCATAGCTTTTGACCTAGATCTACGAAACTTCCAATTACCTTGCTCTCCAAAGCCTCATGTCCATTTTCAACTTTCTAAGCTAAGCTTCTTATCAATACACTAGCATAATGTTGTTAGGAATTGTGATGTATCACAACTTAGGTGAAACATCGGTTACTTCGTCTTTTTCTCAACCATTCGGTTCCCTCCATTTTCCTTTCGTTTTCTTATGGGTAACCATACTCCTTACCGTTTCGCCACTCGGATCCATCTCTTACTAGAGTAATCGTCATTGAATGACATACGTGTAGTCGTTAGTCCTTGAACTTAATTCAGGGGTACTCGTCACATCATGTTGATACGGATCCTTTAATCCTAACTCATCACAGATGCGTGTTATCCTTATCATGCTTCCGTTCAAACGTTCCATAACTAGCTCTTCCCGGAGTTTGTAGTTTCTTGAAGAGTGGTTCAACGACCAACTTCCTCGATCGTTGTGGTAGTATGTGCCTTGACTTCTAGCGTCGTATTCCTTATTTGCTTTCACTACTAACTTAGCGATTCCATATTGTTTTCCTTCTTCTCTTTTCTTAGGCGCACTACTCCTTGGGTCGATGGTCCTTGACGATTCACCATGTGTTGCCACGTATTTCTCACCCAAGTTCATCTTATTTTAGCGTACTTCCATACGACCGTTGACCTTGAGGGAATATCCATCACAGGTCATCGTGCTTCCTCCACTTATCGACCATACTCCCCTTCTTTAGCAAAGCTAGCCTCCATTGGGTGTTGAGCGTATACCGCTTTCTCTTAGCTTAGTTGATATGCTCTACTAATAGCTTGTCTTTCGATAGAGGTTTTCCAATTGGTATTTAAAGTATAACGCGTGGAGCGCCATAAAGATGAATACATCCAGAACTACATCTTGTAGATGACGTCAATGCCTTCACTTTACTGTTTGGGTTAATCGCCTTCCTTTACTAATTTTGTTAGGACCAGTTTACTGGTAAACTGGCCAGTCTCCAGTTGCACCTGGAGACCCAGTGAAACTGTCCAGTGAACTGGAGACCCAGATGATTTGTCCAGAAATATATTGAAGTCCAGTTGCACCGTACAGTCAATGCAACTGAAGACTTCCTCCAGTTGAGAACTGACCAGTTGAAGAATCATTCCAGTTGAAGTCGAAGACAACAAATGGAAGATAGAGAATGGCAATGGGAGCGAAGCCCAGTTGACATTCTAGTCAGTTACAAACTGGAGACCATCAGTGGAAAGCTCTACAAAGCTTTACACTGATTACGAGGAATTGACTTTTGTGCTTTATGTCCTTTTACCCGGATAATAAGACTTATCTTATTATTTAATTATTAAAAGGTACATAAAGCTGGTTGAATAAAGTTGCTTTATCTGCAACTTTATACTGCTTTTTAAGGAATTAAATGCTATTCCTTAAATGCTCTCAACCACATTTGTACGGCTAAAGTTAACATCCCAATGTTAACTTTGCCTATAAGTACAAGTCATTGCACAACCAAGAATATTACTTCTTCGAATACACTTCGATAGAATTCACTTTGCATACCTGCAATATTCTTGGTGAACTTGTGCAATATTCTCTCAATCGCTAAAAGGAACATTTCACAACTTTAAGTGTTTCGATTGTCTTGAGAAATTCCGAGTGTAGATCAATTGTATTTCATAGGTTGTGAGGATATTTACATTCGTGTATTATCTTGGTTCCGCAACAACCTTGTAATTTATTTAACATCAATAAATAAATTACACATTGAAAATTACATATTGTCTCATCAATTTAGCTTACAAGTTATTTGTATTATTGCATTGTTCTTTACTTATTGTCATTTAAATAAGTAATCTATCTAGAACTTGGTATATACACACTGCAACTGGTCGTCTCCAGTTCAGTGCATATATTGCAAAGTAACTCCACCATCGACATGAGGTGTCTTCAGTAGTACCATCTATTGAGTTGGGACTACAAGTGGTATCAGAGCAGAAGGCTAATAAACTTGCCTAGATCTGCTAAGATGAACACTACTTGAAGGTGGAGATGGTTCTGGTTCAGGTGAAACCCCTTGAATAATAATGCACAACCTTTTCAAAATGTTAATACAAACCCTCCTCCTCCTACTGCCCCAAATCACGTCCATGTACATTACTCTAACACTCCTGTTCCAAAATTTGATGGAAACAGTGAGACTTTTGGTACATGGAAGGCTAGAATGCTTTTGCATTTTGGTGGGATAGAGAGGTATATGTTGAAAATCCTTAAGGATGGACCATATATACCCATGTCTCTTGGGTTAAGTCCTCTTCTAGATCCAACTGGAAGAAGAGGTTCAAGAGAAAAGCTCGAAGACCATTGGTCTGATGAGGATCGTAGACCTGTTGATCTGGACACCAGACTCAAGAACATGATCCTTGGAGCTGTCCCTGAAGATCTAATTCCAACACTTGTGTTGTTCCCCAGTGCAAAGTCAATGTGGGATGAATTAGTTATTCAGTTTGAAGGAGGTGATGACACTATTGTCACCAGAAAAGTTGCCTTGAACAAGAAGTATGAATCCTTCTTTGCCTTGCCCAATGAAAGTCTAACTGGTACATACACCAGATTTTATAGCCTCATTAATCAGCTGAGAGGCTTGGGTGTAGAGAAGGATAAGGATATTCTTCTTGAGAAGTTTTGTGATATTCTTCCTTCCAAATGGGAAAACATGGTTCTTGTCTGGAGACAAGGTAAAACCTTGCACACCATACTCTTGCATCGCTCTATGGAGCCTTCAGATTCACTGAAGATAATAATGCTGCAAGACTGGTGGCTGAGCAAGATGCCATGAACCATGCCCAGAGTCCCAAGGTTGCTAGTGTAACTGAGCGACCTTGTGCTGCTTTAATGTCTGCAGAGAGTGTCCAGGTACACTCAATGAAGGAGATGTTAAACAGTTTCTTGAACTCTGGACTGACCACTGAAATCAGTGATGGTTGTGATGAAACTGACGATGATGATCTGGTAGCCATGATTGCTAAAACCTTTAACAGATTTAAGCATAAATCTAAAAGATTTAATGGCCCAAACAATGCTTCCAGCTCCAGCTCTCTGGATAAAACCAATCTTACATGCTATAAGTGTGGCAAGAAAGGTCACTTTATGAAGGAATGCAGATCTAGTCAGTTGAACAACCAAACTGGCCCTCCTGTCCCTAATTTCAATCGGCCTGATGATAGCTACAAAGCTAAATACAAGAAGCTTAAGGCCCAGATTGCCCTCCTGTCCATGGAAAAGGAAAAGGATCAGTGCTTAATAGCACAAACTGAGGGAAAATGGGAGTACTCTGATGACTCATCAGCTGATGAAGAAGAGGAAAGGGACATGTGTTTCATGGCCTTGGAAGATCAACAGCAGCAGCACGTGGCAAAAGAAGATGTCATCACTGGAAGATGGGTGGACATCATCTTGAAAAAGGTATGTGACTATGATAACCAGGTTGACCCTGAACTGAAACTGGACCTGGCTGAATCATTAAGTGGTGATTTAGCTTTTGTGGAAACTGTAAGAGCTGATAGTGAAAGATATCTTGACACTATCTTAATTGAACTGAACAACGTTAAGCCACAACTTAATGATTTACAAAGTGTCCAGTTGGCTCTCAAGGAGTCAGTTTTAAAGATTGAGGCTTTGGAACTTGATAATCAGTTTTAAAGATTGGCTTTAGAACTTGATAATCAAAAACTATTTTCTGATCTTGAAAAAGAACAAAGATTATCAAGTCATGGGTAAAAGCATCTGGTAAAAACTATGATGCATTTTCAAGAACTATCGATGCCCAGAAGAATGCATGAAAATCTGGAGATCTGGAGATGGCAGCTCTCATACCAGATCTTCATGCATTGCCTCCAGTTCTCAAGGTTGAAACACCTTATGATCAACCTGAAGCTGTTGAAACTGAACCCATTGAGACCACCCCCATTGAGGTTAAAACTAGAGCCAAACAGGCTAAAGCTCCAGTCAAAAAGGCCACTGGTAACAAGCCTTTACCTCAAAAGTCTAAGGAGCCCAAGACCCGACAGACTAAATCTCCAGTTGAACCAAGGTCCAAGGTTCAACTGCCTGAAGAAAATAATATTTTGGTTAATCTGGAAAGTCAACTCCAACTTTTCTCTCGACAGGTTCAGAGTTGTACTGCCCGGATTAAAAATCTGGAAGGAGGTTCATTACCTCCAGTTTTCAAACAAAATATTAAACCACTCCCTTCAAAACCTAATCAAAAGAATGTTCCATCTGGAACTAAATCTGGTAAAAATAAAGGGAGTAAGTATCAAGTACCAATCGTTTTTACTCCTGCACCTGGAGCTGGTGAAAAAGCTCCAGATGCAGCCTCCGGTTCAACACCACAACAATCTACTGTGACTTCTGTAGAGAAGTCCAGTGAACCCATCAAGAAAGATGGGTTCACAAAAATAACTGATGATTTTTGTGGGTGTGCAGGGCGATCGAAAGAAGAATATCTGGTATCTGGACAGCGCTACTGGCCGGACTATGACCGGATGTAAGCCCTGCTTGAAGAGTTCACTGTCCAAGATGGACCGACAGTGACGTTTGGTAACGATCAATCTGGAAAGACTGAAGGATATGGTGTGCTCAATAATGGAAAAGTCGAATTCAAAAGAGTTGCATTTGTGAATGGTTTGAAATACAACCTGATCAGTGTCAGCCAACTTTGTGATGATGGCTTCAGAGTTTTGTTAGATATTGCTCAAGGCACCATATTTAACAAGGATTGGAAAGTGGTGATGGTTGCACCAAGAAAAGGAAATGTGTACATCATGGATATGGAACCAGCTCCAAAAGGCAATGTTTCTATACCAAGGCTGATGAGGACACCAACTGGCTATGGCATAAAAGATTATCCCATCTTAACTTCAAAAATATTAACAAGTTGTCTCGCAAACAACTGGTTGATGGGATACCTCAGATTTCTTTTAATAAAGAAAAGCCATGTCCAGGGTGTGAGATGGGCAAGCAGAAAAGGCCAGTTTCAAAACTAGGCAAAATTTTAGCATCACTGAACCTCTTCACATGCTACATATGGATCTCTTTGGTCCAGTGAATGTTCAAACAAGAGCTGGAAAGAAGTACACTCTAGTTGTGGTTGATGAATTCACCAGATACTGCTGGGTGGTATTCATCAGATCCAAAAGTGATGCACCTGCTGAAATCATCTCTCTCATCAAAAGAATTGAGCTCAAGTATACTCAAAAAGTTTGTCAGTTGCGAAGTGATAATGGTACTGAATTTCAAAATAAGGTACTTGAAACATTTTGCAATGACACTGGCATCTCTCAAAACTTCTCATCAGTTCACTCTCCAGAGCAAAATGGAGTTGTGGAAAGAAAGAATCGCACACTGATAGAAGCGGCCAAAAGTATGCTATCTGAATCTGGTCTTCCCACCAGTTTTTGGGCTGAAGCAGTTGCAACTGCTTGTCACACCCAAAACCGGTCAGTCTACATCAAGAGACATAGAAGACTGCCTATGAAGTACTCAGGAATCGTAAACCAAATATTGGATACTTTCATGTATTTGGTTGTCCAGTTTATATCTTAAACGATTCCAGTCAGCTTGGAAAGTTTAATGCAAAGCTGATGAAGGGGTATTTTTAGGTTATTCAGATATTCAAAAGGCCTTTAGAGTTTATAATTATAGACTCCAAAAGGTTCATGAGATAATTCATGTCACATTCGATGAATCAACTGAAGCAATCAACAAGAGACCAAGCCTTGATATTACTCCAGTCGTTCCAATCAATTTTGGTGAAACTGACCAAGTTCATCAGTCAGTTGCTTCACCAAAAGATGTTTCCAGTTACAACAAATTGGAACCAGTTAAGAAGAAGAAAAGCACCAGTGACACATCATTTTATCCCTCCATCAATTTCAACTTACCACAAGAATTGGTGATTGGATCTGATGTACGTGCCACTCCAATATCAGCACCAGTTCAAACTCCAACTTCTCCAGTTCTTTAAGAAATGCCTTCTAATGAAGAATTTCATGATGCAAATCGTGACCTCATTGACTCTGATGAGGATGTAGAAGTAGTTTGGACCGATCCTCCTCCAGAAGCTACTGCAACTGAAGAAGATCGCCAGGTGACTTGCACTGATATTGTTTTACACCAGCCTAGTCAATACACTAGATGGACTCGAGCACATACAATTGAACAGATTGTGGGAGATCCAAATAGTGGGGTTCAGACTAGAAGAGCCACCAGTGAGCAATGCTTAAACGTCACCTTCTTATCACTAATTGAACCAAAGAAGATTGACGAGGCTATGGCAGACCCAAGCTGGGTGGAGGCTATGCAAGAAGAGCTCCTCCAGTTTGAAAGGAACAATGTTTGGGAGCTTGTTCCTTGTCCACCAGGGTTAAAGAAAGAACCTATTGGTACAAGATGGGTCTACCGAAACAAAATGGATGAAGATGGCCATGTTGTAAGAAACAAGGCCAGATTAGTTGCCCAGGGTTATTGTCAAGCAGAAGGCGTTGACTTTGATGAAACTTTTGCTCTAGTTGCAAGACTTGAAGCCATCAGAATATTTCTGGCTTATGCAGCCCATCTGCAGTTCAAGGTCTTCCAGATGGATGTCAAAAGTGCGTTCCTTAATGGAACATTGGAAGAAGAAGTATATGTTAAGCAGACTCCAGGTTTCATCGATGAGAAGCATCCTCATTGGGTTTATAGACTGAACAAAGCATTGTATGGTCTAAGACAAGCCCCAAGAGCCTGGTATGATACTCTAACTAAACATCTTCTTAAAAATGGCTTTCAAAGAGGTGCAATAGATAATACCTTGTTTATATTGAAAGAAAGAGGTAATATCTTATTGGTACAAATTTATGTTGATGACATTATTTTGGTTCAACTGATGATGCAATGTGTAAAAAGTTTTCTAAAATCATGTCATCTGAGTATGAGATGAGTTTAATGGGTGAATTAACATTTTTCTTAGGTCTTCAGATTGAGCAAACTGAAAATGGAATTTTCATAAACCAAGGAAAATATGTCAGAGATTTGTTAAGAAAATACAAATATGATTCAATCCCATCGAAAAACACACCTATTGCAGCACCATTAAATTGGACTCTGACCCAACTGGCAAACCAGTTAACATAACTGACTATCGTGGTATGGTTGGTTCACTGATGTACTTAACTGCCAGTCGACCAGATATAATGTTTGCAACATGTTTATGTGCCAGGTTTCAGGCTAACCCAAAAGAATCACACTTGCACGCTGTAAAGCGTATCTTTAGATACCTGAAAGGGTGTCCTAATCTTGGTCTTTGGTACCCCAAAGGCTCAAGATTAGATCTAATGGGTTATTCAGATTCTGATCATGCAGGTTGTAAGATAGATAGAAAATCAACAACTGGTGGTTGTCATTTCCTTGGAGGAAAACTGGTGAGTTGGACCAGCAAAAAGCAAACTTCAGTCTCTATGTCCACTGCTGAAGGCAGAGTACATTTCTGCGGCCAGTTGCTATGCCCAGATTCTCTGGATCAAGAACCAGTTACTAGATTATGGTCAAAAGTATACAAGGACCCCAATCTTTTGTGACAACACCAGTGCAATTGCTATATCTCACAACCCAGTGATGCACTCCAAAACAAAGCATATTGACATCAGGTATCATTTTATTCGTGATCATGTTATGAAAGGAGACATTGAATTACATTTCATCCCCACTGACAAACAGTTAGCTGATGTTTTTACAAAACCTCTCGATGAGAAACCTTTAAACATCTCATCAGCGAACTGGGAATGTTAAATCCTTAAAACTGGAGCTTTCTTTGTTATTGAACTCGTCAGTGACACTGATGAAGTTCTCCAGTTGAGGAGGTCCAGATAATCCTTGCTCGCCAGGCTATCGAATGCCTTTGTGATACTATCTTGGCACTAATTGATTTCTGGATCATCATTTTAGGGGGAAAGACTCAAAAATAATTTTCTGACTAAAATTCGTTTTTGTTTGAAAATGGCAACTGGAGAACTCTTCAGTTGGAAACTGGTACTGGACTGATCCTCCAGTGACCAGATTCAGTCTTGTCTTATTTTTATAACGTTAGAATACTTGGTCAATATTTGTGACACGTGATGGTACTCGAGTGTTTTAAACCACTTGGTATCATGATCTGACGTGTTTAAAGCTATTTTAGTACTTGACAACTGTTTGTATTGGGAAAATAAAAAGTAAGTGGGCGCGTGGGTAAGATAAGCCGTCGTAGCATTTAATGCTGACATGGTAGCATTTAATGTTGACATGGCAAATTATGATTTTATTTCAAAATTCAAACTTACTTTGTTAAAATATCTACAAAATGGATTTTGTTGAATAAAATATAATTTTTGGTATTTCATTGGGATCTTGAATCCCTTATAAATACCCTTATTTACTCTGAACTCATTTACTTCCTTCTACATTCTTTCTTTTATTCTTGGGTGTTGTTGTGCCTTGATTATTCATGTTGTTTTTTACTTCCGGGGAACTCATTTACTTCCTTCTACATTCTTTCATTTACTTCCCAATCATCAAAATTGCTTCATTTCTCTCTCTGCTTCACAAATCAAGAACCCTAATTCCCAAATTTCAATTTCATTTTCCAATGGCTCCTAGATCATCCCGTTCAAGAGATGTGAATCTCTTGACTGTTCCATATGCTCCTTCACCAGATGTCAAACCGGCATCTGGTGCTCCTAGTAATGCTTCGGTTATCAAACTCAATCCTAATAATCCGATGGCAAGCTTACAAGGATCTCAAGGGTCCAATACCCTTATTGGTAGAATCCAAATTTTTTTGAAGGATTCTCCAATAGGACCCTCATTCTCTCTAAACCCACGCAAGTTGTTTCACAACTACTTGTGTGAGTTTGGTACACTGCCACTCTTTCTTCCGATTGTTCCTCCATCAGTTTCACATTAAAGGATGGAACAATCCAGTGTACCTTGTCCGCTGACGTATTGAGGGATGCCTTACACCTCAATTACTGGAGAGAGGGTGAATCTCCAGTCGTCTTACCCTCAAATGTTAATTTTCGCCAAGTCCTCCTTGAAATGGGACACAAGGAGTGCTTGGAGAATGGAGTTTTGAAGACGAAGGGTGCGATGACCATGAAGGGTCTTACACCTTTATGGAGGTACTTTTTCATCCACCTGGTGGAGAGTATGGGTGGGAGTTCTGGTGGTCTTGACCAGATCAACTCCTCACAAGCAGAAATGGCTTACTGCTTGTGGAATGGATTGAGAGTAGACTTTGTAGATATCTTGTTTAGAAGCCTAGTACAAAAGCTGAAGGGCACCAGGGGTGTTTGTATCCCCTTCTCAAGGTTTCTCTCTCTCTGTTTTAAACATATTCTAGGCAGAGAAGCATACTTAAGTACAGATTCACCGTACACTGCTCCAGATATGTTGAGGAATTTAGACTCTCTGGTATCTGAAGATGGAGAGGTCGAAATTCCAGAACGAATGCAACTGGCATTCGCTTCAACTGATGCACCAATTGAAGGTGAGTCAGAAAGACAACTGGGCGGGCCTCAAAATAATGAGGGACCCTTCAGTTCGTCTAATGTTGTGGTTGAGGATAGAGCAACCATAACTGAAGCAACTCCAATCACATCTATCCCTAGTGAAGATACTTCGGTATCTGATCCTCCAACAGATGCACCCATCCAGGAAACTGGGAAGGTCATCTGGAGACTGACCCTTCTGGTCAGCCCTCAGTTACATTCATGGATCTGGACATGAATGTTAATGACGAGGAAATCCTTATAGAATCTTCGGATTCTAAAGGTACTGAAACAGACTTGGAGATTCTTGATGCTTCTGTACAAGCTCAAAACCCTTCATCTCCAGTCTCGCTTCCAGATGCATCAATTTCACTTTCACCACTCCAAGAAAATGTGCCTACTGATATACCATTCCCATCTTATAACTATTCACCAACTGGGCAATTCTCACTTGCTCGAGAAATGCCACCCCCACCGCCGCCGTTGTTCACACCTGAGCATTCTCAGCATGAACAACACTTTGATTTTCCAGTCCTTTCTTCATCCACCACTCCTATTATATCTTCAACTGCTGGCATGACAACTGGGAGACTTCTCTAAGTTTGCCTCCTCCAGTTGCTCCAGTAGTAACTGCTGCTGGTCCAGTGACACCTTCTCCTTCGTCACTGGACAGTCAAGTTGTCTCATTCAAGCCGATCTCCAAAACCTTCTAACCAGGGTGGAGGAGATTCAGAAGACACTTGACAAAAACACCAAGTCTTTCTCCAGATACCACAAGGATCACTTGACAAACATTAAAGTGGTTGATCTGGGGATTAACAAGTTTTCATCTAATGAAGACTTGGTGTTCAACAAGCTAAATGAGTTGGTCACTGGCTGCAACACTCTAGCAACATCTTTGAAGGAAGCCTTTGACCTTACTCAGTCCAAGGTCACAACGTCAATCTCCAATCTGCTTGGCAACACTGTAAGAACATCTGAAAGTTGATTTGAAAGAGATTGAAAGGCAGGTAAAGGAATTGATTGAAAAACCTGGCCTAAATGTAACTGAACTTGGAGAGCAGTTGATGACTTCAGTTGGTCAGAAGATAGAGGATACGCTGGGTGCAAGAGAACAACAACTGATTGAAAGGGTGATATCTGAGATCACCAAGCTGGCCACTCCTCAGGTTGATCTGGCCCTACTCACCAGTGAGATCAACCAGTTGAGAGGCAGCATTGAAAATTTGAACACCCAGGTATCCCTTCATGCTCAGTCTTTAGATAAACTGACAACTGAAGTGGAAAGTTTGAAGAAAAAGGATGAGGAAGTGAAGGAAAAGGTTGTATCTGGTTTGGATGAAGACTCCAAAATCTTAAATGAATTAAAAACTGGTCAAGAACATATTACTGCAAATGTTTTGACCCAGTCAAAGGAGACCAACCATTTGTGGAGGTCTTTCAGGATGATGTGTGGGATTTTCAAGGAGTGCAAGGACATGCAATCATGGCAGCCTCTTGACCGGTTGCCATCTCACCCCTCTGAATGGGAAGGTATTAGGGCAGGTCTAGATGCTGCCAAGGGGGAAAGAAGTGCAGTCCTTGCACCTGGAAGGGAAATCGTTGTAGCTACCAGTACTGAAGCTGGTGAGCAAACTGGTGATATGGGTGTTAGGGGGAATGTGTTGGATAAGGGAAAAGGTTTAGCTGTTGATGCATCTGCCCAGCCGGCCACTGATATTCCTATGTTAGAAACTGGCAATGCTGGTGTACTTCCTCCAGTTTCTGATAGTGTAAGCAAACAACTAGCCAGACTTGGTAATCAAATTAAAGAAAGAAAGAAGATGAAACAAGCCAACCAAGTTGAAGCCAGAGCACATCTTGCACAGATCAAACTGCTTGATATGAGTGATGCCAATCTTTTGGGAATCACTAAGGAGGAGTATGTCAGGATTAAGAATGATCCCAGGATAGTTGACCAGTTGAAAGAAATGCTGGATGTAGAACTGGACAGACACTATCCTGATGATGAAGCTGAATTCGATGCCAAAAGTTTGAACATATCAGTGGAGAAGGCTAAGGAGAATAGGGCCAGTGGGATTCTAAAAAGAATTGCAAATGTTAAGAAGGTTGTGAAGAAGGTATTGAATCCACCAAGAAGGATTCCTTAACCAAGAAGACCACTGACAAGAGATGCTGACCTTAGCACATTTGTTGAACCAACTGGCGAGGTATCTAATGAAGACATCAAGTTCGCTGTACTGGCTGCTGGTGCTGGGAGTATAAAAATAACAAATGAATCTGAAGCAAGAAGCTATTACTCCCAGATCATGTCAACCAGAAGACATAGTGGTACTATCAATGATGTCAATGTAACAATCAAGCCAGGCACCAAAGTCTTTCAAGTTGAAGTTAGTTATACCAGAGGGCCACTAGTTAAAACTGACAATCCTGGTGCTATGCAGTATGGGTTCAGTGAATGGGTGGAAATGGTGAATGTGTTGGATGCGAAGGCACAAAAGAATAGGTTTGAGAAAGCATGGGTGAACTTCTTAAGGGGCAAAATTCAACATAAAGAAAATCTGGAGCAAAAGCTGAATATTGACCCTGAAGACTCACAACCTATTTCTTCAGTGACCAAGAGAAGAAGAACTGGCGAAGGGGCATCTCATTAAGTTCTTTCTTTTCAGTTATCTACTTGTATTTTGTTTTACATTCTGTAACTTGTATAAATTTCATTTCCTTGTATAAATGAAGTTACCAGTTTGTAACCACAAGGTAGATAATAGATTAAAATCTAACAAACCTAAAGAAAAACCTAAGGCATTTATTGATCTATAAAAATGCCTTGGAAACTTAGATAGATTTAAATCGAACAAGTCTCTCCAGTTCACACTTGTACAGATACAAGAACTGAAAAAGACTTGGCAATATTTCTAGACAAATAGGGGGAATTTGTTAGGACCAGTTTACTGGTAAACTGGCCAGTCTCCAGTTGCACCTGGAGACCCAGTGAAACTGTCCAGTGAACTGGAGACCCAGATGATTTGTCCAGAAATATATTGAAGTCCAGTTGCACCGTACAGTTAACGCAACTGAAGACTTCCTCCAGTTGAGAACTGACCAGTTGAAGAATCATTCCAGTTGAAGTCGAAGACAACAATGGAAGATAGAGAATGGCAATGGCAGCGAAGCCCAGTTGACATTCTAGTCAGTTACAAACTGGAGACCATTCAGTGGAAAGCTCTTACAAAGCTTTACACTGATTACGAGGAATTGACTTTTGTGCTTTATGTCCTTTTACCCGGATAATAAGACTTATCTTATTATTTAATTACTAAAAGGTACATAAAGTTGGTTGAATAAAGTTGCTTTATCCTGCAACTTTATACTGCATTTTAAGGAATTAAATGCTATTCCTTAAATGCTCTCAACCACATTTGTACGGCTAAAGTTAACATCCCAATGTTAACTTTGCCTATAAATACAAGTCATTGCACAACCAAGAATATCACTTCTATCGAAAGACTTCTTCGAATACACTTCGATAGATTTCACACTTTGCATACCTGCAATATTCTTGGTGAACTTGTGCAATATTCTCTCAATCGCTAAAAGGAACATTTCACAACTTTAAGTGTTTCGATTGTCTTGAGAAATTCTGAGTGTAGATCAATTGTATTTCATAGGTTGTTAGGATATTTACATTCTTGTATTATCTTGGTTCCGCAACAACCTTGTAATTTATTTAACATCAATAAATAAATTACACATTGAAAATTACATATTGTCTCATCAATTTAGCTTACAAGTATTTTGTATTATTGCATTGTTCTTTACTTATTGTCATTTAAATAAGTAATCTATCTAGAACTTGGTATATACACACTGCAACTGGTCGTCTCCAGTTCGGTGCATATATTGCAAAGTAACTCCACCATCGACATTGAGGTGTCTTCAGTAGTACCATCTATTGAGTTGGGACTTACACTTTCTGCTTCATATCTCTTTCAATGACGCTAGTGAGTAACTCTTCTTGAAAGATAAAGTAAAATCTTGCGTTTCGTACTCCTTGTTCGAGTATCTTTCTTGTTGTGATTACCCCCTTAACATTTTTCCTCAAGGAAAAATGTAAGGGATTTCCTACTCTTCACTTCATCTCACCATCCTTGACGATCTTTAATTCGCCAAATTCCTTATTCCTTCATGTAACAAATATCCATCTGCTCGGGTGTTTTGAAAAAGAAAAGGATAGCTCAGAATCCTTTTTGTTACTCTTCCATCTTGAGGGTTACTCGACACATCCTAATTATCTTATTGTCCTTGGTTTTCTTCTTCCAACTACTTTCGTCTTCCAACATTGCTAGTGATCTCCCCCAAGTTCTAGGGGAGTCCTTATACTTAACCAAAGGTGACCTTCATGTCACACAACCTCCCTTTTGTTGGCCGCTCAATCTTTCCTTTTGGTCGATCAACATAGATAGGAAAGACCTTCGATTCTTTCTCCAAGTTAAGGCTTAGTATACTCTTCGATTGTGCTTCCTTGTACTTTGACTGACACACAACATATCTTCCACGTCCTACGTTATGTACGTGATCCAATAGCATCTTCTATGCTATATCGTTATCCCAAGTATTCCACTTGTGGACGACTGATGTCTGAAAGTCTTTCGCATCCCTTGATGTCGCAGCAAGAGCAGGGTACTAGTTACTCGATTTCGCCATTGCGGAGTGTCGCGTAAGTGAGTTGTATGTTGTTAGGTTACTAACTTTTGAAGAGAAGCGGTGGTGATCATTACTTTGAATAATCAAGAATATCAAGGATATAGAATTTGGTTTCGAATGAATGAAATAGGAAATACAAAAAAGAATCATTAAGGCTCGAATCAGACTCCTTGCGCGAGTTAAAGAAATCACTTCTATGTCTTTCGTTGCCCAATGGACTCCAACTTTCAATGACGTCGATATATGTCGCACCGACTTAGATAATATAGATAGTTGTTTGCGTACACGTGTTAGAATAGAAATATCGCACCAAATATTGGGGTTACAATCCTCAGGACGTGTGGTCTAGAATATATGGGAATGCGTCCTACTAGTGTCGTCGTATCGTCATATGGCTTTAAAACTGCTCGCCATTCATATGCCTCCAACTTCATTCGGCGTTTACATATGTTTCGCACCATTTCCGATTGAATACAAAGGTTATGCGTAGTATCTAAGGGGGATAGAGTCGTGTCATATCTTGGAACTACAATTCTTAGAGTATTTCGTGTAGGTTGTACGAAACGAAATGGAAAGACACACCTTATTTATAAGACAAATTTGGGATACCCGTTTTGTATAAAACGTAGGGGTTTTAACATAACCACTGGTCGACAAACGGCCAGTCAGCAAGTCAGTAGTATCGTCATGTCATGTCAACTTTAGGAAAGCCGTTTTGTCTAAAACGTCAGTTTTTATATATAAGGTAGCATTGTTGGTCAACATATAACTTTTTATGTAACTTTGTACGACTTCCACACCCCGTTGTATGTTAATGGGCCAATCTGGTTACTGGATGGATTCATACCGCTTTCATTATTATGGCCGTTTTTGGGGAAGGGCATAAAACTAGCCTCCTACTCCTTCCTATACGGCTCGTTTGCAAAACCCGATAACTAATACAATATATAGGAAGATATTTATTGTATTATAGTAGACCTTAGAAAATTCAAATCCATTTAAGTTTTATGTCTTCCGAAATAAGTTTAAATAGCGTTATAGATTGAAAATTAATATTAAACGGGCGTGTAACACACATTGTGGAACATAGATTGAATTTAGTGATGCAAAATTCTTGGACTGACATAATGGGAAGTAATTGTAACATCCCAAACTTTTCGTGTTTGACTTGTTGACTATTCCGTTAGTTAACGTTAGGTTCGTTAAGTTTATGTGCCCTAAATGGGATTATGTGATTAAATGCTTATGTGTTTAATATGATATGATTAAAGCAAGTTATATGAAAGTAATTAAAGTAAAGTCATGAAAGTTAAGTGCTTGTTAGATCGTTAAGTGTTCCGATAAGAAAGTTAAGCTAAAAATGCGATGTTTAGAAGTTAAGGGACTAAAATGTAACTTAAGAGAGTGATGGCCAGGGGTTAAGGATAATTAGGCTTTCTAATTGTCATAAACCTGCATCTATACGTGTGTGATACCCCAAGCCGCCCCCTTCCTTCTCCAAAGTCATTCTCTCAAGATCTACTCGTTTCGACAAGTTTTGTAAGATTGAATCCCCTAAGTCATCTACAGGTAATATAGGTAAATTCCCTTTGAAATTTGATCATATGAGTCATATATGTGAATTCAATCCAGGCCATGGGGTTTGGGTTGGGTTAATTGGCTAAACGTTACCGATTTCATGTTATTCGGGTGATCAAATGAAGTGATTTATGTTTGTAATGGTTAAAGGATCAATTGATGGTTTGAAGTCATCAATTGTATCATAAAAGGTTAATATTAGTCTCCAGGTCGGATTAAGGGTTTGGGTTTGAAGGGAATTCGTTTAAAGGTTGAAAAGTTGGGTTTTTGGTCGACTGGCCGAGGTGCGGCGCACCAGATGGGATGCGGTGCATATTCTGAGGTTTTGAAAATATGCGGAGCATATACAAACGCATGAAACTTTCTGACTTCTGAAAAGTTGAAATATGCGGCGCATATTTTCCTCATGCGGTGCATATTTGCCTAGATTGTACTTAAGTCTTGTTTAGCTTATATATCGATCTTATACTCGTTCTAGGTTGTCGGGAGCACTTAGCAAGCACTGTAAGACATACGTAACTCATTGTTAAGCAGTACCGAGGTAAGATAACATCTTTTGTCACCTGATGGTACAACAAAACATGGTTTTTATAAGTAAACTTCCCAAATGATTATGAATGCATGTAAGTAAGTTTATGGGTACTTATGGGAGGTTGATACGGTATATGTTGCTTACCATTAACGATGTATGGTATGCTTATGCAGGTTGCAAAGGTAAGATGTAGGTATTTATGATATGAAATGATGAAATGTTTATGATATGTGATTGTATGCATGGCTTGAACACCTAGTCACTAGACATATGATTAGGATTGCCATGTCACGTGCACGTTTAAAGGCCCTAAAGTAAAGAAAGATGTATGTGATTAGTTTAGGTGAAAGTGTAGCCTAAGCTAATATAATAAAGAAGTCTCGAGCATAAGTAAAGTTTGTGTTAAGCTTAACCCATGCTAGTTCCAAGGAGCTAGTGTGTACGTGGTCACGTGGTTTGGGAATCATGATACCTCCCGTGGCATAGTTACGTTTGATTATTCCGGGTGGAGTAACTAACCACCAATGCATAAAGGCATAAACGGTTTATTCAGTTGGAAATGACTTTGTCAATTCCTTAACGACGCCGATGGACTACCTTATGGTTTACCCATCATGTCGGGTGTGAGGACTCCATGTATGGTCTATGACCGCCTGCACACAAACCCCACATCCCTATGTAAGTGGCATAAGTCACTTAGCCTACGTCTCTAGGCAAAGAATAAGTAAAGAAAAAGTAAAGAAAGTTGTATGTGATTAGTTTAGGTGAAAGTGTAGCCTAAGCTAATATAATAAAGAAGTCTCGAGCATAAGTAAAGTTTGTGTTAAGCTTAACCCATGCTAGTTCCAAGGAGCTAGTGTGTACGTGGTCACGTGGTTTGGGAATCATGATACCTCCCGTGGCATAGTTATGTTTGAGTATTCCGGGTGGAGTAACTAACCACCAATGCATAAAGGCATAAACGGTTTATTCAGTTGGAAATGACTTTGTCAATTCCTTAACGACGCCGATGGACTACCTTATGGTTTACCCATCATGTCGGGTGTGAGGACTCCATGTATGGTCTATGACCGCCTGCACACAAACCCCACATCCCTATGTAAGTGGCATAAGTCACTTAGCCTACGTCTAGGTAAAGTATAAAGTATAAAGAAAGAAAGAAAAGAAAGAAAAGTTAGGCACTTTAGGTACATGATCCTATTGTGTTATGATATATGTTATGATTGTATGTGATATTAACATTAAAAGATGATTTTGTTAATATATTATGAAATGGAAAATGTTTTCAAATTCATGTTATCTTACTTAGCTATATTAGATACCACTTGTTGTAACACCCGTCGTTTAAAAATATGGATTTCCAAAAAATTTCGCCTAACGGCGTCAAAAGATAGCGGAAACAACTTTAAAAGACCAAACCAAAAGGACCTGTTTGGTTCATTTATCAAATGGTGTTACTAGCAATGTCATCATAAATAGTTCAAATGGAAATCCAACGGTTGCCCAACATAAAACAACCGACATCAAAGTAATTACAAGTCATCAATGTCTAGACAAAATGCAAATGTCTAATATGAGAAGCAACTATGGGTATACTAAAGCCAGCTTCATTGTAATCTACCCATGCCTCGCACTTTATTCATCATCTAGCTCAAGCTTGCTAAACCTGAGGGAACAACACATTTCAAGAAACAAGTGTTAGCTAACGAATTAGCTAAGTAAGATAACACATGGTTAATAAATCATTTGTCCATTTAAATATTATATAAAAATCATATTATATCGTTAAGGCACATATCACATCAAAGCATCACATCTTTCATAACATATCATCGCATCAAATATCTTCATAATAGGATGAACCATCCTAGATGTGCCTAGTCATCTTTTACATCTCATTTAACATATAAGCATCTCTGTAAAGTGTGACATAAGTCACGCATCTCATATAAGGTGTAAGTTTGTGTGTAGGCGGTCATAAGACCATACAGGGAACCTCACACCCGACTAGATGGATAAGCCTTTCGGCGGTCCATCAATGTCGTTAAGGAATGGCAAGCCAATCCCAGAGTAGTCCGTATGTACAAGACAATGGGGTTGGTCAGACCTCCCGGAGTTACTCTTCACGTTGGACCTCGTTGCAAGGAGCCACCCAAGCAACCACATCAAACGCACTACCCTGGCAAAGGCACGTACGGGTTAAGCTTAACACTTTCATCTTTGTAAAATAGCTCGAGCATTTGCATCACATGAAATTTAGGTGTTCACATTACCTAAACATTAATCACATATCACATCTCATTAACGTTTGGGCCCTTAAACGTGCACGTGTCATGGCAACTTACAAAGTCTAGTGAACTAGATGTACAAGCCATGTATTCATCATATCTCACATATACACATGAACATGTACATATTAAGCATCATTACATATCATACATTATTACACCACGTACATCATCATATATCTTATATCTTACACATCATATGTCATTGCATGTCGTATATCATTACATATCATCTTTCATTTCATAACTTAGTTCATTACATATCGTATTTCATAACATCTCAAAGCATTTCATATCATTTCACATCATATCATATCATCTCATAATGTCACATATCTTTGGGGTAGCATTTCAGGCTTCAATATGCATATACATAGCCCATATCACCTCCCGTGTAATCCCGAATACCCATAAGCAAACAAGATACCATTTGGGGAAGTTATTATATGAAAACTATGTTTTGTTGAACCCTCAGTGTGTCAAAGTTGTGTATCTTACCTCATAGAAGCGCACAACAAATGATAACGTAAGTTACCGAGCTTTGCAAGTATTCCCGACTACCTATAATCATTAAACGACCATAATGAGCTAAACAATTACCCACTTACTTATGGTCATGACTCAAGTCTAAATACCTATAAACATGACCCATGACAATGCTTGATGCATTGGAGATTCGATTAATACTTTAGAGCTCACAGAACTCGATGGAACTCGACCTTCACTCACTAATTCAACCTTTCAGGTAATTTGACATTAGAATCATCTTTTAAAAGCATTACCATTAGAAAGTAGACTCTCTCACGATTCTGGATAGCTTATTTGTCAAAAACGGAGTTACGGTTTGAAAGTTATGGTCATTTAAAAATTCAGTCGCTGGATGCGTCGCAGTGGGCTGGATGCGTCGCATCCAAACCCTCGACCACACCACTGCGTCGACCTAAGCGTCGCACTGCTCAGATCAGCGACTATCTCATTGTTTAACCTCCAAAACTTAACCAAACACACCCCAAACGACCCCAAACCTTATGAACGACTTTTGTACCCTAAAATTCAACATTTTAAGACCATAATGATGCAATGAAATCATCAATTGATTAATGGATTCATTACTCACATTATACAATCGATTTGACACCTAAAATAACCTAAATCAACTCATAAACGAAATCAAATCCCATCCAAACATTATGACCAGAGATGAATTGATATGTTTGATCAATAATACATGAAATCAAGAGATTATAACCTACAATACCGGTAGATGATTGTAAGGATGCAAAAGCTAGACCAAACGCACTCAAAACATCACAAATCGAAAGGATTTCTCATAGAATTTGCTATGGAACAAGGGGGCCGGCTAGGGCTTGCAAAAGAGAGGCTAGGAACTGAAATGAGAATGTGATTAGGGCTTAATGAACCCTTAATCAGCTGGAGCATCTTTCCTAATCTCACACTTAGGTCCCTCCACTATTAAACATCACATTTAAGGCTTAAACGACTTAGCGGGAATACTTACCGACATATTAAACACCTCTTAAAATCTTTGGCATATTTAAACACATTAAACATGAATCATTAAGGCATTAAAACCTTACACATAAAGCACATTAATCACACATAACATTAAATCTCCTAGAGACTTAACGGACACGTAGTGTTGACTTAACGACTCAAGTCAACCGTTAATTAAAAAGTTCGGGATGTTACAATTACCTCCCCCTTAAGAGGATTCCATCCTCGGAATCACTTCAGCATCAAATAGGTGAGGATAGTTCTCCCGCATCACGGACTCAGTTTCCCAAGTCATGCTTTCTCCACGGGTATGCTTCCATTTCACGAGTACAAGATCAATGTTCTTCTTTCGAAGTCTCTTTTGTTTTCGGCCAAGAATCTCGACCGGTTCATCTATAATCTTCTTCTTTGGGTCAATACTTACATCTTCCAACGGTATCACATTGGTCTCATTTGCAAGACATTTTCTCAAGTAGCACACATGAAATGTACTATGGATGCCCTCTAACTCGGGAGGTAACTCCAACCGAAATGCTTGCTCATTAACCTTTTCAAGGATCTTGAAAGGTCCAATAAAACGAGGACTTAGCTTTCCCCGCTTCCCGAATCGAATCACGCCTTTCCAAGGTGAAACCTTGAGCATAACCATTTCGCCTTCTTTGAAATCAAAAGATCTTCTTTTCTTATCGGCATATTGCTTTTGGCGTTCACGAGCAACACGTAAGGCTTCTTTAGCAACATTCACTTTATCGGCCGTTATTTGCACAATTTCCGGTCCGGCAAGTTGCCTTTCACCCGGTTCCAACCAACAACTTGGAGTCCTACACTTTCTACCATATAGCATCTCAAAAGGCGGCATCCCAATGCTTGCATGATAACTATTGTTATATGCAAACTCAACAAGTGGCAAGTGCTCATCCCAAGCACCACCATACTCCATCACACATGCTCGTAACATATCTTTAAGAGTTTGAATCGTCCTCTCGCTTTGTCCATCAGTTTGAGGATGATAAGCCGTGCTCAAATTAACTCTTGTTCCCAATTCGCGTTGGAAACTCTTCCAAAAAGTCGAGACGAAATCGAGTGTCACGATCGGATACGATAGATAATGGAACACCATGCTTAGTGACGACATCCTTGACGTACAATTTAGCAAAGTTCTCCATTGGAGCATTCTCACGAACGGGGAGAAAATGAGCACTCTTTGTCAAACGGTCAACAATAACCCATATCATGTCATGACTCTTAGGCGTTCTTGGAAGCTTGCTTACATAATCCATGGTTATATGATCCCATTTCCATTGAGGAATATCAAGTTGCTGAAATTTCCCATAAGGCTTTTGATGCTCGGCTTTGACTTGAGCACACGTCACACATCTTTGCACATGCATTATCACATCATTCTTGATATTTGGCCACCAATAAATAGGCTTCAAATCAGCATACATCTTTGTAATATGGATCTATATGGTCTTCATTAGTTCACTTAAACCATTGCTCTGATACCACTTGTAACACCCGTCGTTTAAAAATATGGATTTCCAAAAAATTTCGCCTAACGTCAAAATTCAAAATATGATTATATAGTCATTGGTTCACTTAAATCATTTCTCTGATACCACTTGTAACACCCGTCATTTAAAAATATGGATTTCCAAAAAATTTTGCCTAACGGCGTCAAAAGATAGCGGAAACAAACTTTAAAAGACCAAACCAAAAGGACCTATTTGGTTCATTTATCAAATGGTGTTACTAGCAATGTCATCATAAATAGTTCAAATGGAAATCCAACGGTTGCCCAACATAAAACAACCGACATCAAAGTAATTACAAGTCATCAATGTCTAGACAAAAGCAAATGTCTAATATGGGAAGCTACTATGGGTATACTAAAGCCAGCTTCAAATCAGCATACATCTTTGTAGCACCTGGATGAACAGAATATCGGGACCTATGGGCTTCCTCAAGCACTAGCTCTCGGTTGCCACCAAATAAAGGCACCCAAATTCGGCCTTTGGAAGTTTGAAGGCCACGGTTGTTCACCTCCATCTCTAGTCTCTTCTTTTTACCAATACCTTCACTATTTACGTTAGCATCTAAAAGAGCTTCAACCTGAGCTGACTTGATGTGTTCAAGCAACCCAGATTCAACTCGAGTCACCATAGCACATAACTTACTAGTCGCTTGCCCTTTTCGACTCAAAGCATCCGCCACCACATTAGCTTTACCCGGATGGTATTTGATTTCACAATCATAATCTTTAAGTAATTCCATCCATCTTCTTTGCCTCACATTCATATCTTTCTGAGAAAACACATATTGCAAGCTTTTATGATCGGTAAATAAGGTGCACTTAGTGCCATATAAATAATGTCTCCACAACTTCAATGCAAAGACAACTGCAACAAGCTCTAAATCATGAGTAGGATAATTCTTCTCATGAGGCTTCAACTGACGTGAAGCATAAGCAATGACTTTGTCTCGCTGTATGAGAACACAACCCAAACCCGTGGCAGAAGCGTCACTATACACCACCAAATCATCAGTGCCCTCGGGTAAGGATAGAATATGAGCTTCACATAACTTTTTTTTCAACGTTTGGAAAGCTCTTTCTTGTGAATCAGTCCACAAGAACTTCACTCCTTTCTTCGTCAACTCGGTCATAGGCTTAGCAATCCTAGAGAAATCTTGAATGAATCTCCGGTAGTAACCTGCTAAACCAAGAAAACTCTTGATCTCGGTAGGAGTTTTAGGCTGCTCCCACTTTGATACGGCTTCAATCTTGGAAGGATCGACTTTTATTCCCTTAGAAATGACATGCCCAAGGAAATGAACTTCCTTAAGCCAGAATTCGCATTTGGAGAATTTAGCATAAAGCTTCTTCTCCCTAAGGACTTCAAGAACAACCCTTAAATGCTCACGATGTTCGGCTTCAGTCTTTGAATAAACCAAGATATCATCAATAAAGACAATCACGAAATGATCCAAAAATAGGCGACAAACACGATTCATAAGATCCATAAAAGCAGCTGGCGCATTTGTCAAACCAAAAGGCATGACTAAGAACTCATAGTGACCATACGAGTACGAAAAGCTGTCTTAGCAACACTTTTCTCCACAACTTTCAATTGGTGATAACCGGAACGTAAATCAATCTTAGAAAAGTAGGAAGCACCCTGAAGTTGATCAAAGAGATCATCAATGTGAGGAAGAGGATATTTATTCTTAACCGTTCGCTTGTTAAGCTCCCGGTAATCAATACACATCACATAGAACCGTCTTTCTTCTTCACAAACAAGATAGGAGCTCCCCAAGGCGAAGAACTCAGACGAATGAAGACTTTATCAAGCAATTCCTGAATTTGAGTCATTAACTCCTTCATTTTTGTAGGAGCAAGACGATAAGGTGCTTTAGCAACAGGAGTAGCACCAGGCATCAGCTCAATAGAGAATTCGACCTCACGGTCGGGTGGAAGATCAAGGAGATCCTAGGAAACACGTCATAAATATGACGTGATATCAACACTAGAAACGAAAGGTGAATTCAATCACACATGAAGAATAACATTTCATCGATAGAATAAACTTGAGAATCGTTGTCAAGGAAATGACCCTACTATAAAACTTTGTTAAACACCAATAGAGAGAAAACCATTCTCCACATGAGAGATTAAACACTCGATTCGACAAGAACATAGAGCAACATCCACATGTCTTAATCTATCCATCATCAGCATACATACTCAACGAACATTACCCTCATTTCCTTTTCATAAGATTCATGCGATAAATACATTCGACTACCATCATATCTTAACTTATATATAGCACTTTCATCACACCTTTGACATCATCTATAGGGTATTCACATATAACACGTAAAATGAAACAACAAATACGCCTTTCATCGCCGTGAGTAAACAATTCCACACATCTCAGGCATCCATGTCACTAGAGTTATAACACGGTGTTTACTCTCAACACATAAAGATACAATACATAGAAATATCTCCAACTTCGTTACCTTGAACAACGGTCAACACAAGCATGGCCACACAAACACGCTCGCGTCGTGATACACTTGCAATTATGTTCCAGACCATAATTGTAATTGTATCCTTTCACATGCATGTTCGTTACCACATTTGTGTATCGCCTTCTTTTCACCAAATCCATTCACGCGACCTTCTTCACGCATACAACATCTCATTTCCTTTACGATCCTTGTCACAAACCCCGTGGGTTGGACATTAATGGAATACCATTTCACCTAATCCTCCAACTTTCTTTCATTTCAATCACTTCACACATAATTTACAGCGCACGTTTATCAAATTCAGTTAGGGGAATAGCACATCACCTCGAGGACCGTCTATCGTAGCAATTGAATAATCTAGCGACGGAAAAGCGAGAAACATGATAATAAAGGCTAAAAGGCATATTCACATATCAACAAAACATTTACGTATAGCCTTAATCCTACACTCTCACTCATCCTAAAACCATCCTAAGGCATTTCATCTCAAGGCTAAAGCACTACTACTTAAGCCTAACATGTCTCATCTTACGGTTTAAGTCCAAATCCTATGTGTTAGGACCAGTTTCAGTGAAACTGGCCAGTCTCCAGTTGCACCTGGAGACCAAGAAGATTTGTCCAGAAATATATTGAAGTCCAGTTGCATCGTACAGTCAACGCAACTGAAGACTTCCTCCAGTTGAGAACTGACCAGTTGAAGAATCCTTCCAGTTGGAGTCGAAGACAACAAATGGAAGATAGAGAATGACAATGGCAGCGAAGCCCAGTTGACATTCTAGTCAGTTACAAACTGAAGACCGTCAGTGGAAAGCTCTTACAAAGTTTTACACTGATTACGAGGAATTGACTTTTATGCTTTATGTGCTATTACCCGGATAATAAGATTTATCTTATTATTTAAGTACAAAAAGGTACATAAAGCTGGTTGAGTAAAGTTGCTTTATACTGCAACTTTACACAACATTTTAAGGAATTAAATGCTATTCCTTAAATGTTCAACCATATTTGTACGGCCAAAGTTAACATCCCAATGTTAACATCCCAATGTTAACTTTGCCTATAAATACAAGTCATTGCACAACAAGAATAACAAGTGAGAACACTTCACACTTTGCATACCTGCAATATTCTTGGTGAACTTGTGCAATATTCTCTCAATCGTAAAAAGGAACATTTCACAACTTTAAGTGTTTCGATTGTTCAGAGAAATTCTAAGTGTAGATCAATTGTAGTTCATAGGTTGTTAGGATATTTACATACTTGTATTATCTTGGTTCCGCAACAACCTTGTAATTTATTTAAAGTTAATAAATAAATTACACTTGAAAATTACATATTGTCTCACCAATTTACTTTACAAGTATTTTATATTATTGCATTGTTCTTTACTTATTGTCACTTAAATAAGTAATCTATCTAGAACTTGGTATATACTCTCTGTAACTGGTCGTCTCCAGTTCAGCGTTTATATTGCAAAGTAACTCCACCATCGACATAGAGGTGTCTTCAGGTAGTACCATCTATTGAGTTGGAACTTACAAGTGGTATCAGAGCAGAAGGCTAATAAACTTGCCTAGATCTGCTTAGATGACTACTACTGAAGGTGGAGATGGTTCTGGTCAAGGTGAAAACCCTTTGAATACTAATACACCACCTTTTCAAAATGTTAATACAAACCCTCCTCCTCCTACTGCCCCAAATCACGTCCATGTACATTATTCTAACACTCCTGTTCCAAAATTTGATGGAAACAGTGAGACCTTTGGTACATGGAAGGCCAGAATGCTTTTGCATTTTGGTGGGATAGAGAGGTATATGCTAAAAATCCTTAAGGATGGACCGTATATACCCATGTCTCTTGGGGTAAGTCCTCTTCTCGATCCAACTGGAAGAAGAGGTTCTAGAGAAAAGCTCGAAGACCACTGGTCTGATGAGGATCGTAGACTTGTAGATCTGGACACCAGACTCAAGAACATGATCCTTGGAGCTGTTCCTGAAGATCTAATTCCAACACTTGTGTTGTTCCCCAGTGCCAAGTCAATGTGGGATGAATTAGTTATTCAGTTTGAAGGAGGTGATGACACTATTGTCACCAGAAAGGTTGCCTTGAATAAGAAGTATGAATCCTTCTTTGCTTTGCCCAATGAAAGTCTAACTGGTACTTACACCAGGTTTTCTAGCCTCATTAATTAGTTGAGAGGCTTGGGTGTAGAGAAGGATAAGGATATTCTTCTTGAGAAGTTTTGTGATATTCTTCCTTCCAAATGGGAAAATATGGTTCTTGTCTTAAGACAAGGTAAACCCTGCACAGCCATACTCTTGCATCGCTCTATGGAGCCTTCAGATTCACTGAAGACAATAATGCTGCAAGACTGGTGGTTGAGCAGGATGCCATGAACCATGCCCAGAGTCCCAAGGTTGCTAGTGTAACTGAGCGACCTTGTACTGCTTTAATGTCTGCAGAGAGTGTCCAGACACACTCAATGAAGGAGATGTTAAACAGTTTCTTGAACTCTGGCCTGACCACTGAAATCAGTGACGGTTGTGATGAAACTGACGATGATGATCTGGTAGCCATGATCGCTAAAACCTTTAATAGGTTTAAGCATAAATCTAAAAGATTTAATGGCCCAAACAATGCTTCTAGCTCCAGCTCTCTGGATAAAACCAATCTTACCTGCTATAAATGCGGTAAGAAAGGTCATTTTATGAAGGAATGCAGATCTAGTCAAATGAACAACCAAACTGGTCCCTCTGTCCCTAATTTCAATCGGCCTGATGATAGCTACAAAGCTAAATATAAGAAGCTTAAGGCCCAGATTGCCCTCTTGTCCATGGAAAAAGAAAAGGATCAGTGCTTGATGGCACAAACTGAGGGAAAATGGGAGTACTCTGATGACTCATCAGCTGATGAAGAAGAGGAAAGGGACATGTGTTTCATGGCCTTGGAAGATCAACAGCAGCATGTGGCAAAAGAAGATGTCATCACTGGAAGATGGGTGGACATCATTTTGAAGAAGGTATGTGATTATGACAATCAAGTGGATCCATAACTGAAACTGGACCTTGCTGAATCATTAAGTGGTGATTTGGCTTTTGTGGAAACTGTTAGAGCAGATAGTGAAAGATATCTGGACACTATCTTAATTGAACTAAACAATGTTAAGCCACAACTTAATGATTTACAAAGTGTCCAGTTGGCTCTCAAGGAGTCAGTTTTAAAAATTGAGGCTTTGGAGTTTGATAATCAAAAATTAATTTCTGATCTTGAAAAAGAACAAATGATTATCAAGTCATGGGTAAAAGCATCTGGAAAGAACTATGATGCATTTTCTAGAACAATTGATGCCCAGAAAAATGCATAGAAATCTGGAGATCTGGAAATGGCAGCTCTCATACCAGATCTTCATGCATTGCCTCCAGCTCTCAGGGTTGAAACTTCTTATGATCAACCTGAAGCTGTTGAAACTGAACCCTTTGAGACCACCCCCATTGAGGTTAAACCTGGAGCCAAACAGGCTAGTGCTCCAGTTAAAAAGGCCACTGGTAACAAGCCCTTACCTCAGAAGTCTAAGGAGCCCAAGACCCAAAAGACTAAAACTCCAGCTGAACCAAGGTCCAAGGTTCAACAGCCTGATGAAAACAATATTTTGTTTAAACTGGAAAGTCAACTCCAACTTTTGTCTCGACAGGTTCAGAGTTGTACTGCCCGGATCAAAAATCTGGAAGGAGGTTCATCACCTCCAGTTTTAAAACAAAATATTAAACCCCTTCAAAACCAAAACAAAAGAATGTTCCATCTGGAACTAAATCTGATAAGAAAAAGGGGAGCAGGTATCAAATACCAATCGTTTTTACTCCTGCACCTGGATCTGGTAAAAAAGATCCAGATGTAGTCTTCAATTTACCACCACAATAATCAACTGTGACTTCTGTAGAGAAGTCCAGTGAACCCATCAAGAAAAGATGGGTTCACAAAAATAACTGATGATTTTTGTGGGTGTGCAGGGCGATCGAAAGAAGAATATCTGGTATCTGGACAGCGCTGCTGGCCGAACTATGACTGGATGTAAGCCCCTGCTTGAAGAGTTCACTGTCCAAGATGGACCGGCAGTGACGTTTGGTAATGATCAAAATGGAAAGACTGAAGGATATGGTGTGCTCAATAACGGATAGGTCGAATTCAAGAGAGTTGCATTTGTGAATGGTTTGAAATACAACCTGATCAGTGTCAGCCAACTTTGTGATGATGGCTACAGAGTTTTGTTCAATATTGCTCAAGGCACCATATTTAACAAGGATTGGAAAGTGGTGATGGTTGCACCAAGAAAAGGTAATGTGTACATCATGGATATGGAACCAGCTCCAAAAGAGCAGTGCTTCTATACCAAGCTGATGAAGACACCAACTGGCTGTGGCATAAAAGATTATCCCATCTTAATTTCAAAAATATTAACAAGTTGTCTCGCAAACAACTGGTTGATGGGATACCACATATTTCTTTTAATAAAGAAAAGCCATGTCAGGGTGTGAGATGGGCAAGCAGAAAAGGGCCAGTTTCAAAACTAGGCAAAACTTTAGCATCACTGAACCTCTTCACATGCTACATATGGATCTCTTTGGTCCAGTGAATGTTCAAACTAGAGCTGGGAAGAAATATACTCTAGTTGTGGTCGATGAATTCACCAGATACTGTTGGGTGGTATTCCTTAAATCCAAAAGTGATGCACCTGCTGAAATCATCTCTCTCATCAAAAGAATTGAACTCAAGTATACTCGAAAAGTCTGTCAGTTGCGAAGTGATAATGGTACTGAATTTCAAAATAAGGTACTTGAAACATTTTGCAATGACACTGGCATCTCTCAAAACTTCTCATCGGCAAACTCTCCAGAGCAGAATGGAGTTGTGGAAAGAAAGAATCGCACACTGATAGAAGCAGCCAGAAGTATGCTATCTGAATCAGGTCTTCCCACCAGTTTCCGGGCTGAAGCAGTTGCAACTGCTTGTCACACCCAAAACCAGTCAGTCTACATCAAGAGACATAAGAAGACTGCCTATGAAGTACTCAGGAATCGTAAACCAAATATTGGATATTTTCATGTATTTGGTTGTCCAGTTTATATTTTAAACGATTCCAGTCAGCTTAGAAAGTTTGATGCAAAAGCTGATGAAGGTGTATTTTTAGGCTATTCAGATATTCGAAAGGCCTTTAGAGTTTATAATTATAGACTCCAAAAGGTTCATGAGACAATTCATGTCACATTCAATGAATCAACTGAAGCAATCAACAAGAGACCAAGCCTTGATATTTCTCCAGTTGTTCCAATAAATTTTGGTGAAACTGACCAAGTTCATCAGTCAGTTGTTTCACCAAAAGATGTTTCCAGTTGCAACAAATTGGAACCAGTTAAGAAGAAAAAGCACCACCAGTGACACCTCATTCTATCCCTCCATCAATTTCAATTTACCACAGGAATTGGTGATTGGATCTGATGTACGTGCCACTCCAATATCAGCACCAGTTCAAACTCCAACTTCTCCAGTTCTTCATGAAATGCCTTTTAATGAAGAATTTCATGATGCAAATCGTGACCTCATTGACTCTGATGAGGATGTAGAAGTAGTTTGGACTGATCCTCCTCCAGAAGCTGTTGCAACTGAAGAAGATCGACAGGTGACTTGCACTGATATTGTAATTCACCAGCCTAGTCAATACACTAGATGGACTCGAGCACATCCAATTGAACAGATTGTGGGAGATCCAAATAGTGGGGTTCAGACTAGAAGAGCCACAAGTGAGCAATGCTTAAACGTCACCTTCTTATCACTAATTGAACCGAAGAAGATTGATGAGGCTATGGCAGACCCAAGCTGGGTGGAAGCTATGCAAGAAGAGCTCGTCCAGTTTGAAAGGAATAATGTGTGGGAGCTTGTTCCTTGTCCACCAGGGTTAAAGAAAGAACCCATTGGTACAAGATGGGTCTACCGAAAAAAGATGGATGAAGATGGCCATGTTGTAAGAAACAAGGCCAGATTAGTTGCCCAGGGTTATTGTCAAGCAGAAGGCGTTGACTTTGATGAAACTTTTGCTCCAGTTGCAAGACTTGAAGCCATCAGAATATTTCTGGCTTATGCAGCCATCTGCAGTTTAAAGTCTTCCAGATGGATGTCAAAAGTGCGTTCCTTAATGGAACATTGGAAGAAGTTGTGTATGTTAAGCAGACTCCAGGCTTCATCAATGAGAAGCATCCTCACTGGGTCTATAGACTGAACAAAGCTTTGTATGGTCTTAGACAAGCCCCAAGAGCCTGGTATGATACTTTAACTAAACATCTTCTTAAAAATGGCTTTCAAAGAGGTGCAATAGATAATACCTTATTTATCTTGAAAGAAAAAGGTAATATCTTATTGGTATAAATTTATGTTGATGACATTATATTTGGTTCAACTAATGATGCAATGTGTAAAAAATTTTCTAAAATCATGTCATCTGAGTATGAAATGAGTTTAATGGGAGAATTAACATTTTTCTTAGGTCTTCAGATTAAGCAAACTGAAAATGGAATTTTCATAAACCAAGGAAAATATGTCAGAGATTGTTAAGAAAATACAAATATGATTCAATCCCATCGAAAAACACACCTATTGCAGCACCATTAAATTTGGACTCTAACCCAACTGGCAAACCAGTGAACATCACTGACTATCGTGGTATGGTTGGTTCACTGATGTATTTAACTGCCAGTCGACCAGATATAATGTTTGCAACATGTCTATGTGCCAGGTTTCAGGCTAACCCTAAAGAATCACATTTTCACGCTGTTAAGCGTATCTTTAGATACCTGAAAGGGTGTCCTAATCTTGGTCTTTGGTACCCCAAAGGCTCAGGTTAGATCTAATGGGTTATTCAGATTCAGATCATGCAGGTTGTAAGATAGATAGAAAATCAACAACTGGTGGTTGTCATTTCCTTGGAGGAAAACTGGTAAGTTGGACCAGTAAGAAGCAGACGTCAGTCTCTATGTCCACTGCTGAGGCAGAGTACATTTCTGCGGCCAGTTTCTGTGCCCAGATTCTCTGGATCAAGAACCAGTTACTAGATTATGGTCAAAAGTATACAAGGACCCCAATCTTTTGTGACAACACCAGTGCAATTGCTATATCTCACAACCCAGTGATGCACTCCAAGACAAAGCATATTGACATCAGGTATCATTTTATTCACGATCATGTTATGAAAGGAGACATTGAATTACATTTCATCCCCACTGACAAACAGCTCGCTGATGTTTTTACAAAACCTCTTGATGAGAAAACCTTTAAAAATCTCATCAGCGAACTGGGAATGTTAAATCCTTAAAACTGGAGATTTTTGTTATGAACGCGTCAGTGACACTGATGAAGTTCTCCAGTTGAGGAGGTCCAGATAATCTTTGCTCGCCAGGATATCGAACGCCTTTGTGATACTATCCTGGCACTAATCGATTTCTGGATCATCATTTTAGGGGGAAAGACTCAAAATAATTTTCTGACTAAAATTCATTTTGTTTGAAAATGGCAACTGGAGAACTCTCCAGTTGGAAACTGGCGCTGGACTAGTCCTCCAGTGACCAGGTTCAGTCTTGTCTTAATTTTTCATAACGTTAGAAAATACTTGGTCAATATTTGTGACACGTGATGGTACTCGAGTGTTTTAAACCACTTGATATCGTCATCTGACGTGTTTAAAGACATTTTGGTAAATGACAACTGTTTTTATTGGGAAAATGAAAATTAGTGGGCGCGTGGGTAAGTTAAGCCGTCGTAGCATTTAATGCTGACACGGTAAATTATGTTTTTATTTCAAAATTCAAACTTATTTTGTAAAAATATCTACAAAATTGATTTTGTTAAATAAAATATAATTTTTGGTATTTCATTGGGATCTTGAATTCCTTATAAATACCCTTATTTACTCGATCACATTTACTTCCCTTTACATTCTTTTCATTTACTTCCAATCATCTAAAATTGCTTCTTTTCTCTCTCTGCTTCATAAATCAAGAACCCTAATTCCAAAATTTCAATTTCATTTTCCAATGGCACCTAAATCATCCGTTCAAGAGATGTAAATCTCTTATCTGTCCCATATGCTCCGTCACCAGATGTCAAACAGGCATCTGGTGCTCCTGGTAACACTACGCTCATCAAATTAAATCCGAATAATCCGATGGCGAGTTTACAAGGAACCCAAGGGTCCAATACCCTTATTGGGAGAATCCAAAGATTTTTGAAGGATTCTCCAATTGGACCCTCATTCTCTTTAAACCCACGCAAGATGTTTCACGACTACTTATGTGAGTTCTGGTACACTGCTTCTCTTTCTTCCGATTGTTCTTCCATCACTTTCACATTAAAAGGTGGAACAATCCGGTGTACCTTATCAGCAGATGTGTTGAGGGATGCTTTACACCTCAACTACTGGAGAGAGGGTGAATCTCCAGTTGTCATCTCCCCAAACATTAATTTTCGCCAGGTCCTCCTTGATATGGGACATAAGGAGTGCCTGGAGAAAGGGGTTTTGAAAACAAAAGGTGCGATGACCATGAAGGGTCTTACACCTTCATGGAGGTACTTTTTCATCCACCTTGTGGAAAGTATGGGTGGGAGTTCTGGTGGACTTGACCAGATTAACTCCGCACAGGCAGAGATGGCATACTGCTTGTGGAATGGATTGAGAGTGGATTTTGCTGATATCCTTTTCAGAAGCCTGGTTCAAAAACTGAAGGGCACCAGGGGACTATGTATCCCCTTCTCCAGGTTTCTCTCTCTTTGTTTTCTACAAATTCTGGGCAGTGAAGCTTATTTAAGCACAAATTCACTTTACACTGTCCCAGATTTGTTGAGGAATCTTGACTCTCTAGTATCTGA
The DNA here is from genome assembly GCA_034093135.1 of Erigeron breviscapus. Classification (NCBI taxonomy): domain Eukaryota; kingdom Viridiplantae; phylum Streptophyta; class Magnoliopsida; order Asterales; family Asteraceae; genus Erigeron; species Erigeron breviscapus. Next base: position 76,863,998 of record CM067172.1, on the reverse strand, counting down.
AGCTGGAGAGGTCGAGATTCCAGATAGAATGCGGCTGGCATTCGCAAAAACCGATGCACCAGTCCAAGGTGAGTCGGAAAGACAACTGGGCGGGCCTCAAAATAATGAGGGACCCACCAGTTCGTCTGCTGGAATTGTGACCATTGTCGAGCCCGGGCAACAGTCTAACCCCTCCAGCTCCAGCGTGTCTGTCCCCACAACCATTTTCCCTGGAGACCTCCCAACAGGTCTTTCAGGAGTTCCAAAGGCAACAAGAACACGTCGCATTAGGACCTTGTCAGCACTTGCCACTGACAGTAGAAACCTGACCAGCCCTCCAGTTTCCTCCCAACAAGAACCTGGAGAAAGTCAAATGGGACAACCGCAAGCAGCCACCCTCGCAATTTCTGTAGGAGAGGGTGGTGAAGATGAAACTAGGCTACCCCAACCCAGAATAGAGTTTGAGTCAGCACAAAGTGTCCACGGCCTTTCTGACACTTCTATTGCACGAACTGACAAAGTCTCTGGCCAGTCACTACTGGAGACTGAGGTTCCCAACTCTTCGGCTGATGATGTTATGGTTGTGGATAGAGCAATTATAACTGAGGCAACCCCAGTGACCTCTATCCCTGGTGAAGATACCTCGGTATCTGATCCTCCAACAGATGCAACCTTCCAGGAAACTGGAGAAGGTCATCTGGAGACTGACCCATCTGGTCAGCCCTCAGTTACATTCATGGATCTGGACATGGGTGTTAATGACGAGGAAATCCTTATTGAGTCTTCGGATTCAGAAGGTACTGCATCAGACATTGAGATTTTTGAGTCTTCTGTACAAGATCAAAACCTTCATCTCATGTCTCGCCTCCAGATGCTTCAATTTCACTTTCACAAACTCAAGAAAATGAGCCTACAAATATTCCTTTTCCCACTTATAACTATATGTCTGGAAACAGACTTATGGCACCATCACCATCTGGGCAATTCTCACTCCTTCGAGAAATGCCACCACCACCGCCGCCGTTGGACACACCTGAGCATTCTCAGCATGTCCAACAATTTGAATTTCCAGTCCTTTCTTCTACCACCACTCCTACTATTTCTTCAACTGCTGGAATGTCAACTGGGGAGGCTTCTCTCAATTTGCCTCGTCCAGTTGCTCCAGTAGTAGCTGCTGCTGGTCCAGTGACACGTTCTTCCCCATCACTGGACACTCAATTTGCCTCCTTTCAAGCCGACATCCAAAATCTTATTCATAGGGTGGAGGATGTTCAAAAGGCAATTGACAAAAATACCAAGTCCCTCTCCAGATACAACAAAGATACAACAACAAATTCTAAGGTTGTTGATCTGGGGATAAACAAGTTTGCTAATAATGAGGACTTAGTATTCAAGAAGCTCAATGAGCTGGTCGAGGGCTGTAACAATCTGGCTGTTTCTCTAAAGGAAGCCTTCGACCTTACTCAGTCAAGAGTCACTACTTCAATCTCTAACCTGCTAGGAAATACTGTAAGACAATCAGAGGTTGATTTGAAAGAGATTGAAAGGCAGGTAAAGGAATTGGTTGAAAAACCTGGCCTAAATGTGACTGAGCTTGGGCAGCAGTTGATGACTTCAGTTGGTTAGAGAATTGATGATACACTGGGTGCAAGGGAAACACAATTGATTGAAAAGGTGATAGCTGAGATCACCAAGTTGGCCACTCCTCAGGTTGATCTGGCCCCACTCACAAATGAGATCAACCAGTTGAGGGGCAGCATTGATAATTTAAACACCCAGGTATCCATTCACTCTCAGTCTATTGACAAACTGACAACTGAAGTGGATAATTTGAAGAAAAGGATGAAGAGGTGAAGGACAAGGTGGTTTCTGGTCTGGATGAAGATTCAAAGACCTTGAATGAACTGAAAACTGGTCAGGAAACAAGTTGCAGCAAATGTTCTGACCCAGTCAAAAGAAACCAACCACCTATGGAGATCTTTCAGGATGATGTGCACCATATCAAAGAATGCAAGAACATGCAATCGTGGCAGCCTCTTGACCGGTTGCCAGCTCACCATTCTGAATGGGAAGTTATTAGGGCAGGTCTAGATGCTGCCAAGGGGGAAAGAAGTGTAGTTCTTGCACAAATTCAAACTAAAAGTAATCCATCTGGAACTCAAACAGGTAGTGAAATGATTGTGGCTGCCAGTACTGAAGCTGGTGAGCAAAGAATTAATGAAACTGGTGATGTAAGTGATAGGGGGAATGTTGTTGACAAAGGTAAAGGTTTAGCATCTGATGTAGCCCAGCCAGCCACTGATGTACCAATGTTGGAAACTGGCAATGCTGATGTACTTCCTCCAGTTTCTGAAAGTGATAGCAAGCGTCTGGCAAGGCTTGGTAATGAAATAAAAGAAAGAAAGAAAATGAAACAAGCCAACCAAGTTGAAGCCAGAGAGCATCTTGCAAAATTAAGATTACTTGATATTAGTGATGCTCATTTATTGGGAATCACTAAGGAGGAGTATGCCAGAGTAAAGAATGATCCCAGGATAGTTGACATGTTGAAAGAAATGCTTGATGTTGAATTAGACAGACACTATCCTGATGATGAAGCTGAACTGGATGCCAGAAATTTTAATATATCAGTGGAGAAGGCAAAGGAGAACAGGCCAATGGGATTTTGAAAAGGATTGAAAATATAAAGAAGGTTGTGAAAAAGGTTTTGAATCCACCAAGGAGGAACCCTCAACCAAGAAAACCACTGACCAGAGATGTTGACCTTAGAACATTCATAGAACCAACTGGCGATGTATCGAATGATGACATCAAGTCTGCTGTACTGGCTGCTGGAGCTGGGAGTATTAAAATAACAAATGAATCTGAAGCAAGAGAGTATTACTCCCAGATCATGGCAACCAGAAGACACCGTGGGGTAATTAATGGTGTATTTGTTACTATCAAGCCAGGCACCAAGCACTTTCATGTTGAAGTTAGTTATGCCAGAGGGCCACTGGTTAAAACTGACAATCCTGGTGCAATGCAATATGAGTTCTCTGAATGGGTGGAAATGGTGAACTTTTTGGAAGCAAAGGCGCAAAAGAATAGGTTTGAGAAAGCATGGGTCAACTTCTTGAAGGGCAAGATTCAACACAAAGAGAATCTGAGCTGAAGTTGAACATTGATCCTGAAGACTCACAACCTATCTCTTCAGTGTCAAAGAGAAGACGAACTGGCGAAGGGCCATCTAATTAAGTTCTCTTTTCAATTTATCTACTTGTAATTTTATTTACATTCTGTAACTTGTGTAAATTTCTTTTCCTTGTATAAATGAAGTTACCAGTTTGTAACCACAAGGTAGATAATAGATTAGATCTAACAAACTTAAAAAAAAAAACCAAGGCATTTATTGATCTATAAAAATGCCTTGGAAAACTTAGATAGATTTAATCGAACAAGTCTCTCCAGTTCACACTTGTACAGATACAAGAACTGAAAAAGACTTGGCAATATTTCAGGACAAATAGGGGGAATTTATTAGGACCAGTTTCAGTGAAACTGGCCAGTCTCCAGTTGCACCTGGAGACCAAGAAGATTTGTCCAGAAATATATTGAAGTCCAGTTGCATCGTACAGTTAACGCAACTGAAGACTTCCTCCAGTTGAGAACTGACCAGTTGAAGAATCCTTCCAGTTGGAGTCGAAGACAACAAGTGGAAAATAGAGAATGACAATGGCAGCGAAGCCCAGTTGACATTCTAGTCAGTTACAAACTGGAGACCGTCAGTGGAAAGCTCTTACAAAGTTTTACACTGATTACGAGGAATTGACTTTTATGCTTTATGTGCTTTTACCCGGATAATAAGATTTATCTTATTATTTAAGTACAAAAAGGTACATAAAGCTGGTTGAGTAAAGTTGCTTTATACTGCAACTTTACACAGCATTTTAAGGAATTAAATGCTATTCCTTAAATGTTCTCAACCATATTTGTACGGCCAAAGTTAACATCCAATGTTAACTTTGCCTATAAATACAAGTCATTGCACAACAAGAATAAAAGTGAGAACACTTCACACTTTGCATACCTGCAATATTCTTGGTGAACTTGTGCAATATTCTCTCAATCGTAAAAAGGAACATTTCACAACTTTAAGTGTTTCGATTGTTCAGAGAAATTCCAAGTGTAGATCAATTGTAGTTCATAGGTTGTTAGAATATTTACATACTTGTATTATCTTGGTTCCGCAACAACCTTGTAATTTATTTAAAGTTAATAAATAAATTACATTGAAAATTACATATTGTCTCACCAATTTACTTTACAAGTATTTTATATTATTGCATTGTTCTTTACTTATTGTCACTTAAATAAGTAATCTATCAAGAACTTGGTATATACTCTCTGTAACTGGTCGTCTCCAGTTCAGCGTTTATATTGCAAAGTAACTCCACCATCGACATAGAGGTGTCTTCAGTAGTACCATCTATTGAGTTGGGACTTACACTATGTTCATATAGTTATTGGTTCACTTAAACCATTTCCCTGATACCACTTGTAACACCCATCGTTTAAAAATATGGATTTCCAAAAAATTTCGCCTAACGGCGTCAAAAGATAGCAGAAACAAACTTTAAAAGACCAAACCAAAAGGACCTGTTGGTTCATTTATCAAATGGTGTTACTAGCAATGTCATCATAAATGGTTCAAATAGAAATCCAACGATTGCCCAACATAAAACAACCGGCATCATAGTAATTACAAGTCATCAATGTCTAGACAAAACGCAAATGTCTAATATGAGAAGCAACTATGGGTATACTAAAGCCAGCTTCATTGTAATCTACGCATGCCTTCACACTTTATTCATCATCTAGCTCAAGCTTGCTAAACCTGAGGGAACAACACATTTCAAGAAACAAGTGTTAGCTAACGAATTAGCTAAGTAAGATAACACATGGTTAATAAATTATTTGTCCATTTATCCATTTAAACATTATATAAAAATCATATTATATCAGTTAAGGCACATATCACATCAATCCATCACATCTTTCATAACATATCATCGCATCAAACATCTTCATAATAGGATGAACCATCCTAGATGTGCCTAGTCATCTTTTACATCTCATTTAACATATAAGCGGGGGGGGGCCCATCTTTTTTTTTTTTTTTTCATCTTTTACATCTCATTTAACATATAAGCATCTCTTAAAGTGTGACATAAGTCACGTATCTCATATAAGGTGTAAGTTTGTGTGTAGGCGGTCATAAGACCATACAGGGAACCTCACACCCGACTAGATGGATAAGCCTTACGGCGGTCCATCAATGTCGTTAAGGAATGGCAAGCCAATCCCGGAGTAGTCTGTATGTACAAGACAATGGGGTTGGTCAGACCTCCCAGAGTTACTCTTCACGTTGGACCTCGTTGCAAGGAGCCACCCAATCAACCATATCAAACGTACTACCCTGGCAAATGCACGTACGGGTTAAGCTTAACACTTTCATCTCTATAAATAGCTCGAGCATTTTCATCTCATATAGTTTAGGTGTTCACATTACCTAAACATTAATCACATATCACATCACATCACATCTCATTAACGTTTGGGCCCTTAAACGTGCACGTATCATGGCAACTTACAAAGTCTAGTGAACTAGATGTACAAGCCATATGTATTCATCATATCTCACATATACACATGAACATGTACATATTAAGCATCATTACATATCATACATTATTACACCACGTACATCATCATATATCTTATATCTTACACATCATATGTCATTGCATGTCGTATATCATTACATATCATCTTTCATTTCATAACTTAGTTCATTACATATCGTATTTCATAACATCTCAAAGCATTTCATATCATTTCACATCATATCATATCATATCATAACGTCACATATCTTTGGGGTAGCATTTCAGGCTTCAATATGCATATACATAGCCCATATCACCTCTCGTTTAATCCCGAATACCCATAAGCAAACAAGATACCATTTAGAGAAGTTATTATATGAAAACTATGTTTCGTTGAACCCTCAGTGTGTCAAAGTTGTGTATCTTACCTCATAGAAGCGCACAACAAATGATAACGTAAGTTACCGAGCTTTGCAAGCATTCCCGACTACCTAAAATCATTAAATGACCATAATGAGATTAATAATACCCACTAATTTATGGTCATGACTCAAGTCTAAATACCTATAAACATGACCCATGACAATGCTTGATGGATTGGAGATTCGATTAATACTTTAGAGCTCACAGAACTCGATGGAACTCGACCTTCACTCACTAATTCAACCTTTCAGGTAATTTGACATTAGAATCATCTTTTAAAAGCATTACCATTAGAAAGTAGACTCTCTCACGATTATGTGAATAGTTTATTTGTCAAAAGCGGAGTTACGGTTTGAAAGTTATGGTCATTTCAAAATTCGGTCGCTAGATGTGTCGCAGTGGGCTGGATGCATCGCATCCAAACCCTCGACCACACCACTGCGTCCAGATCATCAAGAATCTCCTTGTTTAACCTACAAAACTTAACCAAACACACCCCAAACGACCACAAACCTTATGAACGACTTTTGTACCTCTAAAAATTCAATATTTTAAGACCATAATGATGCAATGAAATCATCAATTGATTAATGGATTCATTACTCACATTATACAATCGATTTGACACCTAAAATAACCTAAATCAACTCATAAACGAAATCAAATCCCATCCAAACATTATGACCAGAGATGAATTGATATGTTTGATCAATAATACATGAAATCAAGAGATTATAACCTACAATACCGGTAGATGATTGTAAGGATGCAAAAGCTAGACCAAACGCACTCAAAACATCACAAATCGAAAGGATTTCTCATAGAATTTGCTATGGAACAAGGGGGCGGTTAGGGCTTGCAAAAGAGAGGCTGAGAACTGAAATGAGAATGTGATTAGGGCTTAATGAACCCCTAATCAGCTAGAGCATCTTTCCTAATCTCACACATAGGTCCCTCCACTATTAAATATCACATTTAAGGCTTAAACGACTTAATGGGAATACTTACTTACACTTTAAACAACTCTCAAACATCATTGGCATATTGGTCACATTAATATATACATCGTTAAGGCATTAAAGCCTTACACATAAAGCACATTAATCACACATAAGCATTAAATCTCCTAGAGACTTAACGGGCATGTAGTGTTAACTTAACGACTTAAATCAACCGTTAATTAAAAGTTCGGGATGTTACACTTGTTCTTTTGAAAATGTTGTGCCATTAGGATAAGCAAGCTTGAGCTAGAGAAAGGATTAGCTCGGTGAGATGAGTAGAAGAATAAAGAAGATAACATTAGTGTTCTTTCACCCTTAGCCTTTGTATTAGCTACTTATTTATGATTTTAATATATGTAATGTTGATGGCATTTATGTTGGTGCCATGACTTGTATTTTACTTTTATTGTTTTGATGATGCACTTGGTAACACCATTTTATGAAAGGTACCATCCATTACGGATGGGGCAGTTTTTAAGTGATCATTTCCGCTACGTTTAAACTCCATTTGACAAAGTTTTTGAAAATCCAGGTTTTTTAAATGACGGGTGTTACAACAAATACTCTTCGTTTTGAGTAAAATGGTACGATTTGAACTATCTAAAACGGTGTTGGACCGTCTACTTTTATGTAAAATTGGCATTTATGGTACTTGAGCACATACTCACCGTTTTCTCTAAAATGCTACGTTTTGTTAACAAAACGGTACTGGGCTATATACATCTGACGTAAAATGGACAGTTTTGGAATTTAGCATAATACTTAGCGTTTTATGTACAAAGGTACCTTTTCGGAGGAATGACACATGTGTGTCAGACCACGTGGCATTCTTCTTATAGCTTTTACTATCTATAAACGACTCGTATTTAATAAGACGACCACCAGGCGACGTTAATATGGCACGTTTTAAGTAAAACGGGTCGTTTCCGATGTGTTTCCCAAAAAAGCAACGGCTTATCCCTAGTATCACCCTTAAAATAACTTTTTTTACCGTTCACTTTTACATTAATTCACTTTTACATAATACCCACACCACACCACCGCCGCCGCCACCACCACCACCACCACGATATCACCACCACCCGTAGCCACTGTGCCACACCTTTGATCTCGCAGACATTTGTCTAGTCTTAGTATATACATTTCTAAATCCTTAAGATTCTTTTTATGATATTTTACTTACTTTTCTCTTGACTATATTATAACTAACTATAAAGGAAAAGGAAAATTAGATAGCGAACAAAAAAGGAAAATTAGATATAAGAACTTTGAGTTGCACGCCAAATCTGTTGAGAATTAGAATCATAGGTTTAAATATCTCATGCAAATCCTGTGAAAGTCTATTTTATTGTAATCTTTGGTTGTTGCTTAATTAAAATGCGATGAAAGCTAACCAAAATCTTAATGTTATTTTCAATTTTAATGTATGAAAACGATGCAGCTTAGGTGTGGGTTACTAATTATATATATTACGTGATACATGTTTTGTTATTCTATTCAATATACAAGTTGTCTTTGATTTTCGTAAACAAAGTTTATGAAATGCCTATAATTATATGTTAATATCAGCAACGCGTCGGGGCCATTGTGCTCGGGAACGACCACGGATATGGGGCCCGTGTACGAGATCGGGTATTTTTAACAAAGTATACGACTTAGGGCCATTTTCCTCGGGACCTACCAATGAAATAATTTTGAGCTAGTTGAATATAAGATTAAGAGTTAATTCCAGAAGTCAACCTTGTCGTGTATCGTTACTTGCAACTTTCATCTTTAACTTCCAAAATTTACAATTTGATTCAAAATTTTGCTCCGTCAACACTTTTATTCCTGACCCTTAACGTCTGTTTAAAATCTAGTTACGTGCCAAGCACGTGATAAGTATTTTCGTCCTATCCTAAATACAAGGACCAAAAACGTAAATAACGTTAATAAATCCCAGATTTTGATCATCATCATCATCATAATCATCGTCTAATTAAATCATTAAATCAATTCTTTAATATGAAAATGAAACTCAAGTTCAAATCCATATCTAAAATCAAAATTAATCAACCAAATCCAAAACTCTTATTATTGTTATTATTATTAAAGTAATATAAATACAAATATAGATACACAAAACCAAAAATTGTAAAAATCTTCATATCTATTTATTCTTATTATCAGTACCAAACCCATGAAAACTCAAACTATCATACTGTGACAACCGTCATCTGAGCGTATTTTCCCGAAGTACTTTTCCGGTCATTTTAGTTCGTTTCGTTTATGTACGTCCTTAGTCTTTAAGACTTTATTAATGGAATAACTGAATTTATGTTCTTTTCGGGCTTTATGAGCAATTAGACTTTGGAAAGATTGTGCATGGACTCGAGAATCGAAGGAATACTAGTTGTCTTCTGCAAATGCCAATTTAAGTAAAGTACTTAAAATTAAAATAAATAAAGATTTAATTATCAAATATGGTCGTGTTTATAGTCGTTGGAAAGCTATTTAAAAGTTACAAATAATTATGTTGACAAAGTAAACTAATAAGCCTCGGGTTTCTTTAATTGTCGAGTCAAACGAGTTTTCTTGAAAGTCAAAGAAAGTCAAAATTGGGTCAAGGCTTGGAGGGGACTATAAAAGCCCTAAGTTCTCAAATTAACTCTCTTCTTTTTCCTTTTTTCTTCCCTTTTGGCCGTCCATTCCTCCCCCCTTCTTCTCCTAAATTTCGAACAACATAACCCTCAAATCACCATCCTTTTTCTTGATTTTGTTAAGGTAATCAAAGGGTTTTGATTTGCAATTGTTTGTTCTATGTAAATCTCATATTTATATATATATATATATATATATTTAATATTATTATATCACTTTTTAAGGTGAAAAAGTTAATTGATTTAGGTTTTTGATACTATATATATATATATAAAATATATATTTATATATTATATATATTGATTTTTAGGAGATTTGATAAAAACCTAGATTAAATCCTTATGATTTCTTAAGTTTCTTGCAAAATTTGATAAGTTTCATGATTTAGGGTTTTGGTCAAAATTAGTCAAAATTGATTTGTTCATCTTTTTCCCCATTTTAATCTTTAATTCGGTCATAAGAAACAAAAATTAGGGTTTTTGATAAATTCTAACTAAATTCTCTGTTTTTAGAGTATGTGAATTTAAGTTCTGCCACTTGGAATTTTGGAGAATTTAATAAGTTCTCTGGATTTAATTCTCTAAACAAATTCTCCAAAATAAGTTCTTTGGACAAATTCTTTGCCTAAACTCTCCAAAAATAAGTCTCCAAAATAAATTTTTCGAATAAACTCTTTCAAATAAGTTCTTCACAATAAGTTCTCTGAATAAGTTTCTGAAATTAAGTCCTCTAGAATAAATTCTCTGTAATAAGTTCTCTAAAAGTTCTCTGAAATAATTCTCTATTTAAACTCTGTGTCTTATTTTAAGTTTCGAAGAACTTATAAACTCTCTGAATTAAACTCTCTCTTAAATTCTTTGAAGTTAAACTCTTTGAAAGACTAAATTCTCTGAAACTTAAACTCTTCTTTAAACTCTTTGGAAGTTAAACTCTCTGAAATATATATATATATATATATATATATATATAAAGTTCTTTGTTTCACTGGTCAAAGACTAAACTTTAAGTCATCGACATTTCAAGTGTTTTAAGTACAACAAGGTTATTATATATATAACACGATATTACACAAGACATAATGGCATTTCTTAAGGCACTAGTATATATATATATATATATATATATATATAACACGATATTATACAAGACATAATGGCATTTCTTAAGACACTAGTATAGGACATAGACGTGTTCAATTGAGTAAGTACTTACTGGTTGACTAGTGGACAGTGTAGGACGTTTGGACAAATATTGTTCGTGTTTCAGGTGTACTTGACTGTTCGTGTTCTTGTTCGTTCATCTAGGGTATTTGTGCTTGTGCTGCTTTCAGGTGAGTTTCGTAGCCCCTCTTTTTACGTGCTTTGGGGTGAAAAGTATACTGGTACTTTTTAAACAGTTTTGTCGATTTCTGTTTATGTTCAATATTGAGCCTGTGCGTATAGAGTTACTTGTGCCATTTGACGTGCTTGATCTTGTTTGTATGTGTGTGATTATGTGCTTGATGGTTGTGCTTATTGGGACGTACTTATTGTGTGCATTGGAGACTTGTACCAAGACATGTTGTTTAACTGTAAGGCGACAAGGCCTATTGTTTAACTGTAAGGCCACCAAGGCAAGTTGTTTAACTGTAATGCCACAAAGGCAGGTTGTTGAACTGTAAGGCCACGTATCATTAATAAAGGCAGGTACCGTAAGGCCACATTTGAGTACTTTGGGTACATTGAGTACCTTGGACTTTGTGTGCTTTGAGACTTGAGTACTTTGACCATGGCATAACTCTCCTCGTTATATATTGAACAACTACTTATTTTGTACTTCAAGAATCGACATAAGACTTATTTCATTACTATGTTTTTTGACTAAAACCTACGAACTCACCAACCTTTGTGTTGACACATTTTAGTATACTTTTCAGATACTCATGCAAATCAGGGATAATGACTTGCATGCTAGGACTGGACTTCAGAGATTAATGCTCCTTTCCTTTTGTCAGACTTTAAGGCTGCATGCCTTGGCTTATTTACCGTTATGGGCGTACTTGTAATAAGCTTTCTTAGCATTGTTATGACTTTGAACTCATGTTTTGGGAATATATGTATTATATTCTATTTCATTTAGCAGTATCTATGTAATTCCATGTCGTGCTGTACTTTTCATGACACCTCATGTTTCCGCCAACGGTGGGGTGTTACAGAATGGTATCAGAGACGTGGTTGTAGAGAATTAGGTGGAAAAGCCTAGACTATAACCTAAGAACCCCGTATAGCATTTACGATAGGAATCATAGATGCATTCTTGACGTATTAACGTTGCTTATATTTAGAGTTCCTGTTCTTTTGAGATTTATTATCCCTGTGCCTATGTTGACGATGTACTTGTACCTTTGGTTTCTGTGTACGTTTGGTGACTGTGTGCTTTTGGTGCTGATGTGATTGTTTATATGTATTAGAGCAAGATGAAATGATGGTACTAACTAGCATTGCAAGTCGATGGCAAGGAAATGCTTGATCAACTTTCTGCGATTATCTTTTTTTCGACAGTTTGACCTCATAGATTGCACTTGTAGGAGTAGTTA
>CM067172.1:76830722-76850732 GCA_034093135.1 Erigeron breviscapus | reverse complement strand
CTACCCTATGATGAAGAGAGAGATGGTGGGATTTCTGATGGTGATGGCAAAGGAACTTCTCATTCTGGCAGTATCATTAATGATGCTACCAATGAGAGTGTGTCCACTGCAACACAAGAAGATAGTATACAAAATTCTGAGGGTGAAGAAGGTTTAGATAATCATCTGATTCAAGAAAATAATCAGTTTGAAAATGATTTAAATGATCAAATTATTCCTGTTGAGAATCAAGGAAATGAAAATATTGAAAATCAGCCTTTAAGGACTGAGAGAGTTTCTGTCTTTCCCAAAAAATATGCAGATTTTGTTGTGAATACTAGTGAGAAGTACAGTCTTGATAATTATGTGTGCTATTCTGCTCTTACTAGTGACTGTTTTTCTTTTCTGACTGACTTAAATAAAAGTGTTGAACCACAAAGATATAGTCAAGCTTGTAAGCATACTGAATGGGTAAATGCTATGAATCAAGAAATTGAAGCTTTACATAGAAACAACACTTGGGATTTGACTGAGCTTCCCGAGGGAAGAGAACCTATAGGATGTAAATGGATTTATAAGATAAAATATAAATCAAATAGGGAAATAGAAAGGTATAAGGCTAGACTTGTAGCTAAATGATATAGTCGAAGAGAAGGTATAGATTTTGATGAAACCTTTTCTCCTGTTGTAAAGATTGTTACTGTTAGATGTTTGATCAATATTGCTATTCAAAATGATTGGAATTTATATCAACTTGATATAAATAATGCTTTTTTATATGGAGATCTTGATGAGATTGTTTATATGAAACCTCATGAAGGTTATTATGATGCTAATGATAAAAGAGTTTGCAAACTTAATAAATCTTTGTATGGTTTAAAACAAGCTCCTAGACAATGGAATGCTAAGTTAACTGATGCTTTAGTTAAACATGGGTTTGTTCAAAGTAAGAGTGATTATTCCTTGTTTACTAAACAATCTGGTGACTTGTTTATTGCTCTCCTTGTTTATGTGGATGATATTATTGTTACAGGAAATAATGAAAGAGAAATTGAGAATTTTAAATGTTATTTGAAAACTCAATTTCAAATCAAAGATTTAGGATTATTAAAGTACTTTCTTGGTATAGAAGTTATTAAGACTTCTAATGGTGTGTGTTTGAATCAAAGAAAGTATTGTTTAGACCTTCTTGCTGAGTTTGGTCTGCTTGCTGGAAAACCTATTAATGTGCCTCTTGATCCTAATGTGCAACTTTTGAGTGAAGCTAGCAGTTCTGACCCAGTTTTGTCAAATATAACCAATTATCAAAAACTTATTGGTAAGCTGATATATTTAACTCATACTAGACCAGATATTGCTTATACTGTTCATTGTTTAAGTCAATATATGCATAAACCTTTAGCTTCTCATTTGAAAGTGGCACTCAGAGTTCTTAGATACTTAAAGGGGGCTCCTGGCAAAGGTATTTTCATTAATAAGTTTTTTTCTTTTACTCTTGAAGCTTATGTTGATTCTGATTGGGGTAAGTGTGTTTCCAGTAGAAGGTCAGTAACTGGATACTGTGTTTTTTTTGTGTGGATCTTTGGTTTCTTGGAAAAGTAAAAAACAAAACACTGTGTCTAAGTCTTCTACTGAAGGAGAATATAGAGCCTTAGCTGCTGTTACTTGTGAGATTATTTGGGTTATAAAATTTTTACAGGATTTACAAATTAATAATGTAATTCCTGTTAAAGTGTTTTATGATAACAAATCTGCTATAAAAGTCTCATCCAACCCTGTTTTCCATGAAAGGACTAAGCACTTAGAAATTGATCTCCATTTTGTGAGAGAAAAGATTTTGGCAGGGGGGGGGGGGGGGGAGAACCAGGGGGGGGGTGGGGGGGGACAGGCTGAGTTGTTTGGTTCTCTTTTGCTGTTGTGCGATTTTGTTCTAGGAGATCATCCTCTTATCTGGCGAGTGGCTGTAGACATTGATCGTGGAAAAGAAAACGCGACGTTAACCACAGGACAGGCCCGAAAGGAGAAATGGCTGGTGCGGCGTGGGCTCACAGGAGATAACCACCGGGACCCCCAAGCCCGCCGCAGTCAACATATCAAGAGAACTATGACTTTATTTGGATTCTCCTCATTGAGGGATTCACGCCACTGCAACAAACCACATTCACAAAGTCATCAAAGTACCCACTGCGCCGCATTGAGGGATTGCACACCCACTGCAACCGTCAGTGAGTACACGGGGCTGAAGGGTTTTGGCAACTTTTTGCATCAGATTTGAAGAGGGTATAAATAGAAAACTCAACCCTAATTTCCAATCTATCAAACATTCTTTCTAGGAGCTGCTCTACAAGGGGTTTTATCAGGTTTCCAAGCAAGTCTTTCTTAGGCGGATCCACTGAAGATTCACGAGCACCCATCTAGATCGTATCTACTTACTGTCTTGCAATTTTCTATTTTCTCAAACGATTGGTACAATATGTTCTTCTCTTATTTTGATTACTATTGTTATTTAATCATGAGTGGCTAAATTGTTTATCATCCACCTTGTTGAAACGAGACGAATGATGTGATTGCAATATCTTTTAATTCAATGAGTTTATTTAATTATCGTTGTTCTGTGATCTTGATGATTTAATCTTTTATAATATTATATCTTGGTTTGCATATAAAGTTCTTCGTTGAGTGGTACTAGTTGGATGCATATGTGATTTTCAAATGGTTGTTTGTCTATAAGCAATTATCACTAGTTCATGGTATGATAGTGAATATCATTTTAATAAAAGGAGTCATTTTGTCAACGTGTTTTATAACGGTTGGTGGTACCACGTTATTTTTACATAGGAATAATTGGTAATTTGATAGTCAATTAAACTGATTATTGGAAAAGTTGTCTTAAGCTTTGGTGGTACCGGCTTGGGTAATTTAACTAGTAAATTAGGTGAAGTGGTGATTTGTTCACGGTTGGTGGTACCACGTGAGCACATTATTCTTTTCACGACTATCTTTAAACTCAAATGAATTTGGTCTTAACTATACGCAATCACATTTGAAGTCGAGTGAATTCAAGGTGGATGACTTTTATCTATATTGTCTGAAATCTTTCTTTACTTTTATGCAATTTGTTCTTTCAAATTTATTCTCATTTTATTGTCAAAAAGGATTTTCGAAGCAACACCCGTTTTCCAAACTATTTTACTAAACAACTAGCTCGATCCAATCCCCGAGAACGAACACGGTCTTGCCTTTTAACTATATTGCAAACGGTCGGGTACACTGCCCGATAGTGTGTAGTAGCGAGTTCTTAGGTGATTCTTGTTTATATTTTTAAAGCTCGATTTAGCACATCAAAAACCAATCAAAGTTTGATCGGAACGGCCATTAGGGGTACATTTCTTGGACATGTGAGCCCAAATTTCTCTTCATATGCATATTTCATCATATTGTAACACCCCAAAGATTTTAAGGTAAAAGAAATTAACCCATTTTTATAGTTTTGCATTAAATTAATTTCCTAGTATTTTATTTTTGGTAATGGGGTTAATTTAGTTGGAACTTTAGCGGATAGTGGGTATTTTAATACCAAAAATGAGAGGGGGGTGTGGCAAGCCCCAAAGGTGCCAGACACATATAAACACGGAAAAAAAAAAACAACCAAAAAAATGAGAAAGGGGCGTGGCAAGCCCCAAAGGTGCCAGATATCAATTTTGGTAATGAGTCATCCCCCACCATTCTTCTTCTTCTTCCACTCTTCATGCATTCCATATCATTCCTTCAAAATCAAAGAAATCCTCTCAAAACCAAGATAGAGCTTGTAATAATAATAATCACCACCAAATAATCCTCATTCAAGAAATTAAAGTTAGGGTTTGTTAGTGGTGGTGGTGGCCGATTTCTCAAGAGGAAAGAGGAGGAGGATTTCCAAATTTAAAGTCTTGATTTAGCTTATTGTTGTTGAGGTATTGATTTCCCCTAATTTAGTTTTCATTTTTCCTTGTGAAATTAGGGTTCATGGAGTGAACCAATTTTTGGGGATTTTTGATAGAAATTGAATTATGATGAATTTTCCCCAATTCCTTAGATAACCTAGTTTGTCATTGAGTTATGTGTTGAGTTTGATTATGAAATTGATAAGCTTATGTGATAATGTTGGTTTATGAGAAAAGATGAGTTTTTACAAGTAATTGAAATGTTGATGGAAATGGTAGATTGAACTACCTATGGTATTGTGGAAATAAAAAGAACTCAATGACAAATGGGTTGGGTTTTGGGTTTAGAAAGGCTAGTGATTGAGTATGGCTAGGTTAAGCTAGTCAAGTTGTGAATATAAGCTTATGCACTTTTATGATATGATTATAGGTTGAAGCTTGTTTGTGCCTTATCGTTTTAGCGTTATTGTTCAATTTGCGGAGGAGGTGAGTATAATTGCATACTTTTACGTTATGTTGGTATCCATGTGTGGAAAGACCACCATGTTGAAGTTGATTATCCATGTGTGGAAAGACCACCATGTTGAAGTTGATTATCCATGTGTGGAAAGACCACCATGTTGAAGTTGATTATCCATGTGTGGAAAGACCACCATGTTGAAGTTGATTATCCATGTGTGGAAAGACCACCATGTTGAAGTTAATTATCCATGTGTGGAAAGACCACCATGTTGAAGTTGATCATCCATGTGTGGAAAGACCACCATGTTGAAGTTGATTATCCATGTGTGGAAAGACCACCATGTTGAAGTTGATTATCCATGTGTGGAAAGACCACCATGTTGAAGTTGATTACCCATGTGTGAAAAGACCACCATGTTGAAGTTGATTGCCCATGTGTGGAAAGACCACCATGTTGAAGTTATTAATCCATATATGTGTTTAGGGTGCAAGGTGAGCAAGTAAATGTGACATGACGATGTTATAGGTTACTTGTGATAGTCCTTGTACTTTGCCCTCCTTCGTATTCGTAAATGTATGCAAGTATATTCACTAAGCCTTTGCTTATATTTTAGTTGTTTACCTTTTTAGGTAGTTCCGGGAGAAGGAACTAGTTGTTGATAAGCTTGAAGTTTTTGAAGTAACGTTGTTGCAAGACTCGAAGGTATCTAGGTCATTCGTGTATGAATGACAATCTTTTGGTTAGAGGCCTAGAAATCCCCCCTCTCTTGACTCTTGGTACATGTTGGTTTAAAAAGTATATTTTTGTAAAAGTTTTGTAAATGTTCAAGTGTAGAGCTTTTGGAAAGTTGTCTTGGGTATGTTGGACGAAAATGGTGTCAAAATGGGTAAATGACCCATTGATGTTGAAAGTGAAATTTGGAACAAGTTGATGTTGTAACTATGTTTAAAAATGTGTTTTTATGATCGTTGCAAATTTTGGATGATGTTTTAAATGTTGGTCATGAGTTGAATGAATGAAAGTTTGGGTAAATGAGTTAAAGGAATAAGCTGATTGCTGATGCTGTTCAGGTCTGAGACCAGTAGGATCCCACTGCGGCGCAGTGGGAGGGTCTCAACCCCACTGCGGCGCAGTGGGGGAACTTTTGTCGCTGACAGTAGAAACCCACTGCGACGCAGTGGGAGTGTGTCGAACCCACTGCGGCGCAGTGGGTACCCTCTGTAAAAAAAAAAAAAAAATTTAGTTTTCGGTTTATCGAGTATGGTCCTTTCAAGTTGGTATCAAAGCCGAGGTTTAAGGGATTTAGGTATTCCCTTGTGTAGAGAGTGCCTAGACTTAAACCTTAGTTGAGACTCGACCTTAGGTAACCGAAATTTTATATGGGAACCGAAAGAGTGTTTAATGATGTTAGCTTATAAACTTGCTAGTATTAAAGCATAATAAGAAGCCGACCTTATTGTGGTTGAAGTACTAATAACTATAAACTCGGCATCAAACCTTGAGACGGTGTAGTATCAAGTTATAAGTTTTGGCTCCTAGTCATAGAGTTAGATAGGTTGCGTGATTAAATTCGTTTTATCTACTCTTATTGAAGTATGGCCGATCATCATGACGAAGACGAGCACAACGAACAAAACGAAGAAGAAGAGCCCATATTTGCCGAGGATAGTATGGATATCTCGGACCAAATAGGGAGAGCATTGGAGAAGTATACTCCTCTTTTATTAAAAAGATTGAATCAAACTTTAGAAGGAGCTGTGAACGATCACATTGCTCAAATGATTAGAGAAGAGGTTGCGGTCAATGTGCAACGGGAGTTTGAGAAAAGAGATGCCAAAGATAAAGGCAAGAAGGCTGAAGATGAAAGGGAGGTGGAAGTAACCGGGGAGAAGGTTTATAAGAAGAAGTTCACTTTTCGAGACTTTGAAGTATGCCACCCACCTGAGTATCACGGTGATCGTGATCCCATCGTTTGTACTCGGTGGATATCGGAAATAGAAGGGGCGTTCCGCACTAGTCAATGCCCCTCACACTTGAAGGTCATCTTTGCGGTGGGTATGCTAAGGAACAGTGGGAAGAGATGGTGGGATGGTTTGTTGGCAATTAAGAAGGAAGCTTTAGATCATGTAGAATGGCCCGAATTCAAGACTATGTTTTTCAAGGAATTTAGATCGGAGGCCGAAGTGACCAAGTTGAGAAGCGAATTTCTCAATGACTGTCAAGGCACCTTGAGCTTAAATGAATTCCGAGCTCAATTCTTGGATAAAGCTCAATTTTGTCCGGAATTTCTTGAGAACGATCAATTACTAAAGGAGCAATTTTATATGAAGCTGAAGAAGAGCTTGAGGGAGAAGATAAGCCTCCGTCAAATGGATTCTTTCTCCATGTTGGCGGATGTGGCTAGGGATCATGAGATTGAGCAGTCTAGGGGGGAGGAAGGTGAATTGAAAAGGAAGCATGAAGAAACGAACTCTCCTAACAAACGGTTTAGACAAGAGGGTACTCCGGTAACAATTCACATAGAAGAAACACCCCCTTTTGCCGTCAATGCAAGAAGAATCACTCGGGAATGTGCAAGGCATCGGAGAAGGGATGTTATACTTGTGGGAAGCCGGGACACACTAGCCGGGAGTGCAGGTCCAAGCCTCGAAAACCTGTCATTTGTTTTAAGTGCTTCGGGGAGGGTCACATGAGAAGCTCATGTCCTAAATTGACCGAGGAAGAGAGACTTGAAGAGAGGAGAAAGGAGGCGGAGAGAAAGAATGTCCAAGCACATGGAAATCCACGAGGAAGATCCTTTCAACTCACGGTGGAGCAAGCAAGGAGCACAGATGATGTCACAGGTACATTTCTTGTTTATAATGTGCCTATGCGAATTCTCTTTGATTCGGGGGCGAATAGATCATTCGTTGCAACTAGAGTAATTCATGTTATTCCCGTGTCGAAGTCATGTCTAGAAAATACTTTGCAAGTTGAGGTTGGTAATGGTAGGATGCCTGGCCTTCGTGCCGGCGTCTCTCGGGTGTCGGACTCAAAATCTCTTTGGAACTCTTTCAAGCCAATCTAATTCCTTTTCCGATGGGAGAGTTTGACATAATTTTGGGAATGGATTGGTTGAGTGTTTATAACGCTAAAATCGCGTGTGATGAAAAGGCAATATATGTAAAGACCTCCAAAGGTGAAGATTTGGTGGTTTATGGTGATAGGAAGGAGCGTTCTATAGCCGTTTGTACCTTTGCTCGCGCCAAACGCTATATGTCTCATGGATGTCATGCTTACCTTGCTCACATTGTTAATGTTGAAAAGAAACCTTTATCTATCGTAGACATTCCAATCGTTAGTGAATTTGCCGATGTTTTTCCCGAAGACTTGCCAGGTATTCCCCCCGAACGGCAAGGTGTGTTCAATGGAGCTCATTTCCGGGGGCTAACCCCATTGCTAAAGCTCCTTACCGTTTGGCTCCAACGGAAATGCAAGAGATGATGAAGCAATTACAAGAATTACTTGATAAGGGTTTTATTCGACCTAGTAACTCTCCTTGGGGCGCACCGGTACTTTTTGTCCAGAAGAAGGATGGAAGCATGCGTATGTGTATCGACTATCGGGAACTCAACAAAGTCACCGTAAAGAACAAGTATCCTTTGCCTAGAATCGACGATTTATTCGATCAACTTCAAGGAGCATTATATTTCTCAAAAATTGATCTTCGTTCGGGTTACCATCAACTCAAAGTACGTGATGAAGATATTCCCAAACCGCTTTCCGTACACGTTATGGTCATTTCGAGTTTGTTGTCATGCCTTTTGGTCTCACTAATGCCCCCGCGGCTTTCATGGATCTCATGAATCGTGTTTGTCGTCCCATGTTGGACAAGTCCGTGATTGTTTTTATTCATTGATGATATTCTTATTTACTCTAAAAGCTCAACCGATCATGGAGTTCATGTACGTGAGGTGTTGGAAGCATTACGCAAGGAGAAGCTCTATGCCAAATTCTCCAAATGCGAGTTTTGGTTAAGAGAAGTGCAATTTCTTGGCCATGTTGTTAATAGTGAGGGAATTATGGTGGACCCGGCTAAGATTAATGCGGTGATGAAGTGGGAGCAACCTAAAAATCCGTCGGAGATTAGGAGTTTCCTTGGTCTAGCGGGCTATTACCGCCGCTTCATCCAAGACTTTTCAAAAATAGCTGCCCCATTGACCAAGTTGACTCGTAAGAATATCAAGTTTGAATGGAAAAGCAAACAAGAGTTGGCCTTTCAACAACTTCAAGAAAGGCTAAGTCAAGCACCGGTCCTTGTTTTACCGGATGGACTTGAAGATATGGTGGTGTATTGTGATGCATCATCTAATGGCCTAGGTTGTGTTCTTATGCAACGAGGTAAAGTCATTGCCTACGCTTCAAGGCAATTGAAAGAGCATGAAAAACGGTATCCTACTCATGATTTGGAGTTAGCGGCGGTGGTTTTTGCTTTAAAAATTTGGCGCCATTACCTTTATGGAGTCAAGTTTACCATTTATTCCGATCATAAAAGTCTCAAGTACTTCTTTGAACAAAGAAATCTCAACAATCGCCAACGAAGATGGTTAGATCTTTTGAAAGATTATGATTGTGAAATTTTGTATCATCCCGGGAAGGCTAATGTTGTAGCGGACGCTTTGAGTCGGAAGAGTTCTCATCATGCTCTAGTCGTTTCTCCCCTTTGGGTTTTGATCACCAATGACTTCTTCGATCAAATTAGAGAAGCTCAAGAGAGAGCCTTGCAACGAGATCCTAAGAAAGAAAGAATTCAAGGCCAAATACATTATTTCACCAAGGATTCTCGTGGCCTTACCGTTCGTTTTGGGAGAATTTGGATTCCTTTCTCTTGTGAGTTGAAACAAATTCTACTTGATGAAGCTCACAAATCCAAATATTCTATTCACCCCGGTGCTACAAAGATGTATCATGATCTAAAGGTAGAATATTGGTGGCCCGGAATGAAGCGAGATGTGGTGAAATATGTCGAAAAGTGTTTGACTTGTGCACAAGTGAAAGCGGAGCATCAAAAGCCTTATGGTATGTTGCAACCGTTGGAAATTCCCAAATGGAAGTGGGAAGAGATCACCATGGATTTCATCACAAAATTGCCCAAGACCCCTAGAAATCAATTCGATACTATATGGGTAATAGTCGATAGATTAACCAAGAGTGCCTTATTTCTTCCTATTCGTGAGGCATCATCATCTGAAGTGTTGGCAAAGATCTACGTAAAAGAGGTTGTAGCTAGACATGGAGTTCCCATCTCCATTGTTTCGGATAGAGACACTCGATTCACCTCTCACTTTTGGCGGAAATTTCATGAAGATATGGGTACCAAGCTCAAGCTTAGCACCGCCTATCACCCACAAACGGATGGTCAAAGTGAGAGAACTATTCAAACGCTTGAAGACATGCTTCGGGCATGTATAATTGATTTTGGAGGCACTTGGGATCTTCACTTGCCTTTGGTAGAATTCTCTTACAACAATAGCTACCATTCTAGTATCCAAATGCCGCCATATGAAATGTTGTATGGAAGGAAGTGTAGATCTCCAATTTGTTGGGGAGAAGTAGGTCAAAGAGAAATAGGTGGCACGGAAGTGGTGTTAAAAACCATCGAAAAGATAGATGTGATCAAAGAGAGATTAAAAGCGGCTCAAGATCGGCAAAAGTCTTATGCGGATAAAAGGAGAAGACCGATTGAGTTTCTTGTGGGCGATCGTGTTTTGTTGAAAGTCTCCCCATGGAAGGGTGTACTACGATTTAGAAAGCGTGGGAAACTAAGTCCCCGATTCATTGGCCCGTTTAAAATTTTGGCTAAGGTTGGAAAATTCGCTTACCGTTTGGAGTTACCGGATGAACTTTCGGGAATCCATCCAACTTTTCATGTGTCACATCTTAGAAAATGCCTTGCCGATGAGTCTTCTTATGTACCATTGAACGAAATTGAGGTTGACAACAAGTTGAATTATATTGAAGAGCCGATTGCCATAGTAGAAGAAGAGCTTAGAAGAGTGCAAAATAAGACGGTGAGGACTTATAAGATTTTGTGGAAGCATGGTAAGATGTCCGATTGTACGTGGGAGTCCGAGCATGATGTTCTAGTTTACTATCCGTCTTTGCATATGGCTTGGATCACGAGGTCGTGATCCGTTCCAAGTGGGGGAGAGTTGTAACACCCCGAAGATTTTAAAAAGAAATTAACCCTTTTTATAGTTTTGACATTAAATTAATTTCCTAGTATTTTATTTTGAAATAGGGTTAATTTAGTTGGAACTTTAGCGGATAGTGGGTATTTTAATACCAAAAATGAAAGGGGCGTGGCAAGCCCCAAAGGTGCCAGATATCAATTTTGGTAATGAGTCATCCCCCACCATTCTTCTTCTTCTTCCACTCTTCATGCATTCCATATCATTCCTTCAAAATCAAAGAAATCCTCTCAAAACCAAGATAGAGCTTGTAATAATAATAATCACCACCAAATAATCCTCATTCAAGAAATTAAAGTTAGGGTTTGTTTTAGTGGTGGTGGTGGCCGATTTCTCAAGAGGAAAAAGGAGGAGGATTTCCAAATTTAAAGTCTTGATTTAGCTTATTGTTGTTGAGGTATTGATTTCCCCTAATTTAGTTTTCATTTTCCTTGTGAAATTAGGGTTCATGGAGTGAACCAATTTTTGGGGATTTTTGATAGAAATTGAATTATGATGAATTTTCCCCAATTCCTTAGATAACCTAGTTTGTCATTGAGTTATGTGTTGAGTTTGATTATGAAATTGATAAGCTTATGTGATAATTTTGGTTTATGAGAAAAGATGAGTTTTACTAGTAATTGAAATGTTGATGGAAATGGTAGATTGAACTACCTAGTGACATTGTTGAGAGTAAAAGAAACTCAATGACAATAGGGTTGGGTTTGGATTTAGAAAAGGCTAGTGATGGATAAGTATGATTAGGTGAGCTAGTCAAGTTTGTGAATGAAAGCTTATGCATTTTATGTTATGATCATAGGTTGAAGCTTGTTTGTGCCTTATCGTTTTAGCGTTATTGTTCAATTTGCGGAGGAGGTGAGTATAATTGCATACTTTTACGTTATGTTGGTATCCATGTGTGGAAAGACCACCATGTTGAAGTTGATTATCCATGTGTGGAAAGACCACCATGTTGAAGTAATTATCCATGTGTGGAAAGACCACCATGTTGAAGTTGTTTATCCATGTGTGGAAAGACCACCATGTTGAAGTTGTTTATCCATGTGTGGAAAGACCACCATGTTGAAGTTGATTATCCATGTGTGGAAAGACCACCATGTTGAATGTTTATCCATGTGTGGAAAGACCACCATGTTGAAGTTGTTTATCCATGTGTGGAAAGACCACCATGTTGAAGTTGATTATCCATGTGTGGAGAGGCCACCATGTTGAAATGGATTGTCCATGTGTGGAAAGATCACCATGTTGAAGTTGTTAATCCATATATGTGTTTAGGGTGCAAGGTGAGCAAGTAAATGTGACATGACGATGTTATAGGTTACTTGTGATAGTCCTTGTACTTTGCCCTCCTTCGTAATAGTAATTGTATGCAAGTATATTCACTAAGCCTTTGCTTATATTTTAGTTGTTTACCTTTTTAGGTAGTTCCGGGAGAAGGAACTAGTTGTTGATAAGCTTGAAGTTTTTGAAGTAACGTTGTTGCAAGACTCGAAGGTATCTAGGTCATTCGTGTATGAATGGCAATCTTTTGGTTAGAGGCCTAGAAATCCCCCCTCTCTTGACTCTTGGTACATGTTGGTTTAAAAAGTATATTTTTGTAAAAGTTTTGTAAATGTTCAAGTGTAGAGCTTTTGGAAAGTTGTCTTGGGTATGTTGGACGAAAATGGTGTCAAAATGGGTAAATGACCCATTGATGTTGAAAGTGAAATTTGGAACAAGTTGATGTTGTAACTATGTTTAAAAATGTGTTTTTATGATCGTTGCAAATTTTGGATGATGTTTTAAATGTTGGTCATGAGTTGAATGAATGAAAGTTTGGGTAAATGAGTTAAAGGAATAAGCTGATTGCTGATGCTGTTCAGGTCTGAGACCAGTAGGATCCCACTGCGGCGCAGTGGGAGGGTCTCAACCCCACTGCGGCGCAGTGGGGGAACTTTTGTCGCTGACAGTAATCCCACTGCGGCGCAGTGGGAGTGTGTCACCCACTGCGGCGGGGGATACTGGTAAAAAAAAAAAAAAAAAAAATTTTTTCGTTAGTGCGCGTCTGGTCCTTTCCATATCTCCTTCGAGCTTCAATCAAACTTCTGTCAACGAACCCAACATTACATGTAGCATCCTATGTGCAATATTCAATCCCGGACATATTCTCCTCCCGCTACCAAATGGAATGAGCTCAAAATTTTGTCCTCTATAGTCTATCTCGACATCCAAAAACCTCTCTGGCATAAATGTTTCCGGGTCTGACCAAATGTTTGGATCTCGTCCAATCGCCCAAATATTACAAAGAATTTGTGCATTTTTGGGCACAACAAAGCCTCGAACTTCCACGTCACGTATGGCTTCGTGAGGAACAAGAAAGGGAGCGGGAGGATATAGTCGGAGAGTTTCTTTTGTTATAGCTTGTAAGTAAGGGAGTTGAGAGATATCTTCTTCTTGTATAAGTTTGTTGCTGCCTTGCATAATTTTTGTGATCTCTAACCGAGCTGTCTCCATTTTCTTGGGGTTACGAATGAGCTCTGTCATAGCCCATTCCAATGTGGTTGATGTTGTATCAACTCCTGCAATAAACAAATCCTACAAATAATATTTAGAAATGATCATTTTTGTACAATTGATTCTTCTAAACACAAGTTTAGTCTGACTAATATGTGCTAATGTATTTACTTACCCCCAATAAATGTGTTAGGCCAGTTCGACTAAGATTAGATTCATCTTTTACGTTGATAAGGTTAAGCAGCAGATCCAAAACATCGCTTTTTGTTGATTTAACAACTTCATACGTTGATGAACTCGCTCTAGTTTCCAGCCGTTGATCGATGATCCTGTCAAAAATACCATATAACTTTTGAAAATAAACATGTCCTTGTCTTCTTAAGCCTTGTGGATCTAAGGGTTCAAGGATTGGAAAATAGTCTACCAAGTTCGGCTTTCCACCAATTTCCATCACACCCCAAACCGCGTCCTTAAATTCTTGAGTTTCCGAAGAAACATATTGACATAAATCCATAGAGAATATCAAGTTGGATAAAATGTTAATAGTTGTGGTAAATGCAGCTCCACCTACGTTCACAGCCTTTTCATTTATACAACATTGACGAACATGGTCAAAAAGTTCGTGCACCTACAAATATAATCAAAAGAGCGATATTTATTCAACGATTCATGCACCTACAAATAATCAAATGAGATAAATTTAGCATTTATTTTGGAACGACAAATTGGGATTACAAGCGGTGACTAACCCATTTGATCATCTCCATTTCCCACATAATGAAACTCTATTGCCCCAAATATTGTCACAATTGAGACTTGAACTCATGACCTCTCATTATTCAACATTTGGCTCAATTTAATATTATTATCTATACTTTTATATTACTTTATAAAGATAAAGATTTTATCCTTGGTGGAAAATCACACTTTTTGGATATGCGAATATACCAAAGTACTCTTAAATAATTAATTTACGCCACAAGTCCATAATCTTCTATAGTATCCCACTACCTCTTTAAATACATCAAATAACTTTAAATCAATTATATATATACCACTCGATGCCGCCACCACTACAAACAGTCATTGTCTACACAATATTAGTCATATATAAAAAATAAAATTGTTGCTAATCATATATATACCCATTAGACAAAAACGTTAATTAAAATAAATATTTTCCTTGTCTCATATCCTTTTTAGAAAATTCCACTAGTAGATCGGAGGTCGTTTCGTTCCTTGTCCCCGAATATGGGTAATATATTAAAACAGTAATGAGTATATTTTATTCAAACTTTGTCATAAATATTGGATGTAGAAAACATTTTTGGAAAGTTTGTACAGATGGGAAAACTTTTTAACTTTTTTGGTGGTTTTGAAATAATTTGACTTACACCAGTCTTCAACTTTTTTGGTGGTTTTGACTTTTGAAATAATATATATTTTGCAAAACTAAGAAATCTAGAAGAACACCATCTTTCTCCAAATCATCAAAGACCGGCCTGTTTAACACTTACACCAGTGATCAGTCTTCAACTTTTTCCACCAACACCTGTATCGTAGACGCCTCTTTTTGAAGACCCACACAACTATTTTGTATTCAGTAAAATATATATATAATAATTCCTTTATCATGCATGCTTAACAGCTTAACTCTCGGTTACTTACTTAAACCGATTACACCTCTCGTTATTGTCTTTTCATGCATTAGATTTTAATTTGTATCTACCTATGTGAGGCTAGCTGGTCTGTAAATACACCTTCTCAACAGATCGACATGCATGCAAGGTTGTTTCATGTATACATATATATATATATATATACATATACATATATATATTACATATTATACATATTACTAGCTAGTAATATAATAATTCTTGGTAGAAAACAAACGTCTTAAGATAGAAAACAAAAAGATACTTTTCAAAGGTATATATAGTGTCTACAATATCGGTTTTTTAGTGTAAAAATTTGAAGACACCAGGATTGAGACGCCGTTATTTCTATGAGTTGGTGGATGTTCTCAACACCGGCTTTCCAAATTTTGCAAATTTTATGAGGGAAATTCCTATAAAGACCAAAATGGGGACGAAAGTTTACAAATTTTTCGACATTTTAGTCACACTTTTTAGCAAACAGTAACTAGTACCTTTTCCATACGTAGTTGTTGGGTAGCATCTAAACATTTTCCAGAAAACAAATATTCTCTTGTTATTCTTCGTAGTCTTCGCCATTGTTCTCCAGCTGGCAGAAAGACCATGGAGTATTTATGGCGGTCCATCCACCGTAGCGTGTTGGGGATGGATCGGCTAGAAAATAACTGGTCATTTGTTTGAAATAACTCTTTAGCCATATCAGGTGACGAAACAACTATGGCTGTTTTACTTCCAAGCTTAAGTGACATTATTGGACCATAATATTTGGAGAGTGTGGCAAGTGAACGATGGGGTTTGTTGCCTAGTTGTAAGAGGTTTCCAATGACCGGAAAAGAGTAAGGACCCGGTGGAAGCCGAGAGTTACGACCGCCGGAGATAACGAACACATAGATAGATATAGAAAGAGAGACAATAACCACATGAAGCTTGGATAATCCATAGAGTACTTGTGTGTGGTTGTGGGTGCATGAGTTTGTTTCATTTTACATAAATAAGCATACCTACCTATTATTCTACTATGTTAGTCTATGGTCCGTATATTTTCATTAATAGTATATATTTTTTTTTCCAATTTCAGTTATTTATATTTATATATTATATTTATAGTACAAAACATTAAACAATACAAGTTGGTTTATCGGTATTTAATTTGTACAACGAGTAGGAAGGCCTCATGCCTTGTCGTAGGTTTTCTCAAATTATTAGTCTTAGATCTCTCCTTATAACCCACTTCTTCCCTCTTCTTCCACTATTCTTCTTGTCACGTCAGCTTTTCTCTCTCCTATAACACCCCAAGAACACCCTCTCCTTATAACCCCCTATTCTTCCATTATTTTATTATTTCATTTCTTTTTTTCACAAAATTAAAATAAATTAAAAAAAATATAATTAATTTTTTAATAATAATAACAAATATTATACAATTTTAACAAAATCTATATAGAAATTAGGGTTTAAAAGTAAAACTTTAAAACTATAATAATTATTTCGTAAATAACTTAAAGTTCAGGGGCGAAAACGAAAATTAACATTAAATATAAAAAAAAGGGTAATGGGGGGAACCCTAGCCCCGGTACCACAATTGGATACCCATCGACCCACCCCGTATGAGCCATATGATGCCGGTAAAATACCTCCATCCTAATCCCCACATGATCTGGGCACCCCGAAGGATCGAACCCGCGTATTTAAACTTCACATATGGGTCTAGGCTTCATTGGTAACGGGTACCTTAAAGGAATTATTTTTTGTGTCCAGCGGGGATCGAACCTGAGACCTTAAGGTCACCAAGTGTTTGCCTTACCACTAGGCTAATTCCTTGTTGGTTTAAATATACATATATGATATTGTTGCTTTTTCTTTTTCGATATATATATACATAGGGAAAAGTGAATACGGGGTTGTCCCCCATCTAAGCTTAGATGGGGAACCCCCCACAAACAAATTGTTTTAATATTTGTTCAAAAGTATATAAATACTTTGGGCCCCATGATTTTTAATGAATAAAAAATCATGATGTGAGGGGTTCCCCATCTAAGCTTAGATGGGGGACAACCCCATATTCACTTCCCCCATATACATATATGTATATATCCACCTGCAACACACACCGATCCACACATACTCGCTCACCCCAATCTTTTTGTCTCTTTTTTATTTATTTATTTAATAGCCAATAAACGAGAAGTGGGACCACAAGTTTCACCCGACGCTGCGTCCAAAAGAGGGATAAACGCTCCGACGCCGGCTGAAGACGCGGCCGTGCTAGTAGCTTCGGACTCCGGTTACGTGTCCGACGTGCGTCTGACACCCCTATAAGGAGCGGCCTTAGTTGTATAAATATACTAGCTTCTTTTACAGATTGTTTTACTGTTGTCAGAAAATCATTGTATTTGTATACAAGTCAAAATGAAATGATCGATTATTTTTTTTTATTTTTTTTTTGAACGGCAAAACAAGAAAAAAAAATGATCGATTATTTAATAACCTTACAATATGTATACAAATAAAATAAATAATATATATGCACATGCAGAGCCTGAACCAGAATTTTAAGTTGGCGGGGACCGAACATTTTTATAAATGACTTGCGATAAATATACATTAAAAAATAGCATCATAATTCATCCAAAATAACACTTAAATATATGAGAAACTAGATATAATTCATCCAAAATAACACTTAACTAGTAGGCGTATTAGCAATCTCCCTTTCGAGGTTGAGAATTGAGTTTTCTTTGAACCTGCGATGATGCCGACATTTACTCTACTTTCACCCTAATATTGCTTTACTTTTCCAATAGAAGTAATAGATATAAGATTTAAGTTGTTGGTAAAATTTAGTCTGAATATATAAATCAACGGAGAGTCAGCAGGGACCCATATACGCATTGAGTTAAATATTTGGTTTTGGGCCATTACAAAATTACACTTATTGGGATCATTGGGGTGACCATGCACCCCTAATTGTAACAATCCTCCATTTTAATATTATATATGTGCTAGTTATGTTGTCTATGATCTCACAAGCCATAGTTATATTAGAAGCTAGTAGATAATGCCCCTAAATTAGCAATCTAAAGCTATTATTTAGTCCTAAATTAAATTTAATAAAATACCATTGAACAAAATTTTTATTGTTGATCAATCAAGTTATATAAATAATAATGCTAGACTCACAAGTTGAGATAACAATCAAGAATTCTTATAAATGTCCAACAATTTAATCATCAAGCAAACTAAAGTGTATGTAAACACAAATATGTAATGACCATCCTAAAAATATAATTATAAATCCTTATGTACATAAAAATAAAAAAATAAAAAAATAAAAATGCTTGAATAATAATAGGTGTATATGTATGCCTAAATAAGTACAAGTTTGTGACAAAGTTAAGTAACAAATTAAAAACACAAAATATATATATACATATATAATGGGAACACATTTTGTACTTTGAAAGACTACAAGCAAGTACCTTAAGTATTTGTGCATGAGCTTGTACATACATACATCATATACATGCACATATAATAACTAACAAAAACCAAATATCCTTTCAATTCTAAACCAAAACTTACGGCCATATATATATAAATATGAATGGATAAAATTGTACCATGAAAGCCTAAGTATAGTACATGTACAATTGCTTACAACATGTACATACATGCATACACTAATTATGTATAAAATTTAAACCAAAACCTCTTCCTTTTCCCTTGCATAACCGGCCCCAAACCCTTCCCCATACCATTCCACCAATCAAATTACAACTAGCATTTTATTCTTGTAACTTCCCAATGCATGATCTCACATAACACTCAAACATCATCCTTACACTCTCCAAAACACACACATAACTCTCTCTCTCTCTCAAACTCTCCTCCTTCATCTTTTTCTTTCACATTTTCGGATTTAAAAAAAAAGGGGTAAGAAACAAGGACAAAACAAATCAAGTTTAATTAACAATAATAATAAGGTTCTTCTAGATTTAAATAAGGGTTGATTGAGGATAGGTTTAAGGGTTGATTGAGGATAGGTTTAAGGGTTTTTTCAAGGCAAGAATAAGGGTTATTTGAGGCTCAAAGGGGTCACGAAATTCTGCCCTATTTTCTTCATGAAATCCAAGTTCAACAAGGGTATAACACCTCATCTCTTTATTAGATCTATGTTATTCTTGTTTATTTTTCAAGTATCTTATCAAAAGTCTATGTTTTCTTCTTGAATCTTTGAAAAACACACTTGATGAGGGAAAAGTTGATAGAATCTTCTTTCCCATGCTCATGCATGTTGAGATCTAGAAGAAGATTCAAGGATTCAACTAGTTTAAGACCCAAAAGTGTTGTCATAAATTAGTAGCTTATGAAATGAATTTTTCTTTGAAGGATTGATATACTTATATATATTTCTATGGAAATATTTCTGGAATTTTTCATGAAAAGAAAGTTTTTATATTGTTAGATGATATATTGATAAAGATTTGTTGTTAAAATAATGAGATGAGTGCATGCATGCTAGATTTAAGAAGGTTGGATCTTTTGTTGGATTATGAGATGAATATAGACTTGTTCTAGGTGAAAAATATGTTAAATTTGATCTTAATATTCTGGAAAAACTGATAAAACATCAAAGATATAAAGCTTGAAATAAAACAAGTTGATATAAGCTAGAAATCACAAACCGAAAGCATGCAAAAATGCATTTTTAGCACACACTTGCACCATAATCAAATGATCAAGAAAATGTCCTAAACCTACTGGAAATAAGTTGTTTCAAAAGTATAAAACTCAAGTCATTTGGTTCATGACAATAACAAGCTTAAAAATCATCTTTTCGGGCCAAATAATCACTAACCGAAAGCTCAAAATTGCACATAGCACACCACCACCACTAGCACGACTTAAAATACTGAAATATGATGGATATTCTGTAAATATTGGAATACGGATGAAAATCCATTTTGAAGCACTTTAATTGCTTGAGAAATGAGGCAAAAATCACTTTTTCGGTAATCGATTTTAAGCTTAAAACCCTCCAAATGAGCAAGACACAAGGGAGGTTGAATTGATAAGATTTTCCCATGATAAATGTTTCATTTTCTTTCTTTCTTTTATTTGATTACTAAGTCTAGCCAGTTGTTTGCTAACACTTTCAGAAATTGGAGGAAGTACATCAGTGGCCGGCTGGGCAGATACTGTAACATCCCAAAACTTAATCGTTTATGTTGACTAACGTCGTTAGGTCAAATTCTAAGTCCGTT
>CM067172.1:76790377-76829722 GCA_034093135.1 Erigeron breviscapus | reverse complement strand
TTGGTGACACTGCTGCTCTTCCCAAAGCTGATCAGACTCCTTCTCTCTTACACTCTGAGTCTGCACAGGCTGCCAATGCCCCTTCTAGATCACAAGGAGGGGTACAGGCCTCAAATATTCTCCCTCAGGATACTCTGGTGCAACAACACACCTTTGTTGAAGGGCAATCAATTACACAAAACATTACACCTGCAGAGTCTGTGTCTGCATCTGTCCTTGGACAGAGGGATTCTGTAGGTTACATGGCTGTCTTTAAGGCAGTTATGTCAGCCCCTTGTGCAGCAAAGGGAACCATTGATGGTCCTCACGATGTCAATGAGAATATAGTCACTATCTCCGGAAGTGACTCTTCATTCGATGATGAGTTTGCCCATCCATCCTCAAGGGATGCTCTGATGGAAGATGCCAGTGGAGGAGTTGATCAACATCATGATCAACACATTCCCACTGGCCCTCAGCCTGAATTAAACGTCAATCTTTCTCAGGCTGACCAACTCATTATCATTTCTGAAAGATCCACTCATGAGACTCACTCTCATGAGCAAATGCACCAAAACTCCTTAAGCCTCCACCCCCTTCTATATATGCCCAATGACCCTGATATTAAGGATTGCAGGCTGCTCTTTCCAGAGTCAGTGGCTTTTAAGCCAACTGCAAGTTCTTCCCAAGCTACCACTATCTCATTTTCAGATGTGGTGGGTCAGCTCACTGAGTTCATTTCAACCCACAAGGTTGAGAGCTCAAAGCTGACTGAATGCTTGGAAAAGATCCAAAAGGATCAGGATTTGACGGATAAGAAGGTGGATAAGCTGAGTGAGGATCAGACTGCACTAAAGGAAAGTGTATTAAAAGCAGTTGATCTCATGCAGAAGAACCAGAACAAGCTGACAGAGTCCGTTGATGGTCTTACAAAGTCTATAAATGAAGAGAAGGAAAGGAACAAGGGTACTCTGGGTCAGATTAAGAAAGCTGCAACCAAGTTTACAAGAGAAGTGACTAATGAGCTTCAGTCTGCCAAAAAATCACAAGTGAATTTCACAAAAGATGTGATTGAAGCCTCAAAGAGTCTTACATCCAAGGTTGCACTCCTCCATGATGATTTTGTTGATTTACAAAGGGCCTGCTGTTTAACAAATGTGAAAATTGATGCAACCAACCATCAGCTAAAAGGTCTCTTTGCCACTCCTGTGAGCTCTTTCCCTGGTGATGATGACAAAAAGGGGGAGAAGGGTTCTACTAAAAAGAGGAGTGAGATGAGTGAGGCTGAAATTGAACAAGAATGTAAGGCAAAGAGCTGAAGCTGACAAGAAAATTGATGAATACTTTGAAAGGTTGAGACAAAGACAGAATCAGGCTGATAGGAGGATGATTGTATATGGTTCAAATGTGGAAGGTGAGAAGGAAGCTGAGATAAAAATGCCAGAATCCGAGTCTGGTGGTGGAAATGGAAAAGAATGAAGAAAGAAGGAGAGTGATACAACCAAGGGGAGACTGTTAATGTGAAATGGAAGATATAAGGAAGGAAGGGTTGAAAAATTAAAAGGAAAGATGAAATCTGTCCAAGCTGTCCCTGTGCAAGCTGTGCCTGAACAATCTGTGCAAGCTGACACAGCTCCCAAAGAAGTGAACTGTTGAATCTTCTTCAAGTGATGACACAGCCACTCTGTCTCAGTTTCAAATGAAGAAAAGGAAAACTGAAGCTGGGTCAAGTGGTTTGAAAGTCTTGACACAAGAAGAAAAGATTGGGAGCTGGCTGTTCAACAAGCACCTGTCCTTAAAATGTCAGTTAAAGAGGCATACAAACTGGTGGTGGAAGACAGAATAGAAAGAGAAAAGATTGCTGAATTGCAATCAGATTCAGAGGTTGCCAAGGTTCTTCAAGAAACATTGGCAAAAGAAGATGAAGAGGACCTTGCAGCCATTGGATCCAAAAGAAAAGTTGTGGGCAAAGGAAAGAAGAAAATGGTGGTTCACACTAAACTATCACAGAAAGTTAAGGATATGAAAAAGAGTGCTGAAGCCCATGATTGGTTTGAAGCTCTGGAGAAAAGAAGAGCAAATGAAAGGATTAACTACAGAAGGCATCCAGAGCTAATCAAACAGGTTCAATTGAAGAGAAGAAGAGGGCAGCCCATTCCCAGTATAAGATTTACAAGAGAAGGCTTTGAAAATAACTGGGAAACTCATGATCTAGATAAGCTGTCTGAGTTAGGTTACACTGAGTGGGTGGAGTTGCATAACATTGTCTATCGAATGCCTGGCATTCATAGAGATACAGTCTTGGAAGCTCCTTGAGAAGAAGTTGGCCATAATTGTGAAACACAAGATTGATCTCACTGGCCTTCCAAGACCTAAAGCATATGATATGGATGATGAAGATGAGTCTGAAGAGCCTCTCAAGAAGAAAAGGAGAAGGCATATCAAGCTTGATGGTCCTGAAGGTGCTCATACAGATTTCTTAAGGAATTTGACACCTGCAGAACTACTTGAACAATTAGCTCCTGAAGCTCTTGACAAGACTCTAAGTCATC
Organism: Erigeron breviscapus; assembly: GCA_034093135.1. Classification (NCBI taxonomy): domain Eukaryota; kingdom Viridiplantae; phylum Streptophyta; class Magnoliopsida; order Asterales; family Asteraceae; genus Erigeron; species Erigeron breviscapus. The sequence continues at coordinate 76,827,191 of CM067172.1, read as the reverse complement.
TCAATCTGTCTCTACCTGCTGGTGTTCAGAATGCTAGATGTGGGCTGCATATTGCAACCTGAGCATGGCATGTATTTTATAAATGCAAGAGGGCAACTTGTATTCCAAAGGACTGCTGAATTGAAAGAGGTACCTACTATGCACCTATTTACCTTATACAGATTTTGTGTTAATTTTAGTGAAGATGGTAATGGGTATGAGCAGTTCCTTGTGGAAGAGGGGTTAGATAGAAAAGTAGATGTTAAAATTGCCCCATCATTTGAAGTGAAACAGGAAACTGTAGAAATGATTGGGAGTTAAATCTTATTGTAATATCTTATTTCTCTCAATATATGCAATCTTTTGTACAAATTCAGTTGTCTTGTTAAGAACTTCATATCAGATTGAAAAGAACCCAAAAGATACAAAGGGTCACAAACTGTTAGTCATATTTTACTTTGATTCTTTGTAAGCTGATAGTTAGAAGTATAGTTGGGTTTTGTCATCATCAAATAGGGGGAGATTGTTGAGTCCCAATGTTAATTGTAAATTTAATGATGACAAATCTGACTTATAAACACTTAGAAATCTTTTGGTTCTTGTAATCTGATCTGGGTCAGACTGAGCTGACACAGCTTGCGATCTGTAACTAACCCAGATCAGGCTTCATGTTTTGTAATGTAATATGTTATGGAAGCAAGTGTTATTCAAGCTGCATCAACAAGTATATAGCATTCAATCCAAGTCAAAGAGGAGGATTGAAGATAGAAGACCAAGCTGGTAGTGGAAGGCAGCTTGGGATTAGCAGTCAGCTTGGAAACACTTAGACAGATTGGTGCCGTGACAAACCGCCCAATCTGTGTCTGACAATCAAGTGAAGATAACAACCTGGATTTGAAGATAAGGATGTATGACGTGACTAGGAAGATTCCTAGTATCCAGGTTGGTGGTTAGTTTACATATGCGTGTCCATACTCTTATTGGACGATGAAGAATGTGCAGCTGTACGTGGGGGACCACAAGTACGAGGTGAAGGCACGATTGATTATTCCTTGATCGTCCAATGTAAGAAGAATACGTGGTTGAATTGGACACCAAGAGAAGGAGAGCTTTCGCCTATAAAAGCCTCATTCATTGTATGCATATGTGTGGCATTCCTGAGAATCATTCTTCACACAAGTTTCTCTGCTCTTACACACAGCTTAGTCTGTACGAGATCAGCTTGGGCTGATTCTCTTGAGCTGAAACTTATTGATTGTTGTTTGTCATTTCATAGGGTTGTTTAGATATCTGTAGGCTATCTTTATTCCGCAACAACCCTGTAATTCTTTGTATAGATTATTTCTTAATAAAGAGTTACATTTGAAAAACGCAATCTGTGTTCAAGAATGTTTATTTTCTGCTTTACTGTTTTATTGATTCCTGTTCTTTACTTGCTTTATGTTTAAGTCTGAGTCTTTAAAACGTTATATTTAAAAGTTTGTAAAGTTCAAGAAAAGTTGTATTCACCCCCCTCTACAACTATCCTGTGTACAATATACTTTGGTATATTGATACACCGTGGGACGTATCAGTGTATGTGGTTAAAAGTTGAATTTTCTAATATAGACATAAGTTGTTTAAGATTAGAAAATGATTTGTGTTTTTTGAAAATTGAAAAGTCAAAATATTTGTGAATTAGTTTCAATATATTTTTGAAATTTCAATTATGTATGGTTGATAAGTATGCTTGACAAAGATGTGACTTGACTTAGTTTTTATTTTGAATTGCTAGGTTAAGATTTTGGTTGTTTTTGCATGCTTATGTTTATTTGTTGATTTTGATGCATTGATGAAGTTTGTTAAGTGTGCAGGTTACAGGTATCAAATTTCATTTTTGATGCATTATACACCAAATAGAGTATACATCTGTGTGGAATGGGATATAGATCTTAGTGTGATAGGTTATATTGTGTAAAATCAAGACCTCAACCTAAGACTTAATGTGATAGGTTGTTGGTATGATTATTTTGATGTATTTTCAAACAATAACCTAAGACTTATTGTGATAGGTTAATTGTTAATGAATTACATGGGCAGACTCGGTGAATAGATTTCTACACTGATTCGTTGAATAGTTTTTGGTCTATTCTAAAACCATAATTTTTTTTTTATGCATTATACATTGAATGTGTTTCGATGTAAGTTTGCATGTGTTAAGTTAAGCATCAAATGGAAAAATGATCGATTTTATGTCAAGATTATAATGTAAGATTAATTTGATACATTATTTTGATGACATGTTAGTACGGATGATTTTTGGTAAGATTACATTTTCGAGCAGATACAAGGTTCAGGTAACAAGTATCTACAGGTTTATGTTTTCTGGAAATTTTGTAATTTTTCTTTATAAATTTCTGGAAAAATGACAAAATTTGAAGTATGCAGCTCGTGTGTTTTAAAATTCAAGTTCGTCCGTGCTGACGTCAGCAAGCCCACGAAGTAGTCTTCGGCCCGGCCCACCGTATCCGAATATATATATGGGTTTTACTATTTTCTTTTTACCTTAATCGAAAATTAACCCTAAAATTCACCACGCGAACTACCCTCTTCGCGCGAACTATTCATCCGTTCCTTTTCGATCGAATTCATCCTCTATTCGTGTTTTTAATCCAGATTGTTGGTAATTTCATGATCATAGGATAGATGATTGATGCTTTGACTTGAAAATATTGATTATAAGTCGTTATAATGCCTGATTTTGAATTTCCTTCCGTGAACAGTAACTAGGACGAACTGATTTGATCTTTTTTTCTGATGATTTGGACTAAAATTGGACTTAAAATTGGATTAAGTGATGTTATTACACCTCAAATCTAACAAAAGTTTCCATTAACATGTTTAAAATCAAGATTAATTGAAGTATTAGTGTCACGGTCACTATTCACACGAAGCAGATGAAGAACACGAAGAACATGACCACTTCGTGTTCATAAATCGATTTATTTGATTTCTGGGCATTTAAGTTATAAATATCATGAAAACAAGTCCAAGTTGATGTTTCTCATTGATTTTGATCGATTTTAACATCGAATGGAGATGTTTTCTGGGTTCGCGAGAGGTCAGCTCGTGCTGACGTCATCACGAAGAGGCTATGCCTCGTGCTGATGTCATCACGAAGCAGATCGTGAATTTTGAGTACTTTGTTACTTAATTTTTTTGTTTTCTTTTCGTTTTTGTTTGTTTTGTGTAGGTATGGCAGGACAAGGTGCTCGTGTTTTCGTCAAGGAGCATAATGCTGCTATCGATATCAGCATTACTCAGCAGGGATGTACACCAGAGTTTCATGGTGTCATGCATTATCTAGCACGTTCTCGTATTCGCTATGCTTTGACCGAGAATCCTCCGTTGGTCATAAGTCTTATTCGTCAGTTTTGGAACTCTGCTCGACCAGTGCAAGTGGGTGTTCACACTGTGATTCGCACTACTGTTGAAGGAAGGAATATAGAGTTCACTGCTGGAGACTTAAGGACTATTTTGGACTTAGGAGAAGACGATATGGAGCAAGGTCCTACAGAGTTTGAAGAAAGCTTTTGTGACGGTGCTCTTAGGCGTATGGGATATGTTGGTGCTATTACACATCCTTATCGCAAGAATCGTATTCGAGGCAAATGGAGATTACTTGCCTACTACCTATTGAGGTCCATTAGTCATCGGAGCTCAGGTCATGATCAGATGAATATACAGACTGCTTCTCAGCTAGTTGCTTTGGTGCTGAATAAGCCTTACAGCTTTTCTCAGTACATTTTTGATAGCTTTATCAGGCAGTTGAGATCATTTGGAAGCGACAAGAAGTTTTATTTGTTTCCAAGATTTGTGATGATTATCATTCGGCATAGAGCAGCTGAAATACCATTGGTTGGTGAGACGTTTAACTTAGGTCGTCTTACTCATAGAGTGTTTGAGGATATGATGAAATACTTAAGAGGAAATGGTGTACCTCATGGTGTTGACAATCCACCATTGTTTGGACATCTGATTAATCCTAACTATGTTGCACCTAGACAAGGTTGGGAAGATGAAGAGCCGGTTGCTGCTGCTGCTGATGATGTTGAGGTTCAAGATAATCCTCAGGAAGAGCAAGAAGATCAGTTTGCGGGACTTAATGAGGTTCCTTTGTTTACTGGGAATCTGGAGAATGATCCAGAGTTTGATGCTCTTGCAGAGGATATTGATGATCCTGTAAATCTTGTGCCACCAACTACTGGAGTTGCTACTTCTACTTCTGCTCCAGTTGGTGATGATGTTGGTCCTTCTGAACCATACTGTTAATGCTGTGATGATGGTTCAGATGCTGAAGATGATGAAGCAGATAGGCCATTGTAGAGAAGACGTGGACAAGGGAAAGGGATTGATGCTGTTGAAAGATTACAAGTTCTTCAGCGTACTCAGTCAGAGATTGATAGAGAGTTTGCTGAGTATAATGCTGCTATGGAGAGATCTCATGCAGGTGATGCTCCATCAGTTGCTGCTCTAAGAGCTTCTGTTACTGAAGTTCCTGTTTCGGTGTCTGCTACTTCTGCTTCTGCTGGTCCTTCTGTTGGTGAGAAGAGGCCGAGAACCAAGTTCAAGATTAATTTAGGTGGTTCTCATGCTAGAGTTGTTACTGAGGCTACGACTGTTACGATTCCTACTCCTCCAGAATCTACAGTTCGTCAAGAGCCAGAGACGACAGTTCCAGCTCCTAGACCTTCTTCTGCTCCTGTTCAGGCTTTAGTTCCTGTTGCTACGGTTATGGATCGTCTTTTGGCACCATTACAAAGGCCACAGATGCCTCCATCAGGAACTTTTAATGCTCGTATGCCTTCTTTTGAGACTACGATGCCACCGCCTGCTTCTACTTCTAACATTGCTTCTACTTCTGGTTCAGCTTTGCCAATTCCGGTTCAGTTGAGTCAGATAGTTTCACAGAACAGATTGTTGGAGTTGCGTGTTACAGCTTTGGAGTCACAATTGAAGATCCAAGCTGCTAAACATCAAGAAGAGATGGACTTGATGACTGCATTAGTTCATTCTCTTGGTTCTAGACTTGACCAATTCTTGGCTCAAGGGGGAGATAAAGATGGTTGTAAGGATGGTGAGCAAGCAAGAAAGCGTAGAGATGATGATCAAGATGATCAAGATCCAAGAGATGATGATCATGATGATCAAGATCCAGCTCAAGATCCACCAACCAGAGACATTGGTGAGCCAGAGAATCAAGGTCAAGATCAAAATGCTGAAGTTGCTCAGATTATGGCTTCAGAGACTGCAAATGTTCAGGGGGAGTCGCCAAGACAGAGAGAGTCAGAGATTGCTGGTACATCTGGTGCTAGTACTTCTGGGACCCAGCAAGATAAAGGAAAAGCTGTGGTGGTTGCTCCAGATGCAGATCCTGAAGATCCAGACAACTCATGATGATGAAGATTCCAATTCAGGTAACTCAATTCTAGTAAACGTCCTGATTATCATAATCCACGGAGTGTGAGATCAGAAGAAGATAGAATAGAATGGGAGATTGCAGAGAAATTTGGAAATGATCCTCATATTCGAGTTGAGGCAGAAGCTAAAGTATGGGAAAGTCATAACTTTGAGGTTGATCAGGCTAATATTGATCTTGATAGTGATCAATGGTCAGATACAGATCGTCATAAGAAAGAGAGAAAACGATTAATGATTTTAAATCGTTTACCGTTTGTCTCTGGTTCTAGTGATGATTCTGATGATCCTGAGACTCAGATTATCAACTTAATGTTATTAATTTTTGTTGGTTCAAATAGATAAAGATTATAAGATAAATATTGATGTAATTGTTACATTATATTTATGGTATAATATTATTTATTTATCTTGTTTTATGTATTTATACTTGTTTTATTTTAAGTCTTAACATATTTTATGTTCTTTATCTTTGTATGTTTGAAATTGTTTAATTGCAGATAAGCTTCAAATAGGTGCTTTGGATGATCTTGATGATATTGATGATTTAGACAGTATCATTGATGAAGACTTGGAAGAAGGAGAGATGATTATTTCTAGATCAGCATGGAAAAGTTGATGGAAAGACCTTACGATTTTGATCGTGTCTTTAATGAAGACAGAGTTATTCCAATAGAGCCCATAGCTGAAGAGGAACATCTCAGAGAAAATCCAGTCAGAGAAGGTTCAGATGATCCAAGAAACGCTGCAAGATTAAGTTTCACGGTGTATGCAAAGATATGAAGGACGTGAAAATATTGTTGATCTATGCTGGGAGATAGATGCTACGCGGGAGTTCAATATTAGAAGTTTTAATATTCCTCCGGCGCAGCAAGACCCTGAGTTTATTATTGATCGAAGGGTTCCAGAGTATAGAAATCGTGCTGGTTTCATGATGGGTGGAAATTTAAAACTGTCGATGTTTTGGGAGTTCATCTCAGACAAGGACGCACCCACATATTTCTCAGTGATACAAAGTTGGTTCTATGATAGTAGAATTGATTTCTTTGTTATCAAGAGAAAAGAAGGATGTCAGTACTTACCAAGAGACTTGAAATATTTCCGAAGTCTAGTTGAATCAGATTTGTTAGATTTGGGAAAAAGATGGTTTGTAAATCTTCAAAACAATGGATATGCTGATTTTCTTTGGCAGAGATTGCGAAAGGAAAGAAGTTGGCATTTTGGAGATAGAGGTTTGAAACCTGAAGATAGGTTGATTAAACCTAGATCGATGAAGAAGATTAAGAAACCAGATGGTACATTTGAGTTTATTCAAAGAAAGATCAAATGTATTACAAGAGTTCCCGCTATCAAATGGGATCAAGACTTGCTGACAACAATGACATATTGGCAGATAGATATCAAGTCAGGTGAAGCACAAATGTTTGTTGATAAATTCAAAGAGCAAGATGCTGCTTCGCATGTATGATCCAATGCAAGTTGTCAATTTGTCAAGAGGTGATCAAAGAAGACTCTTAGATACACCTTGTACAGCAAATAGATTTTGGAGAACAGAAGTTAGACGCTATCTCAACATTCTTGCTTTTTGTTTAGCTGAAAGAATTCATGGGAATAGCATAAGACTTTTGTTTAATGGATAACTTTGAAGTTCAAAGAACGCTTTAAAGAAATCTAGTCGCTAATGTCAAGGGGGAGTCTGTAGATGCAGATTTGTGTGACAATAGCAACATAGATTTGGTTAACGTTTTTGTTTTTAGGAATAAGTTGTAATCGTTTAAATAAGAACTTATGTTGGTATTTAATGATTACGTTTGAACTTCAATATAATATCTGTTTATGGTTATTATTGTGTTTGTGTGTTATATTATTGTTTTGCAGGTACAAGAACATAGAGCCAAGGTTTATAAGTGTCGTAAAACACTTAAACGGTGGTTGGATGTTATGTACAAGTCAAACAAAGTCAAACAAAGAACCAAAGGGACGACCCTCGTGCTGACGTCATCAGCATGAAGGATTGCCCTCGTGCTGACGTTAGCACGAGGTCATTGGTTAATTGTTATTTGGGCTTAATTAACTCGATTAAGGCCTAAGCCCACACGAACCAATTACCCTATTAGTATAAATACAACATCAAAACACATAATTAGTAACGTTGATTAACGATTTTAGGCGATTTGCACGAATTAAGTCGAATTGTTGCTAGTTATACATCCAACACGAATTAACACTTCGTGTGATACCTTAGGTTAATTAATTACTTGTTAATTGACAGAAGGCAATAGCAATCTAGTTATCTCAAGAGGATTCCGCACTCTTGACATAACGAATCACGTCTTATAAAGATCCGCTCAACGATAGGGCACCTACAATGTTTTCCCATTTGGAAGGAAGAATATCACAAAACTTCTCAAGAAGAATATCCTTATCCTTCTCAATACCCAAGCCTCTCAACTGATTAATAAGGCTAGTAAATCTGGTGTAAGTACCAGTTAAACTTTCTTTGGGTAGTGCAAAGAAGGATTCATACTTCTTGTTCAGGGCAACCTTTCTGGTGACAATGGTGTCATCACCTCCCTCAAACTGAATGACTAATTCATCCCACATTGCCTTGGCACTGGGGAACAACACAAGTGTTGGAATTAAGTCTTCAGGAACAGCTGCAAGGATCATGTTTTTCAGTCTGGTATCAAGGTCAACCAGTCTGCGATCCTCATCAGACCAATGGTCTTCGAGCTTTTCTCTAGAACCTCTTCTTCCAGTTGGATCTAGAAGAGGACTTACCCCAGAGGACATGGGTATATATGGTCCATCCTTAAGGATTTTCAACATATACCTCTCTATCCCACCAAAATGCAAAAGCATTCTGGCCTTCCATGTACCAAAAGTCTCACTATTTCCATCAAATTTTGGAACAGGAGTGTTGGAGTAATGTACATGGACGTGGTTAGGGGCAGAAGGAGGTGGAGGAGGGTTGGTATTAGGTGGTGTATTAGGTCGAGCAGTATTAATTGTTTCAGTTTGAGGACCAGAACCATTCTCACCTTCAGTAGTAGACATCTAAGCAGATCTAGGCAAGTATATTAGCCTTCTGCTCTGATACCACTTGTAAGTCCCAACTCAATAGATGGTACTAACTGAAGACACCTCTATGTCAATGGTGAGTTAACTTTGCAATATGTACACTGTATCTGGAGATGACCAGCTGCAGTGTACAGTACACCAGGTTCTAGATGTATTGCTTATTAAGGTGACAATAAGTAAAAACAATGCAATAATATAAATACTTGTAAAGTAGATTGGTGAGACAATATGTATTTTTCAAGTGTAATTTATTTATTGATATTAAACAAATTACAAGGTTGTTGCGGAACCAAGATAATACACAAGTGTAAATATCCTAACAACCTATGAAATACAATTGATCTAATACTTGGAAATTCTCCTTAACAATCGAAACACTTAAAGTTGTGAAATGTTCCTTTTTGCGATTGAGAGAATGTTGCACAAGTTCACCAAGAAAATTGCAGGCTTGCAAAGTTATTTTCTAGCTTGTGCAACGACTTGTATTTATAGACAAAGTTGGTCTTGGGGACACAACTTTGTTGTATAAAATATAGTTGAGAGTATGTAAGGAGTTATATTTAATTCCTTGTAATACTCGATAAAGTAATGGTAAGACCCTTACTTTATTCTATCAACACTTGGCACTTTGTATTATATATATGGATAAATGCTTTTATCCGTATACAAATACATAAGACAAAAGGTCTTCCTCGAGATCAATGTAGAGCTTTGTAAGTGCGTCTACACTGATGGTCTCCAGTTCTTGATCTGGTTAGAATGACAACTGGGCTTCGCTGCCATTGTCATTCTCTTTCTTCCACTTGTTGTCTTCGACTTCAACTGGAATGCCTTCAGATGTATTGGTCAGATCCCATCTGGAGGAAGTCTTCAGTTGCGTTAACTGTACGGTGCAACTGGACTTCTATATTTCTGGACATTTTCTTCAGGTCTCCAGATGCAACTGGAGACTGGCCAGTTTATCAGTAAACTGGTCCTAACAGCTCCAAATCTACAGTTCGTCAAGAGCCAGAGACGACAGTTCCAGCTCCTAGGCTCTTCTTCTGTTCAGGCGTTAGTTCCAGTTGCTTTAGTGATGGAACGTCTACGGTTACCTTTGCAAAGACCGCAGATGCCTCCATTGGGAACTTTCAATGCTCGTATGCCTTCTTTTGAGACTACGATGCCACCACCTGTGTCTACATCCGACATTGCTTCTACTTCTGGTTCAGCTTTGCCAGTTCAGGTTCAGTTGAGTCAGATAGTGTCACAGAACAAGTTGTTGGAGATGCGTGTGACAGCTTTGGAGTCACAGTTGAAGCTCCAAGCTGCCAAACATCAAGAAGAGATGGACTTGATGACCGCACTAGTTCATTCTCTTGGTTCTAGACTTGACCAATTCTTGGCTCAAGGGGGAGATAAAGATGGTTGTAAGGATGATAAGTTAGCAAAGAAGCAAAGAGATGATGATCAAGATGATCAAGATCCAACTCAAGATCCACCAACCAGAGACATTGTTGAGCCAGAGAATCGAGGTCAAGGTCAAGATGCTGATGCTGCTGCTGTGATTGCTTCAGAGACTGCAGATGTTCAGGGGGAGTCGCCAAGACAGAGAGAGTCAGAGATTGCTGGTACAGCTGGTGCTAGTACTTCTGGGACTCAACAAGATAAAGGAAAAGCTGTGGTGGTTGCTCCAGATGCAGATCCTGAAGATCCAGACAACTCAGATGATGAGGAAGATTCCAATTCAGGTAATTCCAATTCTAGTAAAGGTCCTGATTATCATAATCCTTGGGATGTGAGATCAGAAGAAGATAGATTAGAATGGGAGATTGCAGAGAAATTTAGGAATGATCCTCATAATCGACCTGAGGCAGAAGCTAAAGCATGGGAAAGTCATAACTTTGAGGTTGATCAGGCCAATATTGATCTTGATAGTGATCAATGGTCAGATACAGATCGTCATAGGAAAGAGAGAAAACGATTAATGATTTTAAATCGTTTACCGTTTATCCTGGTTCTAGTTCTGATGATCCTGGAGACTCAGATTATCAACCTTAATGTTATTAATTTTTGTTAGTTAAAATAGATAAAGATTATAAGATAAATATTGATGTAATAGTTACATTATATTTATGGTATAATATTATTTATTTTATCATGTTTTATGTATTTATACTTATTTTTTTATGTCTTGACTTATATATTTTATGTTCTTTGTTTTGCATGTTTGAACTTTTTATATTGCAGATAAGATCCAAATAGGTGCATTGGACGATATTGATGATGACTTAGACAGTATCATTGATGAAGATCTGGAAGAAGGAGAATTTGTTTCTGCAGCTGATAGAGAAAGGTTACTTGAAGTACCTTATGATTTCGATCGTGTCTTTAATGAAGATAGAGACATTCTGATTGAACCGATAGCTGAAGCAGAACATTTGGAACTTAATCCGATCAGACATAGTCCAGATGATCCAAGGAATACTGCAAGGTTGATGTTCAGAGTTTTTGCAAAGATAGTAGATGAAGAACGTGAATATATTGTTGATCTAGGCTGGAAGGTTGATGCTACACGAAGGTTTGATATTAGAAGGTTTAATATACCTCCGGCGGAGCAAGATAATCAGTTTGTTATTGACAGATTGATTCCAGCTCATACAGGACGTACTGGTTTACGATAGGTGATGTTTATAAACCGTCGATGTTTTGGGAGTTCATCTCAGACAAGGATGCACCTAAGTATTTCTCAGTGATACAAAGTTGGTTTTATGATCATAGAATCAAGTTATTTGTTATCAAGAGAAAAGAAGGATGCCAGTATATGTCCATCAGTCAAAGACATTTCCACAGTCTCAGTGAATCTGATTTGATAGATTTGGGAAGGAGATGGTTTGTTAATCTTCAGAGGAATGGAAATGCTGATTATTATTGGCAGAGATTCCGAAGAGAAAGAATTTGGCATTTTAGTGAAAGAGGTTTGAAACCTGAAGATAGGTTGATTAAACCTAGGCCAATGAAGAAGATTAAAAAGCCAGATGGCACATTTCGGTATGTTCAAAGGAAGATTGAATGTGTTGAAGAAGTTCCCGCTATCAAATGGGATCAAGATATGCTGACAACGATGACATATTGGCAGATAGATATCAAGTCAGGTGAAGCACAAATGTTTGTTGATAATTCAAAGAGCAAGATGCTGCTTCGCATGTATGATCCAATGCAGGTTGTCAATTTGTCAAGAGGTGATCAGAGAAGACTCTTAGATACACCTTGTACAGCAGTGAGATTTTGGAGAGTTGAAGAAAGACGCTATCGTAATATTCTCGCACATTGTCTACAAGAGAGAATCCATGCGAATAGTGTTAGACTTCTGTTTAATGGATAGCTTTGAAGTTCAAGAAACGCTTTAAAGAAATCTAGTCGCTAATGTCAAGGGGGAGTCTGTAGATGCAGATTTATGTGACAATAGCAACATAGATTTGGTTAACGTTTTTGTTTTTAGGAATAAAGTGTAATCGTTTAAATAAGAACTTATGTTGGTATTTAATGATTACGTTTGAACTTCAATATAATATCTGTTTATGTTTATTGTTATATTATTGTTTTGCAGGTACAAGGACGTAGAGCCAAGGTTATAAGTGTCTTAGAATACTTAAACGGTGGCTGAACGTTATGTACGGGCGAAATAATCAATCCAAGAAGACGCTCCTCGTGCTGACGTCATCAGCACATAGAGTTGTCCTCGTGCTGACGTCAGCACGAGGCAGATCACGTCTTGGTGGATTTGGGCTTTATTACTTCGTGTAAAGCCTAAGCCCACACGAGTCATAACCCTATTAGTATAAATACAACACTAATTGACGAAATTAGTGATCGACTTTTAACGAATTTAGTGAATTAAATCGAATTGTTTGTCGTGTGATATCCTACACGAATTACAACTTCGTGCAACACCTTGGGCCGATTAATTACTTGTTAATTGACAGAAGGCAATAGCAATCTAGTTATCTCAAGAGGATTCCGCACTCTTGACATAACGAATCACGTCTTATTGCGATCCATTCAACAATAGGGACTTACAAGCATCCCCGACTTCTAAGGATTTCGTCCCGAAATCAAGTCTTGCTCAGTAAAAAGATGAGGATACTTATCCCTCATATAGTCTTCACGTTCCCAAGTCGAGTCGGGACCATGTTTTGAGTTCCAACGAACTTTGACCAATATATATATATATATATATATATATATATATATATATATATATATATATATATATATATATATATATATATATATATATATATATATATATATATATATATATATATATATATATATATATATATATATATATATATATATATATATATATATATATATATATATATATATATATATATATATATATATATATATATATATATATATATATATATATATATATATATATATATATATATATATATATATATATATATATATATATATATATATATATATATATATATATATATATATATATATATATATATATATATATATATATATATATATATATATATATATATATATATATATATATATATATATATATATATATATATATATATATATATATATATATATATATATATATATATATATATATATATATATATATATATATATATATATATATATATATATATATATATATATATATATATATATATATATATATATATATATATATATATATATATATATATATATATATATATATATATATATATATATATATATATATATATATATATATATATATATATATATATATATATATATATATATATATATATATATATATATATATATATATATATATATATATATATATATATATATATATATATATATATATATATATATATATATATATATATATATATATATATATATATATATATATATATATATATATATATATATATATATATATATATATATATATATATATATATATATATATATATATATATATATATATATATATATATATATATATATATATATATATATATATATATATATATATATATATATATATATATATATATATATATATATATATATATATATATATATATATATATATATATATATATATATATATATATATATATATATATATATATATATATATATATATATATATATATATATATATATATATATATATATATATATATATATATATATATATATATATATATATATATATATATATATATATATATATATATATATATATATATATATATATATATATATATATATATATATATATATATATATATATATATATATATATATATATATATATATATATATATATATATATATATATATATATATATATATATATATATATATATATATATATATATATATATATATATATATATATATATATATATATATATATATATATATATATATATATATATATATATATATATATATATATATATATATATATATATATATATATATATATATATATATATATATATATATATATATATATATATATATATATATATATATATATATATATATATATATATATATATATATATATATATATATATATATATATATATATATATATATATATATATATATATATATATATATATATATATATATATATATATATATATATATATATATATATATATATATATATATATATATATATATATATAAATTAATGCATTTAAAACTTCATCTAATAACAAAATGATACAATATATATATATATATATATATATATATATATATATATATATATACACACAGGTATATATATATATTTATACCCACACATTCATGTCCTAAATACTAATAACTCTTAAATAAAAACCCCCATGGCAATGCACCATATACATACAAATGTACCCCAACAAATATATCAAACAAAATAAGCATCCACTACCTACAATAAACAAAAATTTTGCCCATCCCCCCCCCCCCCCCTCTCAAAACCGTAACACTCCAAAAGGGAGTGTTGCTTGCTTGACTCTTTGTAGTCTTCAAGACTTGCTCCTTCCAATCAACCATTCATTCACACACAATTCCTCTCTTTCCTTTCTACACACACAACCTCTTCTCCTCCCTCCCCCTTCTTCTCTTCTTCAATTCGGTCCATGCATCACCCAAAATGGGTATTAAATCTTAACTAAATCAACTATAATAATAAGGGTTCAAGCTAGGTCATTCAAGGGTGTGTCAAAGCAAGTTAGGGAGCTCATTTTTGTGTCTTTTGGTCGTGATGTTCTGCCCAAAAACAGCCCCAAATGTCGAGTCCTTTAAGGTTGATTTACAAACCCATTTACTAGTTTATCTCTTCTAATGTTTTTCCTACTAAAAGATGTTTACAAAAACTATGTTTTTCTTATCATTTCTTCTTGAAATACACTTAATGAAGGCAATTTGATAGAATCTTCTTCCTCATGCTCATGCATGTCAAAATCTAGAAGAAAGATTCAAGGATTCAACCTTGGTAAGACCCGAAAGTGTTGGTTTAGTGTAAAAGCTTGTAAAGTTGTGATATGGATCATCATGGATCCGATTTTTTTTAAGTTAAGAGGCTATATTTCTGTGATTTTTCATCAAAATGTTATTTTCAAAAGTTAGATTAAAGTTTATAGCTTAATCTTGCTTAAAAGTGTTAGATCTTAACATGCATGCTTAGAATTGCACTAGTTTTGATTGATTTTGATTTTGGAAGTTGAGATGGATTATTGATGATTTTGAATCTGCTATAATCAGTATATTTGATGTTAAAGTCATACAAAAAATAACCAACAAATATGTTAGTGGTAATTTAGAGTGCAAAGTAAGCAAACCAAGCCATTGGTTGGTTGTTTGGACCAAAATACAATCTGACAGAATCACAGTTTTCATTTGGACGGATAAACTGAGCATGTGACGACCGATTCAGGAAAAGTTGTCAAAATAAAAGTTGTAGATAAACGAGTTAAGTTTAACCACCAACTGGAATTACTCAAAAATACTGAACCAAACAAAAGATATGATTTTTCTACTAAAACTGGTCAAAACTGCATTTTTGTCTGAATATTTTATCAATTTTAACAATTTTTATCTCCTAATCCATAAGGTTCCAGGAGGCCATACTTGGTGGAAAGTAAGTTCAATGTGTCCATAACTTAAAATAAATTTGTGGGATTTTTCTGAAAGCCATATCATTAAGAACTTTTATAAAACATTTCAAGTCGCCAAACAGTAGCCTTTTTGACCACATTAGTTTACGTAATTTTTATGCATAGTAAACCTTATCTAAAAATTCACCAAAATTCAAAAAAATACTAGATACATATAAGTCTCTGTATAAAAATCATGAAGGTCCAAATAATTCGTCTTGACCCCAAAATAGTAGCCAACATTTCATAAAAATGTGAAGTAAAAACAGAAAATTTCTGAAGTGAACTAATAATTTGTGTAATGGGCTAAGGAATGGACTAAAGGCCATGATGGGCTAAACCGGCCCAATTAGTGAACCCAAAAGGACCATAAATCAGTAGGCCTATTTGGATCAATAGCCTACTTGACCCTTAAGCATATAGCCCAAGTAAGGTTAAGCCCAACAACTAAATTAAGCCAAAAATATTTAGAAGCCCATGACACTTAGGCCCAATTGGTAATGGCCCATAACACCTAAAAGAATTTCATAAACCCGAGTGATCGTAAGATTATCAATAAGTATGTGAGATAATAGTTAAGTATAATTAAGTGACGTGAAACACAAATTAAATGGATAAACGGAAATAACTAAGTTAATTAAAATATAAAATGATACATCGAGCGGTAATTTACACTAAAATTGATTACACATCCAAAAATGTTTAAGAGAACATAACTTAATATGGCATTAGCATATGATAACCTAAGATGCCAAACGAAACCACAAATGAATCCAAGTTACCGAAATTCTAACAACTTATAACTACGTATATAATGAAAGTAACCTTTTTACACCATCACTCTTTACAACCAAAAAGATGTGAATATTAGCATATACTTGGATTCCATAATTGATGACAACGTAATGAAAGTGGCATTTCTAAGTGATGGCTTAAGATAGGAACTTACGTATATTAGTCCTCTCGTAGGGATAGTCTTGGCTTTGAAATGTGGATGAGGACCATGATGGAATATATGATCAAGGAAGCAATAGATGGGAAGTACCCATTTTGGATAAGTAGATGTAATGCTTGGCATATCAAGGTGAGTCATAGCCCCCTTTCAAACTCTTTTATGTGTTTTACTTACGGGGTGAAAAACATGATAAATAAAACTACTTTCTTTTTATGAAATGATTTTTGAAAGAATGATTATGATATGGGAATTATACTGTTTGATTAACGTGATACATGCTATATGATGAGCTTGAGTACTGTCAAAGTCAAGTCCCCGCTACACTACTATTAACTCATTGAGGCCTGTAGTTAGAGGGTTGCGCAACTAGGATTCGTCCCCTCATTCACATCAGTGGTGGCAGGTTGATTGGCCGCCTTCAACGGCTGTCGACCATGGGGTGCTCTAATCTACTTTTTATTATTGGTCGTCTCCATGGCACGACCCCTTTTCATTGTTATGGCACGTGATTGACAGCATGTGACCTCATGGTTAAATCGATGGGATATATTATGTTGGTTTGGACGTGAAAGGGTCTTAGTAGTGGCTCAAGCTAAACTCATCGGATATGTTGAATATAAAAGTTTTAAGATGATTATTTTGGGACATGTTATTATGGAATGAACATACGGTTTGGGTATTGGACCTTATATGGAATCTTGAAAGTTGTTGAAATTGGCGATATTCAAATCTTGATGACCGAATGGTTTTGATGTGATATATGATTAATCGTTTGATATACTTTTCTCTCAAGACGATTTGACAAAATAAGAACTCTATAAGTACCATGGATTTTCATCGCTTTGAAATAACAATGTGGTATTTGGAAAACTTGATAATATGATATGGAAATTTTGTCGGTCATGTGGTTTGGGTATGTTGGCATCTACTAACATGTTTTCTAATTTAAAATGGATATGTAACGAGATTTACATGAAAACCTATGCACTCGCCAACTACGTCTTCGTAGTTGACACTTTTTCTTCATGCTTTTCAGGATTTAGCATAAGCTACGAGGAATTATATGCATCATGATTATTTGCATTGCACTTTGGAGTCAAAGATCAAACCTTGTGATGGGCAATGGAATCCGCCTTGATCATTGTAGTCTACTATTTCATGTACTTGTTATTTGTTTTGTGGACATAATATCCAAGTATGGTGGACGCATTTGTACTTGGAAATTGGTTCACATGCTTGTGCATTAGTAAAATTCTTTTATCAAATAAAGCTATGGTGAATGTTATTTATAATCCTTTGTTTTGAATACTCGACTTTCTGTACATCTCATCGTTCGGCCTTAGTTGGGGTATTACACTCACGTTCCCAAGTCGAGTCTGGTCCGTGTTTTGAGTTCCAACGAACTTTGACCAACTTGATACGACTACGTCTAAGTTGTTTGAGCTGCTGGTCTAAAATTTCAACAGGTTCCTTAATGAGTTGAAGAGAGTCATTCACTTGCAACTCTTCCACAGGTACAATCAATGTTTCACCAGTTAGACATTTCTTAAGATTTGATACATGAAATGTGTGATGAACATGTTCCAGCTCTTGGGGTAAATTGAGCTTATATGCCACGGAACCAATTCTTTGAACAATTTCAAAGGGTCCGATATAATGAGGACTAAGTTTTCCTCTCATGCCAAAACGTGCAGTGCCTTTACAAGGTGACACTTTCAACATAACTTTATCTCCCACTTGAAACTCAAGGGGTTTCCTTCTACGATCCGCATAGCTCTTTTGGCGATCCTGAGCCGCCTTCAGCCGTGCCCTAATTTCAACAATCTGGTCAGTAGTCTTCTGAACCAGTCCATACTTGTACAAACGACGCTCACCAGCATCAAGCCAACAAACAGGCGATCTACAATTTCGTCCGTACAAAGCCTCAAAAGGGGCACATTTAATGCTTGTGTGATAGCTGTTATTATAACAAAATTCAGCTAAAGGTAAAAAGGTATCCCAACTACCTTTGAAATCAATAACACATGCCCGAAGCATGTCCTCTAAATTCTGAATGGTACGCTCATTTTGCCCTGTCCGTTTGTGGATGGTAAGCCGTACTCAAATTCAACTAAGTGCCTAAGGCGTCTTGAAAATATCTCCATGATTGTGAAGTGAAACGACCATCACGATCAGAGATAATAGACACAGGAACACCATGAAGTGACACGATCTTCTCAATATATAATTGAGACAATTTCTTTATTTTCCAATTCTCCCGTATGGGAATGAAGTGTGCAGACTTCGTTAATCGATCAACAATGACCCAAATAGTATCGTATCCTTTCAGGGTTCGAGGTAACTTCGTAATGAAGTCCATAGTGATCTGTTCCCATTTCCAGTCAGGAATTTGGGGTTGCTGGAGCAGCCCAGAAGGCTTTTGGTGCTCCGCCTTAACCATTGAACAATTTAAACATTTTGAAACATACGTGGCGATATCTCTTTTCATACCAGGCCACCAATAAAAATCCTTTAATCCATGGTACATTTTGTCAGCACCAGGATGGATTGAATACTTAGATCGATGACTCTCGTTCATCAAGAGTTCTCTAAGTCCATTATATTTGGGAATCCACACTCTGCCCTTGACATGTCGGATCCCATCACCATCCAATTCAAATAACCGTTCAGCATTCCACAATGCTTCTTTCTCGATACGCCCTGGTTGTAGGGCCTCGTTTTGATCATCCAAAACTCTATCCCTTAATGACGAGCCAAGATAAGAACTTGCTCTTGTTATTACAGATAGTGAAATCCTATCTTTTCTACTCAGTGCGTCAGCAACAACATTTGCTTTACCTGGATGATATTTGAGTTCACAATCATAATCACTGAGTAATTCTACCCATCGTCTTTGTCGCATATTCAGCATTTTCTGATCGAAGATATGCTGAAGACTTTTGTGATCTGTGAATACCGTACACTTGGTACCATACAAGTAGTGCCTCCAAATCTTTAAGGCAAAAACAACCGCTCCGAGTTCGAGATCGTGGGTTGTATAATTCTTTTCGTGGATTTTGAGCTGTCTTGAAGCGTAAGCAATGACCTTACCTTCCTGCATAAGTACACATCCCATGCCCTGATGTGAGTGCGTCATAGTATACCACGTTTGAAATGCCAAAATAGGAGTATTACATAGCTTGTCTTTCAATGTTTGAAATGCCTTTTCTTGGGCATCCTGCCAAACAAATTCCTTGGTCTTTTGAGTCAACAACGTCAAAGGTTGAGCAACCTTTGAGAAGTTCTCGATAAATCTCCTGTAATATCCAGCCAATCCAAGAAACTGGCGGATTTCTGTCGGAGTCTTAGGGGCTTCCCACTTCTTTATTGCTTCGATCTTAGATGGATCTACGTGGATTCCATCCATATTCACTACATGACCCAAGAAGTGTACTTCCCTAATCCAGAATTCACATTTTGAGAATTTCGCGTACAACTTTTGATCCTTGAGTAGTTGTAGAATGGTTCTCAGATGACCTTCATGTTCGTCTTTATTTCTCGAGTAGATCAGTATGTCATCAATGAATACAATGACAAACTTGTCAAGATACGGTCGACATACTCGATTCATTAAGTCCATAAACACAGCAGGTGCATTGGTTAAACCAAACGGCATAACCAAAAACTCATAATGTCCATAACGAGTTCTGAAGGCTGTTTTAGGAATGTTCGTCTCTCTGACTCTGAGTTGATGATACCCAGATCTGAGATCAATCTTAGAAAAGTGTGATGCACCTTCCAGTTGGTCAAACAAGTCGTCAATACGAGGCAAAGGGTACCTGTTCTTGACAGTCAACTTGTTCAATTCTCTGTAATCAATACACATGCGCATAGAGCCGTCTTTCTTCTTGACAAATAGGATTGGAGCTCCCCACGGTGATGAACTTGGACGAATTAGTCCTTTAGCTAACAACTCTTGAAGTTGTTCGGACAATTCTTGCATTTCTGACGGCGCAAGGCGATAGGGTGCCTTGGCCACGGGTGCAGCTCCAGGGACCAAATCTATTCCAAACTCAACTGGTCTGTGAGGTGGAAGTCCCGTCAAATCTTCAGGAAACACCTCCGGAAAATCTCTAACTACTGGAATATCTTGCATTTCTTTACTCTTTGGTTTTCTTTCTACTACTAATGCTAAGAAAGCAGGGTGTTCTTTTTGTAAATACTTATTTGCTTTTATCGCCGATACTAAGATCAATTTCTTTCCTGACTTGTCTCCTTGCACTATTAGGGTTTCGTCATTCTGGAGGGGTATTCTAACAATCTTCTCATAACAACTTATATCAGCTCTAACCTTAGATAACCAGTCCATACCAACAATCACATCAAAACTACTTAGTTCTATAGGAATTAGGTCAATTTTAAAAGTCTTACCAGCCAATACCAAACTGCAATCTACTAAATGATCTCTAGCAATATACTTTTGACCGTTTGCATATTCGACAACATAAGTGTCTTTCATAGGGATAGCTACTATACCAAATCGAGACTTAAATTCTAAGGATATGAAACTTTTATCAGCACCAGAGTCGAATAACACAAATACATAATGATTATTGAGTATGAATGTACCTATCACAACGTTGGGATCACGTCGTGCATCAGCAGCATCCAAAGCAAACACTCGGCCTCTACCTTGACCTCCTTGATTTCTAGCTTGATTGTTCCCCGCATTGTTCCTCATAGGAACTATAGCATTGTTGTTCGGGGCTTGATTAAGTCTTGGACACGCGGGTCGCAAATGAGTTTCGCTCCCACATTCATAGCATTGATTTGGTATCTTCTCCTACAGAACCTTGCCATATGTCCCGTCTTTTTACAACGGTGGCAATTAGCACAATCTCCCATGTGACAAATGCCACACCTGTTACATCTTGTGTCTGCGCCAGGGTTCCTCTGGATATCCTGAGGGACCACTGCAAAGTTTCTGGCAGCTTTAAATCTCTTACTGTTCCCACCATTGCCAAAACCACTACCAGATGCATGATCATTTCTTTTCTTGATCACTTCAGTTCCAACAGAAGAACCGGTGGTTCTTTTCAAATCTATCACCATCCGATTGGTTGCACTAACTGCCACTTGAAGAGTCAAGGGATTAAAAGTGGCTACCAACCTTCGGATGTCAGGTGACAATCCATAACAGTATCTTTCAACTAACTTCTCCTCTGTATCCACCATACGAGGAACTAGCCTTGTCAGCTCATGAAAACGAGTAGTGTATTTCTCGTTGTCCAATCCAACCATAGTATGATTTCAAAATTCGCCTTCTATTTTCTGTACTTCCTCCCGAGGACAGTACTTCTCTGTTAACATCCTTTTAAAGTTCAACCAAGGTATGCTATTTGCTTGCTCTCGACCACGAGTCCTAATCTGCTCATTTCACCATGACAGAGCATGCTTTTGAAATTGAGCAGCGGCATATTCCACTTTTTGCTCTTCGGCACAACGGCAGATATGAAGCACTGCCTCTATGCTTTCCAGCCAATTGATTAAACCAACAGGACCCTCGGTGCCATGAAACTCTTTCGGTTTGCATTGAGTGAAGGTCTTAAAGTCACTCCCGTGCAGATGAACTCGAGGAATAACTTGCTCAGTAGTAGGTTCAACATTGTTACTATTGTCAGCATGATGATTATTATTGGCGTTCATGCTCATCGTGATCTGAGCGACTAAAGTAGGCATAGCGGCCAACAGTTGTTGTGTCACAAATGCCGCCATATTATTTTCTCCTCCGACAATTGGGGTAGATCCAGGACCAGTGTTCACATTAGTTGCAGCAGCTTCTGGTCCTTGCTGAATCACAGGTTCTTCCTGTTCAGCCATTAGGTCTAGGGTTTGATCGAGTAACTCTCTTGGGAGCAGCCTTCTTCTGAACCTTGCCTCGTGTCTTGGGAGCCATAAGTCTATGACATGAACAAAAATGTCATTTAGAGATTTTCTCGTAAGACCAACACTAAATGTAGCTTTTCAAGATATAAGAGGATACCAAACACAAGTTACAATTTATAGACTTACTTGCACTCATGAACTAAACAAGACAAGATATATATATAACACTATATTTCTAGAAATATAATATGAGCAAGTGACGTAGTTTTGATACAAGTAAGTATAAAAATATATATATAACATGCAGAAATAGTCCAGTATATATATAGAGATATATATATATATATATATATATATATATATATATATATATATATATATATATATATATATATATATATATATATATATATATATATATATATATATATATATATATATATATATATATATATATATATATATATATATATATATATATATATATATATATATATATATATATATATATATATATATATATATATATATATATATATATATATATATATATATATATATATATATATATATATATATATATATATATATATATATATATATATATATATATATATATATATATATATATATATATATATATATATATATATATATATATATATATATATATATATATATATATATATATATATATATATATATATATATATATATATATATATATATATATATATATATATATATATATATATATATATATATATATATATATATATATATATATATATATATATATATATATATATATATATATATATATATATATATATATATATATATATATATATATATATATATATATATATATATATATATATATATATATATATATATATATATATATATATATATATATATATATATATATATATATATATATATATATATATATATATATATATATATATATATATATATATATATATATATATATATATATATATATATATATATATATATATATATATATATATATATATATATATATATATATATATATATATATATATATATATATATATATATATATATATATATATATATATATATATATATATATATATATATATATATATATATATATATATATATATATATATATATATATATATATATATATATATATATATATATATATATATATATATATATATATATATATATATATATATATATATATATATATATATATATATATATATATATATATATATATATATATATATATATATATATATATATATATATATATATATATATATATATATATATATATATATATATATATATATATATATATATATATATATATATATATATATATATATATATATATATATATATATATATATATATATATATATATATATATATATATATATATATATATATATATATATATATATATATATATATATATATATATATATATATATATATATATATATATATATATATATATATATATATATATATATATATATATATATATATATATATATATATATATATATATATATATATATATATATATATATATATATATATATATATATATATATATATATATATATATATATATATATATATATATATATATATATATATATATATATATATATATATATATATATATATATATATATATATATATATATATATATATATATATATATATATATATATATATATATATATATATATATATATATATATATATATATATATATATATATATATATATATATATATATATATATATATATATATATATATATATATATATATATATATATATATATATATATATATATATATATATATATATATATATATATATATATATATATATATATATATATATATATATATATATATATATATATATATATATCTACCTTTTATGACTATATATATATATATATATTTCTATATTCTATATCTACCTTTTATATATATATATATATATATATATATATATATATCTTTTTGCGTGAATATAACACCCGTATTTGGTTATATAGTGAAACGGCTCTCCGGACAAACTTTACCAACCAACGTGGTAATCTAAGTCTACAAGCCGTCCAAACCGGGTGTGTGTTTGCGGTTCGTGCGTGATTCGAGTACCCACAAGATCAACAGTGCGTGTTCTTGGTTTTCACTCTCTAGGTTTTGCTCGTTTCTCTCTTTACACTCATGTTGGAACACGCATGAACATACACCCATATATATAGGCAAGGCTAGGAACACGCATACTTTGCTTGTTTCCACAGAAACTCTCAAACCATTTGAGAGTTCTTATGAACAAGCAAACTTTTGCTTGTTTCCACAGAAACTCTCAAACCATTTGAGAGTTCTTATGAACAAGCAAACTTTTGCTTGTTTCCACAGAAACTCTCAAACCATTTGAGAGTTCTTATGAACAAGCAAACTTTTGCTTGTTTCCACAGAAACTCTCAAACCATTTGAGAGTTCTTATGAACAAGCAAACTTTTGCTTGTTCTCAGAAACTCTCAAACCATTTGAGAGTTCTTATGAACAAGCAAACTTTTGCTTGTTCCCAAGAAACTCTCAAACCATTTGAGAGTTCTTATGAACAAGCAAACTTTTGCTTGTTTCCACAGAAACTCTCAAACCATTTGAGAGTTCTTATGAACAAGCAAACTTTTGCTTGTTTCCACAGAAACTCTCAAACCATTTGAGAGTTCTTATGAACAAGCAAACTTTTGCTTGTTTCCACAGAAACTCTCAAACCATTTGAGAGTTCTTATGAACAAGCAAACTTTTGCTTGTTTCCACAGAAACTCTCAAACCATTTGAGAGTTCTTATGAACAAGCAAACTTTTGCTTGTTTCCACAGAAACTCTCAAACCATTTGAGAGTTCTTATGAACAAGCAAACTTTTGCTTGTTTCCACAGAAACTCTCAAACCATTTGAGAGTTCTTATGAACAAGCAAACTTTTGCTTGTTTCCACAGAAACTCTCAAACCATTTGAGAGTTCTTATGAACAAGCAAACTTTTGCTTGTTCTCAGAAACTCTCAAACCATTTGAGAGTTCTTATGAACAAGCAAACTTTTGCTTGTTCCCAAGAAACTCTCAAACCATTTGAGAGTTCTTATGAACAAGCAAACTTTTGCTTGTTTCCACAGAAACTCTCAAACCATTTGAGAGTTCTTATGAACAAGCAAACTTTTGCTTGTTTCCACAGAAACTCTCAAACCATTTGAGAGTTCTTATGAACAAGCAAACTTTTGCTTGTTCCTCAGAAACTCTCAAACTGTTTGAGAGTTCTTGTGGTCAAGCATACTTTTGCTTGTTTCCACAGAAACTCTCAAACCATTTGAGAGTTCTTATGAACAAGCAAACTTTTGCTTGTTTCCACAGAAACTCTCAAACCATTTGAGAGTTCTTATGAACAAGCAAACTTTTGCTTGTTCCCCCTCAAATAACACTTAGGATATATTGAGTTAATGTCTTTACTGCTGTCAAGACGCAGAACCGACATTACACTCAGAGTTAATGTCTTTACTGCTGTCAAGACGCATAACCGACATTAACTCAGCCAATGTTTAAACTGCTGTAAATATACGCAGAACCAATCATTAGCTAACGACAATGTTTCTACTGCTGTGGATACACAGAAACAACATTGTCTATATTACCTATTAGAAGTGTTAACTAAGTTACTGTTTCTCCTGCTGTTAATACGCAAAAACACAGTTAACTTAACTTCCCTTTGGAAGTACATTAAGTTAATATTTCAACTGCTGTTAAACGCAGAAACAATATTAACTTAATGACTCTTTACATGTTATGTCTAGAACCTGCAAAACACAAATAATAAACAAACATATAAACATAAATAGATCCCAATATGATCAACAATATATGCCAAGGTAATATTATTGACAAACGGTATTACAAGATAAATTACAAGACTTGAATATATACAAAAATATGTAACACATCTAGAATGCTTTTGTCACCGAGAAACATGCACTAACAGTCTCCCCCTTGACACTAGCATCTAGATGTAACCTTCAAGTCTTCGTTTGTCATCCTAAGTGCTGGCCAAAAACCCTCTTCAGGAACTTCAGAGGTCGTCTACTTTCTTCTGCTCTTCTTCTTCCTTTTGACATGAATCTCTTTCTGAAAATCTGAATCAGACACAGTCAGTGGCTCCTTGCTTCTGCCTGCAGCAAGTCTTCGAGTTCTTTCTTGATCAGCCCGAGATCCTGGATCCTTTGGCTTAATCATTTCAGCCATTGCATTCTAATATGCCACGTTATCGTGCCCGAACTTAGTGAAGATCTCGTTTTTTAGAGTCAAGGTGCCTGAAGAGTCAGATGATAAGACATCACCTGCAGAAAGTGGACTATCAGTATCATCAGATGCCGATTCCTCCTGATGACCAACTCCTACATCTCCAGTTGGTCGTTCCTGGTCACCAACTCTTGTATCTCCAGTTGATGAGGGGACAGCATCGGCCGGAGCTTTCCCTTTTTCTTCAGCTGTGGGGGCTTGAGAGGTACCAGTAGCACCATGCTGGTTTTGCTCCCCCTGAGATATAGCAGTCCTCGTGCCCATTGGAAATCTTGAAGTCTCTCTTTGTCTGCTAGGATCATCTCCCTCATCCTCTCTACTTTCCCTCCTAAGGGCATCATCCTTGCAGGTTGGCTGTATCTCCCCCTGAGACTTTAGATTTCCAATTATCTCATTCAGCTGGTCATAGTCGTCATCGAAGCTTGTCAAACCCGCAGTCTGGCTCTTTATTACTTCATTGTGGTTTGCCAATCTGTCAGCAATCTTCTTTAGGTGCGCAGAAGTTTCAGATTGGATCGATTGTAGAGCTTCCTGCCTTGTTCGAAGCTGAGCATTCTTAGCTTTCAGCTCTTCAAGCTCCTGACGATGTGATTCTTCCTGCTTAGACAGATTTTCTGTCAAGCCAGCAACCAAGGCTCTCATTTCAGCCATTTGCTTTTCCAACCCTGATATAGTATCATCGTCGGATTGTTGTTGTTGTTGTTGTTGTTGTTGTTGTTGTTGTTGTTGTTGTTGTTGTTGTTGTTGTTGTTGTTGTTGTTGTTGTTGTTGTTGTTGTTGTTGTTGTTGTTGTTGTTGTTGTTGTTGTTGTTGTTGTTGTTGTTGTTGTTGTTGTTGTTGTTGTTGTTGTTGTTGTTGTTGTTGTTGTTGTTGTTGTTGTTGTTGTTGTTGTTGTTGTTGTTGTTGTTGTTGTTGTTGTTGTTGTTGTTGTTGTTGTTGTTGTTGTTGTTGTTGTTGTTGTTGTTGTTGTTGTTGTTGTTGTTGTTGTTGTTGTTGTTGTTGTTGTTGTTGTTGTTGTTGTTGTTGTTGTTGTTGTTGTTGTTGTTGTTGTTGTTGTTGTTGTTGTTGTTGTTGTTGTTGTTGTTGTTGTTGTTGTTGTTGTTGTTGTTGTTGTTGTTGTTGTTGTTGTTGTTGTTGTTGTTGTTGTTGTTGTTGTTGTTGTTGTTGTTGTTGTTGTTGTTGTTGTTGTTGTTGTTGTTGTTGTTGTTGTTGTTGTTGTTGTTGTTGTTGTTGTTGTTGTTGTTGTTGTTGTTGTTGTTGTTGTTGTTGTTGTTGTTGTTGTTGTTGTTGTTGTTGTTGTTGTTGTTGTTGTTGTTGTTGTTGTTGTTGTTGTTGTTGTTGTTGTTGTTGTTGTTGTTGTTGTTGTTGTTGTTGTTGTTGTTGTTGTTGTTGTTGTTGTTGTTGTTGTTGTTGTTGTTGTTGTTGTTGTTGTTGTTGTTGTTGTTGTTGTTGTTGTTGTTGTTGTTGTTGTTGTTGTTGTTGTTGTTGTTGTTGTTGTTGTTGTTGTTGTTGTTGTTGTTGTTGTTGTTGTTGTTGTTGTTGTTGTTGTTGTTGTTGTTGTTGTTGTTGTTGTTGTTGTTGTTGTTGTTGTTGTTGTTGTTGTTGTTGTTGTTGTTGTTGTTGTTGTTGTTGTTGTTGTTGTTGTTGTTGTTGTTGTTGTTGTTGTTGTTGTTGTTGTTGTTGTTGTTGTTGTTGTTGTTGTTGTTGTTGTTGTTGTTGTTGTTGTTGTTGTTGTTGTTGTTGTTGTTGTTGTTGTTGTTGTTGTTGTTGTTGTTGTTGTTGTTGTTGTTGTTGTTGTTGTTGTTGTTGTTGTTGTTGTTGTTGTTGTTGTTGTTGTTGTTGTTGTTGTTGTTGTTGTTGTTGTTGTTGTTGTTGTTGTTGTTGTTGTTGTTGTTGTTGTTGTTGTTGTTGTTGTTGTTGTTGTTGTTGTTGTTGTTGTTGTTGTTGTTGTTGTTGTTGTTGTTGTTGTTGTTGTTGTTGTTGTTGTTGTTGTTGTTGTTGTTGTTGTTGTTGTGGTGGTTGTTGTTGTTGTTGTTGTTGTTGTTGTTGTTGTTGTTGTTGTTGTTGTTGTTGTTGTTGTTGTTGTTGTTGTTGTTGTTGTTGTTGTTGTACTTGGTGTGTTGCAGGTGGGGGTTGAGGAACTTGCTGTGGAGCTGCAGCAATATTTCCTTCAACATCAGACCCATCATGGGCAAATCCATCATTATCCGGAGCAACATATGCTGGATTGATGACTGCACCAAACAGATGTCTGTCTGTCGGTCGAGCTGGAGGTGGGAGTGAACCTCGATACTTGTAACTATCACTAAATATACGATTAGGCATAGTAGTTACATGCCCAACCGGACCCACCTGTAGTAAATTGGGCAGACGAGTGTTGATGATCATCATGACAAACCGATGATACATCAAGAAACGCTCATTGGCAGTTGCACCAATTTGCCTTCTAATCTCGTTGAAGAAGTAACGAGAAAAGCTATATGGCTTGTTCAGCACAAGGGAGACAACTTGAGATTGGGTCTCGACATTCAGCTTGTCATACCCCGTCTTCCTGTTGCTAAGAGCAACCAAGACCACATGACTGAAGAACTTCCATTTCCCGTGAATACAGTTCTTCGTGAATGTGTTCTGGTTTGGATTCCCAACATAACCCATTCTTCTGTAGACTCCATATCTTAATGCCAGTGGGTATGTGATAGGACCATTTACTCCGCCCTCTTGGGCTTCAATACCCAATCCAAGTATCTGGATCAAATCCTGAGGAGTGAACTGGATGACCTGATTATTCACTGTAGCTTCAATCCTCTCATTGTCACCAGTAATGTATCTAGCAGATGCCCAGAATTGATGAAGATACGTCAATCTAATCACTGGGTTGATAGTGAGAACCCTTCTGATTCTGGATCGTCGAAAGAACTCCAAAATCAGAACAAACTCTGCTGCATTCTCCTGGTTGACATCCAAAAATCAAATAGTTGTGATTGTTATGGAATTTTCTCTCAGCCATCTGCACAAAGATACAAACAACAACCAAACAAAAGGTTAGCAACAACAAATAAGGTCGAACTTTAAAGCTCTTAACATTTTCTAAACCCCTGAAACTCTTAGTTCCATCGGTTCCAAGAATGTTATCAACTTTAACAATCGACAAATAAGTTGAACGATAAAATTCTTGACATTTTCTAGGACAGTGAAACTATTTGTTTCATAATCCTCCAAAACGTCACCAATTTTATCGAATCAACTAGTCGATATTAAAACATCTAAAGTTTTCCATGGTCACGAAACCATTTGTTTCATAATCCTCCAAAACGTCACCAATTTTATCGAATCAACTAGTCGATATTAAAACATCTAAAGTTTTCCATGGTCACGAAACCATTTGTTTCATAATCCTCCAAAACGTCACCAATTTTATCGAATCAACTAGTCGATATTAAAACATCT
The DNA here is from genome assembly GCA_034093135.1 of Erigeron breviscapus. Classification (NCBI taxonomy): domain Eukaryota; kingdom Viridiplantae; phylum Streptophyta; class Magnoliopsida; order Asterales; family Asteraceae; genus Erigeron; species Erigeron breviscapus. The sequence continues at coordinate 76,796,834 of CM067172.1, read as the reverse complement.
AAAGTTTTCCATGGTCGCGAAACCATTTGTTTCATAATCCTCCAAAACGTCACCAATTTTATCGAATCAACAAGTCGATATTACAACATCTAAAGTTTTCCAAGGTCGCGAAACCATTTGTTTCATAATCTTCCAAAACCCTTAGTTTTAATAAACGACACTTTGAACTTTAAAAAATTTAATCAAAACCATTTGTTTCATAATCCTCCAAAACGTCACCAATTTTATCGAATCAACTAGTCGATATTAAAACATCTAAAGTTTTCCATGGTCACGAAACCATTTGTTTCATAATCCTCCAAAACGTCACCAATTTTATCGAATCAACAGTCGATATTAAAACATCTAAAGTTTTCCATGGTCGCGAAACCATTTGTTTCATAATCCTCCAAAACGTCACCAATTTTATCGAATCAACAAGTCGATATTAAAACATCTAAAGTTTTCCAAGGTCGCGAAACCATTTGTTTCATAATCCTCCAAAACGTCACCAATTTTATCGAATCAACAGTCGATATTAAAACATCTAAAGTTTTCCATGGTCGCGAAACCATTTGTTTCATAATCCTCCAAAACGTCACCAATTTTATCGAATCAACTAGTCGATATTAAAACATCTAAAGTTTTCCATGGTCACGAAACCATTTGTTTCATTTAAATTTTAAAGTTCAATATTATAAGGCAAATCGCACTTTCTAATTTGACCCTTTTGATAATTTTCCCATTTTGAAAATTATCCGAAGTCCTAGAACAAGCAAATTCCTTATACACACTCATATGGTGATAATACACACACATGGTGTCGGGTTTGACTAGTTAATGAGTGTTATGTTTCATATTTTACTTTCTAAAAATTTTCATTTTAAAAAATTTTAAGTCATGAAACACGCAAATGAAGTAAAAACACGCATATGATGACTAAACACGCATATGGTGCTTTTTACTTAGAAACACGCATATTAGTCAAATGCGTGTTCTTTGTGATGACGTCATCACAAACACGCAAAAGCTGGGTAAGATGAGTGTCAAGAATCTGAGCATCAAGAACACGCATATTCATAAGAACGCGCATATGCAGATTCACCTCCCTCAAATCTTAATCCAGTGATTTGAACACTAAAAACTTATAAATGGGTACGATTAACATCGTTTATGTCCGATTTACTAGTTTTTAGGTTCCATTTCTTCATCCAAACAGTGTTACTAGTCCAATTTAGAGATTTTATTTTCGAAATACAAAACCCTAAATATTTGGTCATTTAAACACGAAATCTGGACTTAGTAAACTTGTTAATCATTTTCCTTTGTCCAATGACTATTAATATATGTGTTTCTTGTGTCTAAAACACGTAAGAATCAAGTTTTATGAATTGAAAGTGAGTGAACAGTGCGCAGAAAACGAACACGCAAAAATTGAGAGGTTTTAAGGAACATGCAAAATGATTTAAAGTTTTTTTTCAATAAATGCGTGTTTTGTTCCTTATATACCCAAACAAACACGCAAAGTCCTTGCACTGTTCAAGAACACGCATATCCGGCCCATTATACCAGAACACGCAAATTTAAATCCAAAATGAAACATGCATAGTAAGCCCACTTGACAAACACGCATATTGAGCCCTTTTTGCAAAACACGCATATGATGTCCACTTGGCTAAACACGCATATTTCACTTAGCCTAAATTTCAATTCATGTGAACCTTGACTTTCCACAAAGTCAATCTTCACGAACTTGATTAACACTATGAAAATTCACCTAGAATTTTCTCGAACCCGATATGATTAACGGAAAGAATTCTTTAGAGAACACGATAAAGCCAAATACAAACACCTTTTGTATCATAATTTATCGTATTTTTCTCATTAAAGAAATTCTCGAGAAATGTCACAACTCGAACAACTTACAATGTACAATCATTAAATCGAGACCCAATATGTCATTGATTAATGAATTTACAAAGCACCATTGTTAAGTATTTGACATTAACAGACATTGGACACAATCAATGCTGTTTAATAAATTCAAATACAACAAAAATAAAGACATAAGATCGATTAACATGATAAACAATCTCTCAATCTATATCTTTGTCTCCGTTTGAATTTAGCTGAGTTGTTGACGCGTAAGTATATTCTGCTTCCATTTTAAGCTTGAATTTTCTCCATTCCGGACTGGATAGACTCAATTTTCATACACTTTGGAGATCCTTTATCTTAGCCGTTGACACACATCCATTTAAGATAAATAATTCTGCGACCACATCAGCAAACTCATGAGATCTATACAACACATGTATTCATCTCAATAGTAAATAATTGAACTTGATAATACTTAAACCGATATATAACTGATAAATAATGGCTGAGTCTCCCAATTAAGATTAGACTCAAAGCCTTTATTATGTTAGCTCACACATTAAGTATTTTTGATTCAATTATTTAAGATAAATTGCAAATCAAAATATCTGTCAAATACGTCAACTTAGTGACTCCGTTTGACCTATTTTGACCGAAACCTTAAGTATTTCACTTAATCTTTCGAGCAATTTAAATACAATACCTAATTCGAGGTGTACTAAACACATTCAAATTTGTCTTAATTTACACTACACCCTTATCACGATACACATTTATTCAGTGTTCACAAAGAACACAGCTAACTCCCCCTGGAAACCAGATACCCTAATGGGGATTTCTCATTCCAGTCAACTGGACTAGCCAACATAAATATTATCGATCAAGGACCCTAGTGTAATAAACATGACTAAATCAACTTTGCTCATTCATCATATGATAACAACCATTATATGAATAATCATGTTATCTCAAATGATTTATTAACAGGCATAATATAAAGTGACACTTTATACATACTCGTTTTTCCCAAATACATTCCTTTATAGACAAATTATAAATAACATACATAGGACTAGCACAATGATTTATAATGAAGTAAACATCATATAAATACGATAACCTACTATGTTATCTAAAGTAAATGTACCTAGGACTCAGTCACCGATCACCGAAAATACATGGTCTTCCTTAACTGTGTCCTCCGCACGAAAGATAAGCGCTTAGTTGCGAACGGTATCCAAGCCTCTGTAGACTTGAATTTACCGTCTTTATCTTTCACAGAGACATTTGTCCAATATCCATCATTCTTAGTTGGAGTTCTGGATTTTGAAGTTTGTCTCTTGTTTCTTGGCATCCTCTCAGGAGATAACTCAATCTTTCTCCTAGGACTATGCTTCTGAAACATTGAGGAATGACCAGTCTTTACCGTTCCTGTGAAGCGATCATAAAAACATGTATCATCTTCACCAACACGATTAAAGACTCCTTGTTTTGGAGTGGCATTCCTCTTAGGTGTCTTGCTCCGAGCATGTTCACCATTTGAAGGTTTCTTAGGAGATACACTTCTAGGTTTTCCATGTTCCTTAGCAACATAACTCGAGGGATTTCTAGAAATATAATTTTCATAGTATTTCTTCTTATAATCCCTCATAAAGGTTGGCTTTGAAGCACTAACTTGATTATTTCTAGGCGATCCACTCCGTGCTGGTGAGTTCCTTTGAAAAAGTCTTTTAGGTGAAACACTAGTTGACCTGTCTTCAACCTGTTTACCCTTGTTCTTTCTTAACTGAACATCCATATCTTCAACATCTCTGTCACCTGAGTCATTAAACTGCCTTGATTTGCTGGATTTACCTTTTGTGAACACAAACTTGCCACATATCCCTTTTCTCTGCAAATGAAGCAAGAGATCTTATCAGGATTTTTAATTTCTTTCTTTTATCCTTTGTGTGGTAAAATGAATGAATATCTTGATCAGACAAGGTGTGAGAATTTTGAGCTTTTGATCCCATCTCTTGTAACTTCAATTTTGCAGGTTGTTCGGGAGAAACTTCTGACTGAGCAGTAGGATCTATTCCTGATTTTACAAAGTGAGGACGTCTAATGGTTTTCATTGATGACCATCTTCTTGGACTCAAATTTCTGACTTGTCTATTTTGTTGCTCAAAATCAGCTACATCAACTTCCCAAACTTTATCAATTAAGTTTGATTCAATACTATCCAAAGAATATTCCTTTTCAGTGAACACTTTCCTACTACCTTTTAGTGTGTAGTGAGTGATTGATCCCTTATTATACATATATTTGGTTTGATTAGAAGATTCTGGCTTCTCATGTTGTTCTTTGAAATCGTCAAAGCAGACCTTTTTATCATCATCACTCACTTTATGTAAGTACACGTCTATGTCAATAGCAGTCTAGATTGTATGGGCTTATATTGTAATATGTCTTTGTATTGTGATTGTCAATAATGAACTTGATATTATGCATAGAATACTAGATTAAGTTTAAGTATTGAATGTATAATTAATCTGCTAAGTGAATTGCGACCTCGCAATTCACAGTGGGAATGCGACCCCGTATTTGCAGGGTTAAATACGAGGCCAATCAAGAATGCGACCTCGCATTTATGACGGGCTGGACATGGATTTGCGAGGCTAGCTCACTGAAGCCTATGTCGGGTGTTTTCCTATAAATACCGAACCCTAACAGAGTTTAGGGTTGAACATTTGTCGAAATATCAAGCAGGTATTGAAGGTTATAGTCGTCAAAGGTTGTTCCGCTAGCCCGAAGAAGATCTGCGAGGCAGCAGATAATCTAGAGGCTTATTGTTGATCACCAAGTTATAGAGAGGGATTCCGCACCTCTTGATAACTGGATCAAGCTATTAACGATCCGTACCAGGGGACTTACAATTGGTATCAGAGCCTCTTGGTTTATACCGGAAGGTTATAGCTTGTTGGTGATAGACAATATTGATTTAGGGTCGTTTAGACGTGATTCTTTCATGATTTTACGACCGGAAATCTTCTTTGTGTCATATTTTGGCATTTGCAGCAGTCGAAAGTGCGTTGTTGGCTTTTAGGGTTTCTAATTCAAGAGTTTAAAGGTTTCAGCATCGTTTGCGACCCCGCGGGCTGTTTGTCAATAATATTACCTTGGCATATTTGTTGATCATATTGGGATCCATTTATGTTATGTGTTTGTTTATTATTTGTATTTTGCAGGTTTTAGACATAACATGTAAAGAGTCATTAAGTTAATATTGTTTCTGCGTTTAACAGCAGTTGAAATATTAACTTAATGTACTTCCAAAGGGAAGTTAAGTTAACTGTGTTTCTGCGTATTTACAGCAGGAGAAACAGTAACTTAGTTAATACTTCCAATAGGTAATATAGACAATGTTGTTTCTGCGTATCTACAGCAGTAGAAACATTGTCGTTAGCTAATGATTGGTTCTGCGTATATTTACAGCAGTTTAAACATTGGCTGAGTTAATATCGGTTCTGCGTCTTGACAGCAGTAAAGATATTAACTCTGAGTATAATGTCGGCTCTGCGTCTTGACAGCAGTAAAGACATTAACTCAATATATCCTAAGTGTTATTTGAGGGTTCTTAGGAACAAGCAAAAGTTTGCTTGTTCAAATAAGAACACTCAAATGCATTTGAGAGTTTCTGAGAACAAGCAAAAGTTTGCTTGTTCATAAGAACTCTCAAATGGTTTGAGAGTTTCTGTGGAAACAAGCAAAAGTATGCTTGACCACAAGAACTCTCAAACAGTTTGTGTGTTCAGGGAAACACACAAACAGGCCAAACCCTAATGGGCTTGGGCTTTAGGAAACACGCAAACCCATAGGGTTTTGCGTGTTCCTGAAACACGCAAATGAGGATTTGTGTGTTTCTGTCCTTGCCTATATATATGGGTGTATGTTCATGCGTGTTCCAACATGAGTGTAAAGAGAGAAACGAGCAAAACCTAGAGAGTGAAAACCAAGAACACGCACGGTTGATCTTGTGGGTACTCGAATCACGCACGAACCGCAAACACACACCCGGTTTGGACGGCTTGTAGACTTAGGTTACCACGTTGGTTGGTAAGGTTTGTCCGGAGAGCCGTTTCACTATAGTAACCAAATACGGGTGTTTATATTCACGCAAAAAGATATATATATATATATATAGTGATATATATATATATATTATAATATTCACGCAAAATATAGTGATATATATATATCATAAAAGGTAGATATAGAAACCGTGGGTTATCTCGAGGAATTCCGCACCTCGACATATCCTTAAGTCAATCTCGGTTCGGTAAGACCCGGGGGACTTACAACTGGTATCAGAGGCGCAGGTTACAACCTTGGTTCGAGATTGATCACGGTTTGGGTATCCCGTTTTTGCGTGTTCTTAGGTGGAGAAGTGTTTTCGGGCGCGTTTTGGAATAAAGGTTCAAACTTGACGCCAAAATAAGACATATCTCATTCCTAAGATCATTTTCTCAAGATTTCATTGATCAAGGAACAATATCGGATTCGGGATCTAAGGAATTGTGAGAAAAATAGTGTTTACGTGTTCCTGTACAGTACCATTTGC
>CM067172.1:76778133-76789377 GCA_034093135.1 Erigeron breviscapus | reverse complement strand
TACCAAAACAAGAATTTTTGGTTAATTATGATGCAATAAATGATTCATACAAAACAAAAGAATCTTCAATTTTCAAATTGGAAGAAATTGAATCAATATTTCAAAACCAAGAATCTGTCTGTACTCCACCTAAACCAACTAAAATGTATTTTCCAACCACATTTTTGGAAAAACAAGTAGAAGGTTTACAACAAAAGGTGGAATCTCAACAAAAAGTAATTAATCACCTCAAGTCTCAAAGTCCGAATTCAGAGGATAAATGTATTGTTGTTGATACTAAGAAAGTTTGTGAGAATGTTTCTACTCAAACTGACCAAAGTGCTTTAGTAGACAATTCTACTCAAACTACTTGTGATTCATCTACCAATACCTCTACTCAGACCTTGAATGATTCTCTTGAATGTACTTGTCAAAATACTGCTACATTTATAGCTGATAATTATGTGCAATCTGATTTATCTGATGAAGAACTTGCACATAGTTTAGTTTTGATATGGTACTTCTATAGGTTTTTCACATGCAACACTATTGATGAGTTAGTTGTTCACTCTAAGCCTAGTGCTAGTATAGGTGTTGATACTTCTACTCAATTTTCTTGTGAGACCAAAGATGTGTCAGTTCAAGTTGAACTAATTTCCGAGACTATCCATGATGTGAAGTTGGATACCAAGATTCCTGATTTTTCAAAACTTTCAAATGAATTTGAAACCAATCAATCTCCATTGAAATTTTCTTTTTCAAAAGATGTCAAACAAGATGATTTTGATAAATTCATGGAGGGGGAATATGTTTTTAATTCAGAAACTGAGAAAAAGATTGAATCTACCAAAATCAAAGTTGAAACAAAAGTGGAATCTCAAAAACCACTATCCAAAGGTCCAACTTCATATTACTCAAAGAAACGAGTTAAGACCAAACTCGTCAAGACTAAACCAAAGACCATTGAGTTAGAAACCTTTGTTTCTACCCCAGTGAAACATGTCAAAAAGGAACAAGCTAAGACCCCACTCAGGACAAAGTACACCAAAGTGAAACTTCCGAAAGACTATCCTAATGCTTCTCAATCTAGCTCTCAATCTAGCTCTATACCTAAGGTGTCTAAGTCTAGCTCAGTTTCGCTAACTATGGATACATCAAATGGTACAACTAGATATAGGGATAGATATGGATGGTTTTCACATGATAAACCAAAGAAGCAAGAAGTTTCCTCACCTCCAAAAGATTCCAAAAAGATGAAAGTGTTTAAAATACCTCGTTCTAATCTTCTTAGTTTCAATTCAACAGGTGGAAAGAGCATAAATAGTGGTGCTAAATGGGTTACTAATACATTAGTACCTAAGATCACTAGTAATCAAAAGGATGTTGAGAAAAATAAGAAAAGAAGGAGGAGGAAAGGTGTTCCTGTTAATCAAAACAATTCTTCTTTGTTAAATAATGTTGAATATGTCAAGGCTAGACCTTGTGAGCTTGTAAACAATCTTAATTCCCGTAATTGTGTGGTTGATGTTGATGCTTGTAAACATGTTACTTTTAATTCTCATGTGAATGTTCGTACTTTTTATTCAAATGTGTTTGTTGATGATATGCTTGTTAATGCTTATGTTGATTCGAAAACATGTTTGAATGCATTTCCTAAGTTATATACCCTGCCTGTTTTAACTAACCATAAAGGACCCGTCTTCAAGTGGGTACCTAAAAACGGTTAAATTTCTTTGATTGCAGGAAATAACCATCTGTGTTTGGATACTCGATTCCGGGTGTTCGAAGCACATGACTGGAAATAAATATTTGCTCAGGAATTTTGTTGAACGATTCATGGGAACAGTTCGCTTTGGAAACAACAATTTCGCTCCTATCTTAGGTTATGGAGACATTGAACGAAATGGAATTGTCATTAAGAAAGTTCACTATGTTGAAGGATTAAGTCATAACTTGTTCAGTGTTGGACAATTCTGTGACAACAATCTTCAAGTTCTTTTTCGACAATCTCTATGTAAAGTCCAAACTCTAGATGGAGTTGATATTCTTTGCGGTGATCGTGATGATAATCTTTTTACCGTCAATCTCGATGATAACCAACCAACTGATAATATTTGTCTCATTTCAAAGGCTACTTCAAAGAATTCTTGGTTATGGCATAGAAGCTTTCTCATCTGAATTTCCAAACCATCAATACTTTGGTCAACAAGCATCTTGTTGAAGGCTTACCTGACTATAAGTATGAAAGTGAGCATGTTTGTCCTTTTTGTGCTGTTGGGAAGATTAAGAGAGCTTCTCATAAACCGAAGAAATCTCCAAATTCTTTAGCACCTCTTCATTTGCTTCACATGGATCTTTGTGGGCCGATGAAAGTACAAAGCCGAAATGGAAGAAATACATCTTGGTTATTGTTGATGATTATTCAAGATATACTTGGGTCAAGTTCCTTACATCTAAAGATGAAATAACTCAGATGTTGATAGATTTCATCACTACTACTCAAGTAAATCTTCAACTTCCAGTTCGTTACATCCGTTCGGATAACGGTACTGAGTTCAAGAATGTTGTTTTTGATGAATTCTGCAAATCCAAAGGTATTACTCATCAATTCTCAGCAGTTCGCACCCCACAACAAAATGGTGTTGTTAAAAGGAGAAATCGATCGCTAGTGGAAGCAGCAAGGACGATGCTTGCTTATTCCAAATTGCAATCCAATATGTGGGCTGAAGCTGTTGACACTGCTTGTCACACTCAGAATCGGTCCATTATCAATCAGCGTTTCGAAAAGACTCCTTATGAGGTTGTTAACAAACGCAAACCCAACATCAACTACTTTCATATATTTGGGTGTGTTTGTTACACTTTGAATGATCGGGAGAATCATGGAAAGTTTGAGAAGAAAGGTGATGAAGGATATTTTGTTGGTTATTCCAAAACATCAATTTCCTACCGAATCTATAATCGTCGAACAAACACAATTCAAGAAACAATGAATGTTTGGTTTGATGAGATGTCAGGCATGATTTTTGAGCAAGAAAGTTTGCTACCAACAAGTTATGATCCAAGTGCTTCAAGTACTTCTACAAGGAATTCTACCTTAGCTTCTAAATTCAAGAAGTTTCCAACTCCAACAAGTGATGAATTAGATATTCTTTTTGAAGAATTCTATAATTCAAAACCGATTCATGATCAAGAACCTCAAGTCATCGTTGAACCAATTCAAAACAATGAACCTCTTCATAACAACGATCCAGTTACTGACAACATTCATGAATCATCATCAAGTTCTTCAGAACAAGGATCCTCTTCTAATGATTCTTCTCCACCATCCTCTCCTGATAATGCTTCTCAAGTGAATGTTCAAGAACAACCTTCTCGATTTACTCAGACAACAAATCCTTTGAACACTCCAAATATGTATGTACCACTTGACTTTGATCATCCAGCTTATGAGGAAATAGTTCTACCAAGTTATGATTCCATCTCTCAACAAAACTCAAGTTTTAATGATGGTGATGTTGATTTTCAACAACAATATCCTCTTCCTCGTGCTCACAAGTGGACACGTATGCAGAAATACCATCCTACTAATCAAATAATTGGAGATCCACAAGCAGGAGTAACTACTCGTACTTCAGTAAATGAGTGTCTTGTTGCACTTTCTCTTAGCAATATCGAACCCAAAACAGTATCTGAAGCTCTTCGTGATCCAGAGTGGGTTAAGGCAATGCAAGATGAACTTTCATAATTTGAAAGACTGAAGGTATGGAGATTAGTTCCAAATCCTAGAAAAGATAATCCAATCGGAACAAAGTGGATATTCAAAAACAAAAAGGATGAGAATGGAGTGGTAGTAAGGAATAAAGCTCGACTTGTTGCAAAGGGTTATTGCCAACAACTTGGTGTTGACTTTGACGAAACTTTTGCTCCAGTTGCAAGAATGGAGGCCATTCGAATATTTTTAGCTTATGCCGCATTCCGAAACTTTACTGTGTTTCAAATGGATGTGAAGACTACTTTCTTGAATGGTGACCTCAAAGAAGAAGTCTACGTTGATCAACCAGAAGGTTTTATTGATCCTCAAAGGCCAAACCATGTCTACAGGTTAGACAAGGCTCTCTACGGTCTTAAGCAAGCACCCCGAGCATGGTATGATTCTTTACTACTTTCTTACTAAGAGGTGGCTTTACCAAAGGCACAATTGACCCTACCTTGTTCATTCGCAAACAAGGTAAGCATGTTCTACTTATTCAAATATATGTTAATGACATTATCTTTGGGTCGACCAGTCAAACATTTTGCCGAAACTTTTCATCTCTTATGGTTAATCATTTTGAAATGAGCATGATTGGGGAAATGAATTATTTTTTGGTTCTTCAAATCAAACAATTACCAACTGGTATTTTTATATCACAAGGTAAATACATAAATGACATGTTGAAAAAGTTTGATATGACTTCATGTTCTTCAATTTCTACCCCAATGGCTACTCGAACAAACATAAATGCAGATAAAAATGGGAAACCATTTGACCAAAAGAGATATCGAAGTATGATTGGTTCGTTGTTGTATCTAACAGCATCTCGCCCAGATATAATGTTTGCAACATGTATGTGTGCTAGGTATCAAGCTGCTCCAACTGATTTACATTATCAAGCTGTGAAATGAATCTTTCGTTATCTGAAGGGTACACCCAATTTAGGTCTCTGGTATCCAAGTGTTAGATATATAAATGTAGTAGGTGATTTGTATGCTTTATATTACTTTGTACTTAGAATGTAAAGTTGTAAGTATGGAAGGGGGCATAGTGTAAATTGTATAGAAGGATATAAACCCCCTCCACAATGTAAGTTGTAACCTTTTGACACTAAATACAATCCAATCTTTCACTGAATCTCTCTCTACTCTCTCTCTACTCTCTCTCTACTCTCTCTCTAGAAACCGCCATTGATAAACTCTAAACACACATAAAAAGCTCAATTCTATATCTAACAATTGGTATCAGAGCACAATCAGTATATCTGAACGATCTACAAGCTTGAATCAAGTTGTTTATGTGCTTAATTCTGGAATTTTTGAGTTTTTTTTAAACTGCCATTTGCCGAGTTAACTGTTCGAGTTAATTCAGCAATTTGAGTGTGTTTTGGTTAGAATTTTTATCACCGATCGATTAGTTGATAGTAAATCATCATTCTGTATCAATTTCAGACTTCAATTTCAATATTTGATCATGTATTGTTCAAGCTCGGCAAACAGAGGTTTCGTTGGGATTTGAATCGAGTGGATATTTGTTCAAATTTTGTTCGAGGATTGGTTCGCGATCTAATTCTGAACATTTTGAAACAATTTTCAAGTTTTAATTCACAAGAATGAGTGAGAATTTTAAGTTTTTGTGTGAGCTCGGCATTTGAGTGTTTGGCTGAACGAAGAAGACAACTGGAAACCGACTATTTTGTCCTTTAGTGTATTCTCGTGTTTGCAGAGGTCGTAGGCTAAGTGTTGGACGAATAGTGCTATTTGCAGAGATCTAAGCTCGGCAAATCACTATTTCAAGAAAATTTTTCTAAGTGTTGGACGAACTGGCCATTTGCAGAGATCTAAGCTCGGCAAATCAACATTTCAAGAAAATTTTCTAAGTGTTGGACGAACTTGCCATTTGCAGAGATCTAAGCTCGGCAAATCACTATTTCAAGAAAATTTTCTAAGTGTTGGACGAACTGGCCATTTGCAGAGATCTAAGCTCGGCAAATCAACATTTCAAGAAAATTTTTCTAAGTGTTGGACGAATAGTGCTATTTGCAGAGATCTAAGCTCGGCAAATCACTATTTCAAGGAAATTTATCTAAGTGTTAGACAAATTGTTCCATTTGCAGAGATCTAAGCTCGGCAAATCAACATTTCAAGAAAATTTTCTAAGTGTTGGACGAACTTGCCATTTGCAGAGATCTAAGCTCGGCAAATCAACATTTCAAGAAAATTTTCTAAGTGTTGGACGAACTTGCCATTTGCAGAGATCTAAGCTCGGCAAATCAACATTTCAAGAAAATTTTCTAAGTGTTTGAGGTCAAGTTGGAATTTGTGCTATTTGTCGAGATCTAAGCTCGGCATCTAGTAGTGATTGAAGTTTGATTCAGAAATCTCGTACTTGTGACTAAGTAAAAGTACCATTCGCCGAGAACTAAGCTCGGCAAATCAACAAATTTGGTGAAAGTTGATTCAAAGTCATTTTTGATCAACATTCTTTCCTGGTGCAAAGTGTTTGAAATTTTCAAAAAGTTTTTCCTCATTTGCCGAGATCTGAGCTCGGCATCCTTCACAATTCAAGAAAAATCAAATTTTTTTTTAAGTCTTTCTTACAGTATGTCTTCCAGGGAAGCATTGGCTCTTGGATCTGAAGGAAGACCACCTGTCTTATTCAGAGGATCTTATCCTCAATGGAAGAAGAGATTTTTGAACTGGATAGACAGGCAAAAGAATGGAAAACTGCTCAGGAAATCATATAAAGAAGGTCCAGAAATCCCAAAGAACCCAGTGAATGGAGAAATATTACCTGAAGAAAGTTGGAACACTGATCATAGAAGCAGAGTTGAGGCTGATCAGAGTGCAATTGCCTTTCTTTATCAAGCACTTCCAGATGACATATATTGCAATGTGGATTCCTACGAAACAGGAAAGGACATATGGGATGAGGTGGAAAAACAAATGGAAGGATCTGATGTATCCAACACTATCAGGTTGTCAACTGTTTTGAATATGTATGAAACATTCAAACAACAGAAGGGTGAACCACTGAATGAAGTATACATCAGATTCTGCAATGTCATCAATGAGCTACGAAAGAATGATGTTAAAAGAACCAACATGGAACTTAACATCAAATTCATCAAGAATTTAGAAGAAGAATGGCAAGTGTACGGAACTCAACTCAACCAACAATCAGATTTTGCAAAGCTCACCATTCACACACTGTTTGAGAAACTACAATTGAATGTGGAAGATGTAAAGAGGATTCAGAAGAAGAAAGAAGAGAGTATTCACACTGATCCATTGGCTTTGGTTGCAGAAAAGAAGGTTTCAAGAATGTCAAGACACAGTTTTGTAGAAGATCAAACTGATTCTGATTCAAGTGAGATGAGTGATTCTGATCTGGATGAACAACAGAAACAGATGTACAAAGAACTCGCTTATTTCACCAAGGCTTTCAAGAAAAAATTCTTCAAGAAGAAACCAACAAACAATCAACTTAGGACATCATCAGTGTCTTCTTATGCTAGAAATGCGGATGCTCCTAAGTATGATCAGAAGAAAGTTTTTGCTGGTGGTGAGAAGAAGTTTGAGAATCCGAAAAAGTTTGAGAAGAAGGTCATGGACAAGAGATCAGATGATAGAAAATGCTATAACTGTGGCTTGACTGGACATTTTGCAATCAACTGTACCAAGCCTCGACAAAAGAACTCCGAATACTACAAGTACAAACTGTTGCTGGCAAGACAAGAGGAAAGCGGAATTGCTCTTCTTGCTGAGGATGACAAGTGGTTACATCTTTCAGATGAGGAGACAGACGAGCTTGCAGCAAACGTGTGCTTCATGACGAAAATAAAGAAGTCAAAGGAGTTGGAAGAAGATGAAGACTGCTCTTCTGAAGTCGAGGATGAGGTAATTTCTTTTCCAAAATCTGTGTTAAAATATTACATGGATATGTCTGATACTGCAAGAAAAGACTGCAGGGAGATGAGTAAAAAGAATTTGCAATTAAAGAAAGATTTGGCGGACAAAGAAAAAGATTTTCAAATTAAAATTGATTCACTTCAAAAAGATGTTGAGAATTTGAAATCTGAAAAATCTGCAGTCTCTTTTACTCAAAACTCCAAACTGCATCTTGAGAAACAAGAACTTGAAACCAAAGTTCTCGAACTCAGCAAGACTGTCCGACAACTTCAAGTGGAAAAGACCAATGAGATGTTTCGAGCAAATGCTTTGGCTGAAGACATTGAGTCTTTGAATGTCAAGATGAAAGAATCTATCCCTGATGTGACGGAATTTGAAAACAAAATTTCTGACCTAAAATATGAATGTTGTATAAAAGATTCTCTTAAACAAAAACTTGATAAGAAAATGATGACTTGAAAGCTGAAATCAAATCTTATCAAGAAAAGTTGTATAAGATCAATCGTTCATATCAACAAATCTTTTTAAATAGGCCAAGAAGTTCTGAAACAATATTCACATCAGGGCTGGGTTATAACAATCCAAAGTGTTTGCTCAAAGCACAAGAAGAGATCCCATCTCTTTACAAGGAATCTTATTTGAGATGTGGGATGACCGACCAATTCGTGAGACCAACGAATAGTGATTATGAGGCTGAAGATTTTTTAGAAAAGGGTGCAAAAGTCTATTTTAACTATTCGTTAATGGACGACTCATATGATTTTTTCAGTCACCCTTCACATAAAATTGAGAAAGAAAAGAACGAAAAAGAAACTCATGAGGCCATAATCCCTGAAATTCTTGAGTGCTTTAAAGAAAAACCTTTAGAGGAAAATTTTCCAATTCCAAAAGCTGAAAACTTGAGACCTTATGTCCCACAAAGAGTTTTGGAAAAGGTGATAGAGGATTTACAACAGTCTCTTGAAAAGAAGCAATCTTTGATAGAAAATCTGCAATCTCAAAATCACTATGTCAAAGACCCACCCAAGAATCATGAAAATGATTGTGACCACCCCGATTGTCCCATTTGTGAAGTTATGGCCACTCCAATTCCACCAACCAAATCTGTGAGTCATAATGAGAAAACTTCACAAAATGCATGTTCTGAAAGTCAAGTTCACCAAATCATGAATACATCTGTTCAAAATGAGAGTCATGTTGTGCATGTTTCTGTACAAACTGAAGGTGATTTAGATGATGTTCATGATGTTGATGATTGTTTTTTCCCAATCACTTCTGAAATTGAGACCTTTACCAAGTTTTCTGAAGGAACTCTGTCATACTTGAATGACATTGATGCTTTCAAACAAAAGTTTGAAAAAGAAAGAGAACAGAGATTAAATGTGCTAGAGGAACTCAATGATTTAAAAGTTGAATTCGAATTTCAGAAAATAGCACTTCAATTTCACAAAGAAAAAGAAAAAGCATCAATTCCATTCAAGGGAAGTTCCATGTCCAATAAAGAAAGGTGATGTCAGTGTGAAGTTGGAAACTGATGAGATGTCAACATATTTGGAAGGAAATCATGATTTTGAACCTGAATTTGAAAACATTTTTGTTCAAAAGGTGGAAAAACTTGATTTAAATTCAAAGAAAATTCCAAAGTCACACTCTTCACAATCTTCATCAGAAAAGTTCCAAAGACCAAAGACCAACCCATTACCCAAGACTGTTTCTAAACTAAAGTCCAAACAATTACCAAAGACCATTCCACAATCAAAGACCAGTCCATTACCAAAGATTGTTTCAAAACCCAAGACCACCCAATCACCATAAGACTACCTCATGTCCAAAACCAAAGACAAGTACCAATGTAACAATGACATCAAAGACTTCTAGGCAAACACAGATGTACAAGGTCAAATCTGAACACAAGTCACAAAAAGAAGTCAAACCAAACAGTGGTCCAAAGAATGTTAAGAAAGAAACTTTCTCGTTAGGTAACAAACAATCTAAGCAGGTTAAGTATTCTAGTTTCCCTAGGTACTCTCAGAAGAATCCTACATGCACTTTTCATAGGGTTAGAGATACTGTTACAGGCATAACTAAATACAAAGACCAGTATGGATGGTTGTCACCTAATAACATTAAGAAAGTAAATAAGACCACAGAACCCATCAAGAAAAAACCTGTTAAGAACAAAGTTGAAAAAGTGTTTGCTAACTCAAAACATGTTCGTGTTTCAGGTGACGTGTGCTTAGCTAGTAGCAGTAAATGGATCCCTAAGGATAGATTTTTAAAGGCTTCTAGTAAAGTTCAGCTTGATGGAAAACCTGTAATAGTCAAACAAGTCTGGATTGTCCGTAGATCAACTTCATTAGATAATGTTTCTACATCTAGGACTAGTCCTGCTTGTATCAAAACATGAGTTTAACATTTTACAGTTTGTTTGTGTATATGTTGTTTTTGAATCTTGAACATTTGTGCGTGCTTGTTTGTCATTTGAATAAATTGTTTATTTGTGTGTTATATTGCTTATTTTTTAATGTGTACTTGCATGTTATCCACCTAACCTGCAAGGACCCAATCTAAAAGGGTACCTAAACCATATTCCCTGTCCTTGCAGGAATTTCTAATTTGTGTTTGGTATGTCGACTCGGGATGTTCTCGCCATATGACTGGAACCAAATCAATTCTTTCGAACTTTGTTGAAAAGTTTATGGGAACAGTCAGATTCGGAAACGATCATATCGCTCCTATTCTTGGTTATGGAGACATTGTCAAAAATGGAGTAACTATAAAGAGAGTTTTCTACGTTGAAGGACTTGGACACAATCTCTTTAGTGTTGGTCAATTTTGTGACAATGATCTTCAAGTTTTATTTAGGAGATATGAATGCAAGGTGCAGACTGAAGATGGTGTGGATATTCTGACTGGAACAAGAGACAATAATCTGTTTACAATTGATCTTAACAACATCCCTTCCAATTCTTCAGATATTTGCCTTCTTTCGAAAGCAACTGCACAAAACTCTTGGTTATGGCATCGCCGTCTTTCTCATCTTAACTTTCAAACGATTAATACACTCGTGGATAAACAACTTGTTGAAGGTCTTCCGAACTACAAGTATGAAAGTGAACATGTTTGTCCAGCTTGTGCAATTGGAAAGATGAAGAAAGCTTCACACAAACCAAAGAAGCACTTAAGTACAGAAGGTCCTTTGCCCCTTATTCATATGGATTTGTGTGGCCCAATGAAGGTTCAAAGTATCCATGGGAAGCGATACATTCTAGTGATTGTAGATGATTATTCTCGTTTTACTTGGGTATTCTTTCTTCATGCAAAGAGTGAAACTCCGCAAGTGATTATTGATTTCATTAAGAAGACCCAAGTCAATCTTAAATCATCTGTTAGAATTGTTCGCTCAGACAATGGAACTGAATTCAAGAATTCAACAATTGATTCTTTCTTCAAGTCCATGGGTATTTCACAACAATTTTCCGCTGTCAGAACACCTCAACAGAATGGAGTAGTTGAACGTAGAAATCGAACTCTTGTTGAAGCAGCTAGAACAATGCTTGCCTATTCGAAATTGCCACCAAATCTATGGGCTGAAGC
>CM067172.1:76747719-76777133 GCA_034093135.1 Erigeron breviscapus | reverse complement strand
TTATGTATATATAATAGATTACTACCGTGTTTTATTTATACATGCGCATCCAGCTTTAAGTTTACAACAAAACCATGTATTAACGTGGAGTACATATTGAGTTTTGTAACTTCTTTTGCTATATTGAATTTGTAACTTCTTTTGCTATATTGAAAACTGCCATGAACGTGCATGCATGCATTTTTTTTCTTTTTTTTTCCCTTTTGTTCGTTTACTATCATGTCCTTAAAAATACTTGTAAAAAGACATAATTACCATTAATTCTACATAATATTTCAAAAATACCCTAATTCATCTTGACCCTTAATTTTTTCATCCAATGGTGAAAAACTGTTTTCACTGTTCTTATTTTTAACACGCTCACCGGAAATCCCTATAAATCTTATGGAGATTTTTTATATATATATATATATATATAGGGGACCCTTATTTTGAGAACCCATTTTTTTGTAAGAACCGTGAGAACTCCTAAATTTTATATTGGATCACATGTTTTTTTTTGTTCATTCACATGTGAAACGTTATAAAAATATATGTTGCAGAAGAAATTTTTTTTCAAAACCTTATATATAGCCGTTTGTCACATGTGAACAAAAAACGTGAACAAATTCATTCACAAGTTCACAAAAGGCTACTTTGAAGGTTTCTTAAAAAAGTTTCTTCTACAACATACATTTTATATCATTTCACATGTGAATGAACAAAAAAAACATGTGAACAAATATATAATTTAAGAGTTCTCATGGTTCTTACAAAATAAATGGTTCTCAAAATAAGGAAACTATATATATATATATATAGACAAAAATTATTTTGAGAACCCTTAAAAAAACAAGAACCTTTGAGAACCTTTTAAACTAATCACAACCCTTAAATAATTTGATCAATGGTCAAAAATAAATATGTCATTTTAGTAATTTATTAGAGATATTAAATATAATTTAATAACAAAAAAGGGTAGCTTAGTCACACTAAAAAAAACAGCCCTAATATTTATGCACCAATATAGTCTTGTGTGGGTGCAGATAAAACAACTTCGTGTAGGCGATCTGGGGACTAGCAACAGAAACCCCACAATTCAATTTGTCGAATTAATTTTTTGCGGTTGCTTTTTTTCGAAAAGTAAACTTCATTAAACAAGTATCAGCCAAAATGGTGATACCAACCAAAACTTACATCATATACACAGAATCACACCAAGCTAAAACTACTCCAACTATTCCAGTTTATATTTACATTTTTCTTTCTATTTCTATACAAAAGAAAAGCCAAAGCTTTAATATCTTGAACAACTTTCGCGATCCTTATTTGGGTGTTTGAGAACATTCTATCATTTCTTGCCTTCCAAATGCACCAACACGCAACCATGATGATACCTTTAACCACTTTCTGTTCTTTCTTCCCGAGACCCACATTCTCATGTATTTCAATGAGATCTTTTACCGAAAACACAAAGAAAGGAGATGCCTTGCACCAGGAACTAATGAACGTCCACACCATATTAGCCAATTCACACCCACAAAACAGGTGATCCATTGACTCCTCATAATCCCCGCATAACACACAGAGCCCATCACCAAAAACACAGTTCCGTTCTTTAAGGGCCTCTAAAGTTGGAATTCGGTTCATACTCACTCTCCACATAAATATATTAACCTTTAACGGAATCCATTTAGACCAACGAATGACGTACCTGTTACTGTAATCACGAGAGCTCATAATAAATTCCTTCACAACTTTGACAGTCAACTGTGAATCGTTACTACCTTGCCATATCCACCTATCATTTGAAACCGTTAGCTTCATTCAATTCAGGAGAGTATTAAGTTCTTGCCATTCATTCATCTCCTCTGCCGATCTGGGGTCTTTTCCAGCTCCAAAACGAAGAAAAGCCTTCAACAGCCTCATCATATCGATCGACCACCCTACAGTTTTTATACTTCTCGAGCCGAAACAGTCCAGAAAACCTATCTCTGAAAGCGTCCTCCCCTGTCCAAAATTTTAATTCCTGACCATTACCACAAATGCCTCTAAAAATCTTGTCCAACCCCTTTTCCTCCACCTTAATCGACTCAATCGCTTTAACAATTGATTTCCAATTGCTTGACATGTATTTATTGACTGGGAGAGACTTCCAATTGCTCTTAGTGTCGTGAATATTCATGATGACTTCCTTCCATAAACTGTTCCTTTCGTTCCTGAATCTGGCTAACCATTTAGACAGCATAGCCAAATTGGTGTCGTTAAGATTTGATAGGCCCAGTCCACCAACCTTTTTAGGGGACGCAACTCTGTCCCAAGAGACCCAACATATTTTCTTAATTCCATCCACACTACCCCAAAGGAACCGCCTCATTATTTTTTCCAAGCCATCCAAAACTTTCTTAGGCGCTCGGTACAATGAAAAATAATATGTCAGAAGACTTTCCAACACCGATTTGACAAGAGTAACCCTTCCTCCAATCGACAAACTGTTTGCCCTCCATTTGGACAGCCGATGCTCGAAAATATCAAACAAAAAAGACCAGTTGGATGCTTTGTTCATGTTTGCTCCAATCCAGATGCCTAAATGCTTTACCGGGAACGTACCAGTTTCACATCTAGCACCAGCAGCCAGCACATTGAGCTCGTCCGTCGTAGTACCCAATCCAAATAAACTGGATTTACCCATATGTATTTGAAGACCAGAGCACAGATGAAATATTCTCAGAATCCTAATGATATTCTTCAAATTTGTTTCATTCAACTCTCCAAGAATCACACAATCGTCGGCATATAACATATATGAGACAGCCATTAGATAACCGAATTCCATGGAAAGTACCTGCTCTGGTGGCCCGATTAATCAAAACAGTGAGGGCTTCCATGACCACCAAAAATAAGAAGGGAGAGATAGGGTCGCCTTGTCTCATCCCTTTTTCAATGGGGTAAATTTTTCAATTTTCAATTCAAAGTAATTTGATTAGGGATGAATTGCGGCTGATAATTATAAAGGTTGGTAGGTTTTTCTTTTCATTTTTTTTATTATTAAAAGTAACTAATTAATCCATAGGAGTAGATATATTATTTGTACACAGCGGCCAATGATATCAAATGCACATTCCAATGTCAGTGATTATCATTTTTCTATCTTAGATTGAATAAAAATCATTGAATCTCGTTAATCGAATATATGACACATACCTAACGGCGAGATCTATATTTGTTAGAACTTTAAAACATCTTTTAATTTAATTTCTAATCTGCATTTTCTTTTTTGTAGATGGTGTATGGAAGTGATATAAAGAGCAAAAACCACTGCACATCGGACTCATCTTTGCAAAATGCTTATATGAACATATGTGCATGAAAATGCATATGATTATGTTTCTTTCCTCGTTATATGTATGCAAGTATGAGCATATGTGTATAAACAGTGGTATGAGCACATGTATGCAAGTGTTTTGTAATGAATGTTTCATGAGAATATGAGGTAGATGATGATCACATGTGCATCAATAGTCATATGAGCACATGTATGCAAGTGTTTTGTAATGAATGCTTCATGAGATAGTTAGTGATTACATGTGCATGAATAGTCATATGAGATAGTTATGCAATGTTTTGTATGAACTCCATGAGATAGTTGGTGATCGCATGTGCAATTGATAGTCATATGACCCCCCTTTCTGCCACGTGTTTTTGTACTGACATCTTCATGAGATAGTTAGTGATTACATGTGCATGAATAGTCATATGAGATAGTTAGTGATTACATGAGCATGTGTATGCAACTACCATTAATAAATTTACAATGATTTTTTTATGAGCACGTGTGCATATATGTAGATATTGTTAAACTTCATGTTTTATATGAAGTTATGATAAAGAAAATTGTACCTTTAAAATAAGGAGTTGATATTTTTATTTATTGAAATAGTCTATTTACTATTGCCGTATCGTTTCCCCCCCGTCGCGCCCTCCGGTCTTTGCTTTGATTTCTTTGAATTTTTGTTATTTAAAATATTTAATTAGTGTATTACAATATTACCCTTATGTATGATTATTAAAAAAGGTTCTCAAAAGTTCTTGCTTTTTTAAGGGTTCTCAAAATAACATTTCCCTATATATATATTGAAGGGATCAAGTGAGAACCAACATATATGGTGAGAACCGTGAGAACCACTAAAAAACCATCTCTAAGGGCTACGCCCGTACCGTATCAAACCGTCACCATCTCTTGGATCGCCGCCCATCAAATCCATACGATTCCCATATGCGTCCCTTGACGGTCAGTTTAGAACGGATAAGGCCTCTGGCCCGTACCGTATCCATACGTTTTCTTAACGCGTAACCCATATGATTTTTTACAAAAAAATTTTTTTTTTTTTTTTTTTTTGGAATGGGTTTTTTTTAAAAAAAAATAAAAAACAAAAAAAAAATCAAAATAAATAAAAAAAACACACAAAAAAGGAGAAAGAGGGAGGGAAACTAGTGGTTCTCACGGTTCTCTCCATATTTGTTGTTCTCACATTAACTGTCACACCCCGAAAAATGCGGAAAGGCACGGGGCGCGACCTTCATGAGATCACAACACAAGTTCATAATGAACGACCGTTAAATGGTGTCGTTTGAAAATACATTTATAAAATAGCGTTATTTGATAAGTTGAGACGAAGTATTTGGAAGGAAATTGTACTTGAGAAATAACAACCACTTAACGTGTCATTTTAAAATATATATTGAAAGATAACGTTGTTTAGAAATTTAGAAACAACATATG
Organism: Erigeron breviscapus; assembly: GCA_034093135.1. Taxonomy (NCBI): domain Eukaryota; kingdom Viridiplantae; phylum Streptophyta; class Magnoliopsida; order Asterales; family Asteraceae; genus Erigeron; species Erigeron breviscapus. The sequence continues at coordinate 76,772,371 of CM067172.1, read as the reverse complement.
ATATGAAATCGTTTGTCAAAAACTTTAAGTTGTCTATAGGATAACATAATTAGAAACATGTCTTTAGCAAATTGACGGAGCATTCCTAAGGCATGATGGGTGGGGCAAGTTCTTCATATAGCATGTAGCGTCAGGCAATCCAACACATAAAGCGATCATCTAGTACCTGAGAATGCATGCTAAAACGGGTCAACAATAATGTTGGTGAATTCATAGGTGTAAGTAAATAAACTTTTGCATGGAACCACAAGATTTAAGTGCGACCATTGCCAACCCGCAATGTCGTGTAGCCATTGCTCAAAAACAATGCTAGGAAACATAATGTATACACTGTACTAAGCTCATGAATTGAAACTCGACGGTAATAAGTAACGTTGTGCCTCGGCAAGTATTTGATCCATAATACTTGGGAATCCAAATATGCATGCATTCGTTCGACCATCACCGGTCAAGTTGGTGCGACCAACCCGAATGGGGTGTCAACCCAAATAGTACTATTCATCATATCACGTTTAAATCCATAACTAACAATTCATGATGGGAGGCCTTTATTGGGATCAAGCGACTTAGACAATCATCATATACATAGTTTGGTACTTGTGTTCCACATGTAAAACATAGAGCATGCATCTCACCCAAAATAGTAAGAAAGTGTGGGCTATGAACTCACCTTAGTTTCGAGTAGCAACAATTTGCAAATAGAGAATCTTCTTGAATGTGTTAACCTATAGAAATAAAATATAAACTTGTCTTAACAATCTATACTATTATGTTCCTAAGGAATTTCCCTCATTCTTCCAAATAATATTGTTATAATACATTTTCTTAAAAATGTTTTTCTTATGTGATAATCGTTAGGGTTGTCCACGTGCTAGTTGGAGTTGGTCTTTCATGGGTTTATATATATTAATATAATATAATAGTAATAATAATAATAGCGATATTATGACTATTCTCCCACACAACCTATACACGTGAAATGGCAAAGAAGTATGGTTGCGTGTTGATCTACTTCTATGTTTTGTAACACCCGTTTCGTAAAAATATGGATTTTCCAAAAATTTCGCCTAACGGCGTTAAATCATGCGGAAACGATTTAGGAAAATACTCAACTAAGGAAAACAGTTGAGAAAACATTGGTGGTGTTACTAATAGCATCAAATCTGTAATAAAAGAAATCCATAAGATTGCCCAACATAAAGCAATCATAACATAGTCATTACATAAGTTCCATAAAGGAAATCAATATCATAAGGTCTATGCGAAGCTATTGGGTAAACTAAAGCCAGCTTGATCATCTACCCATCTCTCGCCAAAGCTTCACACGTCATCTCACTGCCTAACCTGAGGGGTGTCAACACATTAAAAGAAACAAGTGTTAGCTATAAAGCTAAGTAAGATAACACCAGGTTTAAGCAAAACATTTCATCCATTTAAATCGTCACTTTAAAGCATTACGTCATTTTAATTAGGCATTCATACCACCGTATAAACATATCCACATCACATATAAGCATAGAGTTCATGACCCTAAGCGTGCCTAATCAATTTGATCACTTTGATTCACCTCGTTAAGTTGTAACCGAAGTCACCGTTTTTAAGGAAAGACAATGTCGATCCATGAGTAGCACGCTATGTTCATAACATTAGGTGGGTCATCAGGCCACCCGAAACTACTCGCCACATATGACTTGTTGCAAGGAGCTACCCGAGCAACCATTTTAACGTACCTATAACCACCGTCAGGCACGATGTACCTATTACCACCGTAAGGCACTATGTACCTATTACCACCGTAAGGCACTATGTACCTATTACCACCGTAAGGCACTATGTACCTATTACCACCGTAAGGCACTATGTACCTATTACCACCGTAAGGCACAGGTTATGCATAACACTTAACATCTAATTAGCTCGAGCATTTATCATATTTAGTTTAGATTTCCACCTTTAACCTAAACTAATCCATACTATCATCCTTTCACGTTAGGGCCCTTAAAACGTGCACGTGTCATGGCAACCTAAAAAGGTCTAGTGTTCTAGATGAACAAGCCACATATACATGCACATAACAACATTACAACATATCATTAACCACCGTTCATCATAACATATCATATCGTAACCACATGTACGGGGAAACATTTTAGGCATAAACATCGTCATCATTAATCCCCGAGTACCTCCCATATCAACCCAACCACCTATGAGTTATACATTACTGTTATGGAGGTTATAGTTTACGAACCATTTTCGTTGCACCCTCAGCGTGACAAAAGTAGTGTATCTTACCTGTTAGTAGTATGTGCGCGCAAACAAAGCTAACCGTGCTTAATAGTAATCCCCCGACACCTATCGTTCATTAACATATGAAGTATAAGTCATTTGGAACACTATTTGGACTCTCGCATGACCATAAGACTGACCAAGTAAAAGTCCAGCATTAAACCTCACGAATTTAGCCTAAAACGAATTTAGACGAAGATGGCTCAAACGAACTTAAGCCTAACTTCGTCCAGAATTCAAAAACGGCTATGTTCTTCATTTTTCCAGGAATCGATCGACTATGGCTTCTTCCAAAACACGTTTTTGACATTTTTAAACATCTTTTGATCATCAAGATCGATTATAGACCCGTTAAACACTATTACGAACATCAATTAACCAAAACATCTTTTAAACTCTAATTATTTGCAAAACCCTTTTTAAAATCAGTTTTGGATCAATATAAAACATCTTTTGATCATCAAGATCGATTATAGACCCGTTAAACACTATTACGAACATCAATTAACCAAAACATCTTTTAAACTCTAATTATTTGCAAAACCCTTTTTAAAATCAGTTTTGGATCAATATAAAACATCTTTTGATCATCAAGATCGATTATAGACCCGTTAAACACTATTACGAACATCAATTAACCAAAACATCTTTTAAACTCTAATTATTTGCAAAACCCTTTTTAAAATCAGTTTTGGATCAATATAAAACATCTTTTGATCTGAAAATACAAATAACAACCCATTGATTACCTGATTGCTTTGATAGCCAATTGAAAGTAACCCAAAATACTCAATCAATTCAACCAAAACTTGATCAATTGCTTTAGAAATCAGTTAAGGAATTTGAGCATCAAACGAACTTAGCCTTCGTTTTTAGCTTCAAACGAAGATGATCTTCGTTTTGTCAAACGAAGTTAGATTCCAGAAAACGAATTTAGGCTTTACGAAGATGGCTCAAACGAACTTAAGCCTAACTTCGTCCAGAATTCAAAAACGGCTATGTTCTTCATTTTTCCAGGAATCGATCGACTATGGCTTCTTCCAAAACACGTTTTTGACATTTTTAAACATCTTTTGATCATCAAGATCGATTATAGACCCGTTAAACACTATTACGAACATCAATTAACCAAAACATCTTTTAAACTCTAATTATTTGCAAAACCCTTTTTAAAATCAGTTTTGGATCAATATAAAACATCTTTTGATCTGAAAATACAAATAACAACCCATTGATTACCTGATTGCTTTGATAGCCAATTGAAAGTAACCCAAAATACTCAATCAATTCAACCAAAACTTGATCAATTGCTTTAGAAATCAGTTAAGGAATTGGAGAGGCTGTGCAGGTGTTATTAATTAGGTTAATTACTGGAAAATGATCCTAGATTAGGTTAATCTTAACCTAATCCCGTTTTTAACTTTACACCTTTGGCAAAACTAGTCCCTGGACTTCATATTGACTTTATTTCACATTAAAACACCTATTGGGGATACATATTACACACCAAAGCACTTTCGCACACTACAAAGGCCTTTTACACATCATTTAAATCTACTTTATTGTCACTCATTAAAGATAATTAAATCTCACATATAGGGTACATAAACATATAAACACATATTTCCACACAACCGTATCACGGACTTATAATTTGACCTAACGACGTTAGTCAACATATACGTTTAAGTTTTGGGATGTTACAATTACCTCCCCCTTAAGAGGATTCCGTCCCCGGAATCACTTCAGCATCAAAAAGGTGGGGATAGGTCTCCCGCATTACGGACTCGGTCTCCCAAGTCATACTTTCGCCGTGATTGTGTTTCCACTTAATGAGAACTAGATCGATAGTCTTTCGTCGTAACTTCTTTTGTTTCCTTCCCATTATAGCAACAGGTTCATCAACAATCTGCTTGTTTGGATCAATACTTATGTCCTCGAGTGGAGTGACATCCGCTTCATTTGCATAGCATTTACGTAGATAACACACATGAAATGTGCTGTGAATTCCATGAAGTTCTGGAGGTAATTCCAGTTGAAATGCCTGTTCATTAACCTTTTTAATGATCTTAAAAGGTCCAATGAATCTAGGGCTTAGCTTTCCTCGTTTGCCAAATCGTAATACACCTTTCCAAGGCGACACCTTGAGTAAAACCATTTCACCTTCTTTAAAATCAAACGGCCTCCTTTTCTTATCAGCATATGACTTTTGCCTTTCACGAGCAACACGCAAGGCTTTCTTTGCGATGTTAACTTTATCGGCCGTAATTTGTACTACTTCGGGTCCAGCAAATTGCTTTTCCCCGGGCTCCAACCAACAACTAGGAGTCCGACACTTTCTACCATATAACATCTCATAAGGTGGCATTCCTATACTTGCATGATAACTATTGTTATACGCAAACTCGATAAGGGGTAGGTGTTTATCCCACGAACCACCATAATCCATTACACAAGCTCTGAGCATATCTTCGAGCGTTTGAATAGTCCTTTCACTTTGCCCATCGGTCTGCGGATGATAGGCTGTGCTTAGACGAACTTGAGTACCAAATTCCCGTTGAAAACTCTTCCAAAATTTGGAAACAAAGTGAGCATCACGATCGGACACAATCGATAACGGAACACCATGTTTAGTAACCACTTCATCAATATACAACGTAGCGAAGTTCTCCATAGGAGCAGTCTCACGAACTGGGAGAAAGTGAGCACTCTTCGTTAATTGATCGACAATAACCCATATCATATCATGACCACGAGGCGTTCTTGGAAGCTTGGTTATAAAATCCATCGTAATACGATCCCATTTCCACTCAGGGATCTCGAGTTGCTGAAACTTCCCGTAAGGCTTTTGATGTTCAGCTTTCACCTTCGCACACGTCAAACATTTCTGTACGTACATCATTACATCGTTCTTAATACTGGGCCACCAATAAATAGGCTTCAAATCTGCATGCATCTTTGTGGCACCAGGATGTACAGAATACTTAGTTTTGTGAGCTTCATCCATTACTAACTCACGATTGCCTCCATAGAGAGGAACCCATATTCTACCTTTGTAAGTTCGAAGGCCACGACTATTTTCTTCCATTTGGAGTCTGTTCTTCTTCTTTTTCCCAATAGACTCCGCTTTCACATTATCATCCTTTAACGCTTCGATTTGAGCTAATCGAATAGGTTCCAGTAAATTCGACTCAATCTTTGTAATCATCGCACATAATCTACTCTTCGCATATCCTTTGCGGCTTAAGGCATCAGCAACCACATTAGCTTTGCCTGGGTGATATTTAATTTCACAATCGTAATCCTTTAATAACTCCATCCACCGCCGTTGTCTAACATTCATGTCCTTCTGAGTAAACACGTACTGTAAGCTCTTATGATCCGTATAAAGGGTACACTTTGTACCATACAGATAATGTCGCCACAACTTCAGAGCAAAAACAACCGCAGCCAGCTCAAGGTCATGAGTAGGATAGTTCCGCTCATGAGGCTTCAGCTGTCGAGAGGCGTAAGCGATAACTTTGTCTCGTTGCATTAATACACACCCTAACCCCGTGATGGATGCGTCACTATAGACCACTAAATCATCTGTTCCTTCGGGTAAGGCTAAGACTGGAGCTTCACACAACTTCTTTTTCAACGTTGTGAAGGCTTTCTCTTGAGCATCGGTCCACACAAACTTCACACCTTTCTTCGTTAATTGATCGACAATAACCCATATCATATCATGACCACGAGGCGTTCTTGGAAGCTTGGTTATAAAATCCATCGTAATACGATCCCATTTCCACTCAGGGATCTCGAGTTGCTGAAACTTCCCGTAAGGCTTTTGATGTTCAGCTTTCACCTTCGCACACGTCAAACATTTCTGTACGTACATCATTACATCGTTCTTAATACTGGGCCACCAATAAATAGGCTTCAAATCTGCATGCATCTTTGTGGCACCAGGATGTACAGAATACTTAGTTTTGTGAGCTTCATCCATTACTAACTCACGATTGCCTCCATAGAGAGGAACCCATATTCTACCTTTGTAAGTTCGAAGGCCACGACTATTTTCTTCCATTTGGAGTCTGTTCTTCTTCTTTTTCCCAATAGACTCCGCTTTCACATTATCATCCTTTAACGCTTCGATTTGAGCTAATCGAATAGGTTCCAGTAAATTCGACTCAATCTTTGTAATCATCGCACATAATCTACTCTTCGCATATCCTTTGCGGCTTAAGGCATCAGCAACCACATTAGCTTTGCCTGGGTGATATTTAATTTCACAATCGTAATCCTTTAATAACTCCATCCACCGCCGTTGTCTAACATTCATGTCCTTCTGAGTAAACACGTACTGTAAGCTCTTATGATCCGTATAAAGGGTACACTTTGTACCATACAGATAATGTCGCCACAACTTCAGAGCAAAAACAACCGCAGCCAGCTCAAGGTCATGAGTAGGATAGTTCCGCTCATGAGGCTTCAGCTGTCGAGAGGCGTAAGCGATAACTTTGTCTCGTTGCATTAATACACACCCTAACCCCGTGATGGATGCGTCACTATAGACCACTAAATCATCTGTTCCTTCGGGTAAGGCTAAGACTGGAGCTTCACACAACTTCTTTTTCAACGTTGTGAAGGCTTTCTCTTGAGCATCGGTCCACACAAACTTCACACCTTTCTTCGTTAATTCCGTCATTGGCTTGGCAATGCGCGAGAAATCTTGAATAAAACGTCGATAGTAGCCAGCCAAACCGAGAAAACTCTTTATTTCTGTTGGAGACTTAGGCTGCTCCCACTTCGACACCGCTTCTATCTTTGCAGGATCCACTTTTATACCATCAGAGGAGACGACATGGCCGAGGAAATGAACTTCCTTTAGCCAGAACTCACACTTGGAGAACTTAGCATAAAGCTTTTTCTCTCTGAGGACTTGAAGGACAGCCCTCAAATGCTCTCTATGTTCCTCTTCCGACTTTGAATACACAAGGATGTCGTCGATAAAAACAATAACGAAATGATCCAAAAACGGTCGACAGACACGGTTCATCAAATCCATAAACTTCGCCGGAGCATTTGTCAAACCGAATGGCATGACAAGGAACTCATAGTGACCATAACGAGTTCGGAACGCTGTTTTGGCTACACTTTCTTCTTCAACCTTTAATTGATGATAGCCAGACCGTAAGTCAATCTTTGAAAAATAAGAAGCACCTTGAAGTTGATCGAATAAATCATCAATACGAGGGAGTGGATATTTATTCTTCACCGTTCTTTTATTCAGCTCGCGATAATCGATACACATGCGCATGGATCCGTCTTTCTTCTTTACGAAAAGGATAGGAGCACCCCATGGAGAGGAACTCGGACGAATGAAACCTTTATCTAAAAGTTCCTGAATTTGAGTCATCAGCTCCTTCATCTCTGTCGGAGCTAATCGATACGGAGCTTTGGCTACAGGAGTAGCACCAGGAATAAGGTCAATAGAAAATTCAACCTCACGATCCGGAGGAAGACCTGGAAGATCTTCAGGGAAAACATCAGGAAACTCGGAAACAACTTCGACATCAGAGACTGTAGGCTTCGCGATACGAGAATCGATGACATAAGCTAGAAAATGTGACTTAGTTTGTCGTATACAACGAAGTGCTTTCATCATCGAGATCACCTTAACATTTCCCGGCTTCTTGTCACCATAAACACAGACACCTTTACCGTCGGGAGTAGCCAGCCAAACCGAGAAAACTCTTTATTTCTGTTGGAGACTTAGGCTGCTCCCACTTCGACACCGCTTCTATCTTTGCAGGATCCACTTTTATACCATCAGAGGAGACGACATGGCCGAGGAAATGAACTTCCTTTAGCCAGAACTCACACTTGGAGAACTTAGCATAAAGCTTTTTCTCTCTGAGGACTTGAAGGACAGCCCTCAAATGCTCTCTATGTTCCTCTTCCGACTTTGAATACACAAGGATGTCGTCGATAAAAACAATAACGAAATGATCCAAAAACGGTCGACAGACACGGTTCATCAAATCCATAAACTTCGCCGGAGCATTTGTCAAACCGAATGGCATGACAAGGAACTCATAGTGACCATAACGAGTTCGGAACGCTGTTTTGGCTACACTTTCTTCTTCAACCTTTAATTGATGATAGCCAGACCGTAAGTCAATCTTTGAAAAATAAGAAGCACCTTGAAGTTGATCGAATAAATCATCAATACGAGGGAGTGGATATTTATTCTTCACCGTTCTTTTATTCAGCTCGCGATAATCGATACACATGCGCATGGATCCGTCTTTCTTCTTTACGAAAAGGATAGGAGCACCCCATGGAGAGGAACTCGGACGAATGAAACCTTTATCTAAAAGTTCCTGAATTTGAGTCATCAGCTCCTTCATCTCTGTCGGAGCTAATCGATACGGAGCTTTGGCTACAGGAGTAGCACCAGGAATAAGGTCAATAGAAAATTCAACCTCACGATCCGGAGGAAGACCTGGAAGATCTTCAGGGAAAACATCAGGAAACTCGGAAACAACTTCGACATCAGAGACTGTAGGCTTCGCGATACGAGAATCGATGACATAAGCTAGAAAATGTGACTTAGTTTGTCGTATACAACGAAGTGCTTTCATCATCGAGATCACCTTAACATTTCCCGGCTTCTTGTCACCATAAACACAGACACCTTTACCGTCGGGAGTAGCGATTCGGACTATCTTTTTCGAACATAGGACGACAGCATCATTCTTAGACATCCAATCCATACCGAGAACAACATCGAAACTAGGAATGGTAGCGGGTAACAGGTTAGCAGTAAACAAACGACCCTCTATTTCTAAAGGACAATCAGAGTAACCTTCCCGAATAATAGACGTTGCACCATTAGCCACTTCTACTTCTATAGGGCACCGTAAAGAACTAGTAGTCATGTTTAACTTAGGAGCAAACAGAGTAGACACAAAAGATTTGTTCGCACCAGAATCAAATAACACATTAGCAGGTTTGGAGTTAACAATAAGGGTAGCAGTAACTACCTGATCATCGTCTTTTGCCTCCTCAGCCGTCATCTGAAAAGCACGGGCTTTGGCTTTGGAAGCTTCTGCCTTCTTTCCCTCATCTTTCTTCATCTGCGGGCAGTCTGCAATACGGTGCTTGGTGTCTCCACATTTATAACATCTTGCCTTGTCAGTGCATTGATCAATGGTATGACCCTGAGTTCCACACCTATTGCACCTGCGGGTCTTTGTAGAACACTGACCAGAATGGATAGATTTGCAGCCAGGGCACCATTTTCCATCCTTGTCTGCCCTTCCCTTGTCAGAGGACGATGAAGATCCCTTAAATTTCTTACCAAAACGATTTGACCCACCAAACCTCCGCTTATTGCCAGACTTCTTCTCATCCTCTTTCTTTTCAACTTTCTTATCCGCAGCAAAATCATCATCAAGCTTTTTGGATTCTTTGATTGCTTCAGTTAGGGTCTTATGCTGCCTACAAATACCTCGATAACTTGGAGGTAAACCATCGACATAGCAGGCGACTTGATCTGCATCAGTTCTGAATAGATGACCCACAAATTTCATCTTTTCCATAAAGGAACGAGCATAATCATTGACTTTACCAATTTCAGCCGTCAAAGCACGAAACTCCTTTTCCATCGGGAGTAGCGATTCGGACTATCTTTTTCGAACATAGGACGACAGCATCATTCTTAGACATCCAATCCATACCGAGAACAACATCGAAACTAGGAATGGTAGCGGGTAACAGGTTAGCAGTAAACAAACGACCCTCTATTTCTAAAGGACAATCAGAGTAACCTTCCCGAATAATAGACGTTGCACCATTAGCCACTTCTACTTCTATAGGGCACCGTAAAGAACTAGTAGTCATGTTTAACTTAGGAGCAAACAGAGTAGACACAAAAGATTTGTTCGCACCAGAATCAAATAACACATTAGCAGGTTTGGAGTTAACAATAAGGGTAGCAGTAACTACCTGATCATCGTCTTTTGCCTCCTCAGCCGTCATCTGAAAAGCACGGGCTTTGGCTTTGGAAGCTTCTGCCTTCTTTCCCTCATCTTTCTTCATCTGCGGGCAGTCTGCAATACGGTGCTTGGTGTCTCCACATTTATAACATCTTGCCTTGTCAGTGCATTGATCAATGGTATGACCCTGAGTTCCACACCTATTGCACCTGCGGGTCTTTGTAGAACACTGACCAGAATGGATAGATTTGCAGCCAGGGCACCATTTTCCATCCTTGTCTGCCCTTCCCTTGTCAGAGGACGATGAAGATCCCTTAAATTTCTTACCAAAACGATTTGACCCACCAAACCTCCGCTTATTGCCAGACTTCTTCTCATCCTCTTTCTTTTCAACTTTCTTATCCGCAGCAAAATCATCATCAAGCTTTTTGGATTCTTTGATTGCTTCAGTTAGGGTCTTATGCTGCCTACAAATACCTCGATAACTTGGAGGTAAACCATCGACATAGCAGGCGACTTGATCTGCATCAGTTCTGAATAGATGACCCACAAATTTCATCTTTTCCATAAAGGAACGAGCATAATCATTGACTTTACCAATTTCAGCCGTCAAAGCACGAAACTCCTTTTCCATCTTGCGCTGTTCATGAGTCCCGATATACTCCTCAATAAACTTCTGCTTGAAGGTAGCCCATGTGATAGCAGATACCATATCTGGAGTCATCGAAATAGTAATGCTCTTCCACCAATCTCGAGCACCTTCTTTCAACATTCTACTCGCACACAACACCTTTTTATCCTCTGGACAGTCACAAGCTTCAAAGACCATCTCAGTATCATCAAGCCATTCCATACAGCCTACTGCGTTAAGTGTTCCATTGAATTTCTGAGCTCCACACTTCTGGAAACTTTCGAACTTAAATCGAGGAGCTTGAACTACATTAGGAGGAGCCACATCAACATTAACAGGGGGAACGACAACATTATCCACTGGTGGCTCAATGTGGTGAGATGGCACTGAGTAGTTGCCATCAGTTCCTTCAGCATTCTCAGCAAGAGCGTTGTTCAGTTGCTCTTGAGTCTGTGCTAACTGGGCTTGGAGAGTCAGCACAAGATTGTACAGTTCAGCTGCATTAGGGATTTGCTCCACCACTGCTTCGTTAACTCTAGGTGGATTGCCGGGAGGTGGAGGCATAGGACCTAATGGACTTGGCTGGTTGACTTGCTGGGGGTTTCCTCGATTTCTATTCGTATTGGCTGCAACAGCAGCAGCATTGGCAGCATTAGAAGCACCTGCACCCGGATGGACAGGTGGAGTAACGCTAGCAGTAGCTCCGTCGCGTTGGATGTTGCGGTTGCGAGTGTTAACCATTTTCCTTCAATAAAATGGTGGAGTCGATAAGCGCAAAATAAAACAAAAAGCTCGTTGAGATAAGGCTAAAACATATCATCGTAACGTAAACATCTCGTAAGCCCTATCACACTCGCACTCATCCCAAGCCATCCTACATCACATGTCATCACTAGCTAAGGCATCCTACGAGCACCTAGCATACACATCTTAAGTTTAAGTCCAAATCCTATGGTCAATAGGCCTTGGTTCGCTTAAACTACTTCTCTGATACCAAATTGTAACACCCGTTTCGTAAAAATATGGATTTCCAAAAATTTCGCCTAACGGCGTTAAATCATGCGGAAACGATTTAGGAAAATACTCAACTAAGGAAAACAGTTGAGAAAACATTGGTGGTGTTACTAATAGCATCAAATCTGTAATAAAAGAAATCCATAAGATTGCCCAACATAAAGCAATCATAACATAGTCATTACATAAGTTCCATAAAGGAACGAGCATAATCATTGACTTTACCAATTTCAGCCGTCAAAGCACGAAACTCCTTTTCCATCTTGCGCTGTTCATGAGTCCCGATATACTCCTCAATAAACTTCTGCTTGAAGGTAGCCCATGTGATAGCAGATACCATATCTGGAGTCATCGAAATAGTAATGCTCTTCCACCAATCTCGAGCACCTTCTTTCAACATTCTACTCGCACACAACACCTTTTTATCCTCTGGACAGTCACAAGCTTCAAAGACCATCTCAGTATCATCAAGCCATTCCATACAGCCTACTGCGTTAAGTGTTCCATTGAATTTCTGAGCTCCACACTTCTGGAAACTTTCGAACTTAAATCGAGGAGCTTGAACTACATTAGGAGGAGCCACATCAACATTAACAGGGGGAACGACAACATTATCCACTGGTGGCTCAATGTGGTGAGATGGCACTGAGTAGTTGCCATCAGTTCCTTCAGCATTCTCAGCAAGAGCGTTGTTCAGTTGCTCTTGAGTCTGTGCTAACTGGGCTTGGAGAGTCAGCACAAGATTGTACAGTTCAGCTGCATTAGGGATTTGCTCCACCACTGCTTCGTTAACTCTAGGTGGATTGCCGGGAGGTGGAGGCATAGGACCTAATGGACTTGGCTGGTTGACTTGCTGGGGGTTTCCTCGATTTCTATTCGTATTGGCTGCAACAGCAGCAGCATTGGCAGCATTAGAAGCACCTGCACCCGGATGGACAGGTGGAGTAACGCTAGCAGTAGCTCCGTCGCGTTGGATGTTGCGGTTGCACCTTTAACCTAAACTAATCCATACTATCATCCTTTCACGTTAGGGCCCTTAAAACGTGCACGTGTCATGGCAACCTAAAAAGGTCTAGTGTTCTAGATGAACAAGCCACATATACATGCACATAACAACATTACAACATATCATTAACCACCGTTCATCATAACATATCATATCGTAAACATATCATTAACCACCGTTCATCATAACATATCATATCGTAAACATATCATTAACCACCGTTCATCATAACATATCATATCGTAAACATATCATTAACCACCGTTCATCATAACATATCATATCGTAAACATATCATTAACCACCGTTCATCATAACATATCATATCGTAAACATATCATTAACCACCGTTCATCATAACATATCATATCGTAAACATATCATTAACCACCGTTCATCATAACATATCATATCGTAAACATATCATTAACCACCGTTCATCATAACATATCATATCGTAAACATATCATTAACCACCGTTCATCATAACATATCATATCGTAAACATATCATTAACCACCGTTCATCATAACATATCATATCGTAAACATATCATTAACCACCGTTCATCATAACATATCATATCGTAAACATATCATTAACCACCGTTCATCATAACATATCATATCGTAAACATATCATTAACCACCGTTCATCATAACATATCATATCGTAAACATATCATTAACCACCGTTCATCATAACATATCATATCGTAAACATATCATTAACCACCGTTCATCATAACATATCATATCGTAAACATATCATTAACCACCGTTCATCATAACATATCATATCGTAAACATATCATTAACCACCGTTCATCATAACATATCATATCGTAAACATAAGTGCTTAATAGTAATCCCCCGACACCTATCGTTCATTAACATATGAAGTATAAGTCATTTGGAACACTATTTGGACTCTCGCATGACCATAAGACTGACCAAGTAAAAGTCCAGCATTAAACCTCACGAATTTAGCCTAAAACGAATTTAGAAAACGAATTTGAGCATCAAACGAACTTAAGCCTAACTTCGTCCAGAATTCAAAAACGGCTATGTTCTTCATTTTTCCAGGAATCGATCGACTATGGCTTCTTCCAAAACACGTTTTTGACATTTTTAAACATCTTTTGATCATCAAGATCGATTATAGACCCGTTAAACACTATTACGAACATCAATTAACCAAAACATCTTTTAAACTCTAATTATTTGCAAAACCCTTTTTAAAATCAGTTTTGGATCAATATAAAACATCTTTTGATCTGAAAATACAAATAACAACCCATTGATTACCTGATTGCTTTGATAGCCAATTGAAAGTAACCCAAAATACTCAATCAATTCAACCAAAACTTGATCAATTGCTTTAGAAATCAGTTAAGGAATTGGAGAGGCTGTGCAGGTGTTATTAATTAGGTTAATTACTGGAAAATGATCCTAGATTAGGTTAATCTTAACCTAATCCCGTTTTTAACTTTACACCTTTGGCAAAACTAGTCCCTGGACTTCATATTGACTTTATTTCACATTAAAACACCTATTGGGGATACATATTACACACCAAAGCACTTTCGCACACTACAAAGGCCTTTTACACATCATTTAAATCTACTTTATTGTCACTCATTAAAGATAATTAAATCTCACATATAGGGTACATAAACATATAAACACATATTTCCACACAACCGTATCACGGACTTATAATTTGACCTAACGACGTTAGTCACCGCACACTTTGCACCGACGTCCTAAATAGGATTTGGGCATGGTGGGTCAAGTTATATTAGTAGATATATATATACGTATATAATATATATATATATATATATATATATATATTATTTAATGGGCATTTAATATATATATATATATATATATATATATATATATATATATATATATATATATATATATATATATATATATATATATATATATATATATATATATATATATATATATATATATATATATATATATATATATATATATATATATATATATATATATATATATATATATATATATATATATATATATATATATATATATATATATATATATATATATATATATATATATATATATATATATATATATATATATATATATATATATATATATATATATATATATATATATATATATATATATATATATATATATATATATATATATATATATATATATATATATATATATATATATATATATATATATATATATATATATATATATATATATATATATATATATATATATATATATATATATATATATATATATATATATATATATATATATATATATATATATATATATATATATATATATATATATATATATATATATATATATATATATATATATATATATATATATATATATATATATATATATATATATATATATATATATATATATATATATATATATATATATATATATATATATATATATATATATATATATATATATATATATATATATATATATATATATATATATATATATATATATATATATATATATATATATATATATATATATATATATATATATATATATATATATATATATATATATATATATATATATATATATATATATATATATATATATATATATATATATATATATATATATATATATATATATATATATATATATATATATATATATATATATATATATATATATATATATATATATATATATATATATATATATATATATATATATATATATATATATATATATATATATATATATATATATATATATATATATATATATATATATATATATATATATATATATATATATATATATATATATATATATATATATATATATATATATATATATATATATATAGAGAATATTAGGGTTTTTGAAGAGAAAGATTAAATGGGTTTGTGTAGGAGACCCTTACCTAAGTTCCTTACCTTTCCTGGACGTTTATGGAGTTGAATGGTGGTGGCTGGAAGTCGAGAAAGCAGCGGCGGCGGCGCTGGGCGGCGGAGCAGCAGGCAGCAGCGGCGGAGCAGTGGTGGTGATGGAGGTTTTGGTGTCTAGGGTTGAAGAGAAACCCTATGGGGTTGATGGGGGTGGCTGCCGGATCTGTTTTCCGGTGAAACAGGCGGCGGTCGGCGGCTGGAGGGCTGCTGGAGGTGGTGGCCGGCGGTTGGGGTGAAAAAGGGAAGAAGATGGATGGCCTATTGGTGTCTTTTGTTTGTTTGCATAAAATCCTCACGTGTGTGTGTGTGTAACGTACAAAGAAGAAAAAGGCAGGAGCATTTCTAGCAATTTATAAGGCTAGATAGGTGGGCTTGGGTCATGGTTTGGGCTGGGCTCTTGGATCCGAAAATGGGATGGGCCAAGAGTATGTGGGCTTATTTTTGACTAGCAATTTTCTTAGTCCAAGATTGGTATTAGTTAGTTGGTCCAAGTACTTTTATAAATAATTTACATATTATTTTGTATAAATTTTTAGTTAGGAAACTAAAAATAATATGTCATGTTTTTATAATTCATATTTTTATAAATTGCGTCAATTATTATGATTGCATACGTGCGTTCTTAAATCATTTAGTCAATATATAACGGCATATATTACATATGGCACTTTTACTAACGAAAAGTGATCTTAACTAGATACATATTGTATCATAAAAATCATATATCATAAAAACGCATATTATGGAGGTCCTTCTTGACCGGTTCATCATCTCAATGAATGTGTGTCGGCATCGTTATTTTATAACGACGTTTGATCATGTTGACACATGAGAAATTCAAACACCAAATATCTAAACTGAACTTTCTAAAAATAGATCATGTAATAGTAAACTTTCTAAGTTTAGCAAATCGAAATTTTGCGGGTGTCACATTCTCCCCGTGTTAACGGAAGTTTCGCCCCGAAACTTAAGTCGCGTTGTCGGTAACTCGTGTTGAATTTCATTAACTTAATGTTAGGGACACGAGTTTGTTTTTACCGCCTTGTCCCTAATAAATCTTTTAATAATTTTTTTTTTTTTTTTTTTTTTTTTTTTTTTTTTTTTTTTTTTTTTTTTTTTTTTTTTTTTTTTTTTTTTTTTTTTTTTTTTTTTTTTTTTTTTTTTTTTTTTTTTTTTTTTTTTTTTTTTTTTTTTTTTTTTTTTTTTTTTTTTTTTTTTTTTTTTTTTTTTTTTTTTTTTTTTTTTTTTTTTTTTTTTTTTTTTTTTTTTTTTTTTTTTTTTTTTTTTTTTTTTTTTTTTTTTTTTTTTTTTTTTTTTTTTTTTTTTTTTTTTTTTTTTTTTTTTTTTTTTTTTTTTTTTTTTTTTTTTTTTTTTTTTTTTTTTTTTTTTTTTTTTTTTTTTTTTTTTTTTTTTTTTTTTTTTTTTTTTTTTTTTTTTTTTTTTTTTTTTTTTTTTTTTTTTTTTTTTTTTTTTTTTTTTTTTTTTTTTTTTTTTTTTTTTTTTTTTTTTTTTTTTTTTTTTTTTTTTTTTTTTTTTTTTTTTTTTTTTTTTTTTTTTTTTTTTTTTTTTTTTTTTTTTTTTTTTTTTTTTTTTTTTTTTTTTTTTTTTTTTTTTTTTTTTTTTTTTTTTTTTTTTTTTTTTTTTTTTTTTTTTTTTTTTTTTTTTTTTTTTTTTTTTTTTTTTTTTTTTTTTTTTTTTTTTTTTTTTTTTTTTTTTTTTTTTTTTTTTTTTTTTTTTTTTTTTTTTTTTTTTTTTTTTTTTTTTTTTTTTTTTTTTTTTTTTTTTTTTTTTTTTTTTTTTTTTTTTTTTTTTTTTTTTTTTTTTTTTTTTTTTTTTTTTTTTTTTTTTTTTTTTTTTGAAGAATATATATATATATACATATATATATATATATATATATATATATATATATATATATATATATATATATATATATATATATATATATATATATATATATATATATATATATATATATATATATATATATATATATATATATATATATATATATATATATATATATATATATATATATATATATATATATATATATATATATATATATATATATATATATATATATATATATATATATATATATATATATATATATATATATATATATATATATATATATATATATATATATATATATATATATATATATATATATATATATATATATATATATATATATATATATATATATATATATATATATATATATATATATATATATATATATATATATATATATATATATATATATATATATATATATATATATATATATATATATATATATATATATATATATATATATATATATATATATATATATATATATATATATATATATATATATATATATATATATATATATATATATATATATATATATATATATATATATATATATATATATATATATATATATATATATATATATATATATATATATATATATATATATATATATATATATATATATATATATATATATATATATATATATATATATATATATATATATATATATATATATATATATATATATATATATATATATATATATATATATATATATATATATATATATATATATATATATATATATATATATATATATATATATATATATATATATATATATATATATATATATATATATATATATATATATATATATATATATATATATATATATATATATATATATATATATATATATATATATATATATATATATATATATATATATATATATATATATATATATATATATATATATATATATATATATATATATATATATATATATATATATATATATATATATATATATATATATATATATATATATATATATATATATATATATATATATATATATATATATATATATATATATATATATATATATATATATATATATATATATATATATATATATATATATATATATATATATATATATATATATATATATATATATATATATATATATATATATATATATATATATATATATATATATATATATATATATATATATATATATATATATATATATATATATATATATATATATATATATATATATATATATATATATATATATATATATATATATATATATATATATATATATATATATATATATATATATATATATATATATATATATATATATATATATATATATATATATATATATATATATATATATATATATATATATATATATATATATATATATATATATATATATATATATATATATATATATATATATATATATATATATATATATATATATATATATATATATATATATATATATATATATATATATATATATATATATATATATATATATATATATATATATATATATATATATATATATATATATATATATATATATATATATATATATATATATATATATATATATATATATATATATATATATATATATATATATATATATATATATATATATATATATATATATATATATATATATATATATATATATATATATATATATATATATATATATATATATATATATATATATATATATATATATATATATATATATATATATATATATATATATATATATATATATATATATATATATATATATATATATATATATATATATATATATATATATATATATATATATATATATATATATATATATATATATATATATATATATATATATATATATATATATATATATATATATATATATATATATATATATATATATATATATATATATATATATATATATATATATATATATATATATATATATATATATATATATATATATATATATATATATATATATATATATATATATATATATATATATATATATATATATATATATATATATATATATATATATATATATATATATATATATATATATATATATATATATATATATATATATATATATATATATATATATATATATATATATATATATATATATATATATATATATATATATATATATATATATATATATATATATATATATATATATATATATATATATATATATATATATATATATATATATATATATATATATATATATATATATATATATATATATATATATATATATATATATATATATATATATATATATATATATATATATATATATATATATATATATATATATATATATATATATATATATATATATATATATATATATATATATATATATATATATATATATATATATATATATATATATATATATATATATATATATATATATATATATATATATATATATATATATATATATATATATATATATATATATATATATATATATATATATATATATATATATATATATATATATATATATATATATATATATATATATATATATATATATATATATATATATATATATATATATATATATATATATATATATATATATATATATATATATATATATATATATATATATATATATATATATATATATATATATATATATATATATATATATATATATATATATATATATATATATATATATATATATATATATATATATATATATATATATATATATATATATATATATATATATATATATATATATATATATATATATATATATATATATATATATATATATATATATATATATATATATATATATATATATATATATATATATATATATATATATATATATATATATATATATATATATATATATATATATATATATATATATATATATATATATATATATATATATATATATATATATATATATATATATATATATATATATATATATATATATATATATATATATATATATATATATATATATATATATATATATATATATATATATATATATATATATATATATATATATATATATATATATATATATATATATATATATATATATATATATATATATATATATATATATATATATATATATATATATATATATATATATATATATATATATATATATATATATATATATATATATATATATATATATATATATATATATATATATATATATATATATATATATATATATATATATATATATATATATATATATATATATATATATATATATATATATATATATATATATATATATATATATATATATATATATATATATATATATATATATATATATATATATATATATATATATATATATATATATATATATATATATATATATATATATATATATATATATATATATATATATATATATATATATATATATATATATATATATATATATATATATATATATGTTGTTTTATGTTTATATATATATATATATATATATATATATATATATATATATAGACGTAGGTATTTAAATAACTAATTATTTAAATTGATCTTTCTAATATGGCACGTGTGATAGTGAACTATAACTTCCATTGGAAACTCGGTGTTCAACATGAGCCTATAAGAAACCTTAATCTTTCCCCTTATAGAAGGGTCAATTGGAGTACATTGCAATCAAATAGAAGTATGCATAAAATATCACATAAACGTAGCAAGCATAGAATCTTATCGTGTAAAATGGGAACATGTAATTCAAGTATAAGCATACGTTCATTATACAAGGACGGACATGTAACTCATGTGTAAGTATATGGGTGATTGGGTAACTAGGGTGGTGCACAAAAGTAGGGGTCGTTGTATGGTTATAGTCTAGGCTCATCAACTTGCAACCTAGTTCACTATAACCTTGTCTCTGATACCAATCTGTCACACCCCGAAAAATGCGGAAAGGTACGGGGCGCGACCTTCATGAGATCACAACACAAGTTCATAATGAACGACCGTTAAATGGTGTCGTTTGAAAATACATTTATAAAATAGCGTTATTTGATAAGTTGAGACGAAATATTTGGAAGGAAATTGTACTTGAGGAATAACAACCACTTAACGTGTCATTTTAAAATATATATTGAAAGATAAAGTTGTTTAGAAATTTAGAAACAACCGATGATATGAAATCGTTTGTCAAAAACTTTAAGTTATCATTAGGATAACATAATTAGAAGCATGTCTTTAGCAAATTGACGAAGCATTCCTAAGGCATGATGGGTGGGGCAAGTTCTTCATATAGCATGTAGCGTCCGGCAATCCAACACATAAAGCGATCATCTAGTACCTGAGAATGCATGCTAAAACGGGTCAACAATAATGTTGGTGAATTCATAGGTGTAATAAAATACTTTTTCCATGGAACCACAAGCTTTAAGTGCGACCATTGCCAACCCGCAATGTCGTGTAGCCATTGCGCAAAAACAATGCTAGGAAACATAATGTATACATTGTACTAAGCTCATGAATTGAAACTCGACGGTAATAAGTAACGTTGTGCCTCGGCAAGTATTTGATCCATAATACTTGGGAATCCAAATATGCATGCATTCGTTCGACCATCACCGGTCAAGTTGGTGCGACCAACCCGAATGGGGGTGTCAACCCAAATAGTACTATTCATCATATCTCGTTTAAATCCATAACTAACAATTCATGATGGGAGGACTTTAATGGGATCAAGCGACTTAGACAATCATCATATACATAGTTTTGGCACTTGTGTTCCACATGTAAAATATAGAGCATGCATCTCACACAAAATAGTAAGGAAGTGTGGGCTATGAACTCACCTTAGTTTCGAGTAGCAACAATTTGCAAATAGAGAATCTTCTTGAATGTGTTAACCTATAGAAATAAAATATAAACTTGTCTTAACAATCTATGCTATTATGTTCCTAAGGAATTTCCCTCATTCTTCCAAATAATATTGTTGTAATACATTTTATCAAAAATGTTTTCTTATGTGATAATCGTTAGGGTTGTCGACATGCTAGTCGGTGTTGGTCTTTTCATGGGTTTATATATATATTAACATATATATAATATTAATATAATATAATAGTAATAATAATAATAGCAATATTATGACTATTCTACATATATATATATATATATATATATATATATATATATATATATATATATATATATATATATATATATATATATATATATATATATATATATATATATATATATATATATATATATATATATATATATATATATATATATATATATATATATATATATATATATATATATATATATATATATATATATATATATATATATATATATATATATATATATATATATATATATATATATATATATATATATATATATATATATATATATATATATATATATATATATATATATATATATATATATATATATATATATATATATATATATATATATATATATATATATATATATATATATATATATATATATATATATATATATATATATATATATATATATATATATATATATATATATATATATATATATATATATATATATATATATATATATATATATATATATATATATATATATATATATATATATATATATATATATATATATATATATATATATATATATATATATATATATATATATATATATATATATATATATATATATATATATATATATATATATATATATATATATATATATATATATATATATATATATATATATATATATATATATATATATATATATATATATATATATATATATATATATATATATATATATATATATATATATATATATATATATATATATATATATATATATATATATATATATATATATATATATATATATATATATATATATATATATATATATATATATATATATATATATATATATATATATATATATATATATATATATATATATATATATATATATATATATATATATATATATATATATATATATATATATATATATATATATATATATATATATATATATATATATATATATATATATATATATATATATATATATATATATATATATATATATATATATATATATATATATATATATATATATATATATATATATATATATATATATATATATATATATATATATATATATATATATATATATATATATATATATATATATATATATATATATATATATATATATATATATATATATATATATATATATATATATATATATATATATATATATATATATATATATATATATATATATATATATATATATATATATATATATATATATATATATATATATATATATATATATATATATATATATATATATATATATATATATATATATATATATATATATATATATATATATATATATATATATATATATATATATATATATATATATATATATATATATATATATATATATATATATATATATATATATATATATATATATATATATATATATATATATATATATATATATATATATATATATATATATATATATATATATATATATATATATATATATATATATATATATATATATATATATATATATATATATATATATATATATATATATATATATATATATATATATATATATATATATATATATATATATATATATATATATATATATATATATATATATATATATATATATATATATATATATATATATATATATATATATATATATATATATATATATATATATATATATATATATATATATATATATATATATATATATATATATATATATAT
>CM067172.1:76740219-76742719 GCA_034093135.1 Erigeron breviscapus | reverse complement strand
TTTTTTTTTTTTTTTTTTTTTTTTTTTTTTTTTTTTTTTTTTTTTTTTTTTTTTTTTTTTTTTTTTTTTTTTTTTTTTTTTTTTTTTTTTTTTTTTTTTTTTTTTTTTTTTTTTTTTTTTTTTTTTTTTTTTTTTTTTTTTTTTTTTTTTTTTTTTTTTTTTTTTTTTTTTTTTTTTTTTTTTTTTTTTTTTTTTTTTTTTTTTTTTTTTTTTTTTTTTTTTTTTTTTTTTTTTTTTTTTTTTTTTTTTTTTTTTTTTTTTTTTTTTTTTTTTTTTTTTTTTTTTTTTTTTTTTTTTTTTTTTTTTTTTTTTTTTTTTTATATGACGAAAAGACATAGCATAGCACATGGAATTTATAATAGAGTTATACTAAATGAAATCCATTAATATGATTCCCACAAGCGGGATAAGTCTAGGCAACACGCCCAACAAATAGCAAATGATGTAGCAAATAGCAAATAGAATTCAATGTTCAAATGCAACTAGGAGTCCATGAAGGATCTCCTTATTAGTCTTCCTAAAGTCCTTATACTCAGTCTCCTTAAGCATTGTCATTACCTGAAAATGAATGCTCGAAAATGTCAACATAATGTTGGTGAGTTCGTAGGTTTAAAGTAATACAAATGAATTTGTTGTGCATGATATAAGTAGTATGGACAATAGTGTAAATATAAACATGTAGTAGCATGTATGCATACCAAATACTGATCAATGCCATCATAGTTATCCAACAACATAAACCCACCACTGCTTGCCAACAACTCAATCACATCACTTGCCAACAACTCAATCACACATTGTTGTACCAACAAACTACCAGCTGGAGTATGAAGTTAGTTAATTGTTATCATTGTTATCCATTGCCGTAAATTGTCTTCAATAGATATCGACAGACATCTATTGCCGTAAATTGTCTTCAATAGATATCGACAGACATCTATTGCATCATTGTAATCAACACAAGCAAAGCTAACATACACATTTCATAATTACACGTATTTGTCCAATAAAACAAACAAGTTTTGGCACAGCTAGTAAATGAAATGAAAAATGTTTTGAGCATCATTTTCCCCCAAAGAATTAATATAAAAAGGGGCCACGAAACTCACCTCAACAAGCAAGTACTTGTGCAAAGTCCAAAAAGATCACTAGAATCTACATAACATATATAAGAACAAGTTACAATTATGGACATGGTCAATAACCGTCCATTGTAACCCGTATTTGATGAAATACACATATGGCTCCTTTCAAAATATTCACAACATGATCTGTCATATTTTATTAAGTTACAAGTCATATAACTTAATATAGAGTATCTGTTTTGATGATTTATCATTAAATTCTACAAGCTCATATTCACTAGAATTTTTGGTAACTTTATCTATTTTTATTCTGAATGAAATTAGCTAACCAAGACCCTTACTTACATGAATTTTTACAGAATTTATTTTGTACGTTAACTATTTTTAGAAATTCAAAAATTACAGACTAGTTAGAAAAGTCGATGTTTGCGCACTGAAAAGTTTTATAATAGTTAAAGACCTTCAAAGCTTCAAAAAAATCCATTCTTTTTGCTATCAACTTTTAACACCTTAAACATGTTCTTGGAGAAGCAACAACTTCCAGATCTTAAAATAGACCAAGCTATAATTATTTGAAGTCAACACAATTCTGTTCGGAAAATCCAGCTTTGAACAGTTTTGCTATAAAATTCGTTTGACGAACTTAAACTTCATATTTTGACACGAAACCAATTCCAACAAAAAGTACACTTCCTGAACTTAATTTTAGACGCCAAAAACGTGACTTAACCATCTTCCATGACCATGATACGATCTTTCAAAGTTAACTAACTGAATCTGTCCAGATTCTAAAATAATTTCAAACACACTTTTTTTTGAAGCCTACCTATACTCGAATAATTTTCTAGACATTCAAACCTTACAAAAACTTATATAGATCAGTTAATAACATGTCTTTATACCTATATAAATCTTTCAGATTGTCTTTATGATTGTGTCAACATTTAAATTTATAACAACACATAGGTATGTAATACATTATGGCTTATATCATGCTCCGTTGATACTATAATTATTTAGTCATTAACCATTCTTTTAATTTATAAAAATCTTATATTATCTTCTGAAATTTTGGCCATACGCATACACTCATCAAATAGATTACAAAGAATTTACATAAATATATATGATTTTAATAAAAGATGAGGAATAAGAATTTACCACCAAGGTTGATGATCACTCCTTAAGGTACCTTTATAAAATAAAATAGATATAGTTTATAAGAATTTTACCATAGATTTTTATATAAAAGATCGTTTAAAACGTAAGGAAAATTATTTAAACTCACCAAAAATCCAAGAACACCTTTAGATGAGTGTTTGACAATTGAGAGATTATGAAAGTTAAATTTTATGGTGGTGCTTTTGTTGTTGTTCGGCGGCAGAGAAGCAACCAAGGGGGTTTTGCTTTAGATT
>CM067172.1:76730219-76735219 GCA_034093135.1 Erigeron breviscapus | reverse complement strand
TTGCGCACTGAAAAGTTTTATAATAGTTAAAGACCTTCAAAGCTTCAAAAAAATCCATTCTTTTTGCTATCAACTTTTAACACCTTAAACATGTTCTTGGAGAAGCAACAACTTCCAGATCTTAAAATAGACCAAGCTATAATTATTTGAAGTCAACACAATTCTGTTCGGAAAATCCAGCTTTGAACAGTTTTGCTATAAAATTCGTTTGACGAACTTAAACTTCATATTTTGACACGAAACCAATTCCAACAAAAAGTACACTTCCTGAACTTAATTTTAGACGCCAAAAACGTGACTTAACCATCTTCCATGACCATGATACGATCTTTCAAAGTTAACTAACTGAATCTGTCCAGATTCTAAAATAATTTCAAACACACTTTTTTTTGAAGCCTACCTATACTCGAATAATTTTCTAGACATTCAAACCTTACAAAAACTTATATAGATCAGTTAATAACATGTCTTTATACCTATATAAATCTTTCAGATTGTCTTTATGATTGTGTCAACATTTAAATTTATAACAACACATAGGTATGTAATACATTATGGCTTATATCATGCTCCGTTGATACTATAATTATTTAGTCATTAACCATTCTTTTAATTTATAAAAATCTTATATTATCTTCTGAAATTTTGGCCATACGCATACACTCATCAAATAGATTACAAAGAATTTACATAAATATATATGATTTTAATAAAAGATGAGGAATAAGAATTTACCACCAAGGTTGATGATCACTCCTTAAGGTACCTTTATAAAATAAAATAATATAGTTTATAAGAATTTTACCATAGATTTTTATATAAAAGATCGTTTAAAACGTAAGGAAAATTATTTAAACTCACCAAAAATCCAAGAACACCTTTAGATGAGTGTTTGACAATTGAGAGATTATGAAAGTTAAATTTTATGGTGGTGCTTTTGTTGTTGTTCGGCGGCAGAGAAGCAACCAAGGGGGTTTTGCTTTAGATTTTTGTTTTGATAGTTAATTTATAATGCATATATATCTTATTCCTAGAATTATGTGTTTGAGTTCGTATGTATTTAGGATAGTTTATTATTAATACTAAGCCAACATTCTAATGGGATTTGACCGAAAATCAAAAGCCAAGGATTTGGAAAATGTGTTGGTGTTGAACTAGAACTCCTTTAAGGTTACAAAACTAAATTGAAATTATTATATATATATGACCGTAATTTTTCTCACACATGTAATACCTCCTTATTTATAATGTGTCATGCTATACAATATAGGTTATTGTTAATCTTAATTCAATACTATAATAAAATTATCATTATCATTACTTGTATGTATTATAACTAAACTTGTTTACTTATACACTTTAAATTACCAATTAATAGTGTTTAGATATTTATATATGACTAGAAATGAATATGACGAATAGTTATACGACTAGAGATAAACGGAAATAATTATAACTGTCTAAGTTTAGGAATATAAAGTGACTAACTCTTAAACTGTTGGAATTCAAGTAATAGGAGTCACTTATTGGAATGATCACAACATCTTTACGCTTGTTATACTATGTAAGCACATTGACTAGTCAAGAAATTAGGAATTGAAGTTAGAGGCTATAATAAATTACCAGTTTTGGTGACGGATGTCACAGTCTCCCCTACTTGAGAAAATTTCGTCTCGAAATTTAGTTGAAACTACTGTTGAAATCTACGATTGAATAATTGTGGATCTATGACTAAATAATTGCGGATGTTTGTTTTTCACCTAATGTTATTTCGTAGTTCAGTTCCGTACCACCTCCATTGTACTGTTAATATTTATATATATGCAGCTAAACTACCACACTACCAACACACTGATGACGTACCACATACCTACCGTAACCATACACAATACTTATCCACAATAATATATATTTCTTTTGCATACACTATACTTATCCACATATATATATATATATATTTCTCTTGATTCCCTTGCTCATAAGGTACGTTTAGTGCTCGTTAAAGGTTCCATTGAAGATTAACGACTTGAATTTTATAATGTTTTAGTTTCTATATTTTTTATTTTTTTGATTTCTAAGCTAAACTGTTTTCTCTACGCAAATGTAACTTATGGTATTTGAATCTCATACCCTCATCCAATTATAAATGTAAAGTTTCGTCAACAATGCATTTCCTAGGATACGACACGTGGAATGTATCATAACCACCACGTAACTCATGATGAAATCTTGCATTATAGGCTAATCGAACGATTCGTTTAATAATAATTTTTTTTTTTTTTTGTGTGTGTGTGTGTGTTTGTGAATGAACTCAGAAACTTATGCTAACTTTCCCTTTTACTAATTGTAAAAAAAAAATTCCTAAGGCGACACTTCGATTAGCACTCAATTGTTGACACAACCTTTTAAAGATTTTTGTAATGGCTCTTTTTGAGGATCATGCATAGCCTTAAGTCTGTTCTTTCATTGGGAGGATTATTATCGTAGTTTCTTGTACAATCTTAAGTCTAACCACTTTACTTGGTTTATAAGATTTGTAGTGTCGAAAGTGTCGAAGGTGGTGGCCCTCCGTTGATGACTGGCGGTCTGATAGCTCTCATGGTCATATCATCTTCCCTGACGAAAGATAAGTTGGGATTTTGTGTTGACCCATCATTTATGGGTTTCAAGAAAACTGGTGATTCGGTCGAGTTTTTTATGCATGGGAATTTTACAAAAGAAAATGATATTCAATTGGAAAGAAATCTTTGGGTTTTGGGAAATCAATCAGATGATAATGTTGAATGCATGATTGTCATGCATAATATCTCAAAAATTATACAATATGATTGTCATGATTGACCCTGGTAGTTGTTTTAATTCGCGATCGAGTTGTCTAAGCTAACGCAAAACTCGAAGACGAGTTTTTTCAAGAAGGGGAGAATGATGCAGAAGCTATGGAAACTTTTAGAATTCTACTTTTTTATTTTGATTGTTTAGTTTCCTAATGTATTTAATTTCATTGTCATGAATTCCCACTATAAATTGGGATTAAAGTTATGTTAGAAATCAGTTTTTGATGATACAAAATTTAATTTTCTCCCTATCACAAGTGTGTGTTAGTGTGTGTGAACTTTCCAAGTTGTCGGTATTCATTGTGAATCAACGATAATTTGAAGAGTTGTTTCTGGATATTCTTTGAATCAACAGGTCCAATTATCTATCCCTTTTTTTCTCGCTACGTCATTTAAGTAACCACATAAAAGGTTGAAATATTTCCTACGAGTGACTTTGTCTTCGAGATCCGACCAAAATTTTTTGAAAGTCCAAAATCTAATAGCTTTTTATCTTATCCTTCTACGTTCCCAAGATTTTATTTTGGTGCTATTATTTTAAGAAAAGGTTATTTATATAGCGTTTTGAGGTGTACCCCGTTTTTCCAACGAGGTGGGCGGCGGCTCGACGGTGGGGGTGGCCGGAATCAGAAAAGAAAGAGAAAGAGGAGAAGAATCTTGATTGATGAATCAATTTTCAATTAGAGACTACAGTAGAAACTCTATAAAATAATACACTTGGGACCACCAAAATTTATTAATTAAAAGAGTTATTAATTAATCGATAAATTAATAATTATTAATTTATATATTAATTAATATTTTATTAATTTATAGTAGAATACTTAGTTTACAAACACCTTTCAAGCTTCCACTTAATTATTGTATACAATGCATGTATATCAAATGAACGGCCCAATTTGAAAGAAACCTTCAATCTCTCACCTTATTATGCTTCTTGTGTTCAATGTATCACTTTATGGACATTAAAAATATTTTCTATATACTGTAAATACAAGATCAAAATAGGTTAACACAAACAAATCATACACACAACATGGCTTCCCATCTTAAAGGTGTGAAAAAAACAACAATGACAGACGAGATTCGAAGAGCATTATGCAAGCACAACAAGGATAATCCAAGTCTCACTCAACAAAAAACAAAAGACAATTGAGTCATTTTTCAAGAAACCTTCATAAATCATTCATGTAATATGCTATATATAAGGAATTATTAATTTATATTTTATATGGGGTCTAAAGAAATTATCAAAAATGTATTATCTTATAATTTTAGCGAATTATTAATTTAGCACCCTATCCCCGAGTCGGACCGGCAAAAAATATTATCTTAGAGAGTTTATTAAATAATCGAGTATTAATTTATCGAGTTTTTACTGTAATTGACATTTGCTTGTTGGAAATTTGAATTTGATGTATTAAATCATTAAATGTGTTCAGATGTATCGATCAGATATTTGCGTTGTTTTCTTATACCTCCGTGAAGTTATATTTCATATTTATATTAAGTGGGTCTCAAATTTATACACATGGCTGCCATGTAGGCAATAACTTGATACACATCACATCTAGCCGGTACAACCCAATAAAGATTTTAGCCGGTTTTGTTCCCACAATAGAGAACTTTTTTGTTTGGACCTAAAAAATTTGTGACAAACAATTAGTCTTTTTTACTTATTTAATAACTAAAATATGTTTTGAGTTTTAAATTTATGATAATCTCTATCAAAATAGTTGGTGAGCTTACAGTGTATTTGACCAAATGTTTAGTCGTCATTGATACAACACAATGACCTGTAGTTATAAATGACCAGACAGTTAGAATACTACATTTAACCGTACTTTTATTACAAGATAGTCAGAATACCACATCTGACAGCATATGACAGTCAGAATACAACATCCGACAGTATCAGCAATATGCCTCGCACAGGTTTCCGTTCTAAATGGGTGCGGACCTTAGCCAAGACAGTCAGAATACAACATCCGACAATTTAACCAAGACAGTCAGAATACAACATCCGACAATTTAACGAAGATAGTCAGAATACAACATCCGACAATTTAACCAAGACAGTCAGAATACAACATCCGACAATTTACAAATAGGGGGAAACATTTTAGTTTGTCAAACACAAGGAAACATTTTAATCAGCCAAACATA
>CM067172.1:76706658-76729219 GCA_034093135.1 Erigeron breviscapus | reverse complement strand
TGCTCTTTAACACGTGTTTGCTCTTTAACACGTGTTTGTCTTTTAACACGTGTTTGCTTTTAACACGTGTTTGCTATTTAACACGTGTTTGCTCTTTAACACGTGTTTGCTCTTTAACACGTGTTTGCTCTTTAACACGTGTTTGCTCTTTAACACGTGTTTGCTCTTTAACACGTGTTTGCTCTTTAACACGTGTTTGCTCTTTAACACGTGTTTGCTCTTTAACACGTGTTTGCTCTTTAACACGTGTTTGCTCTTTAACACGTGTTTGCTCTTTAACACGTGTTTGCTCTTTAACACGTGTTTGCTCTTTAACACGTGTTTGCTCTTTAACACGTGTTTGCTCTTTAACACGTGTTTGCTCTTTAACACGTGTTTGCTCTTTAACACGTGTTTGCTCTTTAACACGTGTTTGCTCTTTAACACGTGTTTGCTCTTTAACACGTGTTTGCTCTTTAACACGTGTTTGCTCTTTAACACGTGTTTGCTCTTTAACACGTGTTTGCTCTTTAACACGTGTTTGCTCTTTAACACGTGTTTGCTCTTTAACACGTGTTTGCTCTTTAACACGTGTTTGCTCTTTAACACGTGTTTGCTCTTTAACACGTGTTTGCTCTTTAACACGTGTTTGCTCTTTAACACGTGTTTGCTCTTTAACACGTGTTTGCTCTTTAACACGTGTTTGCTCTTTAACACGTGTTTGCTCTTTAACACGTGTTTGCTCTTTAACACGTGTTTGCTTTTAACACGTGTTTGCTCTTTAACACGTGTTTGTCTTTTAACACGTGTTTGCTTTTTAACACGTGTTTGCTATTTAACACGTGTTTGCTTTTAACACGTGTTTGCTTTTAACACGTGTTTGCTTTTAACACGTGTTTGCTTTTAACACGTGTTTGCTATTTAACACGTGTTTGCTTTTTAACACGTGTTTGTCTTTTAACACGTGTTTGCTTTAAACACGTGTTTATCTTAAACACGTGTTTATCTTAAACACGTGCACCTGTTCACTCTCTGTTCTAATCACGTGTTTATTTCAAACACGTGGTACTGTTCATTTCTTTTAATTTCTTCTTTTGTCGTATTTCGATGATGTCTGGAATACCTACAGTTTCATCAAAAGAGGCCCAATACATAAATGCTTTAATTCTTCACGATCATGAAGTCGGTCGTACCAATTCACCCCCAAAATTGATAAGACTTGAAAATTTCTGGAGTTGGAAAAAACGTTTTGAATCCTATATTCGCCTTACTGATTTCAATCAATGGGTGATGATTACTGAAGGATATGAGTGGCCAACTCATGAAGATGCTCTTGGAAATGAGGTCAAATACAAGATTGGGGATATGTCTGAAGTGTTGAAGAAAGAATATGCCATTGAAGGAAAGGCCTTGTCAAACTTAGAAATGTGCTTACCTCGGGATGCAATTCATCTTCTCGGAGAACATAAGACCTCTAAAGGTTTGTGGGATGCTTTAAACGCATACTGTGAAGGTGATGAGTTGATGAAAAAGGGAAGAATTAAGCTGCTGAACAGACAATATGAAGTCTTTAATGGGTTGAAATCTGAAAGTTTAGATGATTTAATAACTCGTTTTAATCATCTGATTACTGAACTGGGATATTTTGGTGTTACATTTACACAAAATAAACTAGTAGATAAATTTTTGGATTCTCTGCCGAACAAATGGAATGACTTTGTGCATAGTCTTCAAGAAGAGAAAGATTATGAATCTTACACCTTGGCAGAGATTGTTTCAAAAGTAAAGAACAGGGAAATGAAGCGTAAAGCAAAGGATGAGCTTTCGGTTTTTCAACAAAATCCGAGTCTATATCATGCTAATACTGATAATCTATTGTCTTCATCGTCCTCTACTTCTGGAAGTGGAACTACTGCTCTTTTATCCACTGAAACCATTCATCCTGTTATGGATCCTGATGGAATTGCAGGTTACATGGTTTATGACAATTCGTCTTCAACTAAGAATAGCAGTGGATCAAGAAACAGTGGAAGTACAACTGTTCGTTCGATGCCAATGAGTATGCAATCTGCTGAAGGACGTATGCAAGTATTTGCTGCTATGTGTTCTGCTCATGAGGCATTTATCAATGGCAAAATTTCAGATCCAAGTTTGATTGATAAAGATTATGAACAAGTTGATCCTGATGATTTAGAGGAAATGGACTTGAAGTGGCAAATGGCTATGCTCACTATAAAAGCTCGTCGTTTTATGCAACGAACTGGAAGAAATCTTGCATCTGACAAGAATAGAGGATTTGACAAGTCAAAGGTTAAGTGTTATAATTGTGACGGTTTTGGTCATTTTGCTAAGGAATGTCAAAGACCAAAGCGTTTTGATAATTCTACAGCTAATCGTCAGAATTACAATCAGGGAGGTGTCCAAGCTGGAAATCAAATTAAATCAGCCAAAGCTACAGAGCATGATGGAATGATCATTCAGGAACTTCCTACAGAAAATCAAGTTCAAAATCCTGAAAATGCCATGGTGGCAAGACAGGAAGATGGTACTTATCTTTGGACAAAGGAAAATGAACCTGAAAATGCTTTGCTAGCTGAGATTTATGATGAAGTAGCTAATGTGATTGATGACGGAAGTGCTGCATTTGATTATGCTCTTTACACAAGTGAAGAGGCTGCTGCTACTGATGCTGCATTAAAGGTTTCTGATGATGAAAAGGATGCAGATGAAGCAGTGAAGTTTAAAAAGGCTGATAAGCAGATAGATGAATCTTCTGATAAGACAAGCAGCCAGAGTGATAATCAATCGATGAGCTCAAGTGCAAAATTGGACAAGGCTATTTCTACAGAAGCTGATGATTTTGATATTCCTGAAGGTATGACAATATCAGACTTTGTTGCATATATGGCTGACTGCGATGATCGAGAGAAACAGGTAACTTTTTCTTATTTGACTGTTCGTCGTATTTGCATGTTTGTTAAAGATTTGATGCAACAACATAGTATTGCCTCATCCAAGACTTTAGAGTTAACCGCTAGTTATGAAACTATCAGCAAGGAACGTAGTTCATTTTTCTCTAAGAATAGTGCTTTACTTGATCAAGAACGTCAATTTAAGAGTAGGATTAAGTCACTTGAAAATGATAATGCTGCCTTAAAAGACAAACTGAAAGAATCAATTTTTAGAGAAAATCTTGCAAATGAAAAGATAGTTTTTCTTTCTAGTGAAATTGGTAAGAAAGAGAAGGATTTGGCTGATGCTAGGGTTACCATTACTAAGCATGAGACTACTTTAGCTAAATGGAGAGGAAGTGATCTAGTAGCTTGTTAAGGACGAGAATGGTAAACCCAAGTCTATAAAGGCTTGGGTTGTCCTTGATAACTGATCCATTTTTGTTTCATGTGCAGGGGCTACCACCAATTCCTATTAGTATTTGGTATCTTGATAGCGGTTGCTCCAGGCACATGACAGGAGACAGAAGACTTCTGTCTGAGTTTGTAAATATTAAAGGATCACATGTAAATTTTGCTGGTTCCAAGGGCGGACAAATCACTGGACAAGGAGATGTCGTCGATGGAAAACTTACTTTAAAGAATGTCAATTACGTGGAAGAACTTACTCATAATCTGATGAGTGTATCACAAATTTGTGACCGAGGAAATTCAGTTTTCTTCAACGACAAAGCTGCATTCGTCTTGAAACCGGGTTTTGTTATTCCAGATGATTGGATATTGTTGACTGCTCCTCGTAAAAGAGACATTTATGGTTTAATGTTAGGAACCAAGAATGTACAGAAGGAAGTCTGTTTGTTGTCTAAGGCAAGCGAAAGTGATTCTCTCTTATGGCATAGAAGAATGGGACATCTACATTTCCGGAAGATGAATTACATTGTGAAGAATGATCTGGTTCAAGGTGTTCCTAAAAAGAAGTTTGAATTGGAAGATAGATGTGTTCCATGCTTGAAAGGCAAACAACAGAAAAAGCCTCACAAGCCCAAGACACAAAATTCAATTGCCGCTCCTTTTGAGTTACTGCATATGGATCTCTTTGGTCCAGTAAATGTTAGGAGTAGAGGGGGAATGTACTACTGCTTGGTTGTCACTGATGATTATTCAAGGTTTTCATGGGTTTTCTTCTTAGCTACCAAAGATGAGACTACGGAGATTCTAATTAACTTTTTCACTGAAGCTGAGAATCTCTACAACACGAAGATCAAACGAATCAGGAGTGACAATGGCACGGAGTTTAAAAATTCGGTGATGGATGTTTTCTGTTTGTCTAAAGGAATTCAACATCAATTTAGTGCTCCGTATGAACCTCAGCAAAATGGAGTTGCTGAGAGAAAGAATAGGACCTTGATCGAGACTGCCAGAACTATGCTTGCTGATTCAGGGCTACCAACTATGTTTTGGGCAGAAGCTGTGAACACAGCTTGTCATGTGTTAAATCGGGTGCTTACTGTTAAAAGGTTTAATAAGACTTGTTATGA
This sequence comes from Erigeron breviscapus, assembly GCA_034093135.1. Lineage (NCBI taxonomy): Eukaryota > Viridiplantae > Streptophyta > Magnoliopsida > Asterales > Asteraceae > Erigeron > Erigeron breviscapus. Next base: position 76,724,751 of record CM067172.1, on the reverse strand, counting down.
ACTTCTAAACAAACGAAAACCTGATTTGTCTGGATTGGAACCGTTTGGTGTTCCTTGTACTTTTCTGAAAACTTCTCCTCAACCAAAGTTTAATTCTAAAGTGGAAGAAGGTTTCTTTCTGGGATATAAACCGGGAACTCCCATTCGTCGGGTTTTCAATTCGCAGACAGGTAGAGTCGATCTTGGTACTAATGTCGTGATTGTAAGTTATAAACCTGCTACTCATGCTGGTTCTGAGTCAAGTTTTGCTTATGATAGTGTGTTTACTTCACTTAAGGGTCCAATCTCTTTTCCTGGTACTCCTATTGATGAAAATGTTGATATTATTAGAGATCACTTGAATTATGATTCTGAGGTTACTCCTGTTGCACCTATTACTGCTGATGTACCACCACCCAGAGTTGTTCCTACAACTGAGGTTGGTCAATCCAGTGGTTCAAGTGATCCAACTAATATTCCACTACCAGATGATGACCCGCTTGACTCATCTTCTTCTTCTTCTTCTGAACCTGATGGAGAGTCTCCCACCCAAATTGTTCCGAATATGGGTGATGATTTTCCATGTCACAAAACTCCTCAACATAGAGCAACTAAAGATCATCCAGTTGAAAATATTCTTGGTGAAGCTTCAGCATCTGTCCGAACTAGAAATCAGTTAAATAAGGAGATGACTAGCTTATTTTGTGAAGTGAAGGATACAGGTTTAATTACTGAATGTTTATACTCATGTTTTATTTCACAAGAAGAACCCAAGAATGTTAAGATAGCACTTCAAGATCCGTTTTGGGTTGAGGCTATGCAAGAAGAATTGGCCCAATTTGAAAAACTTGGAGTATGGGAATTAGTTGATGTGCCTAGAGGTATCGAACCAATTGGAACTCGTTGGGTATTTAAATGCAAACGAGATGACAAAGGGATTGTTACAAGAAATAAGGCACGTCTAGTTGTTCAGGGTTTTGCACAGCGAGAAGGTTATGACTACAATGAAACTTTTGCACCAGTTGCTCGGATTGAAGCTATAAGGCTATTTTTAGCTTATGCTAGTTTCAAAGGAATAAAGGTGTATCAGTTGGATGTGAAGAGTGCCTTCTTATATGGAGAAGTTAAGGAAGAAGTGTATGTTCGTCAACCACCGGGGTTTGAAGATCCAAATTATCCAAGAAGGGCATATCGACTGGATAAGGCTCTTTATGGATTACATCAAGCTCCAAGAGTGTGGTATGAGAAGTTGTCAACACATCTGTTGACAAATGGATTTACAAGAGGATCTATAGACAGCACATTGTTTATCAAATGGCAGAAGCAAGATTATATACTTGTGCAAGTTTATGTAGATGATATCATTTTTGGTTCATCTGACATTAAGATGTGCAAGGATTTTGAAATGAGTATGAAGAAGGAATTTGAAATGAGTGCTATGGGGGAATTAAAATTTTTCCTTGGACTGCAAGTTGATCAACGAAAGGATGGTTTCTTCATTCATCAGACTAAGTATGTCAATGACATCTTGGAAAGGTTTCAAATGTTAGAATCCAAGACTTATGGTACTCCTATTCAGTTGAATCATGGTCTAGGAGTTTCTAATTCTAATGATACACTTGTGGATGCTACTCATTATCGAGCAATCATAAAAAAAAAAAAAAAAAAAAAAAAAAAAAAAAAAAAAAAAAAAAAAAAAAAAAAAAAAAAAAAAAAAAAAAAAAAAAAAAAAAAAAAAAAAAAAAAAAAAAAAAAAAAAAAAAAAAAAAAAAAAAAAAAAAAAAAAAAAAAAAAAAAAAAAAAAAAAAAAAAAAAAAAAAAAAAAAAAAAAAAAAAAAAAAAAAAAAAAAAAAAAAAAAAAAAAAAAAAAAAAAAAAAAAAAAAAAAAAAAAAAAAAAAAAAAAAAAAAAAAAAAAAAAAAAAAAAAAAAAAAAAAAAAAAAAAAAAAAAAAAAAAAAAAAAAAAAAAAAAAAAAAAAAAAAAAAAAAAAAAAAAAAAAAAAAAAAAAAAAAAAAAAAAAAAAAAAAAAAAAAAAAAAAAAAAAAAAAAAAAAAAAAAAAAAAAAAAAAAAAAAAAAAAAAAAAAAAAAAAAAAAAAAAAAAAAAAAAAAAAAAAAAAAAAAAAAAAAAAAAAAAAAAAAAAAAAAAAAAAAAAAAAAAAAAAAAAAAAATAAAAAAAAAACTTTAAAAGTAAGTTAAGTGATAAAAATAAGAAACTATAAAAATATACAATCGTAAAAAAAAAAAAAAAAAAAAAAAAAAAAAAAATAAAAAAAAAAAAAAAAAAAAAAAAAAAAAAAAAAAAAAAAAAAAAAAAAAAAAAAAAAAAAAAAAAAAAAAAAAAAGAAAAATGAGAAAAACAAAAAGAAAATAATAGAGTTTTAAGTTGATGCTCTAACGATTAGAAGTGAGGATATTTTAGCTTTTAAGCTTGCTTAATTGTAATATAACTGCTTAGTTCAGTGACTACTTCTAAGGATGTATCGGTAGACACAAAGTACCGAAGGTTTCCCTGAATATTAATTGTTCAATAACCGTATTTGTGGGTAACATGTCAGCATATGGCCTTGAATATGGACTTTTCAAGTGAATTGTGCCATCCTTAAAACTTGAGAAAGATTTAGCATTTGGTTTGCGATTGGATGTGTTTGTAAACCATAGGGGGGATTCGCATGCATTCGTGTATGTCAATCTAAACAGAACAAAATGGGTTTTAGCTTCTAAAGCAACTATTAAAACCATCATGATCTCGATTGGCTAAAACAAAGTACCGAAGGTTTCCCTGAATATTAATTGTTCAATAACCGTATTTGTGGGTAACATGTCAGCATATGGCCTTGAATATGGACTTTTCAAGTGAATTGTGCCATCCTTAAAACTTGAGAAAGATTTAGCATTTGGTTTGCGATTGGATGTGTTTGTAAACCATAGGGGGGATTCGCATGCATTCGTGTATGTCAATCTAAACAGAACAAAATGGGTTTTAGCTTCTAAAGCAACTATTAAAACCATCATGATCTCGATTGGCTAAAACAAAGTACCGAAGGTTTCCCTGAATATTAATTGTTCAATAACCGTATTTGTGGGTAACATGTCAGCATATGGCCTTGAATATGGACTTTTCAAGTGAATTGTGCCATCCTTAAAACTTGAGAAAGATTTAGCATTTGGTTTGCGATTGGATGTGTTTGTAAACCATAGGGGGGATTCGCATGCATTCGTGTATGTCAATCTAAACAGAACAAAATGGGTTTTAGCTTCTAAAGCAACTATTAAAACCATCATGATCTCGATTGGCTAAAACAAAGTACCGAAGGTTTCCCTGAATATTAATTGTTCAATAACCGTATTTGTGGGTAACATGTCAGCATATGGCCTTGAATATGGACTTTTCAAGTGAATTGTGCCATCCTTAAAACTTGAGAAAGATTTAGCATTTGGTTTGCGATTGGATGTGTTTGTAAACCATAGGGGGGATTCGCATGCATTCGTGTATGTCAATCTAAACAGAACAAAATGGGTTTTAGCTTCTAAAGCAACTATTAAAACCATCATGATCTCGATTGGCTAAAACAAAGTACCGAAGGTTTCCCTGAATATTAATTGTTCAATAACCGTATTTGTGGGTAACATGTCAGCATATGGCCTTGAATATGGACTTTTCAAGTGAATTGTGCCATCCTTAAAACTTGAGAAAGATTTAGCATTTGGTTTGCGATTGGATGTGTTTGTAAACCATAGGGGGGATTCGCATGCATTCGTGTATGTCAATCTAAACAGAACAAAATGGGTTTTAGCTTCTAAAGCAACTATTAAAACCATCATGATCTCGATTGGCTAAAACAAAGTACCGAAGAATAAAGAAATAATGAAGAATAGTCAAGAAATATCATCGAAAATTCCGAAGTATCAAATTGCTGCACATCAATGAAGTTAATTTCAAAGAAGCAATGAAGAATAGCCAATTCGAATCATGCACTATACATCAAATGTGTTTGTTCTGACCCTTGATCGTAAGATCATTAACCATGGTGACTTCAAAGTTGTAACGCTTATAAACACATCTGGTTAAGGACTTTAATGCTCTGTCGATCTTAAGTGTATGTTTGACTGTGGGATACACATTTACATTAATAATAATGTGACATGAGTAACTTACTAGGTTACATGGTGACTGTCCTTGGCTCAAGTAATACGAAAGTGTCACAAACCAAAGGAAACTGGAAGTACCGAGTGTTTAAGAGGACAACTATACCGGTAATCGTTGTCGAGTCACTGTTCATAACTAATAATAAGAGAACTATTTCTCACCTGCAGGCTTATGTAATTGCTAATCTGATCTAATCCGCAGAAACTTAGAATTTCTTGTAAATAAATAATGAGGTTTAAATTTAAAGTTTATTTTGTCTTTTAAATTTTCATTTTTGTATTTCAATCTTATGTGTCAAGTAGTTGTGTCAAAACTAGTTCTTATTGCACGAGAGAGTTAATAATCATCTAATGATTCTATTGTTCAGCTATATGGTCCTTAACTGGATTATATGAGTTTTTATTGCTTGAAGTATTACGTTAAAAGATTGTTTTCTGATATGGACATTAATTTGTTTAAGTTTAAGAAAATGATCTTTCTGAATTTTGTTGCTTTGGAAAAGTCAAAATATAGTCAAGATTAGTTTGATATATTTTTGAGATTTCAATTTTTTTTGGTGAAAAGATATGCTTGACAATGATTCTTGACTGACCATAGGTTTTCATTTCGATATTTTCTTTGCATGCTTAAAATAATGTTATCTGTTGATATTGATGCATTGATGAGTTTTCTTTAAGTGTGCAGGACTTTCGATATTGGAATTGTGTGTTTTTCCAAAGTTGTTAAAAAGTATCTTATCTGGTATCATTAGTTAAGGGGGAGTTTGATTTTGCAGGCTTTCGATTGCTAATGATTATCGGTGAATGAATTGAGTCCAAATCAAGTCCTGGTATCGATGTTTTAAAATGTCCGTTACTTCATGGTTTTATACATCACATTAACTTGTTGTGTAAGATTACCAAAGTTTATGTAATGGTTTTTCAGTTGATACAGGTATATCGTACAGTCAAGATTATCAGGTTTGATTGTTAAAATTTTATCTGCTAATGATGACTTGATTTTCAGGGGGTTCAATCATTGAGTTTTCATACAGGTTATCTCTATCCTGTGTGTGTTGGCTGGTTATTCAGGTTTGATGGTAAAGGGTATGAAAATTCTCTAAGTGTTGTTTGAAAATGTGTTTGATTGTACAGGTAACACGCGTTTGGAGTTTTCCTTCACGTGTTTGGATTTGACCACGCGTTTGGAGTTTTCCTTCACGTGTTTGGATTTGACCACGCGTTTGGAGTTTTCCTTCACGTGTTTGGATTTGACCACGCGTTTGGAGTTTTCCTTCACGTGTTTGGATTTGACCACGCGTTTGGAGTTTTCCTTCACGTGTTTGGATTTGACCACGCGTTTGGAGTTTTCCTTCACGTGTTTGGATTTGACCACGCGTTTGGAGTTTTCCTTCACGTGTTTGGATTTGACCACGCGTTTGGAGTTTTCCTTCACGTGTTTGGATTTGACCACGCGTTTGGAGTTTTCCTTCACGTGTTTGGATTTGACCACGCGTTTGGAGTTTTCCTTCACGTGTTTGGATTTGACCACGCGTTTGGAGTTTTCCTTCACGTGTTTGGATTTACCACGCGTTTGGAGTTTTCCTTCACGTGTTTGGATTTACCACGCGTTTGGAGTTTTCCTTCACGTGTTTGGATTTACCACGCGTTTGGAGTTTTCCTTCACGTGTTTGGATTTACCACGCGTTTGGAGTTTTCCTTCACGTGTTTGGATTTACCACGCGTTTGGAGTTTTCCTTCACGTGTTTGGATTTACCACGCGTTTGGAGTTTTCCTTCACGTGTTTGGATTTACCACGCGTTTGGAGTTTTCCTTCACGTGTTTGGATTTACCACGCGTTTGGAGTTTTCCTTCACGTGTTTGGATTTGACCACGCGTTTGGAGTTTTCCTTCACGTGTTTGGATTTGACCACGCGTTTGGAGTTTTCCTTCACGTGTTTGGATTTGACCACGCGTTTGGGTGACTAACGTGTTTACAACCAGATTCAAAAATTTCCTAAGTTTTATTGTGCAGATTTATTATTGCTAAATTTTTGTTATTGCACTATTGTTTTTGCTTTACAGAAATGGCAGGAAATCCGAGAAATTTTTTCTCCACTCACAATCAGTTGATTGATTTGTCAAGAGATCGCAGAAATGTGGAGTTTCATGGGTTGCTTCAGTATTTGGAACGATCACGTATTCATTTCGTGATCACTCACAATCCAGTCTTATATCAAGGTTATCTGCATCACTTTTGGAACAATGCGTCTGTAAGGGTGGTTCAAGCGCAGCCAGCACAAGGTGATAGACCTGCTGTCCCTCGGACTGTTAGGTTTCAGACCACTGTGGCTAATCAGACTTTTTCTTTCTCTGCTGCTGATTTGAGAGAGATATTACATTTGGGGACTGTTGAGGAAGAGAATGGTCCGATAGAGTTTGAAGAAACCTTGGTCAGAGGATGTTTTGGAAGGATGGGTCATGCTACGCCTGGTGCTAAATGGCCGATTGCGAAGGCAGGTTTTTATGGCCAATGGAGGTTTTTGGCGCATGTTTTGATTGTGGCGATTAGTAATCGTCATGCAGGGTTCGATCAGTTAAATAAACAAGTCGGTTCGCAGATGGTGGCTTTGACTTTGAATAGGCCATATTCATTCTCGAACTATTTTTTTGATATTTTGAAGACCCAAATTACTCAGACTGGGGCGCAGAGGTTTATGATGTTGCCAAGGATAACGATGGCAATCATTAATCACTTTGTACAGAATCTGCCAGTCTTGGAGGATATATATGACATTGTTTCTCCACCAACTCGGATTTGGTCAATGATGTTGAAGATTAAGGAGAGTTATCCAAATCCACAGAATGTGCCATTGTTTGGACATTTGATCAATCCAAACTATAGAGCTCCGGCTGTTGGATGGGAAGATGAAGATGCGGTCGAAGGAGGAGGAAATAATGATGCACCACCTCCACCACCACCACCACGACCTCAAGTTCAAGTTCAAAGTCAGGCTCACCACCACCACCACCACCACCACCACCACCACCACCACCACCACCACCACCACCACCACCACCACCACCACCACCACCACCACCACCACCACCACCACCACCACCACCACCACCACCACCACCACCACCACCACCACCACCACCACCACCACCACCACCACCACCACCACCACCACCACCACCACCACCACCACCACCACCACCACCACCACCACCACCACCACCACCACCACCACCACCACCACCACCACCACCACCACCACCACCACCACCACCACCACCACCACCACCACCACCACCACCACCACCACCACCACCACCACCACCACCACCACCACCACCACCACCACCACCACCACCACCACCACCACCACCACCACCACCACCACCACCACCACCACCACCACCACCACCACCACCACCACCACCACCACCACCACCACCACCACCACCACCACCACCACCACCACCACCACCACCACCACCACCACCACCACCACCACCACCACCACCACCACCACCACCACCACCACCACCACCACCACCACCACCACCACCACCACCACCACCACCACCACCACCACCACCACCACCACCACCACCACCACCACCACCACCACCACCACCACCACCACCACCACCACCACCACCACCACCACCACCACCACCACCACCACCACCACCACCACCACCACCACCACCACCACCACCACCACCACCACCACCACCACCACCACCACCACCACCACCACCACCACCACCACCACCACCACCACCACCACCACCACCACCACCACCACCACCACCACCACCACCACCACCACCACCACCGCCATCACCACCACTTGTCACCACTACCACCTACCACCACCACTTGTCACCACCACCAGCTTATACACCACCTCCACCACCACCACCACGACCTCAAGTTCAAGTTCCACGTGTGGTTCCACGTCGACGACAAGCTCAACGACGGGTTCGTCCACGAGTTCATCCTCAGGTAGCACCACAGGCTCAGCCTGAAGTTAGGCAAGTACAAGCTGCTGATGAAGATGATGATGAGGATGCGAATGCTGATGGTGAGCCAAGAACTGAAGCTCAAGCAGAAGCATCGACTCAGGGGGAGACACCAAGACAAACAGAGTCAGAGATTGCTGGTACAGCTGGTGCTAGTACGTCTGGGACTCAGAAAGAGGTTGCTCCGGATGTAGTTCTTGATGATGATTCCAATTCAGGTAACTCAAATTCTGATCCTACTACCAATAAGTCTTCAGAGTCAGAGTTGCACCCATTATAGTGCATAGACTAGAGAAGAGATTGGGATATGATTCACAAGCTCATTTGAGAGCTATGGCAGATTTTATGGATCCTGATGATTATTATGATCCAGGATCATATAAGGATCAAATAAAAGAGCAGTTAGGGTTAACTTGTACATCTTCAGAGTCAGAGTTGCACCCATTAATAGTGCATAGACTAGAGAAGAGATTGGGATATGATTCACAAGCTCATTTGAGAGCTATGGCAGATTTTATGGATCCTGATGATTATTATGATCCAGGATCATATAAGGATCAAATAAAAGAGCAGTTAGGGTTAACTTGTACATCTTCAGAGTCAGAGTTGCACCCATTAATAGTGCATAGACTAGAGAAGAGATTGGGATATGATTCACAAGCTCATTTGAGAGCTATGGCAGATTTTATGGATCCTGATGATTATTATGATCCAGGATCATATAAGGATCAAATAAAAGAGCAGTTAGGGTTAACTTGTACATCTTCAGAGTCAGAGTTGCACCCATTAATAGTGCATAGACTAGAGAAGAGATTGGGATATGATTCACAAGCTCATTTGAGAGCTATGGCAGATTTTATGGATCCTGATGATTATTATGATCCAGGATCATATAAGGATCAAATAAAAGAGCAGTTAGGGTTAACTTGTACATCTTCAGAGTCATCGGATTCGGATTCAGATTTTGATTTTGAACCTTAAGAGATTAATGATTTGTGTACTTTAGATGTAAATAAGATAAAAATTATAAGATAAATATTGGTGTATTCAATTGTTACATTATATTTATGATATAGTTTATTTTACTTATGCTATCTTTTATGTCTTAATGTTGTTTGTCTTTGCATATTTGAAATATTTGAATTTTTAAATTTCAGATAAGCTTCAAAAGATAGATGCAGGTACATCTGAGGTTCGAAATGATGATTCTGAAAATGATGAAAGTTTGGAGGAAGGTGAAATGAATCCTGATTTGGACTGGGCTAATGTTCTTCAAGATGATGATTTTGTGCAACAACAAGTTCCAGATGATCAACAAGAGGTTCAAGCTGAACGAGTTTTTATTCCAAGTTCAAGAACTCTACACTTTACGGTTTTTACCAAAGTTGGAGATGATGAAGATGGAATTACTCTAAGCTGGAATATTGAAGATTCTAAGGAATTTGATGTGACAGAGTATCCAGTGCCAAGTAGGGATGAAGATCACCTACATCAAATTGATAGAAAGATACCGGCAAGAGGATTTGTAGGAGAAGGTATGAAACCATCTGTCTTTTGGGATTTTGTTAGTGATCGAGATGCTCATACGTATGTTACTACTATTTTGAGTTGGTTTTTCGATGATGAGCTGAAATTGTTTGTTATTAAAAGAGATGATGGTTGTCAGTACTTAAAGCCTTTGAAAAGATATTTTAAAAGCCTTAGTGAATCTGATTTAATGGATTTAGGAAGGAAAAGGCTTGTTAATCCTAGCGGTAATGGTTATGCAAATTTCTTTAGTGGAAAGTTACAAGAAGATTATAGGAAAAGATTCTATGACGATTTTGATAAACTCGTGCTACAGTAACACGAGTTTGACTAAACTCGTGCTACAGTAACACGAGTTTGACTAAACTCGTGCTACAGTAACACGAGTTTGACTAAACTCGTGCTACAGTAACACGAGTTTGACTAAACTCGTGCTACAGTAACACGAGTTTGACTAAACACGTGCTACAGTAACACGAGTTTGACTAAACTCGTGCTACAGTAACACGAGTTTGACTAAACTCGTGCTACAGTAACACGAGTTTGACTAAACACGTGCTACAGTAACACGAGTTTGACTAAACTCGTGCTACAGTAACACGAGTTTGACTAAACTCGTGCTACAGTAACACGAGTTTGACTAAACTCGTGCTACAGTAACACGAGTTTGACTAAACTCGTGCTACAGTAACACGAGTTTGACTAAACTCGTGCTACAGTAACACGAGTTTGACTAAACTCGTGCTACAGTAACACGAGTTTGACTAAACTCGTGCTACAGTAACACGAGTTTGACTAAACTCGTGCTACAGTAACACGAGTTTGACTAAACTCGTGCTACAGTAACACGAGTTTGACTAAACTCGTGCTACAGTAACACGAGTTTGACTAAACTCGTGCTACAGTAACACGAGTTTGACTAAACACGTGCTACAGTAACACGAGTTTGACTAAACTCGTGCTACAGTAACACGAGTTTGACTAAACTCGTGCTACAGTAACACGAGTTTGACTAAACTCGTGCTACAGTAACACGAGTTTGACTAAACTCGTGCTACAGTAACACGAGTTTGACTAAACTCGTGCTACAGTAACACGAGTTTGACTAAACACGTGCTACAGTAACACGAGTTTGACTAAACTCGTGCTACAGTAACACGAGTTTGACTAAACTCGTGCTACAGTAACACGAGTTTGACTAAACACGTGCTACAGTAACACGAGTTTGACTAAACTCGTGCTACAGTAACACGAGTTTGACTAAACTCGTGCTACAGTAACACGAGTTTGACTAAACTCGTGCTACAGTAACACGAGTTTGACTAAACTCGTGCTACAGTAACACGAGTTTGACTAAACTCGTGCTACAGTAACACGAGTTTGACTAAACTCGTGCTACAGTAACACGAGTTTGACTAAACTCGTGCTACAGTAACACGAGTTTGACTAAACTCGTGCTACAGTAACACGAGTTTGACTAAACTCGTGCTACAGTAACACGAGTTTGACTAAACTCGTGCTACAGTAACACGAGTTTGACTAAACTCGTGCTACAGTAACACGAGTTTGACTAAACTCGTGCTACAGTAACACGAGTTTGACTAAACTCGTGCTACAGTAACACGAGTTTGACTAAACTCGTGCTACAGTAACACGAGTTTGACTAAACTCGTGCTACAGTAACACGAGTTTGACTAAACTCGTGCTACAGTAACACGAGTTTGACTAAACTCGTGCTACAGTAACACGAGTTTGACTAAACTCGTGCTACAGTAACACGAGTTTGACTAAACTCGTGCTACAGTAACACGAGTTTGACTAAACACGTGCTACAGTAACACGAGTTTACTAAACTCGTGCTACAGTAACACGAGTTTGACTAAACTCGTGCTACAGTAACACGAGTTTGACTAAACTCGTGCTACAGTAACACGAGTTTGACTAAACTCGTGCTACAGTAACACGAGTTTGACTAAACTCGTGCTACAGTAACACGAGTTTGACTAAACTCGTGCTACAGTAACACGAGTTTGACTAAACTCGTGCTACAGTAACACGAGTTTGACTAAACTCGTGCTACAGTAACACGAGTTTGACTAAACTCGTGCTACAGTAACACGAGTTTGACTAAACTCGTGCTACAGTAACACGAGTTTGACTAAACTCGTGCTACAGTAACACGAGTTTGACTAAACACGTGCTACAGTAACACGAGTTTGACTAAACTCGTGCTACAGTAACACGAGTTTGACTAAACTCGTGCTACAGTAACACGAGTTTGACTAAACTCGTGCTACAGTAACACGAGTTTGACTAAACACGTGCTACAGTAACACGAGTTTGACTAAACTCGTGCTACAGTAACACGAGTTTGACTAAACTCGTGCTACAGTAACACGAGTTTGACTAAACACGTGCTACAGTAACACGAGTTTGACTAAACTCGTGCTACAGTAACACGAGTTTGACTAAACTCGTGCTACAGTAACACGAGTTTGACTAAACTCGTGCTACAGTAACACGAGTTTGACTAAACACGTGCTACAGTAACACGAGTTTGACTAAACTCGTGCTACAGTAACACGAGTTTGACTAAACTCGTGCTACAGTAACACGAGTTTGACTAAACTCGTGCTACAGTAACACGAGTTTGACTAAACTCGTGCTACAGTAACACGAGTTTGACTAAACTCGTGCTACAGTAACACGAGTTTGACTAAACTCGTGCTACAGTAACACGAGTTTGACTAAACTCGTGCTACAGTAACACGAGTTTGACTAAACTCGTGCTACAGTAACACGAGTTTGACTAAACTCGTGCTACAGTAACACGAGTTTGACTAAACTCGTGCTACAGTAACACGAGTTTGACTAAACTCGTGCTACAGTAACACGAGTTTGACTAAACTCGTGCTACAGTAACACGAGTTTGACTAAACTCGTGCTACAGTAACACGAGTTTGACTAAACTCGTGCTACAGTAACACGAGTTTGACTAAACTCGTGCTACAGTAACACGAGTTTGACTAAACTCGTGCTACAGTAACACGAGTTTGACTAAACTCGTGCTACAGTAACACGAGTTTGACTAAACTCGTGCTACAGTAACACGAGTTTGACTAAACTCGTGCTACAGTAACACGAGTTTGACTAAACACGTGCTACAGTAACACGAGTTTGACTAAACTCGTGCTACAGTAACACGAGTTTGACTAAACTCGTGCTACAGTAACACGAGTTTGACTAAACTCGTGCTACAGTAACACGAGTTTGTCTAAATACGTGGTCAACACGTGTTTACGTATAAAACACGCGTTTACTAATGGGCTTTGGGCTTTAAGGTATACGGTCCATAATTAGCACGCGTTTAAGAACAGTAAGTATAAATACTCACACTTAATACGTAATTAACGACAATTAATTAAGAGATTACGACTAAACTCTGTCGAATTAGCAAACCCGCGCGCGTTTAAGGTCTTAGGTTGTATTAACAACGAAAGACGATAATTTAATTAACCAAATAGGTTATCACGAGAGGATTCCGCACTCTCGTCATAACTATAAGCGTTCTCGTGTACGATCAGTCCACAAGGACCTACAAGGGGTTCGTATGGAATTCGTTTAATCAAAGTGTAAAAGTTAGTTGCTGGTCTGCACCCCTGGTGCGACGCACCAAAGGGCTGGTGCGGCGCACCCATTATGGATATGAAGTTTCTGGAGAGTTGGTGCGACGCACAAGGTGGGAGGTGCGGCGCACCACTGGCCAGTTTTGTTTTTGGTACACCCCGATATGCGACGCACCAAGGGCTGGTGCGGCGCACCTGTCTTTAATCTAAACTCCCTGGAGGATTTGTGCGACGCACCAAAGGGTAGGTGCGGCGCACCCTTAATCTAAATTCCCTGGAAGATTGGTGCGACGCACCACATGGAAAGTGCGGCGCACCATATGCCCAGATTTCACAAAATGTGTCGTTTAGCTTATCTTTCGATCTTATACTTGTTCTAGGTTATTGGAGACACCTAGTCATCGTTGTATTGTGCTTGTAGCTTGTTGTTAAACCGTATCGAGGTAAGATACACTACTTTTGTCACGCTGAGGGTTCAACAAGCAAAGGTTTCATACTTATAACTTCCTTAACGGTAACTTATGATATGTGGGTATTTCGGGTTACACGGGAGGCATTATGGGATATGTAGTTGACCATGAGACCTGAAATGCAGACCTTAATGTAGTGAAATGAAGTATTGTTCAATGTAGGGTGTTGTTATGCAGTTTATGTAGATTTATGAAGTGTCTTATTATGTGTGAAATGTAGAAATGAAGTTGTTGTGGGACATATGCATACTACATGGCTTGTACACCTAGCTCACTAGACTTGGTAGGTTGCCATGTCACTTGCACGTTTAAGGGCCCAAACGAAATGAAGGAAATGTGTGATTATGTTTAGGTTATGTGTGTTTCCTAAACCATTATGTGTGGGATCGAGCTCGTAAATATAATGCAGGGAAAGTGTTAAGCTTAACCCGTACAAGTCTTAGCCGGACGAGTACGTTGACGTAGTTGTTGCTTGGGTGGCTCCTTGCAACATGGTCTTTATAATGGAGGGCGAGTAATACGAGGGGTTTGACCAACCTCCACATACGGATTACTCTTGGATTGGCTTGCCATTCCTTAACGACGTACGATGATTAGTCTTTTGGTTGACCATCTAGTCGGGTGTGATGCAGGGCACACTTATATGCAGATAATGAAGATATGTGTGACAATGTGAGAACAAATGCAGGATAGGCACACTTAGGATGATTATCCTAATTGAATTGAAGTTGATATGCAGTTATGTGTGTTGTGTGTCGTGCCTAATGAGTTTGTCTATTAATGAAGAAATGTTTTAATTTGGACAAATGCTTTTAAATTAAGTGTGATCTTACTTAGCTATTCTTATAGCTAACACTTGTTTCTTTAATGTGGTTGTTCCCTCAGGTTTAGCTTGATGGGCTAGTGACGCAGGACTTGAGCTTGGGTAGATGCAATGAAGGAGCCTTAGCTACCCATAGTTGCTTATTATGGAGACTTTTGAATACATTTCGTTTTGATGTCGAATTTATGTAATAATGTGTGAACGGTTGTTTAATGTTGGGCAACCGTTGGGTTTTCATTTGAACTAATGTTTGATATGGCATGTAACACCAACTAAACGCAGAAACCGAAATGTTTTTTTATCGGTTTTGACTTTACGGTCTTTACTTCCGCAATTTAACACCGTTAGGTGAAAGATTTTTGAAAACCCATATTTTTAAACGTCGGGTGTTAACGACGCCCTTCCAAGGTGACACTTTCAAAAGTACAAAATCACCAACTTCAAACTCCAACGGTCTCTGCCTCACATCGGCATACTTCTTTTGACGCTCACGGGCCAATTGCAACTTCTCCTTAATTTGAGATATTACTTTAGTCGTTTCAATCACAATTTCTGGCTCGATGAGTTGACTCTCTCCAATTTCCGCCCAAGCTAGAGGAGAACGACATATCCTACCATATAATGCTTTAAAGGGTGCCATTTGAATGGTAGCGTGATAACTATTGTTGTATGAAAACTCGACTAGCGGCAAATGGTCCTCCCAACTTCCACCAAAATCAATCGCACATGCCCTCAACATGTCTTCAAGTGTTTGAATGGTTCTCTCGGTTTGTCCATCCGTTTGAGGATGAAACGTCGTGCTCATGTCGAGTCGAGTACCCATGGCTTTTTGAAAGGCTTTGATGTGCTAAATCGAGTTTAAAATTTAAAACTAGAAATACCTTGAAACTCACTACTACGCACTATCGGGCAGTGGACCCGATCGTATGCAGTATAGTTAAAAAGTAAGTCCAGGTTCGTTCACGGGGATTGGTTTGAATCAATTGTTTAACAAAGTAGTTTGGAAAAAGGGTGGAACGCTTTGAATCTCTCTTTGACAATTAACTTAAAATAACTTAAAAGACAAACGCGTAAAGGTAAAGGTAAAACTGCAAACAATAATAGTAAAGATCATCCACCTTAACTTCGCTAGACTTCAAACATGATTGCATTCAATTAAGACCAAATTCATTTAGAGTTGACAAGATAATCGTGAAAGGATAAAATGCTCGCGTGGTACCACCAACCGCTCACAAAACACCCAAACAACTAAGTTGCTAGTTTAATTACCCAAGCCGGTACCACCAATGCCTAGACAACCTTACCAACAATTAGTTTACTTGATTATCACATTACCAATCGAGCCTATGTGAATTAAAACGTGGTACCACCAACCGCTTCTAAACACGTTGACAAAATTATTCCTTTTATTAAAATGACATTCACTATCACACCATGAACTATTGATAATTGCTCATAGACAAGCAACCGTTTGAAAATCACATATGTATCCAACTAGTACCACTAACGAAGAACACACATGCCACCAATATCATAATAATAAATATAAAGGAATAAAATCATCAAGATCTCGACACAACGATAATTGAAATCAACTCTTTGAATTAAAACATCTAGCAATCACATCATTCGTCTAGTTACATCAAGGTGGATGATTGAATATTAGCCACTCATAATTAAATTGAAATAACAATCAAAGTAAAGGAAGAACATGATGTACCAATTGTTTGAGGAATAGAAATTGCAAGACAATAAAATAGATACGATCTAAGTGGGTGCACGTGAATCTTCAATGAATCGGAAGATGTTGAAATCTTGAATTGATCCTTGAAGGTGTTCCTTGAAGTGCAGCTCTTAGAAAGAAGATTTGATAATTTGGGAAATTAGGTTTCAAAAACTATTTATACCCCCCTTTAATCTGATGCAAAAACTGCCAAAAACCTTTCAGTCTCGCACTCTCACTGCGGCGCAGTGGGCAAATGCACATCCCACTGCGTCGCAGTGCAAATATACTGGTCGTGATGCACCCTTTCCACTAGCTGACTGCGGCGCAGTGGGCCTGTTCACCACCACTGCGTCGCAGTACAATATTACTGGACTGGAGTTGCCTTACAACATAGATGACTGCGGCGCAGTGGACTTGTTCACCACCACTGCGTCGCAGTACAATATTACTGGACTGGAGTTGCCTTACAACATAGATGACTGCGGCGCAGTGGACTTGTTCACCACCACTGCGTCGCAGTACAAAAGTACTGAACCGAAGGCTTCACATCAACTTATGAAAACTTGCATATCTTTTCTATCTCTTTTCACTCTCGAACTCTCCAATCAACTACCTGACCTCAAAATTACTCGAAATTGCGCCAAACGGACACGTCACCTGTTTAGAAACCTGAAACCACTAACAAAACCCATAAACGCGCCAAATGCCAGCAAAATCGACTAAAAACATATAATAAAAAGGCCAATAACGATGTGGGCGATGGGTATAAATTGGTCACATCAGGCTTCCCAAAATTTTGATTTAAAACGGCATCTCTATCCGAAATGATAGAAATCGGCACTCCATGCTTAGATATTATTTCCTTGATGTACAATCGAACCAAAGTGTCAAATTTATCGGTCTCACGAATAGCTAAAAAGTGAGCCGACTTCGTTAACCGATCTACTATCACCCAAATCGTGTCACGGCCGCTTCTCGTCTTCGGTAGTTTAGTAATGAAGTCCATTGAAATATGTTCCCACTTCCATTCGGGCATTACCGGTTGCACCAACAAACCGGGTGGCTTCTTGTGATCGGCCTTAACTTGTAAGCAAGTAAGACACTCACTCACATACTTAGCCACATCACGCTTCATGCCTGGCCACCAATACAAGTCTTTCAAATCAAAGTACATCTTATCCGACCCGGGATGGACCGAATAAGGCGATTGATGAGCTTCATTCAATATAAGCGTTCTTAAGTCGCCGAAAATAGGAACCCAAAGTCTTTCAACCATGTATAGTCCATTATCATTCTTTCGGTTGAATTGTTGTTCCATGCCATCTAGGTTTTCGTCTCCAAAGTTTTCCGGTAGGGTGGCTTGAATTTGGGCTTCAATAATCCGATCACGAATATTTGGCCCTACCGTGAAGCTCATAGCTCTAGCCCGTCTCGGTTTCACTCTCTCCTTTCGGCTCAAGGCATCGGCTACTACATTTGCCTTGCCCGGGTGATAACGGATGTCACAATCATAATCACTAAATAGTTCTAACCAACGCCTTTGCCTCATGTTCAATTCACTTTGGTTAAAGATGTGTTGGAGACTTTTGTGATCGGTATAAATCACACATTTGGTGCCATAGAGATAATGCCTCCAACACTTCAAAGCAAACACAACCGCTCCCAATTCCAAATCATGTGTCGGGTAGTTCTTCTCATGCACTTTCAATTGACGAGAGGCATAAGCAATAACCTTACCCCTTTGCATAAGAACACAACCCAACCCTTGCCCCGAGGCATC
>CM067172.1:76671838-76705658 GCA_034093135.1 Erigeron breviscapus | reverse complement strand
GTAGGCTCTGTTAGATCCATATTTCAAGAATTTGGCTAAGGTTGAGAGGGAGCCATCTGCTCAACATATTACCAAAATGGAATTTGAGTTTGAAAGAAGAGAAACTACTAAGGAAGATGTACGTGAGTTGATTTATAGAGAGATTCTTGAATACCATCCCAATATGCTTAAAGAGTTCTTGGATGGAGCTGAACCAACAGGCTTCATGTATCCAAGGTGCCATTTTTATCTGGAACTATTACATTATCTTTTTTATATTATACTGTTGTTTGATAAATTAATTACATGATTAAGTTTTAGGATTATAAGTGAACCGCCAAGCTGATTGAAAAATAACTTTAGGTCCTCCAAATTTTGAAATAAGATCAATGTTTCAATCATATATTGTACACTATATTTATAAGGGTAAATTACAAAGATGGTACCTGACGAATACACCAGATTACACAATTCATACCTATTTTCACAAAATTACCCAAGACATACCCATGGTTTGCGATTTTGCACAATTGTCATACATACATCTAACGAACACTGACGGATCGTTAAGTTTGGTCATGTGCCAGTCACATGAAGGGGTATACTCGTCTTTCTGCCCTACCTTGTTATTTCTTCCCCATTTGTACCTAAAAAACCATTTATACAACCATTTTCATACCCACATAAACCCTAAAACTAAAAAAATCCTACCAACCCAAAAAATTCCGATCGGCCACCATCACCACCACCAAACTCCAGCCACCATCACAACCACTAATGTCGGGTCACCAACACCGCCGCCAAACTACGGCCACGCACCATCCCTCCATCTTAAGCTACAACCGCCGCACCTGCCACCAGCAAAACCTCCAATCCTCGCCCCCCTTTGACTCTCGCCGGAAAACAAGCGGACGCCGGAAAAGTAATAGTGATGTCGTCATTGTCGTCGGAAAATTGGATCCAACCATCACCATCAAGATTCCCCAGACCAACACCATCACTTTCCGGCTACCCTTACCACCCCGTCCAGATAGTGATTGATGATGTACCATCCCCCAAGACTAAGGCTGGGAAAATCCTGAGCATAACTGGAGCCTAATTAACCAATTAGGGTCCAGCCATAACCCTCAAAACTAGTCAAGACGTTTGAAGGACCTTACGAATTAGTCAACACTAACCTACAACATGCATGACGTATCATGGGGACTATAGCTCAGACATGTCAGAGTCTTTGTCTCCATTCGAGCAACCAGACAAAGTTTGTTACACTACGTTCCACACCGAATAACAGTCCTTTAGTCACCGACGTCATGCCGAGGGGACCAAATTCTAGATCCATCATTGGGCTCTATAAATACCCCTCACCAATCTTATTGGAAGACTAATGAAAAACACACATAAACACCCTCTCATAACACTTGGTGGCGTGAAGCAATACTGATACTTCACACCTATTGGGAACCGCCAGCAAGTCTAAACAATTCATTATCATTTTCAGACACAAGATTAAACCCTACTAATTTAAGTGTAACTTTACCCTTAAACAGTGATGATATGTGGTGTGATGGTTGGTGATTATAAAGGTGTTTCAGTCGACTTGTTTTTTTAAAGTTTTATATCGAAACTTGGTTTTGACATTTTGTAGTATGTAGATGAGTAGATCTTAGCTGTTTATGACCACCGCCAAGACTTTTTGACTTGTATGAGGTTTTATACATTATATATGTTTATAGATAAAAAAAAGTTTATGCCCATTGGTGTTCTGTATTTATGTGATTTAGGAGGGATTTAATATGAGTTTCAAAGGAAATTATTGATGATTATCTGTTTGTGTGTGTATGTGTAAGAGAGATGAAGATTTGATGATGAATTAGTTTTTGGGTTTTTGTGTGAAGAAGAAAGATCAAAAAATACTCAAAGAAAGTATATTGCTAATTTCGTAAAAACTGATACGTCAGCAGGTTATCAGGTCACATATTACTTTTTTCACTAATAAATAAAAGGTGTTTTCTAAAGAGTAAAACTTTTAAAGGATATTGTTAATTTCGTAAAATCGAGTAAAGTTCGTTTCTATTTCCTGCGGTTATCCCTTTATTAGATGAGAAACATAGATGAGAATGAAACAAAAATTAATAAATTTTTTATAAAAAAAATGTAAAAATAGAGTTTATTAAAAGATATGTCTGTATAATAAATAATTATAAAAATGGTACCTAAGCTTTGTTTGAAATTGCACTGGAAGTTGCATATGGGGTAAAACAGTCATTTACACATTCATGTGACCGGCACATGACCAAACTTAACGATCCGTCAGTGTCCGTTAGACGTAGGTATGTCAATTGTGCAAAATTGCAAACCATGGGTATGTCTCGGGTAATTATGTGCAAATAGGTATGAATTGTGTAATCTGGTGTATTCGTCAGGTACCATCTTTGTAATTTACCATAAGTAAAAGGTTTGCTGGTCAAGTAGTCAACCCTTTTTAAGCTGTACCAAAGAGGTACCTGTTCTGACACAAACATTGAAACATATATTGCCATCCAAACCCATTTTGTTCTGTTACCCAGACCGACTGCTCTTGCCCAAAACCGTGACAACGTAATATCTATTTGTAGCATATAAACCCACGTTTACTCATCTTTTATCTATGCTTTATGTTATGCTTGGCTTTTGCAAGAACACGCCTTAAATATCTTTTTTTATGAGTGGAAAACTTATTGGCTTGGGTGCTTAGGTTACTACTGGTTCTAGTCGGGGCAGGCAAGATTTCTAAGATGGGTCAAGTTGCGTTTGTGTTGACTTGACATGCCGATATTTTTTTTCCGAATCTTGATACCTTTACTAAGTATTGTTATAAATAACTACTATATGAGTGATGATTTTGTTTTGTTAATGTAAGAAACTAGGAGGTTGTTAAAAACTTGGGTATCCTTTGGTTGCCCTATAAAGGGGGGGGAGGACGGTCCCTGCGCTCCTTGCCTCGCCTCCGCTGGGGCTCGTCCTGTTCTGTCCGGTGGGCCCCGCGGCGCGCACGGGTGGGGGAGCGCACTAGCCCCGCGCCTGCCGCACGCCCGCGGGGGGGGGGGGGGGGGGGGGGGGCCGACTACCTTAGATACAACCAAACTTCAACGAGAGAGGCGGGTGGAAGAACGAAATAGTAAAAGGGGTTCCACCGCATCGACTGTTCAGGGCATAAACAAGTACAAAGTAGGGACTGCAAAACGTGTGGGGGCCCTACAGTGCAGCGTGGGCGGGGTCACAGAGAAGGTAGGCGGGCGACCGAAGACGAGAAAGAGGGGACCGCGTTCGTGGAGCAGGGGACAGTCATGCAGAGGGAGTCTCACGTTAGTGGGTAGGGTTGTGTGGCGTGTTGATGAAAAAGGAGACGAAGGAAGAGAAGGGTAAGAACAAGTAATAAAGGAGAGGCGGGCGAGATGTAGGGGAGGAGAGGGAAACGAGTAAGGACAGGGTAGGACCGAGCGGAGCGAGAGGAAAACGAGAGTGGGAAGATGGGAAAAAGGAGTGAGGGGATGGGATTGCTGACGGCTGAGTGCATGGCTAACCGGTAGGGGAGGGTTGGAAAGAGGAACGGACACGAACAGGGACATGAATTAAAGGGAAGTTAGGGGGTGAGGGGGATATAGGAAGGGGGACCCGGGAGTAGTCAAAGGAGCAGAGGAAAGGTCATAAGGGCGCGGGAGTCGACTGATTCAATGGATGGAGGGGAGAGGGGAAGGAATGCGGAAGGTGTAGAAAGTAGGGAGGGTCGGCGGGGATGGCGGGAGGATCGGAGGGTAACGGAAAGAGAGGGTCAAGGAGGTCGAGAGAAACGAAGGAGTGAGAAATGTATGTGACGAGTACGGGTACAGGGGCACGGTAGGTGGCGAGTGGCTATTGGGGGGGGTGGTGGGAGGACTACAGCCAGGAGGGGGCCTGGTGGGGAGAAGAGTGGGCAGAGGGACGCTAAGAAAGGGGGGGTCGGGGAGGGGAGTGGGAGTGGGGGAGATAGGGGGGAGGGAAGAGATGGAGGCTGGTAAGGGGGCGTAAACAAAGACCATTGACGGAGTGTGGGTGGGTGAAAGACGGATCGGGGGACGCGGGGATCGATCGCGGGGGGGTGGGAAGTAAGGGGGTGGGAATCGGGCGGGGGTGAGGGGGAAGGGTGGCGCCAGGTATGGGGTAGGGGGGGCTGCAAGGGCGGTTGGTTCGGGGGGAGGAGAAGGGGGTAGGTCGGAAGGTGAGGGCGGGAGTGGGTGGGGTGAGGTAACAGCGTAGGGGGGGCATGGCCCGGTACTGGAGCTCCCTTTCCTGATTCAATCATCAGCGCACCCTACCCAACCCCCTTCAGCTATTTTGAAGAAGGGGTATAGAACAGGGGCTGATTTGGGTGATGGAGAGTCTGTCTTGGAGTATTACACCAGGATCACGGGGGGAGAAACATGGACATACACAAGTGGTGTGTCAAAGATTAAGAATGTACGTTTGAGGTTGCTCCACCGGATGATTGTGACTTTCTTGGTACAACGTTCTACTCATTGGGAGAAGGCGTACCAGAATGATCTTTTGTTACTTAAGTTATTTTCTGAGGGTGCTCCATCAAGGTTTGCTTTGCCTCCTCTTGTACTTCTGGACCGTATGTGTAATCATTCTGATTCGAATCTGGTTTTGGGACATTTTATCACGGTCATTTATAAGAGGATGGGAGTCTTTACTTCTGATGATTGCCAGACTTATCTTTCATTACCAGTGCATCAGGAGGATTTTACGTTTAATGAGCTTTATAGGGCAAAGATTTTGAAGAAAAAGAAAGCAAATGAGCAGGAGCAGTTGTTAGATGATGAGGGTAAGATTGAAGGACCACCTCCTATACAGGGGGAGGATGAGGAGGCTGATTGTGACAACTCGTAATTAATTTACACCGGGTTAGTCCTAATCTCGATTAGACAGTCATTTGACGTGGAACTTATTAGACTTTTGGACTTTTGACTTAGTCAAATTAGACGTATCTTGATGACGTAGACTATTAGCTATCTAGACGAATGCCGAGTCTTTAAAAATAACTTTAAATAAATATTTAAAGGTTATGTCTTGTACAAGATAAATAGACTGTCTAGACTTAATTTTATAAAGTTCACTTTGACGAAACTTTATTGGCTTGTCTTGAATCTAAAAAAGAGACGAGGAAAAATACCTTTATTTTACATTTTAAACTTTTGGTCAAACGGTATTAAATCGTAAGCATTTTTCCAAATTTGGGGTATTTAAATGACCGAAAAGGAGCCACATAGGCCGGCCCCTTTGTTTGTGGCTGGGAATTAAGCAACAAACAAACAACAAAACACTTCCCTCCTTTTTCTTTCTTTGCCTGTCGACACAATACACACACCACACACACACAAAATTCACTACTTTATGCTCTAAATCATTTTGGCAAGGAGAAATCAAAGGGAAATCAAAGCAATTAATCATTCTTCCAATAATAATTAGGGTTTTGGCAAGGATCATAATCATCATTTATCTATTTTTCTTCCTATTTCTGAAGAACTCAAAATTTGGTAAGTAAACATTTTTTTTCTCAAACTTTTGATTTGATTTAAATTCATTTAAGGGTTTATTTCAGTTTGTAATTTGAATTAGAAGCCTTTGAATGTTATATGAAATTAGGGTTTTAGTTGACTAAATGAAGTTTTGATTTAAATTCATTTAAGGGTTTATTTCAGTTTGTAATTTGAATTAGAAGCCTTTGAATGTTATATGAAATTAGGGTTTTAGTTGACTAAATGAAGTTTTGATTTAGAATTTGGTCTTGAAATCAAAATGGTTGAAAACACAAATGATTTGGCGGAATGGTATGTTTCCAGGTCTTTTGAACATGTTAACACTTGTTAAAAATGAAAGGAATCGATTTGGAGTCGATATAGTTTGCTAAAAATGGTCATAAACCAGGTTTTTCACCCGGTCAGGTAGAACTCGCGCCGCGAGGTATTCTGCTCGCGCCGCGAGGTGTGTCGAATTTCGAACAGAACCTGCACTCAATCTGACTCGCGCCGCGAAACCTCCAGGTCGCGCCGCGAGGAACGTAGCAGGGTCGCGCCGCGAGAAACCCAGGTCGCGCCGCGAGGAACGTAGCAGGGTCGCGCCGCGAGAAACCCAGGTCGCGCCGCGATTTCTGGAACTGTTTGACGTTTCAGTTTTTGACATCTTGGACACTTGAACTTCGTTTGTACGAAATGGTACTTTGGACTACCTTTTAATAACAGTGTCAATGACATTAATATTTTGAGTCAAATAAAATGAAGGTTTGTAACACATTCTCGGTTAAGGCATTCTAGGGTTGATAGCTAAGTAGTTATACGTAGGATACTTGTCGTCGTGAGATTTGATCCTCACCATTGGTACTCTTATCCTAGGTTTTGGATAGACGTGGAGACTAGACTGCTCTTATTCTCGGACTACTCATACTTTAGCTCGTAGACTGCTAAGGTGAGTTTATGGCGCCCTTTTTCCTTTATTTTGGGCCTGAAAGCATGTACTGTATACACGACTACTTTGTAAATGATTTGTCTTTGTCCACGCCATGAGATTTGGTAAATGAAATCATTTGTCTTATATTTGCCATGAGACGGCTGTCTAAAAATGTGTATACATGTCTTATGAAAATCGATCTATATGTCTTGACTTGCCATGTTGTCGGCTGACTAAACTGTTCCTTGTGTTTTGACAAACTAAAATGATCCCCCCTCATGTAGTTATATTTAGGTTAGACTTCGGTCTGAACCGTCTTGTCATATTATTTAGGTTAGACTTCGGTCTGAACCGTCTTGTCATTATATTTAGGTTAGACTTCGGTCTGAACCGTCTTGTCATATTATTTAGGTTAGACTTCGGTCTGAACCGTCTTGTCATTATATTTAGGTTAGACTTCGGTCTGAACCGTCTTGTCATATTATTTAGGTTAGACTTCGGTCTGAACCGTCTGGTCATTATATTTAGGTTAGACTTCGGTCTGAACCGTCTTGTCATTATATTTAGGTTAGACTTCGGTCTGAACCGTCTTGTCATTATTTAGGTTAGACTTCGGTCTGAACCGTCTGGTCATTATATTTAGGTTAGACTTCGGTCTGAACCGTCTTGTCATTATATTTAGGTTAGACTTCGGTCTGAACCGTCTTGACTATATATTGAGGTTAGACTTCGGTCTGAACCGTCTTGTCATATATTTAGGTTAGACTTCGGTCTGAACCGTCTTGTCATATATTTAGGTTAGACTTCGGTCTGAACCGTCTTGTCATTATATTTAGGTTAGACTTCGGTCTGAACCGTCTTGACTATATATTGAGGTTAGACTTCGGTCTGAACCGTCTTGTCATTATATTAGGTTAGACTTCGGTCTGAACTGTCTTGTATTAAATAACTACAACAAACGACGATTGATCTTTTAGTCAAACACACTGTAAACTCACCAACTATTTCGATAGTTGATCCTCTCAAATTTCATGCTTTTCAGGTGATCATCTGTAAGCCTTGGAATCGTCTTTGGCATTATAGGGCCAATCTTTTGACTTTGGACGTACAATTAGCATCAGACATTGAGGACTCTCATGCTTTTGGCTTTAATTGTATTTGACTGTCCAATTTATTGAACTTGTATTCTGTGGGCCCAGTTCCAAATGAGGATGACTTGTATCCGTATTTTGGGGTCCACGCTTTGAACGATTGTACTTGTATTGACTTGTATTGGTATAAATGGATGTAATCACTATTAACCTTCTGATTAGTATGCAATTCTTTGTTAACCCTGTATTTCCGCTACAACGGGGTGTGACAAAAATTGGTATCAGAGACAAGGTTATAGTTAATACCGAGTTTTTCCGCTGGAAAAACTCAATCTATAGCCATTTCGTTTCAAAAGGGAATCTAAGTCTATTTAGGTTTAGGATACTTATTTCAGGAGTTATATTATTTGTCTATAATTAGACCTAACTTGATCAACTACGTCCCGATTATGTAAAATAATATAAGGCTCGAAATAAATATCTTAGATTTTGTATATACGTTATAGTTTGAGCTATATTCACAACATACTGTAGATGTGGTGGGAAGGCTGCGGGTGACCCTATATATAAACATTGAAGGTATGTTAGGAATAGAAACTCAAATCGTATGTGTATGCATAAGGTTTATATACGTGATAGTTTGGATTATATTAACAGCATATTTAAAATGTGGTGGGAAGGCTGCGGGTGACCCTATATATAAGCATTTCAAATATGTTGGTAATAGAAACCCAAACCGAATGTGTGTAATCTAGACAAAGATTTCTTTAAAACTCATTTGCGTACTGTATCATCCATTTGAGACGTACTGCCTTATCCATTTGACTTATATGGATTCTTTGACTATCTTTTCAGACTAGTCATGTCGGATGGAGTTAGCTCAAATGCTGTTGTACCTTGTACACCTCCAGTTCCTGTCTTGGCAAACTCCATTCCTTATGTTCCTGACTCTTATGAAGAGGAACCAATGGAGGAATCGGGCAATGAATCACGCCCTATAAATCTTGTTTCATCTTCCAGTGAATCTGGAGGCGAACATGTGTCTATCCATGTTCAATCATCTGTAACACCGGTATCTCCATATCAGAGGAGGACTACCGAGGGAGCTCATTTGCCTTATGCTCCTAGAGACCCTTATGCTCCTGGTCCTTCTGCACCAGTTCAGGGCAACAGTGGACTTGGTCTTTCATTCTTTCAGGGAGATCCATATGCGGCGGGTCCCTCCAGAGTGCCTGTCTACAACCCAAGTGCTGTTATGCCAGTTGCATCTGCAGCTGATAGGTCGGAATATTATCGCCGACAATTGTCAAGGATGAACAATTCCCTCATCTGTACAAGGGAGAAAATAGAGAATCAAGCTCAGGCGTTGACTGGAGCTTATCAACAGGCGGCTGAGGCTATGTCTGTTGCTAGAGAGGGGAAGGAAACTATTGGGAGGTTGATCTGGATACTGTCTGTGGTGGTGGTTTTAGTGGTGGCTTTGCTGGTCGTTGTTATTTGCAAGATGTAATTTTGTAATAAGTCTTTCTGTATTGTAAGCCTAGAACTTATAACAACTCGTACTTCTGTACTTTGAGTTGTAATCTTTTGGTGGATGTATTTCCCACGTGTCTATAAATCGTATTGCTCCGACTAAGTAGTCTATCATTGTGGATGAAGTTTCCCACATGTTTTTGGACTGTACATACCAGACTATGTAAAATTTTGAACATCAATGAAATACGATTGTCTTTTGGCTTACTTACTTGTTCAGACTATGTCAACTGCTTATTCTTAGCTCTAGAAATATGATTTTTCATATTTTTCTTGTCTTGTCTAGTACATGAATTCATACAAGTCAGCAATTTGTGACTTGCATTGTACTGTCATCTGTCTTGCAAAGCTACTTTCTATTTAACCTATCAAGGAAATCTCTAAATGACATTTTTGTTCATATCTTAGACTTATGGCTCCTAAGACGAAAAGCAAAGTTCAGAAAAAGACTCCAGTCAAGAAAACTGCACCAAAGAGAGTTACTCGATCCACTCCTTTGAATAATGAAGCTGAACAGGAAGAACCTGTAATCCAGCAAGAACCAGAAACTGCTACTGTCCAGGTGAACACTGGTCCTGGACCTACCCCAAATACTGGCGGGGATAATAACATGGCAGCATTTGTGACACAGCAACTGTTGGCCGCCATGCCTACTTTAGTTGCTCAGATCACGGCAAGCATGAACGCAAATAATAATCATCATACTGATAATAGTAACAACGTTGAACCTACTGCTGAGCAAGTCGTTCCTCGAGCTCAACTTCGAGTGGGTGACTACAAGACCTTTACCTATTGTAAACCAAAGGAATTTCATGGTACCGAGGGTCCGGTAGGTCTAATCAACTGGCTAGAAAGCATAGAGGCGGTGCTTCATATTAGTCGTTGTGCCGAAGAGCACAAAGTGGAATATGCTTCCACTCAACTTCAAAAGCACGCTCTATCATGGTGGAACGAGCAGGTTAGGACCCGAGGTCGAGACCAAGCTAATAGGATACCTTGGTTGGATTTTAAAAGTATGTTGATGGAAAAATACTGTCCTAGGGAGGAAGTACAGAAAATGGAAGGCGAATTTTGGAATCATACTATGGTCGGGCTTGACAACGAGAAATACACTACTCGTTTTCATGAGCTGACAAGACTAGTTCCTCGTATGGTAGATACGGAGGAGAAATTGATCGAGAGGTACTGTTATGGCTTGTCACCTGATGTCCGAAGATTGGTAGCCGCTTTTAATCCTATGACTCTTCAAGCGGCAGTTAGTGCAACCAACCGGATGGTGATAGACTTGAAAAGAACCACTGGTTCTTCTGTTGGAACTGAAGTGGTCAAGAGAAGGAGTGATCATGCCTCTGGTAGTGGATATGGTGGCGGTGGAAATGGCAAGAGGTTTAAGACTGCCAGAAACTTTGCGGTAGTTACTCAGGACGTCACGAGGTACACTGGCACAGATCCTAGGTGTAATAGGTGTAATCTCCATCACAGAGGAAATTGTCCTATTTGTCGCCGTTGTAAAAGGGCGGGACATCTGGAGAAGTTTTGTAAGGGCAAGACACAGGCTCAATGCTACGAATGTGGGAGCGAAACCCATCTGCGACCTGCATGTCCAAGACTCAATCTGAACCCGAACAACAATGCAATAGTTCCAGTAAGGAACCATGCGGGGAATAATCAAGCAAGGAATCAAGATGGACGAGGTAGAGGCCGAGTTTTTGCTTTGGATGCTGCTGATGCACGACGTGATCCCAACGTTGTGATAGGTACATTCATACTCAATAATCATTATGTTTTTGTGTTATTCGACTCTGGTGCTGATAAAAGCTTTATATCCTTAGAATTTAAGTCCCGATTTGGTATAGTGGCTATCCCCATGAAAGACACTTATATTGTCGAATATGCAAACGGTCAAAAGTATATTGCTAGAGATCATTTAGTAGATTGCAATTTGACACTATCTGGCGAAACCTTTAAAATTGATCTAATTCCCATAGAACTCAGTAGTTTTGATGTAATTGTTGGTATGGACTGGTTATCTAAGGTTAGAGCCGAAATAATGTGTTACGAGAAGATTGTTAGAATACCCCTTCAGAATAACGAAACCCTAATAGTGCAAGGAGACAAGTCAGGGAAGGAATTGATTTTAGTATCGGCGATAAAGGCGAATAAATATTTACAAAAGAATACCCTGCCTTCTTGGCACTAGTTGTTGAAAGGAAGCCGAAGGGTAAAGACATTCAAGACATCCCAGTAGTTAAAGATTTTCCAGAAGTATTTCCTGAAGATTTGACGGGACTTCCACCTCACAGACCGGTTGAGTTTGGAATAGACTTAGTCCCTGGAGCTGCACCCGTGGCCAAGGCACCCTATCGTCTTGCGCCATCAGAAATGCAAGAATTATCCGAACAACTTCAAGAGTTGTTAGCTAAAGGACTAATTCGCCCAAGTTCATCACCTTGGGGAGCTCCGATTCTATTTGTCAAAAAGAAGGACGGCTCTATGCGCATGTGTATAGATTATAGAGAATTGAACAAGTTGACTGTCAAGAACAGGTACCCTTTGCCTCGTATTGACGACTTGTTTGATCAATTGGAAGGTGCATCACACTTTTCCAAGATCGATCTCAGATCTGGGTATCATCAACTCAGAGTCAGAGAGACAGACATTCCTAAAACAGCTTTCAGAACTCGTTACGGACATTATGAGTTTTTGGTTATGCCGTTTGGCTTAACCAATGCACCTGCTGTGTTTATGGACTTAATGAATCGAGTATGTCGACCGTATCTTGACAAGTTTGTCATTGTATTCATTGACGACATACTGATATACTCAAGGAATAAAGACGAACATGAAGGTCATCTGAGAACCATTCTGCAACTGCTCAAGGATCAAAAGTTGTACGCGAAATTCTCAAAATGTGAATTCTGGATTAGGGAAGTGCACTTCTTGGGTCATGTAGTGAACGGGGATGGGATCCACGTAGATCCATCTAAGATTGAAGCAATAAAGAAGTGGGAAGCCCCTAAGACTCCGACAGAAATTCGTCAATTTCTTGGACTGGCTGGCTATTACAGGAGATTCATTGAGAATTTCTCTAAGGTTGCTCAACCTCTGACTTTATTAACTCAGAAGACTAAGGAGTTTATTTGGCAGGATGCCCAAGAAAAGGCATTTCAGACGTTAAAGGACAGGCTGTGTAATGCTCCTATCCTAGCGCTACCGAATGGCATTGAAAATTTCGTGGTATACTGTGACGCCTCACATCAGGGCATGGGATGTGTACTTATGCAGGAAGGTAAGGTCATTGCTTACGCTTCTAGACAGCTCAAGATCCACGAAAAGAACTATACAACCCACGATCTAGAACTCGGAGCGGTTGTCTTTGCATTAAAAATTTGGAGACATTATCTGTATGGTACCAAGTGTACTGTATTCACGGATCACAAAAGCCTTCAGCATATCTTCGATCAGAAAATGCTGAATATGCGACAACGACGATGGGTAGAACTACTCAGTGACTACGACTGTGAACTCAAATATCATCCCGGTAAAGCCAACGTTGTTGCTGACGCGCTAAGTCGAAAAGATAGAATTTCACTATCTGTCATAACAAGAGCAAGTTCTTATCTTGGCTCGTCATTAAGGGATAGAGTTTTAGACGATCAAAACGAAGCCCTACGGCCAGGGCGAATCGAGAAGGAAGCATTGTGGAATGCTGAACGTTTGTTTGAATTGGATGGCGATGGAATCCGACATGTTAAGGGCAGAGTGTGGATTCCCAAGTATAATGGACTTAGAGAACTTTTAATGAACGAAAGTCATCGATCTAGGTATTCAATCCATCCTGGCGCTGACAAAATGTACCATGGACTGAAGGACTTTTATTGGTGGCCTGGTATGAAAAGAGATATCGCCACTTATGTCTCGAAGTGTCTAAATTGTTCGATGGTCAAGGCGGAGCACCAAAAGCCTTCTGGGCTGCTCCAACAACCCAAAATTCCTGACTGGAAATGGGAACAGATTACTATGGACTTCATTACGAAGTTACCTCGAACCCTGAAAGGATATGATACTATTTGGGTCATTGTCGATCGATTGACGAAGTCTGCTCATTTCATTCCAATTCGGGAGAACTGGAAGATAAGGAAATTGTCTCAAATATACATTGAAAGGATTGTATCTCTTCATGGCGTTCCTTTGTCTATTATCTCTGACCGTGATGGTCGTTTCACTTCACAATCATGGCGATATTTTCAAGACGCCCTAGGCACTCAATTGCACCTGAGTACGGCTTACCATCCACAGACTGACGGACAAAGTGAACGTACCATCCAGACTTTAGAGGACATGCTTCGGGCATGTGTCATTGACTTCAAAGGTAGTTGGGATACCTTTTTGCCGTTAGCTGAATTTTCATATAACAACAGCTATCACACTAGCATCAAATGCGCGCCTTATGAGGCTTTATATGGACGAAAGTGTAGATCTCCTGTCTGTTGGCTTGATGCTGGAGAACGTCGTTTATTTAAATATGGACTAGTTCAGAAGACTACTGATCAAATTGTCGAAATTAGGGCACGGCTGAAGGCGGCTCAAGATCGTCAAAAGAGCTATGCCGACCGTAGACGGAAACCACTTGAGTTTCAAGTGGGAGACAAAGTCATGTTGAAGGTGTCACCTTGGAAAGGCACTGCACGTTTTGGCGTACGAGGGAAACTTAGTCCTCGTTATATCGGACCATTCGAAATTGTTCAAAGAATTGGTTCCGTGGCTTACAAGCTCGATTTACCTAAGGAGCTAGAACACGTTCATCACACATTTCACATTTCGAATCTTAAGAAATGTCTGACTGATGAGACTTTAGTCGTACCTGTCGAAGAGCTGCAAGTGACTGACTCTCTTCAATTCGTTGAAGAACCTGTTGAAATTTTAGACCAACAGCTCAAACAACTTAGACGTAGTCGTATCAAATTGGTCAAAGTTCGTTGGAACTCAAAACATGGTCCCGACTTGACTTGGGAACGTGAAGACTTTATGAGGAATAACTATTCTCATCTTTTTACTGAGCAAGACTTGATTTCGGGACGAAATCCTTAGAAGTCGGGGATGCTGTGACAACTCGTAATTAATTTACACCGGGTTAGTCCTAATCTCGATTAGACAGTCATTTGACGTGGAACTTATTAGACTTTTGGACTTTTGACTTAGTCAAATTAGACGTATCTTGATGACGTAGACTATTAGCTATCTAGACGAATGCCGAGTCTTTAAAAATAACTTTAAATAAATATTTAAAGGTTATGTCTTGTACAAGATAAATAGACTGTCTAGACTTAATTTTATAAAGTTCACTTTGACGAAACTTTATTGGCTTGTCTTGACTAAAAATGAGACGAAGAAAAATACCTTTATTTTACATTTTAAACTTTTGGTCAAACGGTATTAAATCGTAAGCATTTTTCCAAATTTGGGGTATTTAAATGACCGAAAAGGAGCCACATAGGCCGGCCCCTTTGTTTGTGGCTGGGAATTAAGCAACAAACAAACAACAAAACACTTCCCTCCTTTTCTTTCTTTGCCTGTCGACACAATACACACACCACACACACACAAAATTCACTACTTTATGCTCTAAATCATTTTGGCAAGGAGAAATCAAAGGGAAATCAAAGCAATTAATCATTCTTCCAATAATAATTAGGGTTTTGGCAAGGATCATAATCATCATTTATCTATTTTTCTTCCTATTTCTGAAGAACTCAAAATTTGGTAAGTAAACATTTTTTTTCTCAAACTTTTGATTTGATTTAAATTCATTTAAGGGTTTATTTCAGTTTGTAATTTGAATTAGAAGCCTTTGAATGTTATATGAAATTAGGGTTTTAGTTGACTAAATGAAGTTTTGATTTAGAATTTGGTCTTGAAATCAAAATGGTTGAAAACACAAATGATTTGGCGGAATGGTATGTTTCCAGGTCTTTTGAACATGTTAACACTTGTTAAAAATGAAAGGAATCGATTTGGAGTCGATATAGTTTGCTAAAAATGGTCATAAACCAGGTTTTTTTTTTTTTTTTTTTTTTTTTTCTCAAACTTTTGATTTGATTTAAATTCATTTAAGGGTTTATTTCAGTTTGTAATTTGAATTAGAAGCCTTTGAATGTTATATGAAATTAGGGTTTTAGTTGACTAAATGAAGTTTTGATTTAGAATTTGGTCTTGAAATCAAAATGGTTGAAAACACAAATGATTTGGCGGAATGGTATGTTTCCAGGTCTTTTGAACATGTTAACACTTGTTAAAAATGAAAGGAATCGATTTGGAGTCGATATAGTTTGCTAAAAATGGTCATAAACCAGGTTTTTCACCCGGTCAGGTAGAACTCGCGCCGCGAGGAACGTAGCAGGGTCGCGCCGCGAGGAACCCAGGTCGCGCCGCGATTTCTGGAACTGTTTGACGTTTCAGTTTTTGACATCTTGGACACTTGAACTTCGTTTGTACGAAATGGTACTTTGGACTACCTTTTAATAACAGTGTCAATGACATTAATATTTTGAGTCAAATAAAATGAAGGTTTGTAACACATTCTCGGTTAAGGCATTCTAGGGTTGATAGCTAAGTAGTTATACGTAGGATACTTGTCGTCGTGAGATTTGATCCTCACCATTGGTACTCTTATCCTAGGTTTTGGATAGACGTGGAGACTAGACTGCTCATATTCTCGGACTACTCATACTTTAGCTCGTAGACTGCTAAGGTGAGTTTATGGCGCCCTTTTTCCTTTATTTTGGGCCTGAAAGCATGTACTGTATACACGACTACTTTGTAAATGATTTGTCTTTGTCCACGCCATGAGATTTGGTAAATGAAATCATTTGTCTTATATTTGCCATGAGACGGCTGTCTAAAAATGTGTATACATGTCTTATGAAAATCGATCTATATGTCTTGACTTGCCATGTTGTCGGCTGACTAAACTGTTCCTTGTGTTTTGACAAACTAAAATGATCCCCCCTCATGTAGTTATATTTAGGTTAGACTTCGGTCTGAACCGTCTTGTCATATTATTTAGGTTAGACTTCGGTCTGAACCGTCTGGTCATATTATTTAGGTTAGACTTCGGTCTGAACCGTCTTGTCATATTATTTAGGTTAGACTTCGGTCTGAACCGTCTGGTCATTATATTTAGGTTAGACTTCGGTCTGAACCGTCTTGTCATATTATTTAGGTTAGACTTCGGTCTGAACCGTCTGGTCATTATATTTAGGTTAGACTTCGGTCTGAACCGTCTTGTCATATTATTTAGGTTAGACTTCGGTCTGAACCGTCTTGTCATATTATTTAGGTTAGACTTCGGTCTGAACCGTCTTGTCATTATATTTAGGTTAGACTTCGGTCTGAACCGTCTTGTCATTATATTTAGGTTAGACTTCGGTCTGAACCGTCTTGACTATATATTGAGGTTAGACTTCGGTCTGAACCGTCTTGTCTTCGTATCAGGGTTGGACTTCGGTCTGGACTGTCTTGTATTAAATAACTACAACAAACGACGATTGATCTTTTAGTCAAACACACTGTAAACTCACCAACTATTTCGATAGTTGATCCTCTCAAATTTCATGCTTTTCAGGTGATCATCTGTAAGCCTTGGAATCGTCTTTGGCATTATAGGGCCAATCTTTTGACTTTGGACGTACAATTAGCATCAGACATTGAGGACTCTCATGCTTTTGGCTTTAATTGTATTTGACTGTCCAATTTATTGAACTTGTATTCTGTGGGCCCAGTTCCAAATGAGGATGACTTGTATCCGTATTTTGGGGTCCACGCTTTGAACGATTGTACTTGTATTGACTTGTATTGGTATAAATGGATGTAATCACTATTAACCTTCTGATTAGTATGCAATTCTTTGTTAACCCTGTATTTCCGCTACAACGGGGTGTGACACTGATGCTCCACAGGAGCCCCCGAGGAGGACTGGATGTAACATTCCCATCCCTCGCTCGTTTGATTTAACACTCTTGGGGAACACTATTCAGAATATCTATGAGTCTCAGCAGAACAGTCAGAGAGAGTTTGATGCTTACCAGCGGAGGGTGGACCAGGATTTCACCTGGATTGGATCATAGCAGGCCCACACTAACTATAGCCTTGATTATTATCAGCCTATGTGGGATCCTCAGTATCATGGCCGGGAGTTTGTTCGACCTGACCCGATTCCTCCATTCTCTCCACCGCCTATTTATGTCCCTGATTATCGTCAGGGGGGTCAGTCCTTTTTCTCTCGTACGACTGCCCCGGGGAACATGTCACCACCACCCCACGATTTAGGAGGTTCTCCTCGAGGTCCAGTGCAGTTTGGGGTCTTCCAGGGTGGACATGTTGGCGGTGATTCTTCATCTTTTGCAGGTTTGGATGCTGGTGCTCATTCAGGATTTGATGCTAGTCAGTCAGGAGGAGATGCAGGTGGTTCGGGTGCAGCTCAGGAGGAGGCGTCCGATTGGGTGACGAGTATTTTTGGACAACCTGGACTACCTTATGGCTACCATGGACAGCAGCATTAGTGGAGATGGTTCCCATCCGGTACCGTGGGATAAATTATGTGATTGGTTATGATTGGTATTCTTATGACATTACTTTATTTATCATTGTCTGGTATCCACCCTACGGGGTGATGAAACATTTGTAATTTCCTTTGTTTCTTTTATTTTCTGCATGATACTGTTTTGGTTTGCATTTAGTATGGATATTTTGGATGGGTTCTTGTGATGTGTAATTGAGCAGGTTTGATCCGAATTGATGGCAATACCTAGTGGAACCCAAGTGTGGGGGAGGACCCGTTGGATTTGTTTGATTGTGTGATCGTGTTAGTAGCTCACTGTGATGTCATGTGCATATGCTGGCAGTAAGTTCAGCGCAACATTTTTAATTGGCATCTTTATTGACATTGTTTCATACACAGCTCTCGCACATTCTGTTTTGGGCTAGTCTGTTTCTCCCGTCAAGCAAATTGGACTTCCTTTTTAGGAAGAGCAATTTGTAGTGCGGGGTCGACTTACTTGTTTTGAAACGAAATGTGTCCTTAATCCGGTATGTGTTCTCATTCTTTCTGTCTATTTTGCTTACCCCTATTTACCTTAGTTTTGACCGAATATTGGACATTGAGGGCATTTTCCATCTTAAGTGTGGGGGGTGGCAAATAGGTTTAAGCAACCGGATATATCTCTTTTGTTGTTTTGCCATTGAGATTTAGCCGTTCTTGTAGATGTGTCCCTCTCATAGACTTTTGGATTTATCCGAGAGTAAGGGTTCTATCTTGAACTCTGAACTATGATGTGCATGTTTGAGATTGGTGGCTTCGATTTGGTAGGATGACGGAAGATGATATGATTTGAAACTTGTGTTGAGCTTGTCCTTGTGGTAAATTGCTTTTCTCATTTAATTCATAATATCTTAATGAGCAATTTTACTACAAAATTTTTCCTTGGTACAAATTTAATTGGCGAAATGTGTTCTGAATGGTTATTGGGCTAATCCTTGTGGATTGATAACATTACTTGCATACTCAAAATTCCCAAACACCTAAAAGTTATGAGATTCATCATACATTTATAGATGTGCTAGGTGTTTACGGTTTTGGTTTGATTGCCTTGTAATTTGTCCCTCTCTTAGGCTCTTGGATTTATTCAGGAGTAAGGGTTCCATTTCGAACTCTGCACTAAGATGTGCGAATTTGAGGTTAATTTATTCCATTTCGGGTTACTTTCTTTGATATGAGTGTGCCGGTTGTAACACCCCGACTATAGCGGAAACACGAGATGCCACAGAACGACATGGTACAAAAGATTTAAGTAATAAACATCAACATAAAGTTTCAAATGCCATTCAAATTAAAAAGGTAACAAGTTCAAGTTGACGTTTAATAATCATTACATAATCAAATCCATAACCAAAAGATCAAATGTTTGCGTTACTAGTCCACATACAACAAGTAAACACATCATCCATGAAGCGGTCCAAAAGCTAACTTATTGCCCTAGACCTGAAAAGCATGAGAAAAAGTGTCAACTACGAGAGTTGAGTGAGTTCATAGGATTATGCTAACAACACACATATATTTAATCCAATTCAGTAAGGAATAAGTCATAAATTTCCAAGAATTCCATCATACTGTCCATACCCAAACCGTATGTTCAAACCACAATTTCCATCCATAATATAATGTCAATACCTCTGAGTCAATGGTAAGATTACCATGACATAACTTGATGAGATTGTTCTTGAGCCACTACTAAGACCGGTTATGTCCCAATAATCAGATATATTATCCCAAATGATAAGATAATGATAATAAGCACATGCTGTCAATCACGTGCATAAAGATAACCAAGGGTCGTGCCATGGAGACGCCCATAAATATATAGTAGTTAGAGCACCGCGAGGCCAGACTGGCGATGAAGGTGACCACAAAGGCAGACCAAACATCCCACCGTTACCTATAATAGTGGATGAGGGGACAAGTCCTAGTTGCGCAACCCTCTAACTACAGGCCTCAAATGAGTTAATAGTAGTGTACAGGGGACCACCGTTTGACAGTACTCAAGCTCATCATATAACATATAACACGTTGAACATACAATATAATTCCCATATCATTATCATTATTTCAAAGAATCATTTCATAAGAGAAAGTCATTTTAATTAATCATGCTTTTCACCCCGTAAGTAAACATATAAAAGAGTTTGAAAGGGGGCTATGACTCACTTGATTAGAGAGTGAATAGGGGCTGATCAAACGTGATTCCTTCGCTTAGATTTGTTGCGCCTCAAGCAAGCCTAAACCATAACGTATATATTCGCGGTGTAAGTTCGCGTGACATGAACTAGTGAGCTAGATCATGAGATGTATACTAGTAGACTTGCCCATATTTGGTTGTCATTAGATTATGGAATTTAAGTGCATTATGATGTTCTCATTGTTTGGGTATAAGAGATTTGGTGGTAAGAGTCGTTTTCTCATTATACGTTTTTGTACGTTTATTGGAATTTCGGTAGTTTGGCTTGGATTTATATGATTTCCATTGCACACTTTGCTTAGTAATAATATTTGACATTAGTGGTCTCATAATATAAATATTTTAAGTATATTTTCTGGTTTGTAAATATATATTTAATTTAATAATATTTAATTATTTATTTATTCACTTTATTGATTTATTTGCTAAATAAATTCTTAAAAATACTTTTAAGTGTCATAATTGTCTTTATAAATTATGAATGATTTCATTTGAATTATCTTCTGATATATAAGCTTCTTAATTTATAATTTCATTTATTTATTCACTTTATTGATTTATTTGCTAAATAAATTCTTAAAAATACTTTTAAGTGTCATAATTGTCTTTATAAATTATGAATGATTTCATTTGAATTATCTTCTGATATATAAGCTTCTTAATTTATAATTTCATGATTTATACTTTTATTTGTGTATTTTCCATTTATTTTAATAATAATATTTAATTAATTGTTTTTACTTAATTATTTATCTTTAAATTATGTAGCACATGTCTCTTGCCTTTTAGCTATTTTTCTCCAGTAGGTTTTAGTTATTTTTATCAATGGTTAAGTTGATTTAACTTCATTCTTGATGTACATAATTTATTTATGGATTTTTATGTCTTTTAATTACCATTTAAATTCAATAATTCATGGAAATTCATAGAAATCACCACCAAACATTTTGGTCAAAAATCTCAGGCCTTTTAGGCAACTTTTATCCATACAAAATCATATCAATTCAACCTCTCTTGTGTCTTGCTCATTTTGAGGGTTTTATGATTAAAAATCGTTTACCGAAATAGTGATTTTAGCCTCATTTCTTGAGCAATTAAAGTGCTTCAAAATGGATTTTCATTCTTGTTTCATTATTTCCAGAAAGTTCATCATATTTTGGTGTCCAAAATCGTGAGAGTGGTGGTGGTGTGATATGTGCAATTTAGTGCTTTCGGTTAGTGATTATTTGACCCGAAAAGGTGATTTTTGAGCTTATTGTTGTCATGGACCAATAGATCTGAGTTTTGTGCTTTTATTTCAACATTTTTCCAGTAGGTTTATCATATTTTCTTGGTCATAAGATTATGGTGCATGTGTGTGCTCAAAATGCATTTTTGCGTGTTTTCGGTTTGTGATTTCTAGCTTATTTTAACATGCTTTGATTCAAGCTTTATACCTTTGATATTTTACCAATTTTTCCAGAATATTAACATTCATATTAACATATTTTTCACTTATAACAAGTCCATATCCATCTCATAATCCAACAAAAGATTCAACTTTCTTAAATCTAGCATATATGCATTCGAATCAACACTTTTTACTATCAACTTTTATAGATCTAACTTTCAACAATACAAAAACATCTTTTATATGAAAAATCTCAGAATATACTCTTCAAAAATATACAAAAACATATAGATCTATCAACAAGAAAGTCACTTTAAAAGCTACGAATCTATAACCACACTTTTGGGTCTTAAACTTGTTGAATCCTTGGATCTTTCTTATTAGATTCGACATGCATGAGCATGGAAAGAAAG
This sequence comes from Erigeron breviscapus, assembly GCA_034093135.1. Classification (NCBI taxonomy): domain Eukaryota; kingdom Viridiplantae; phylum Streptophyta; class Magnoliopsida; order Asterales; family Asteraceae; genus Erigeron; species Erigeron breviscapus. The sequence continues at coordinate 76,683,994 of CM067172.1, read as the reverse complement.
ATCCTATCAACTTTTATAGATCTAACTTTCAACAATACAAAAACATCTTTTATATGAAAAATCTCAGAATATACTCTTCAAAAATATACAAAAACATATAGATCTATCAACAAGAAAGTCACTTTAAAAGCTACGAATCTATAACCACACTTTTGGGTCTTAAACTTGTTGAATCCTTGGATCTTTCTTATTAGATTCGACATGCATGAGCATGGAAAGAAAGATCCTATCAACTTTTATAGATCTAACTTTCAACAATACAAAAACATCTTTTATATGAAAAATCTCAGAATATACTCTTCAAAAATATACAAAAACATATAGATCTATCAACAAGAAAGTCACTTTAAAAGCTACGAATCTATAACCACACTTTTGGGTCTTAAACTTGTTGAATCCTTGGATCTTTCTTATTAGATTCGACATGCATGAGCATGGAAAGAAAGATCCTATCAACTTTTATAGATCTAACTTTCAACAATACAAAAACATCTTTTATATGAAAAATCTCAGAATATACTCTTCAAAAATATACAAAAACATATAGATCTATCAACAAGAAAGTCACTTTAAAAGCTACGAATCTATAACCACACTTTTGGGTCTTAAACTTGTTGAATCCTTGGATCTTTCTTATTAGATTCGACATGCATGAGCATGGAAAGAAAGATCCTATCAACTTTTATAGATCTAACTTTCAACAATACAAAAACATCTTTTATATGAAAAATCTCAGAATATACTCTTCAAAAATATACAAAAACATATAGATCTATCAACTTTGCCCTCATTAAGTGTATATTACAAAGAAAACAAGAAGAAAGTATGAGTTTTTGATAAAACCTTTGAATATAAACAAAAACGAGATTAGATCTAGTAAAAAGGATGAAGATTATACCCTCTTGAACTTGATTTTGGATGATGAAATAGGGCAGATTTTCGTGGCCTTCAAACCCCAAAAATACCTTGAATCTAAGCCTAGAACAACCCTTGAACCTTGCTTGTATTAACCCTTAACAATCTAGCCTAAACCCTTATTATTAATGTGTGTTTATATTGATTTATGCTTGCCTTTTTCTTCCTTCCTTTTGGCCGTAGGTAACAAGAAGAGAGGAGGGAGAAGAGAGTTTGTCTTGAGAGAATAAGAGAGTATGTGAGAAAAGTGAAGAGTGTGAGAAAAGTGGTGAGTTCCAAGAGAGAAAATGAAGTGTATGAAGTTTGAAATGGGCATGTGAGGGAGTGTTAGGGGGGGGGGGCGGCCTTAAGGGCATGGGAAGGGTTTTCTTTGCATTTTTTTTTTATAAAATAAGTATATAAGGTGTATATATTTGTAGGGTGTATGTATATGTATTTATGTATGAATTGTAAGGTTAATTGTAATAGATTTGTAGTATATGTTAGTGTTTTGTTCTAGCATGTGTATGTATGTGTATATGCCATGTGTAGGTGTGTGTATGTACATATTTTTGTATTCTTGATTTGTTACATAATCCATAATTTATAAACTTGTATTTATTTTAAGCATATATGTATATATATATATATACTTATTATGATTTAAACACTTTTGTGCGCAAAAGAACTTATAACATGTTTTGAATTAGAAATTTTATTTTCGTGACCAAATTTACTTAAATTAGCTAAATGATCAAATTGTTGGACCTTCGTAAGGATTTTTGATGGTTATCTCAACTTGTAAGACTTACATTATTGTTTAGATAATCTGATCGATCATAAATAAATTTTTGTTCAATGGTACTTTATAATTCATATTTAGAATTGAACAATAGCTTTAGATTGCTAATTTAGGGGCATTATCTACTAGCTTTAAGTATAACTATGGCTTGCGAAATCATAGGCAACATAACTAGCTCATATATAACATTTAAAAAGTAGGGTTGTTACACCGGTGATGTGTTGAGCTAGAACTTGGCCTGGTGATCGTTACGAGACCGCAGTTGTCACACCCCGTTGTAGCGGAAATACAGGGTTAACAAAGAATTGCATACTAATCAGAAGGTTAATAGAGATTACATCCATTTATACCAATACAAGTTAAAACAAGTACAATCGTTCAAAGTGTGGACCCCAAAATACGGATACAAGTCATCCTCATTTGGAACTGGGCCCACAGAATACAAGTTCAATAAATTGGACAGTCAAATACAATTAAAGCCAAAAGCATGAGAGTCCTCAATGTCTGATGCTAATTGTACGTCCAAAGTCAAAAGATTGGCCCTATAATGCCAAAGACGATTCCAAGACTTACTGATGGTCACCTGAAAAGCATGAAATTTGAGAGGATCAACTATCGAAATAGTTGGTGAGTTTACAGTGTATTTGACCAAATGTTTAGTCGTCATTGATACAACACAATGACCAGACAGTTAGAATACTACATCTAACAATACTTTTATTTCAAGATAGTCAGAATACAACATCCGACAATTTAACCAAGACAGTCAGAATACAACATCCGACAATTTAACCAAGACAGTCAGAATACAACATCCGACAATTTAACCAAGACAGTCAGAATACAACATCCGACAATTTAACCAAGACAGTCAGAATACAACATCCGACAATTTAACCAAGACAGTCAGAATACAACATCCGACAATTTAACCAAGACAGTCAGAATACAACATCCGACAATTTAACCAAGACAGTCAGAATACAACATCCGACAATTTAACCAAGACAGTCAGAATACAACATCCGACAATTTAACCAAGACAGTCAGAATACAACATCCGACAATTTAACCAAGACAGTCAGAATACAACATCCGACAATTTAACCAAGACAGTCAGAATACAACATCCGACAATTTAACCAAGAGGGGGAAACATTTTAGTTTGTCAAACACAAAGAAACATCTTAATCAGCCATCACACGGCAATTCAACGTCATTTTACCCAACATTTAATAAATGACATGTATACACATTTTCGACAGCCGTCAACATGGCAAAATTTAAGTCAAATGATCTAAGTATCCAAGTCACATGGCATACTCACAAAACAATCATTTATTTAACAAATAGTGTATACAACAGTGCATGCTTTTCAGGCCCAAAGTAAAAGGAAAAGGGCGCCATAAACTCACCTTAGCAGTCTACGAGCTAAAGTATGAGCAGTCAGAGAATAAGAGCAGTCTAGCCTCCACGTCTATCCAAAACCTAGGATATGAGCACGAATGGTGAGGATCAAATCTCACGACGACAAGTATCCTACGTACCACTACTTAGCTATAGACCCTAGAATGCCATAACCGAGAATGTGTTTCAAACTTTCATTTTACCAACCAAAAGTAAATAAACATATTCGGACTTTCGGATTAAAAGTTATAAATGTTTAAAAATTGATGCGCAAAACTTTTACAGTGAGTATCCACTGCGCCGCAGTGAGCCAGAACCTTGCTCACTGCGCCGCAGTGGGCTAAATCGAACCAGGGACCAGTACAATAGCACTGCGCCGCAGTGAGCCATTGCCAAGCTCACTGCGCCGCAGTGAGCTAAAAATGCACAAAACCAGCCCTAGCCACTGCGCCGCAGTGGGGCTAAGCCCATGCCACTGCACCGCAGTGGGCTCAAAATGCACAAAACCAGCCCTAGCCACTGCGCCGCAGTGAGCTAAAAATGCACAAAACCAGCCCTGCCACTGCGCCGCAGTGAGCTAAATGCACAAAACCAGCCCTGCCACTGCGCCGCAGTGAGCTAAATGCACAAAACCAGCCCTGCCACTGCGCCGCAGTGAGCTAAAAATGCACAAAACCAGCCCTAGCCACTGCGCCGCAGTGAGCTAATGCACAAACCAGCCCTGCCACTGCGCCGCAGTGAGCTAATGCCACCAGCTGCCACTGCGCCGCAGTGAGCTAAAATGCACAAAACCAGCCCTGCCACTGCGCCGCAGTGAGCTAAAAATGCACAAAACCAGCCCTAGCCACTGCGCCGCAGTGACTAAAATGCACACCAGCCTGCCACTGCGCCGCAGTGAGCTAAGCCAACCAGTGCCACTGCGCCGCAGTGAGCTAATGCCACCAGCTGCCACTGCGCCGCAGTGAGCTAAATGCACAAAACCAGCCTGCCACTGCGCCGCAGTGAGCCATTACCAAGCTCACTGCGCCGCAGTGAGCTAAAAATGCACAAAACCAGCCCTAGCCACTGCGCCGCAGTGGGGCTAAGCCCATGCCACTGCGCCGCAGTGAGCTAAAAATGCACAAAACCAGCCCTAGCCACTGCGCCGCAGTGGGGCTAAGCCCATGCCACTGCACCGCAGTGAGCTAAAAATGCACAAAACCAGCCCTAGCCACTGCGCCGCAGTGAGCTAAAAATGCACAAAACCAGCCCTGCCACTGCGCCGCAGTGAGCTAAAAATGCACAAAACCAGCCCTAGCCACTGCGCCGCAGTGACTAATGCAAACCAGTGCCACTGCGCCGCAGTGAGCTAATGCCACCAGCTGCCACTGCGCCGCAGTGAGCTAATGCCACCAGCTGCCACTGCGCCGCAGTGAGCTAAAAATGCACAAAACCAGCCCTAGCCACTGCGCCGCAGTGAGCTAAATGCACAAAACCAGCTGCCACTGCGCCGCAGTGAGCTAAAAATGCACAAAACCAGCCCTAGCCACTGCGCCGCAGTGAGCTAAATGCACAAACCAGCCCTGCCACTGCGCCGCAGTGAGCTAATGCCACCAGCTGCCACTGCGCCGCAGTGAGCTAAATGCACAAAACCAGCCTGCCACTGCGCCGCAGTGAGCTAAAAATGCACAAAACCAGCCCTAGCCACTGCGCCGCAGTGAGCTAAAAATGCACAAAACCAGCCCTAGCCACTGCGCCGCAGTGAGCTAATGCCACCAGTGCCACTGCGCCGCAGTGAGCTAATGCCACCAGCTGCCACTGCGCCGCAGTGACTATGCCATTACCAAGCTCACTGCGCCGCAGTGAGCTAAAAATGCACAAAACCAGCCCTAGCCACTGCGCCGCAGTGGGGCTAAGCCCATGCCACTGCACCGCAGTGGCTGCCCAGCTCACTGCGCCGCAGTGAGCTAAAAATGCACAAAACCAGCCCTGCCACTGCGCCGCAGTGAGCTAAAAATGCACAAAACCAGCCCTAGCCACTGCGCCGCAGTGGGGCTAAGCCCATGCCACTGCGCCGCAGTGGCCGCCATGCCACTGCGCCGCAGTGGGCCATTGCCAAGCTCACTGCGCCGCAGTGAGCTAAAAATGCACAAAACCAGCCCTAGCCACTGCGCCGCAGTGGGGCTAAGCCCATGCCACTGCGCCGCAGTGGCCTAAGCCATGGCACTGCGCCGCAGTGGGCCATTGCCAAGCTCACTGCGCCGCAGTGAGCTAAAAATGCACAAAACCAGCCCTAGCCACTGCGCCGCAGTGAGCTAAAAATGCACAAAACCAGCCCTAGCCACTGCGCCGCAGTGGGGCTAAGCCCATGCCACTGCACCGCAGTGGGCTAAGCCCATGCCACTGCGCCGCAGTGGCTAAGCCCATGCCACTGCGCCGCAGTGGGGCTAAGCCCATGCCACTGCGCCGCAGTGGGCCATTGTCAAGCTCACTGCGCCGCAGTGAGCTAAAAAGGCACAAAACCAGCCCTAGCCACTGCGCCGCAGTGAGCTAAAAATGCACAAAACCAGCCCTAGCCACTGCGCCGCAGTGAGCTAAAAATGCACAAACCAGCCCTGCCACTGCGCCGCAGTGAGCCATTACCAAGCTCACTGCGCCGCAGTGAGCTAAAAATGCACAAAACCAGCCCTAGCCACTGCGCCGCAGTGGGGCTAAGCCCATGCCACTGCACCGCAGTGAGCTAAAAATGCACAAAACCAGCCCTGCCACTGCGCCGCAGTGAGCTAAAAATGCACAAAACCAGCCCTAGCCACTGCGCCGCAGTGGGGCTAAGCCCATGCCACTGCGCCGCAGTGGCCGCCCATGCCACTGCGCCGCAGTGGGCTAGCCAAGCTCACTGCGCCGCAGTGAGCTAAAAATGCACAAAACCAGCCCTAGCCACTGCGCCGCAGTGAGCTAATGCCAACCAGTGCCACTGCGCCGCAGTGAGCTAATGCCACCAGCTGCCACTGCGCCGCAGTGAGCTAAAATGCACAAAACCAGCCCTGCCACTGCGCCGCAGTGAGCTAAAAATGCACAAAACCAGCCCTAGCCACTGCGCCGCAGTGACTAAGCCCATGCCACTTTCGTCCCGAAATCAAGTCTTGCTCAGTAAAAAGATGAGGATAGTTATTCCTCATAAAGTCTTCACGTTCCCAAGTCAAGTCGGGACCATGTTTTGAGTTCCAACGAACTTTGACCAATTTGATACGACTACGTCTAAGTTGTTTGAGCTGTTGGTCTAAAATTTCAACAGGTTCTTCAACGAATTGAAGAGAGTCAGTCACTTGCAGCTCTTCGACAGGTACGACTAAAGTCTCATCAGTCAGACATTTCTTAAGATTCGAAATGTGAAATGTGTGATGAACGTGTTCTAGCTCCTTAGGTAAATCGAGCTTGTAAGCCACGGAACCAATTCTTTGAACAATTTCGAATGGTCCGATATAACGAGGACTAAGTTTCCCTCGTACGCCAAAACGTGCAGTGCCTTTCCAAGGTGACACTTTCAACATGACTTTGTCTCCCACTTGAAACTCAAGTGGTTTCCGTCTACGGTCGGCATAGCTCTTTTGACGATCCTGAGCCGCCTTCAGCCGTGCCCTAATTTCAACAATCTGGTCAGTAGTCTTCTGAACCAGTCCATACTTGTACAAACGACGCTCACCAGCATCAAGCCAACAAACAGGCGATCTACATTTCCGCCCATACAAAGCTTCAAAAGGGGCACACTTTATGCTTGTGTGATAGCTGTTATTATATGAAAATTCAGCTAACGGCAAAAAGGTATCCCAGCTACCTTTGAAATTGATAACACATGCCCGAAGCATGTCTTCTAACGTCTGAATGGTACGCTCACTTTGCCCGTCCGTCTGCGGATGGTAAGCCGTACTCAATTTCAACTGAGTGCCCAAAGCGTCTTGAAAATATCTCCATGATTGAGAAGTAAAACGACCATCACGATCCGAGATAATAGACACAGGAACACCATGAAGTGACACAATCTTCTCAATATATAATTGAGATAATTTCTTTATTTTCCAATTCTCCCGTATGGGAATGAAGTGTGCAGACTTCGTCAATCGGTCAACAATGACCCAAATAGTATCGTAACCCTTCAAGGTTCGAGGTAACTTCGTAATGAAGTCCATAGTAACCTGTTCCCATTTCCAGTCAGGAATTTGGGGTTGCTGGAGCAGCCCAGAAGGCTTTTGGTGCTCTGCCTTAACCATTGAACAATTTAAACACTTTGAAACATACGTGGCGATATCTCTTTTCATACCAGGCCACCAATAAAAATCTTTTAACCCATGGTACATTTTGTCAGCACCAGGATGGATTGAGTACTTAGATCGATGACTCTCGTTCATTAAGAGTTCTCTAAGTCCATTATACTTGGGAATCCACACTCTGCCCTTGACATGTCTGATCCCATCGCCATCCAATTCAAATAACCGTTCGGCATTCCACAATGCTTCCTTCTCGATACGCCCTGGTTGTAAGGCCTCATTCTGATCATCTAAAACTCTATCCCTTAATGATGAGCCAAGGTAAGAACTTGCTCTTGTTATGACAGATAGTGAAATTCTATCTTTTCTACTCAGCGCGTCAGCAACAACATTTGCTTTACCGGGATGATATTTGAGTTCACAATCATAGTCACTGAGTAATTCTACCCATCGCCTTTATCTCATATTCAGCATTTTCTGATCGAAGATATGCTGAAGACTTTTGTGATCTGTGAATACCGTACACTTTGTACCGTACAAATAGTGCCTCCAAATCTTTAAGGCGAAAACAACCGCTCCGAGTTCAAGATCGTGGGTTGTGTAATTCTTTTCGTGGGTTTTTAGTTGTCTGGAAGCGTAAGCAATGACCTTACCCTCCTGCATAAGTACACATCCCATTCCCTGATGTGATGCGTCACAGTATACCACGAAATTTTCAATGCCATTCGGTAACGCTAGAATAGGAGCATTACATAGCCTGTCCTTTAACGTCTGAAATGCCTTTTCTTGGGCATCCTGCCAAATAAACTCCTTAGTCTTCTGAGTTAATAAAGTCAGAGGTTGAGCAACCTTAGAGAAATTCTCAATGAATCTCCTGTAATAGCCAGCCAGTCCAAGAAATTGACGAATTTCTGTCGGAGTCTTAGGGGCTTCCCACTTCTTTATTGCTTCAATCTTAGATGGATCTACGTGGATCCCATCCCCGTTCACTACATGACCCAAGAAGTGCACTTCCCTAATCCAGAATTCACATTTTGAGAATTTCGCGTACAACTTCTGATCCTTGAGCAGTTGCAGAATGGTTCTCAGATGACCTTCATGTTCGTCTTTATTCCTTGAGTATATCAGTATGTCGTCAATGAATACAATGACAAACTTGTCCAGATACGGTCGACATACTCGATTCATTAAGTCCATAAACACAGCAGGTGCATTGGTTAAGCCAAACGGCATAACCAAAAACTCATAATGTCCGTAACGAGTTCTGAAAGCTGTTTTAGGAATGTCTGTCTCTCTGACTCTGAGTTGATGATACCCAGACCTGAGATCGATCTTGGAAAAGTGCGATGCACCTTCCAGTTGGTCAAATAAGTCGTCAATACGAGGCAAAGGGTACCTGTTCTTGACAGTCAACTTGTTCAATTCTCTATAATCTATACACATGCGCATAGAGCCGTCCTTCTTTTTGACAAATAGAATCGGAGCTCCCCAAGGTGATGAACTTGGGCGAATTAGTCCTTTAGCTAACAACTCTTGAAGTTGTTCGGATAATTCTTGCATTTCTGACGGCGCAAGACGATAGGGTGCCTTTTTTTTTTTTTTTTTTTTTTTTTTTTTTTTTTTTTTTTTTTTTTTTTTTTTTTTTTTTTTTTTTTTTTTTTTTTTTTTTTTTTTTTTTTTTTTTTTTTTTTTTTTTTTTTTTTTTTTTTTTTTTTTTTTTTTTTTTTTTTTTTTTTTTTTTTTTTTTTTTTTTTTTTTTTTTTTTTTTTTTTTTTTTTTTTTTTTTTTTTTTTTTTTTTTTTTTTTTTTTTTTTTTTTTTTTTTTTTTTTTTTTTTTTTTTTTTTTTTTTTTTTTTTTTTTTTTTTTTTTTTTTTTTTTTTTTTTTTTTTTTTTTTTTTTTTTTTTTTTTTTTTTTTTTTTTTTTTTTTTTTTTTTTTTTTTTTTTTTTTTTTTTTTTTTTTTTTTTTTTTTTTTTTTTTTTTTTTTTTTTTTTTTTTTTTTTTTTTTTTTTTTTTTTTTTTTTTTTTTTTTTTTTTTTTTTTTTTTTTTTTTTTTTTTTTTTTTTTTTTTTTTTTTTTTTTTTTTTTTTTTTTTTTTTTTTTTTTTTTTTTTTTTTTTTTTTTTTTTTTTTTTTTTTTTTTTTTTTTTTTTTTTTTTTTTTTTTTTTTTTTTTTTTTTTTTTTTTTTTTTTTTTTTTTTTTTTTTTTTTTTTTTTTTTTTTTTTTTTTTTTTTTTTTTTTTTTTTTTTTTTTTTTTTTTTTTTTTTTTTTTTTTTTTTTTTTTTTTTTTTTTTTTTTTTTTTTTTTTTTTTTTTTTTTTTTTTTTTTTTTTTTTTTTTTTTTTTTTTTTTTTTTTTTTTTTTTTTTTTTTTTTTTTTTTTTTTTTTTTTTTTTTTTTTTTTTTTTTTTTTTTTTTTTTTTTTTTTTTTTTTTTTTTTTTTTTTTTTTTTTTTTTTTTTTTTTTTTTTTTTTTTTTTTTTTTTTTTTTTTTTTTTTTTTTTTTTTTTTTTTTTTTTTTTTTTTTTTTTTTTTTTTTTTTTTTTTTTTTTTTTTTTTTTTTTTTTTTTTTTTTTTTTTTTTTTTTTTTTTTTTTTTTTTTTTTTTTTTTTTTTTTTTTTTTTTTTTTTTTTTTTTTTTTTTTTTTTTTTTTTTTTTTTTTTTTTTTTTTTTTTTTTTTTTTTTTTTTTTTTTTTTTTTTTTTTTTTTTTTTTTTTTTTTTTTTTTTTTTTTTTTTTTTTTTTTTTTTTTTTTTTTTTTTTTTTTTTTTTTTTTTTTTTTTTTTTTTTTTTTTTTTTTTTTTTTTTTTTTTTTTTTTTTTTTTTTTTTTTTTTTTTTTTTTTTTTTTTTTTTTTTTTTTTTTTTTTTTTTTTTTTTTTTTTTTTTTTTTCCCTGACTTGTCTCCTTGCACTACTAGGGTTTCGTCATTCTGAAGGGGTATTCTAACAATCTTCTCGTAACACATTATTTCGGCTCTAACCTTAGATAACCAGTCCATACCAACAATTACATCAAAACTACTGAGTTCTATGGGAATTAGATCAATTTTAAAGGTTTCGCCAGATAGTGTCAAATTGCAATCTACTAAATGATCTCTAGCAATATACTTTTGACCGTTTGCATATTCGACAATATAAGTGTCTTTCATGGGGATAGCCACTATACCAAATCGGGACTTAAATTCTAAGGATATAAAGCTTTTATCAGCACCAGAGTCGAATAACACAAAAACATAATGATTATTGAGTATGAATGTACCTATCACAACGTTGGGATCACGTCGTGCATCAGCAGCATCCAAAGCAAAAACTCGGCCTCTACCTCGTCCATCTTGATTCCTTGCTTGATTATTCCCCGCATGGTTCCTTACTGGAACTATTGCATTGTTGTTCGGGTTCAGATTAAGTCTTGGACATGCAGGTCGCAGATGGGTTTCGCTCCCACATTCGTAGCATTTAGCTAGTGCCTTGCCCTTACAAAACTTTTCCAGATGTCCCGCCCTTTTACAACGGCGACAAGTAGGACAATTTCCTCTGTGATGGAGATTACACCTGTTACACTTAGGATCTGCGCCAGTGTACCTCGTGACGTCCTGAGTAACTACCGCAAAGTTTCTGGCAGTCTTAAACCTCTTGCCATTTCCACCGCCACCATATCCACTACCAGAGGCATGATCACTCCTTCTCTTGACCACTTCAGTTCCAACAGAAGAACCAGTGGTTCTTTTCAAGTCTATCACCATCCGGTTGGTTGCACTAACTGCCGCTTGAAGAGTCATAGGATTAAAAGCGGCTACCAATCTTCGGACATCAGGTGACAAGCCATAACAGTACCTCTCGATCAATTTCTCCTCCGTATCTACCATACGAGGAACTAGTCTTGTCAGCTCATGAAAACGAGTAGTGTATTTCTCGTTGTCTAGCCTGACCATAGTATGATTCCAAAATTCGCCTTCCATTTTCTGTACTTCCTCCCTAGGACAGTATTTTTCCATCAACATACTTTTAAAATCAAACCAAGGTATCCTATTAGCTTGGTCTCGACCTCGGGTCCTAACCTGCTCGTTCCACCATGATAGAGCGTGCTTTTGAAGTTGAGTGGAAGCATATTCCACTTTGTGCTCATCGGCACAACGACTAATATGAAGCACCGCCTCTATGCTTTCTAGCCAGTTGATTAGACCTACCGGACCCTCGGTACCATGGAATTCTTTTGGTTTACAATAGGTAAAGGTCTTGTAGTCACCCACTCGAAGTTGAGCTCGAGGAACAACTTGTTCAGCAGTAGGTTCAACATTGTTACTATTATCAGTATGATGATTATTATTGGCGTTCATACTTGCCGTGATCTGAGCAACTAAAGTAGGCATGGCGGCCAACAGTTGCTGTGTCACAAATGCTGCCATATTATTATCCCCGCCAGTATTTGGGGTAGGTCCAGGACCAGTGTTCACCTGGACAGTAGCAGTTTCTGGTTCTTGCTGGATTACAGGTTCTTCCTGTTCAGCTTCATTATTCAAAGGAGTGGATCGAGTAACTCTCTTTGGTGCAGTTTTCTTGACTTGGGTCTTTTTCTGAACTTTGCTTTTCGTCTTAGGAGCCATAAGTCTAAGATATGAACAAAATGTCATTTAGAGATTTCCTTGATAGGTTAAATAGAAAGTAGCTTTGCAAGACAGATGACAGTACAATGCAAGTCACAAATTGCTTACTTGTATGAATTCATGTACTAGACAAGACAAGAAAATATGAAAAATCATATTTCTAGAGCTAAGAATAAGCAGTTGACATAGTCTGAACAAGTAAGTAAGCC
>CM067172.1:76620980-76670838 GCA_034093135.1 Erigeron breviscapus | reverse complement strand
ATGACAAGACGGTTCAGACCGAAGTCTAACCTAAATAATATGACAAGACGGTTCAGACCGAAGTCTAACCTAAATAATATGACAAGACGGTTCAGACCGAAGTCTAACCTAAATATAATGACAAGACGGTTCAGACCGAAGTCTAACCTAAATAATATGACAAGACGGTTCAGACCGAAGTCTAACCTAAATATAATGACAAGACGGTTCAGACCGAAGTCTAACCTAAATAATATGACAAGACGGTTCAGACCGAAGTCTAACCTAAATAATATGACAAGACGGTTCAGACCGAAGTCTAACCTAAATAATATGACAAGACGGTTCAGACCGAAGTCTAACCTAAATAATATGACAAGACGGTTCAGACCGAAGTCTAACCTAAATATAATGACAAGACGGTTCAGACCGAAGTCTAACCTAAATAATATGACAAGACGGTTCAGACCGAAGTCTAACCTAAATAATATGACAAGACGGTTCAGACCGAAGTCTAACCTAAATATAATGACAAGACGGTTCAGACCGAAGTCTAACCTAAATATAATGACAAGACGGTTCAGACCGAAGTCTAACCTAAATAATATGACAAGACGGTTCAGACCGAAGTCTAACCTAAATAATATGACAAGACGGTTCAGACCGAAGTCTAACCTAAATAATATGACAAGACGGTTCAGACCGAAGTCTAACCTAAATAATATGACAAGACGGTTCAGACCGAAGTCTAACCTAAATAATATGACAAGACGGTTCAGACCGAAGTCTAACCTAAATAATATGACAAGACGGTTCAGACCGAAGTCTAACCTAAATATAATGACAAGACGGTTCAGACCGAAGTCTAACCTAAATATAATGACAAGACGGTTCAGACCGAAGTCTAACCTAAATATAATGACAAGACGGTTCAGACCGAAGTCTAACCTAAATATAATGACAAGACGGTTCAGACCGAAGTCTAACCTAAATAATATGACAAGACGGTTCAGACCGAAGTCTAACCTAAATAATATGACAAGACGGTTCAGACCGAAGTCTAACCTAAATAATATGACAAGACGGTTCAGACCGAAGTCTAACCTAAATAATATGACAAGACGGTTCAGACCGAAGTCTAACCTAAATAATATGACAAGACGGTTCAGACCGAAGTCTAACCTAAATAATATGACAAGACGGTTCAGACCGAAGTCTAACCTAAATAATATGACAAGACGGTTCAGACCGAAGTCTAACCTAAATAATATGACAAGACGGTTCAGACCGAAGTCTAACCTAAATAATATGACAAGACGGTTCAGACCGAAGTCTAACCTAAATAATATGACAAGACGGTTCAGACCGAAGTCTAACCTAAATAATATGACAAGACGGTTCAGACCGAAGTCTAACCTAAATAATATGACAAGACGGTTCAGACCGAAGTCTAACCTAAATAATATGACAAGACGGTTCAGACCGAAGTCTAACCTAAATAATATGACAAGACGGTTCAGACCGAAGTCTAACCTAAATAATATGACAAGACGGTTCAGACCGAAGTCTAACCTAAATAATATGACAAGACGGTTCAGACCGAAGTCTAACCTAAATAATATGACAAGACGGTTCAGACCGAAGTCTAACCTAAATAATATGACAAGACGGTTCAGACCGAAGTCTAACCTAAATAATATGACAAGACGGTTCAGACCGAAGTCTAACCTAAATAATATGACAAGACGGTTCAGACCGAAGTCTAACCTAAATAATATGACAAGACGGTTCAGACCGAAGTCTAACCTAAATAATATGACAAGACGGTTCAGACCGAAGTCTAACCTAAATAATATGACAAGACGGTTCAGACCGAAGTCTAACCTAAATAATATGACAAGACGGTTCAGACCGAAGTCTAACCTAAATATAATGACAAGACGGTTCAGACCGAAGTCTAACCTAAATAATATGACAAGACGGTTCAGACCGAAGTCTAACCTAAATAATATGACAAGACGGTTCAGACCGAAGTCTAACCTAAATAATATGACAAGACGGTTCAGACCGAAGTCTAACCTAAATAATATGACAAGACGGTTCAGACCGAAGTCTAACCTAAATAATATGACAAGACGGTTCAGACCGAAGTCTAACCTAAATAATATGACAAGACGGTTCAGACCGAAGTCTAACCTAAATAATATGACAAGACGGTTCAGACCGAAGTCTAACCTAAATAATATGACAAGACGGTTCAGACCGAAGTCTAACCTAAATAATATGACAAGACGGTTCAGACCGAAGTCTAACCTAAATAATATGACAAGACGGTTCAGACCGAAGTCTAACCTAAATAATATGACAAGACGGTTCAGACCGAAGTCTAACCTAAATAATATGACAAGACGGTTCAGACCGAAGTCTAACCTAAATAATATGACAAGACGGTTCAGACCGAAGTCTAACCTAAATATAATGACAAGACGGTTCAGACCGAAGTCTAACCTAAATAATATGACAAGACGGTTCAGACCGAAGTCTAACCTAAATAATATGACAAGACGGCGCGACCCTGCTAGGTTCCTCGCGGCGCGACCTGGAGGTTTCGCGGCGCGAGTCAGATTGAGTGCAGGTTCTGTTCGAAATTCGACACCTCGCGGCGCGAGCAGGATACCTCGCGGCGCGAGTTCTACCTGACCGGGTGAAAAACCTGGTTTATGACCATTTTTAGCAAACTATATCGACTCCAAATCGATTCCTTTCATTTTTAACAAGTGTTAACATGTTCAAAAGACCTGGAAACATACCATTCCGCCAAATCATTTCGCCATTTTAATCATTTTGATTTCAAGACCAAATTCTAAATCAAAACTTCATTTAGTCAACTAAAACCCTAATTTCATATAACATTCAAAGGCTTCTAATTCAAATTACAAACTGAAATAAACCCTTAAATGAATTTAAATCAAATCAAAAGTTTGAGAAAAAAAAATGTTTACTTACCAAATTTTGAGTTCTTCAGAAATAGGAAGAAAAATAGATAAATGATGATTATGATCCTTGCCAAAACCCTAATTATTATTGGAAGAATGATTAATTGCTTTGATTTCCCTTTGATTTCTCCTTGCCAAAATGATTTAGAGCATAAAGTAGTGAATTTTGTGTGTGTGTGGTGTGTGTATTGTGTCGACAGGCA
Source organism: Erigeron breviscapus (assembly GCA_034093135.1). Taxonomy (NCBI): domain Eukaryota; kingdom Viridiplantae; phylum Streptophyta; class Magnoliopsida; order Asterales; family Asteraceae; genus Erigeron; species Erigeron breviscapus. Next base: position 76,667,660 of record CM067172.1, on the reverse strand, counting down.
AAGAAAGAAAAAGGAGGGAAGTGTTTTGTTGTTTGTTTGTTGCTTAATTCCCAGCCACAAACAAAGGGGCCGGCCTATGTGGCTCCTTTTCGGTCATTTAAATACCCCAAATTTGGAAAAATGCTTACGATTTAATACCGTTTGACCAAAAGTTTAAAATGTAAAATAAAGGTATTTTTCTTCGTCTCATTTTTAGTCAAGACAAGCCAATAAAGTTTCGTCAAAGTGAACTTTATAATATTAAGTCTAGACAGTCTATTTATTTTGTACAAGACATAACCTTTAAATATTTATTTAAAGTTATTTTAAGACTCGCATTCGTCTAGATAGCTAATAGTCTACGTCATCAAGATACGTCTAATTTGACTAAGTCAAAGTCCAAAAGTCTAATAAGTTCCACGTCAAATGACTGTCTAATTGAGATTAGGACTAACCCGATGTTAATTAATTACGAGTTGTCACAGCATCCCCGACTTCTAAGGATTTCGTCCCGAAATCAAGTCTTGCTCAGTAAAAAAGATGAGAATAGTTATTCCTCATAAAGTCTTCACGTTCCCAAGTCAAGTCGGGACCATGTTTTGAGTTCCAACGAACTTTGACCAATTTGATACGACTACGTCTAAGTTGTTTGAGCTGTTGGTCTAAAATTTCAACAGGTTCATCAACGAATTGAAGAGAGTCAGTCACTTGCAGCTCTTCGACAGGTACGACTAAAGTCTCATCAGTCAGACATTTCTTAAGATTCGAAATGTGAAATGTGTGATGAACGTGTTCTAGCTCCTTAGGTAAATCGAGCTTGTAAGCACGGAACCAATTCTTTGAACAATTTCGAATGGTCCGATATAACGAGGACTAAGTTTCCCTCGTACGCCAAAACGTGCAGTGCCTTTCCAAGGTGACACTTTCAACATGACTTTGTCTCCCACTTGAAACTCAAGTGGTTTCCGTCTACGGTCGGCATAGCTCTTTTGACGATCTTGAGCCGCCTTCAGCCGTGCCCTAATTTCGACAATTTGATCAGTAGTCTTCTGAACTAGTCCATATTTAAATAAACGACGTTCTCCAGCATCAAGCCAACAGACAGGAGATCTACACTTTCGTCCATATAAAGCCTCATCAGGCGCGCATTTGATGCTAGTGTGATAGCTGTTGTTATATGAAAATTCAGCTAACGGCAAAAAGGTATCCCAACTACCTTGAAGTCAATGACACATGCCCGAAGCATGTCCTCTAAAGTCTGGATGGTACGTTCACTTTGTCCGTCAGTCTGTGGATGGTAAGCCGTAATCAGGTGCAATTGAGTGCCTAGGGCGTCTTGAAAATATCGCCATGATTGTGAAGTGAAACGACCATCACGGTCAGAGATAATAGACAAAGGAACGCCATGAAGAGATACAATCCTTTCAATGTATATTTGAGACAATTTCCTTATCTTCCAGTTCTCCCGAATTGGAATGAAATGAGCAGACTTCGTCAATCGATCGACAATGACCCAAATAGTATCATATCCTTTCAGGGTTCGAGGTAACTTCGTAATGAAGTCCATAGTAATCTGTTCCCATTTCCAGTCAGGAATTTGGGTTGTTGGAGCAGCCCAGAAGGCTTTTGGTGCTCCGCCTTGACCATTGAACAATTTAGACACTTCGAGACATAAGTGGCGATATCTCTTTTCATACCAGGCCACCAATAAAATCCTTCAGTCCATGGTACATTTTGTCAGCGCCAGGATGGATTGAATACCTAGATCGATGACTTTCGTTCATTAAAAGTTCTCTAAGTCCATTATACTTGGAATCCACACTCTGCCCTTAACATGTCGGATTCCATCGCCATCCAATTCAAACAAACGTTCAGCATTCCACAAGGCCTCTTTCTCGATACGTCCTGGCTGTAGGGCTTCATTTTGATCGTCTAAAACTCTATCCCTTAATGACGAGCCAAGATAAGAACTTGCTCTTGTTATGACAGATAGTGAAATTCTATCTTTTCGACTTAGCGCGTCAGCAACAACATTTGCTTTACCGGGATGATATTTGAGTTCACAGTCGTAGTCACTGAGTAGTTCTACCCATCGTCGTTGTCGCATATTCAGCATTTTCTGATCGAAGATATGCTGAAGGCTTTTGTGATCCGTGAATACAGTACACTTGGTACCATACAGATAATGTCTCCAATTTTTAATGCAAAGACAACCGCTCCGAGTTCTAGATCGTGGGTTGTATAGTTCTTTTCGTGGATTTTGAGCTGTCTAGAAGCGTAAGCAATGACCTTACCTTCCTGCATAAGTACACATCCCATGCCCTGATGTGAGGCGTCACAGTATACCACGAAATTTTCAATGCCATTCGGTAGCGCTAGGATAGGAGCATTACACAGCCTGTCCTTTAACGTCTGAAATGCCTTTTCTTGGGCATCCTGCCAAATAAACTCCTTAGTCTTCTGAGTTAATAAAGTCAGAGGTTGAGCAACCTTAGAGAAATTCTCAATGAATCTCCTGTAATAGCCAGCCAGTCCAAGAAATTGACGAATTTCTGTCGGAGTCTTAGGGGCTTCCCACTTCTTTATTGCTTCAATCTTAGATGGATCTACGTGGATCCCATTCCCGTTCACTACATGACCCAAGAAGTGCACTTCCCTAATCCAGAATTCACATTTTGAGAATTTCGCGTACAACTTTTGATCCTTGAGCAGTTGCAGAATGGTTCTCAGATAACCTTCATGTTCGTCTTTATTCCTTGAGTATATCAGTATGTCGTCAATGAATACAATGACAAACTTGTCAAGATACGGTCGACATACTCGATTCATTAAGTCCATAAACACAGCAGGTGCATTGGTTAAGCCAAACGGCATAACCAAAAACTCATAATGTCCGTAACGAGTTCTGAAAGCTGTTTTAGGAATGTCTGTCTCTCTGACTCTGAGTTGATGATACCCAGATCTGAGATCGATCTTGGAAAATGTGATGCACCTTCCAATTGATCAAACAAGTCGTCAATACGAGGCAAAGGGTACCTGTTCTTGACAGTCAACTTGTTCAATTCTCTATAATCTATACACATGCGCATAGAGCCGTCCTTCTTTTTGACAAATAGAATCGGAGCTCCCCAAGGTGATGAACTTGGGCGAATTAGTCCTTTAGCTAACAACTCTTGAAGTTGTTTGGATAATTCTTGCATTTCTGATGGCGCAAGACGATAGGGTGCCTTGGCCACGGGTGCAGCTCCAGGGACTAAGTCTATTCCAAACTCAACCGGTCTGTGAGGTGGAAGTCCCGTCAAATCTTCAGGAAATACTTCTGGAAAATCTTTAACTACTGGGATGTCTTGAATGTCTTTACCCTTCGGCTTCCTTTCAACAACTAGTGCCAAGAAGGCAGGGTATTCTTTTTGTAAATATTTATTCGCCTTTATCGCCGATACTAAAATCAATTCCTTCCCTGACTTGTCTCCTTGCACTATTAGGGTTTCGTTATTCTGAAGGGGTATTCTAACAATCTTCTCGTAACACATTATTTCGGCTCTAACCTTAGATAACCAGTCCATACCAACAATTACATCAAAACTACTGAGTTCTATGGGAATTAGATCAATTTTAAAGGTTTCGCCAGATAGTGTCAAATTGCAATCTACTAAATGATCTCTAGCAATATACTTTTGACCGTTTGCATATTCGACAATATAAGTGTCTTTCATGGGGATAGCCACTATACCAAATCGGGACTTAAATTCTAAGGATATAAAGCTTTTATCAGCACCAGAGTCGAATAACACAAAAACATAATGATTATTGAGTATGAATGTACCTATCACAACGTTGGGATCACGTCGTGCATCAGCAGCATCCAAAGCAAAAACTCGGCCTCTACCTCGTCCATCTTGATTCCTTGCTTGATTATTCCCCGCATGGTTCCTTACTGGAACTATTGCATTGTTGTTCGGGTTCAGATTGAGTCTTGGACATGCAGGTCGCAGATGGGTTTCGCTCCCACATTCGTAGCATTGAGCCTGTGTCTTGCCCTTACAAAACTTCTCCAGATGTCCCGCCCTTTTACAACGGCGACAAATAGGACAATTTCCTCTGTGATGGAGATTACACCTATTACACCTAGGATCTGTGCCAGTGTACCTCGTGACGTCCTGAGTAACTACCGCAAAGTTTCTGGCAGTCTTAAACCTCTTGCCATTTCCACCGCCACCATATCCACTACCAGAGGCATGATCGCTCCTTCTCTTGACCACTTCAGTTCCAACAGAAGAACCAGTGGTTCTTTTCAAGTCTATCACCATCCGGTTGGTTGCACTAACTGCCGCTTGAAGAGTCATAGGATTAAAAGCGGCTACCAATCTTCGGACATCAGGTGACAAGCCATAACAGTACCTCTCGATCAATTTCTCCTCCGTATCTACCATACGAGGAACTAGTCTTGTCAGCTCATGAAAACGAGTAGTGTATTTCTCGTTGTCAAGCCCGACCATAGTATGATTCCAAAATTCGCCTTCCATTTTCTGTACTTCCTCCCTAGGACAGTATTTTTCCATCAACATACTTTTAAAATCAAACCAAGGTATCCTATTAGCTTGGTCTCGACCTCGGGTCCTAACCTGCTCGTTCCACCATGATAGAGCGTGCTTTTGAAGTTGAGTGGAAGCATATTCCACTTTGTGCTCTTCGGCACAACGACTAATATGAAGCACCGCCTCTATGCTTTCTAGCCAGTTGATTAGACCTACCGGACCCTCGGTACCATGAAATTCCTTTGGTTTACAATAGGTAAAGGTCTTGTAGTCACCCACTCGAAGTTGAGCTCGAGGAACGACTTGCTCAGCAGTAGGTTCAACGTTGTTACTATTATCAGTATGATGATTATTATTTGCGTTCATGCTTGCCGTGATCTGAGCAACTAAAGTAGGCATGGCGGCCAACAGTTGCTGTGTCACAAATGCTGCCATGTTATTATCCCCGCCAGTATTTGGGGTAGGTCCAGGACCAGTGTTCACCTGGACAGTAGCAGTTTCTGGTTCTTGCTGGATTACAGGTTCTTCCTGTTCAGCTTCATTATTCAAAGGAGTGGATCGAGTAACTCTCTTTGGTGCAGTTTTCTTGACTGGAGTCTTTTTCTGAACTTTGCTTTTCGTCTTAGGAGCCATAAGTCTAAGATATGAACAAAAATGTCATTTAGAGATTTCCTTGATAGGTTAAATAGAAAGTAGCTTTGCAAGACAGATGACAGTATAATGCAAGTCACAAATTGCTGACTTGTATGAATTCATGTACTAGACAAGACAAGAAAAATATGAAAAATCATATTTCTAGAGCTAAGAATAAGCAGTTGACATAGTCTGAACAAGTAAGTAAGCCAAAAGACAATCGTATTCATTGATGTTCAAAATTTTACATAGTCTGGTATGTACAGTCCAAAAACATGTGGGAAACTTCATCCACAATGATAGACTACTTAGTCGGAGCAATACGATTTATAGACACGTGGGAAATACATCCACCAAAAGATTACAACTCAAAGTACAGAAGTACGAGTTGTTATAAGTTCTAGGCTTACAATACAGAAAGACTTATTACAAAATTACATCTTGCAAATAACAACGACCAGCAAAGCCACCACTAAAACCACCACCACAGACAGTATCCAGATCAACCTCCCAATAGTTTCCTTCCCCTCTCTAGCAACAGACATAGCCTCAGCCGCCTGTTGATAAGCTCCAGTCAACGCCTGAGCTTGATTCTCTATTTTCTCCCTTGTACAGATGAGGGAATTGTTCATCCTTGACAATTGTCGGCGATAATATTCCGACCTATCAGCTGCAGATGCAACTGGCATAACAGCACTTGGGTTGTAGACAGGCGCTCTGGAGGGACCTGCCGCATATGGATCTCCCTGAAAGAATGAAAGACCAAGTCCACTGTTGCCCTGAACTGGTGCAGAAGGACCAGGAGCATAAGGGTCTCTAGGAGCATAAGGCAAATGAGCTCCCTCGGTAGTCCTCCTCTGATATGGAGATACCGGTGTTACAGATGATTGAACATGGATAGACACATGTTCGCCTCCAGATTCACTGGAAGATGAAACAAGATTTATAGGGCGTGATTCATTGCCCGATTCCTCCATTGGTTCCTCTTCATAAGAGTCAGAACATAAGGAATGGAGTTTGCCAAGACAGGAACTGGAGGTGTACAAGGTACAACAGCATTTGAGCTAACTCCATCCGACATGACTAGTCTGAAAAGATAGTCAAAGAATCCATATAAGTCAAATGGATAAGGCAGTACGTCTCAAATGGATGATACAGTACGCAAATGAGTTTTAAAGAAATCTTTGTCTAGATTACACACATTCGGTTTGGGTTTCTATTACCAACATATTTGAAATGCTTATATATAGGGTCACCCGCAGCCTTCCCACCACATTTTAAATATGCTGTTAATATAATCCAAACTATCACGTATATAAACCTTATGCATACACATACGATTTGAGTTCTATTCCTAACATACCTTCAATGTTTATATATAGGGTCACCCGCAGCCTTCCCACCACATCTACAGTATGTTGTGAATATAGCTCAAACTATAACGTATATACAAAATCTAAGATATTTATTTCGAGCCTTATATTATTTTACATAATCGGGACGTAGTTGATCAAGTTAGGTCTAATTATAGACAATAATATAACTCCTGAAATAAGTATCCTAAACCTAAATAGACTTAGATTCCCTTTTGAAACGAAATGGCTATAGATTGAGTTTTTCCAGCGGAAAAACTCGGTATTAACTATAAACCTTGTCTCTGATACCAATTTTTGTCACACCCCGTTGTAGCGGAAATACAGGGTTAACAAAGAATTGCATACTAATCAGAAGGTTAATAGTGATTACATCCATTTATACCAATACAAGTCAATACAAGTACAATCGTTCAAAGCGTGGACCCCAAAATACGGATACAAGTCATCCTCATTTGGAACTGGGCCCACAGAATACAAGTTCAATAAATTGGACAGTCAAATACAATTAAAGCCAAAAGCATGAGAGTCCTCAATGTCTGATGCTAATTGTACGTCCAAAGTCAAAAGATTGGCCCTATAATGCCAAAGACGATTCCAAGGCTTACTGATGATCACCTGAAAAGCATGAAATTTGAGAGGATCAACTATCGAAATAGTTGGTGAGTTTACAGTGTGTTTGACTAAAAGATCAATCGTCGTTTGTTGTAGTTATTTAATACAAGACAGTCCAGACCGAAGTCCAACCCTGATACGAAGACAAGACGGTTCAGACCGAAGTCTAACCTCAATATATAGTCAAGACGGTTCAGACCGAAGTCTAACCTAAATATAATGACAAGACGGTTCAGACCGAAGTCTAACCTAAATATATGACAAGACGGTTCAGACCGAAGTCTAACCTAAATAATATGACAAGACGGTTCAGACCGAAGTCTAACCTAAATATAATGACCAGACGGTTCAGACCGAAGTCTAACCTAAATAATATGACAAGACGGTTCAGACCGAAGTCTAACCTAAATAATATGACAAGACGGTTCAGACCGAAGTCTAACCTAAATAATATGACAAGACGGTTCAGACCGAAGTCTAACCTAAATATAATGACCAGACGGTTCAGACCGAAGTCTAACCTAAATAATATGACAAGACGGTTCAGACCGAAGTCTAACCTAAATATAATGACCAGACGGTTCAGACCGAAGTCTAACCTAAATAATATGACAAGACGGTTCAGACCGAAGTCTAACCTAAATATAACTACATGAGGGGGATCATTTTAGTTTGTCAAAACACAAGGAACAGTTTAGTCAGCCGACAACATGGCAAGTCAAGACATATAGATCGATTTTCATAAGACATGTATACACATTTTTAGACAGCCGTCTCATGGCAAATATAAGACAAATGATTTCATTTACCAAATCTCATGGCGTGGACAAAGACAAATCATTTACAAAGTAGTCGTGTATACAGTACATGCTTTCAGGCCCAAAATAAAGGAAAAAGGGCGCCATAAACTCACCTTAGCAGTCTACGAGCTAAAGTATGAGTAGTCCGAGAATATGAGCAGTCTAGTCTCCACGTCTATCCAAAACCTAGGATAAGAGTACCAATGGTGAGGATCAAATCTCACGACGACAAGTATCCTACGTATAACTACTTAGCTATCAACCCTAGAATGCCTTAACCGAGAATGTGTTACAAACCTTCATTTTATTTGACTCAAAATATTAATGTCATTGACACTGTTATTAAAAGGTAGTCCAAAGTACCATTTCGTACAAACGAAGTTCAAGTGTCCAAGATGTCAAAAACTGAAACGTCAAACAGTTCCAGAAATCGCGGCGCGACCTGGGTTCCTCGCGGCGCGACCCTGCTACGTTCCTCGCGGCGCGACCTGGGTTCTCGCGGCGCGACCCTGCTATGTTCCTCGCGGCGCGAGTCAGATTGAGTGCAGGTTCTGTTCGAAATTCGACACACCTCGCGGCGCGAGCAGGATACCTCGCGGCGCGAGTTCTACCTGACCGGGTGAAAAACCTGGTTTATGACCATTTTTAGCAAACTATATCGACTCCAAATCGATTCCTTTCATTTTTAACAAGTGTTAACATGTTCAAAAGACCTGGAAACATACCATTCCGCCAAATCATTTGTGTTTTCAACCATTTTGATTTCAAGACCAAATTCTAAATCAAAACTTCATTTAGTCAACTAAAACCCTAATTTCATATAACATTCAAAGGCTTCTAATTCAAATTACAAACTGAAATAAACCCTTAAATGAATTTAAATCAAATCAAAAGTTTGAGAAAAAAAATGTTTACTTACCAAATTTTGAGTTCTTCAGAAATAGGAAGAAAAATAGATAAATGATGATTATGATCCTTGCCAAAACCCTAATTATTATTGGAAGAATGATTAATTGCTTTGATTTCCCTTTGATTTCTCCTTGCCAAAATGATTTAGAGCATAAAGTAGTGAATTTTGTGTGTGTGTGGTGTGTGTATTGTGTCGACAGGCAAAGAAAGAAAAAGGAGGGAAGTGTTTTGTTGTTTGTTTGTTGCTTAATTCCCAGCCACAAACAAAGGGGCCGGCCTATGTGGCTCCTTTTCGGTCATTTAAATACCCCAAATTTGGAAAAATGCTTACGATTTAATACCGTTTGACCAAAAGTTTAAAATGTAAAATAAAGGTATTTTTCTTCGTCTCATTTTTAGTCAAGACAAGCCAATAAAGTTTCGTCAAAGTGAACTTTATAAAATTAAGTCTAGACAGTCTATTTATCTTGTACAAGACATAACCTTTAAATATTTATTTAAAGTTATTTTTAAAGACTCGGCATTCGTCTAGATAGCTAATAGTCTACGTCATCAAGATACGTCTAATTTGACTAAGTCAAAAGTCCAAAAGTCTAATAAGTTCCACGTCAAATGACTGTCTAATCGAGATTAGGACTAACCCGGTGTAAATTAATTACGAGTTGTCACAATCAGCCTCCTCATCCTCCCCCTGTACAGGAGGTGGTCCTTCAATCTTACCCTCATCATCTAACAACTGCTCCTGCTCATTTGCTTTCTTTTTCTTCAAAATCTTTGCCCTATAAAGCTCATTAAACGTAAAATCCTCCTGATGCACTGGTAATGAAAGATAAGTCTGGCAATCATCAGAAGTAAAGACTCCCATCCTCTTATAAATGACTGTGATAAAATGTCCCAAAACCAGATTCGAATCAGAATGATTACACATACGGTCCAGAAGTACAAGTGGAGGCAAAGCAAACCTTGATGGAGCACCCTCAGAAAATAACTTAAGTAACAAAAGATCATTCTGGTACGCCTTCTCCCAATGAGTAGAACGTTGTACCAAGAAAGTCACAATCATCCGGTGGAGCAACCTCAAACGTACATTCTTAATCTTTGACACACCACTTGTGTATGTCCATGTTTCTCCCCCCGTGATCCTGGTCCAATACTCCAAGATAGACTCTCCATCACCCAAATCGGCTCCTGTTCTATACCCTTTCTTCAAAATAGCCCTAAACTCTGCACTCTGCAACTCCTCTCTTGAATACATTCCACAATAATACCCAAACTCAGCAATTGACAGCCTCCTCTGTTGTCCCCCACAGTAAAACGAGACTACCCTCTCCTCGAAAATATCCTTGACTTTCCCTAACTCCTTCTTCAGTTTCAAAGTTGAATAAAACTCTAAGCATAACTCACGGTAGGCGGCTTCACGGTTAGCAAATACCCGCCGCCAAATATCACAACTCACTTCATGCCCTCTTGACTCCCCTCCAACTCTCATAGTCATAGAAAACCATCTTCTTATGTCCTCTTGTACTCCAAATACCTGAGCTTGAAAAGGAGTTAAATGTCTTGCGGGAAGGACCGCATGCTTAGAAAGCTTATACAACTTGTTCTTGTATATGTTCTTTTGGGGCTGCCTAATTCCCTCAAATGATAGCCAAGCATGTCGCTCGTTCAGTTCCTCAATAAATGTAAGCGGCACCTCCGCTTGTTTCTTTGAAGTTTTAGTCGGGACATCAACTGCCTCACTAGATTGCCCCTCAACCATTTTCCTTTTTCCTGCGGCCTTATCAGTAGCTTCCGCTCCCTGCATTCACAAACATGAAAACGTCCAATTGTGAGTATTAAGAATGCAAAGTTGGGAACCATATTAAACAAGTTGAAAATCTTGGCAGGGAAGTACCCCCACTGCGGCGCAGTGGGCATGCTTCACCCTCACTGCGGCGCAGTGGGGCAAACGACAAAACTGGGCAGAGGTTTCTCACTGCGGCGCAGTCAGCTTATACCACCCCCACTGCGGCGCAGTGGGGAGTTTCTGAAAATCTTTCCCTTCACAAATATTATGTCAAATCTCAAAGCAAACCGCATCAAATCGAGAACATACATGCACTTACCAACTAACACACGATTAAAATTAACTAATTCAAGAAAAATGAAATACGATAAAATAAACACGGGTTGCCTCCCGAGAAGCGCTTAAGTTATTAACGAGTCTTTAGCTTGACTCGACCAACCTTCAAGTATCAAATTCAAACACGGGGATCTCATCAAATATCCCCTCTACCTGCTCTTCTTCCAAATATAGCTTAAGTCGATGACCATTGACAATGAACGATCCTTCACCATTTCGCTTAAACAACTCAACATAACCCGATGGGTACACATGCTTAATCTCAAACGGTCCAATCCACCTAGAAGTTAGTTTAGGTTGCTTAATCTTAAATTTAGACAAGAATAACAACACTTTAGCCCCAACCTTAAACTCCTTCCTACGAATTCTCTTATCATGCCAAATCTTGGTCCTCTCCTTATATAACCTCGAATTCTCATAAGCACCTAACCTAAGCTCATCAAGCTCATGAAGTTGCAACATTCTAAGTTCACGCGCTTCCATCAAATCCAAATTCAAGTTCCTTAAAGCCCAATACGCCTTATGCTCTATCTCAATAGGAAGATGGCAAGTTTTGCCATAGAGCAACCGTATGGCGTGGTGCCAATCGGCGTCTTATAAGCCGTCCTAAATGCCCACAAGGCGTCATCTAACTTCTTTGACCACACCTTGGGGTTATCTCCAACAGTTTTCTCCAAAATCCTCTTCAAGGCCCTATTTGTGTTTTCCACTTGACCACTGGTCTGTGGATGGTACGAGGTAGAAAAATAGTGGACAACACCATACCTCTTCAACACTTTGGCTAATTGATGGTTCGCAAAATGGGTTCCACGGTCACTAATCAAAGCTCTAGGGCAACCAAAACGACAAAACAACTGTTTCAAGAAATCAATGACTACACGCGCATCATTCGTGGGCAAAGCCTTGGCTTCGGCCCATTTAGACACGTAGTCAACGGCGACAAGAATGTACTGAAACTTATTAGACGGTGGGAATGGTCCCATAAAGTCTATACCCCAGACATCAAATACCTCACATACCTGAATGCTCTGTTGAGGCATCTCATCCCGTTTAGTGATGTTCCCTTGTCGCTGACAGATGTCACAAGTCTCAACCAAAGTCTGGGCCTCCTTGAAAATTGTTGGCCAATAGAAACCTGCATCAAAAACTTTCTTACCCGTCACTGAAGGACCATAATGACCCCCAGTTGGCCCGTAGTGACATGCATCCAAAATCTCTCTAGTCTCAGCCCCAGCAACACATCTCCTAACCATACCATCCGCACAAACACGAAACAAGTGTGGATGGTCCCAAAAATAATACTTAACATCCGATATGAGCTTCTTCTTCTGCTGGTACGTGAAATCATTAGGTATCTCACCTGCAACCAAATAATTAGCTATATCTGCAAACCAAGGAGCATCATCAGAGTTAGAAATAAACATGAAAGACTCATCGGGGAAGTGATCATTGATCTCCCCATCACGAAGTTCCTCCCGGTGAGGATCTTCCAAACGACTCAAATGGTCTGCAGCCAAATTTTCAGCCCCTTTCTTATCCTTTATCTCAATGTCAAATTCTTGCAACAAAAGAATCCAACGGATAAGCCCGGGTTTAGCATCCTGTTTCGAGAACAGGTACTTAAGGGCTGAATGGTCAGTAAAAACTATGGTCTTACTCAAAACAAGATATGATCTAAACTTATCAAATGCAAAGACCACTGCAAGCAACTCCTTCTCCGTAGTGGTGTAATTTTGCTGGGCGGGATTCAAAGTCTTACTAGCAAAGTAAATGGGTTTGAAATGTTTCTCAACCCTTTGCCCTAGCACTGCTCCAACAGCATAGTCACTTGCATCACACATTAATTCGAATGGCAATTCCCAATCTGGGGCTACCATGATAGGAGAATCAGTCAACTTCTCCTTCAATACCTGAAAAGCACTCAAACAAGCATCGTCAAAAACAAAAGGAATGTCCTTCTCCAACAAGTGGGTCATAGGACGAGTAATCTTAGAGAAATCCTTAATAAATCGACGATAAAAACCTGCATGTCCAAGAAAACTCCTTACCCCTTTCACATTGGAAGGCGGGGGTAATTTGATAATTACATCAATCTTAGCCCGATCAACCTCAATCCCGGCCTTGGACACTTTATGCCCTAACACAATACCCTCAGTCACCATAAAATGGCACTTTTCCCAATTCAAAACAAGGTGTGCCCTCTCACACCGTTCCAACATCCTATCCAAATTAATCAAACAAGAATGAAAAGAATCCCCAAAAACTGAAAAATCATCAATGAAAACTTCCATGGAAGTTTCAAGCATGTCCTGGAAAATAGCAATCATGCACCTTTGAAAGGTGCCAGGGGCATTACACAAACTAAATGGCATACGCCGATAAGCAAAAGTGCCAAATGGACAAGTAAAAGTAGTTTTCTCTTGATCCTTGGGATCAATGGGTATTTGAAAGTACCCGAAAAACCCATCCAAGAAACAAAAGTATTCATTCCCTGCAAGACGTTCCAACATTTGATCAATAAAAGGGAGGGGAAAATGATCCTTACGGGTGGCATCATTAAACTTACGGGGTTCTATACAAACCCGCCAACCCGTGATAGTCCTAGTGGCCAAAAGCTCCTTATTATCATTTTCAATGACCGTCATGCCCCCCTTTTTGGGCACACAGTGGACAAGACTTACCCATGGACTTTCAGCAATAGGAAAAATGATTCCTGCATCCAGAAACTTAATTACCTCTTTCTTAACAACCTCCTTTATATTAGGATTCAGCCGCCTTTGTCTCTGGACAACGGGCTTAACATCATCAAGAAAATCAATTTTATGCTGGCAGAAATTAGGACTAATACCTGGAATATCTGTGGTCTTCCAAGCAAAAACCCGCTTATGGGCTTTAAGAACAGACATGAGACGGTCTTTCTCGTCACTCGAGAGTGAGGACGAGATAACCACTGGAAGAGAAGACTCACCTGACAGATATGCATACTCTAGATGGTCTGGAAGCGACTTAAGCTCCAAGTCAGTAGGTGGTACCTCAACAGAGTTAGGTACCCTTGAACTCCCGTCAGCAACTACCTCCTCAAAAGTTTCATCCTCGGGAGGTGATTCATCCAAGCTCAGTGCCATGACTTCTGCAAACAAATCTTCATCAGTAATTTATCCAGATCCTAAATTAGCGATCTCCTCCTCTCCAACATCTATCTCCATGAATTCCTGAAATTCTTGATCTAAAGCATCATCAATGACATCAATCCTGAAACAAGTCTCATCATTAGAATAAGAATGCTTGATAGACTTTTCAACATTAAACACAATCCTATCAGTTCCTACGCCTAAGGAAATTTCCTTATCCTTCACACGGATAATAGCATCCGCGGTATTAAGAAATGGGCGTCCAAGAATAAGAGGGACCTTCGTATCTTCCTCCATCTCGAGGATAACGAAGTCAACAAGAAAAACAATGTGGCCAACTCTGACACTAATGTTTTCAGCAATCCCGATGGGATACTGAAAAGAATGGCCAGCAAGTCTTATACTCATGCGAGTAGGGCGAAGGACTCACAATGACAACTTGGCATAAACCGAGTAAGGCATCAAATTGATGCTAGCCCCTAAATCAGCTAAGGCCTTACAAATAATAGTTCTAATAGAGCAAGTGATAAGAAAACTCCCTGGGTCTTCAAGCTTTGGTGGAATGCGATTCTGCAAGATAGCAGAACACTCGGCATTGATAAAAGTAGCCTTTGCCTCTTCAAACTTCCCTTTGTCTGTCACAAGCTCCTTAATGAACTTAGCATAATTGGGCATCCCCTGAATAAGATCAACTAAAGGAACATTAATATGAACATTTTTGATCATGTCAACAAACTTGTTATAATGCTCCTTCAGCTTTGATTTCCTGAACCTTTGTGGAAATGGTATCTTTGGCTTGTATGGTTTAACCTCTGGAACCACAGTCGGTTTTGGTGGAGTAACCGGAGTCTTCACGGTCGAATCTTCCTCCATCTCTATTTCTTCATCAACATCGGTATCATCACCCCCGTTATCCTGCACATCTGAAACAACAACATTAGGAATAGGAGGTGAGTCATAAGACCTACCAGTACGAGTGGTGATTGCTTTGGCTTGCTCATTACGGACTGGAGGTGGAGTGTACTTTTGTCCCGAATTAAACTGAGGTCTAGGATTCTGTTGTGTGTTGCTAGGAAGAGTCCCCGTGGGCCTAGCAAGAGCTGCCATCCTACTTTCAAGATCCTTGAAATTAACTCCCTGGTTTTTCATGTTGATCTCCACCTTCCCGCTTAACTGATCCAACCTCTCACTCAAAGTCTTAGTATCATCCCTGATCATTTGAATGCTAGTATTTGTTTCAACTTAATTACTAGCCAACTGCTTCATCATCTCCCTCAACTCGGCATTAGGATCGGCATTAGAAGAAGAAGAACCTGATCCTTGTCCTTGCTGAGTCTGCTGTTGTGGCTGATTCTGATAATTATCTCTTTGCCACCTGTTACCTGAAAAACGAGGAGCATTAGCCTGAAAAGAAGAGTTATAAGAAGAATTACCTGAAGGTCGGTTTTGGAAACCGGTGTTGTGGTGGTAGCCCCCTTGGGGTTGATTCTGAACATAGTTCACATCCTCGGGTACCCGATTTGGACACTCATCAGAATAGTGCATATCACCACAATGATTACACCCATCGGCTACTACCTTAACATCCTTCTCAAGTGCACTAAACCTAGTATCTTGAGCAATAAAGCTCCTATCTATGCGCTCATATAGCGCCTTAATCTCTCCAATAACCCCTGAGTCGTTACTAGCCTCAACCTTAGCAACTCTCCCTTGGTTAGTACCCCTCTACATCTTTCTTTCATTCTTCAAGAACCTTTCATCATCCATATTTGAGTTATCCTTTGCCATGTCTTCCAAGATTTGATAGCCTTCATTGGGTGTAATGTTATTGAAACTACCCCCAAAAGCATACCCCAATTCTCGTTTAGACTTCTTATTCAACCCATCAAAGAAAAGCTCCACATATTGTTCCTTAGTCAAATTGTGACCTGGACAATTTCTCAACATTTCCTTGAAACGAACCCAAGCATCAACAACATCTTCTCCATCATCTTGTTCAAAAGACCTAATCATATTCTCCAACTTTCTTTGAGTTCTAAGTGAATAAAACTCACCAATGAAAGCTTCCTTAAGTTGGTTCCAAGTAGTGATTGAATTTCTGGAAGATCATTGAACCAATCAAGTGCGTCTCCGGTGATTGACATCGGAAATGTCTCAAGTTTCACGACATTCATTTGATTTTGACATATTGATAAAGCCGAGCCAACTTTTCAAACCTATCCAAGTGTTGGTAAGGATCCCATTTCCTTTTTCCATCAAATTGGTGCTCTTCTATGCTCTTAAGATGATTTCCTTTCAAAGCGAAAGTGTGATCAATGGCCGGAGGTCTAATGGCGGAGCCACGGCTAGTTGGAATAGTTCGAACCCTCTCGCCATAGCGAGTGTCATTTGGACCCCTTGGTTGTTCGTCACCCATCTCATCTTGCTTAACTTCTAAATTAAAGAATTCGTCCAAATAAAACCCTTCCTCGTCCGAATCAGGAGTGGGTTTAGCTATAGGTGAAAATGGTGTAGGTATTGGTGTTGTGGGTTCAGTGAAGTTAAACCGACGCCCTCTTGGTCTTCTCGGAGTAGACAAAGGACTATTCAAAGGGAGACCCGAAGAACGTAAGTTCATCAACTAAAGAAATATACCTGCAAACACACAACTAACACACACACGTCAAATGCACCGGTGATAAGAAAAGAAAACTAAACTAATAAACAAGTAACTTCCTCACACGTGAGAAAGGATCAAACCACTAAATTAACAACTAAATCGGCACACATTCCCCGGCAGCGGTGCCAAAAACTTGATGTGTGAAATCGAGTTTGTAAAAATTATAAACAAGTACCCACTAAAAACCGACTACTACACACTTTCAGGCAGTGGACCTGATCGCATATAGTATAGTAAGGAGTAAGTCCGAGATCGTTCACGGGGATTGGTTTTGAAATAATTGTTTGCTAGAGTGGTTTTAGAATAAGGATGAAACCGTAGCCGAATTTCTACCTCACTTTGACAATTTGTAATTAAAGAAATTGAAATGACAAGACAATTGAAAGTAAAGAAAGTTCAAACAATATAAATAAAGATCATCTACTTCGAATCCACTTGACTTCAGCTATGATTGCACACGTTTAAGATCAAATTATTTAGAGTTGACAAGATAATCGTGAAAGGATAAAAATGCTCGCGTGGTACCACCAACCGCTCACAAATCACCCAAACACCTAAGTTGCTAGTTTAATTACCCAAGCTGGTACCACCAATGCCCAGAAAATCTCCCCAACAATTAGTTTGCTTGATTATCCAATTACCAATTATGCCTATGTGAATGAAAACGTGGTACCACCAACCGTTTCTAAACACGTTTACCGATTTATTCCTATTATAGATTTGACATTCACCGTCATACCATGAACCAGTGACAACCGACCATAGACAATCGAATTGAAACGATAAACATATTCACCTAGTACCACTAACGATGAACACATAAACCATCAACATCAAAAGAATAAATCACAAGGAATTAATTGATAAAGATCACGACACAACGATAATTGAATCAACTCTTGATCTAAATTATTGCAATCATATCATTTGTCAAGTTTCATCAAAGTGGATGATTAGAAATCTAGCCACTCATACTAAATTGAAAATAACAAACCAAATAGAAAAAGAACATATTGTAACAACGATTGTTGAATGCAACTTGCAAGACAGAAAATCAGATACGATCTAGATGGGTGTTCTTGAATCTTCAATGAATCTAATGATGAAATCTGAGACGATCCTTGAAATAATTCGTGTAGAACAGCTCCTAGAAAGAAAATTTGATTATTGGAAAAATAGGGTTTTTTTTCTTTTTATATCTCCCAAAATCTGATGCAAAGAGGCTGTAACCCTGATTTCCCCGTGCACTCACTGCGGCGCAGTGAGGCAAGATCCCTCCCACTGCGGCGCAGTGGTAAGTCCCTGGAATATTGTTCATATGGTGACTGCGGCGCAGTGAGGCAAGATCCCTCCCACTGCGGCGCAGTGGTAATCCACTGGAATATTTTATTCTTTCTCGACCTTTGACTGCGGCGCAGTGGGGCAAGTACACTCCCACTGCGGCGCAGTGCTAAACCACTGGAATCTTGTATCTTTGGCACCCAACGACTGCGGCGCAGTGGGGCAAGATCCCTCCCACTGCGGCGCAGTGCTAAACCACTGGAATCTTGTATCTTTGGCACCCAACGACTGCGGCGCAGTGGGGCAAGATCCCTCCCACTGCGGCGCAGTTAAATCCTGCTGGAATCTATGGTTCTTCTTTATTATCGGCTCTCGAACACTCGGATCAACATCTTGGCCTAAAATCGTCAGAAAGTGTACCAAATGGACGCACAACCTGCTAAGAACCTGAAAGCACTAACAAACACCATAAACGCGCCAAATGCATACAAAATCGACTCAAAACACATACGAAAAAGGCCAGAAATGATGTGGGCGATCTATATAAATTGGTCACATCAGCGAACCTGCACTTGTCGAGTTTGGCAAGTTAAAGGCCTTCCATGTATACATGCAGCAACTTTCATTTGTAGCATAAGGGATAATAATTGGGATAAATATGTTGATCGATATTATACAATTCAGAAATTCAAAGAAGCCTATGCTCTAGAGATTGCTCCGATGCCGGGAAAAGATCAATGGGTGCAAAAAGAAACAGGGGGGAGGATATACCCACCAATAATCAAACGTCCACCTGGACGACCCAAAAAGAAGAGAATTGTACCATCTAACGAGCCTAAGAAAAGACAACAATGTGCACGACGTGGGCAATATGGCCATCGGGTTAAGACATGCAAAAATCCGCCCCGCGAAGGGCATGATCCATATCAACCATCGACCAGTAAAAGGTTTGTCAATCGCTCAGTTCCTTTTGTTTACATTTCCTAGAAACAGACCTTGAATCTGTATGCTAATAGGGGTTTTTGTTGTTATAGGAAACGAGGAAAGAATACAACAGTGCATGAAAGCAATGTGGTACAGGGGTCAAATTGATGTCATTCTGTTTTTAGGAGTAGTGTTCATAATACACCAGTAGCGTTCTGTCTTCTGGTTATAGTTTCGGTACTCGTCAATAGTTTTTTGTGGTATTTTGATTTATTTTTATATTTCTAATGAATCTTTAGGCGTTGAACAAAAGGTTGGAGCTTTATAATTTATCTAATTTATGTTTGATAATAATACCATCATCGTAAGCGTGTATGTTCATGCACAATGATTCTGTGATAATTCAGTTGTAAATGGGTAAATGCTTTATGAGTTCTTCAAGTAATGAGACCGAACTCAGTTTTTGTAAGCTGCATATACCAGTTTGTTTCCACTATATTTTTTTGCTGTCAAATAAAGAGTTGGAGTTACTAATGTAGGTTCCACTGCAAGTATCATATTCTGCAATTAAGACTTGGTGTTGCTGAGTATTTTTATGTTGTTGGTCACAAGTCAATGGTCCCAAAATGAAAAGATTTTTCCCCTGCTAAAATGAAATCAATGGTCCAGGATGAATTTTTCTTATGTTTATTATTTCTTCTTCAATTCTATTCCTATTAGAATTTAATTATTTCGTTGAAATTTGTAACTATTCGGGTGGCTCGCACCCTGGGTGGTGCAACTGAGCCAGGGTGGGCTCAGCAGTCGCTGAGATTTCGAGTTTTTGAAACCAAAACACACACACACACATATATATACACATCAATATATGTATATATGTGTATTATTATTCAAATTACAAACAAGCTCGCCCAATTTGCAAGATGGTTTTTATATATGTTTTGTGTTATTGATAAAAAGGTAAATTGTTTAATTTTATGTAGATTTTAATTTCCTGTAAGTTATTGATGTGAAGTTCTATTGATTTAACAGCTTGTTTTTAAGCTTTATGCCGGTGATTGTGTTTGGTGGAAACCTGGACAACAAGCCCCTCCCCCCCATCGCCAGTGCCATGCCGCCAACACAAAAGGACTTTCGACTTCCAAGATGGCTTATTACATCTGCTGAAGTCGTTGGAGCGATATGCGCAGGGGTTTTTCATTTTTGTATGGTTAGTGGTATGATGTACATTTCAGCATTTAGTCGTAATATTATGTGCACTTTCCAAAAATATACTAGGGGCAAAACTGGAATATAATTAAATGAAAACGTTTTAATTAAATCTTTAAATGAAATGGGTAAATATGATAGGTTTAATACTTAAGTTGGTTTTATTTGATATTTTGTTATTAAGTTGGGTATATATGTTATTTTTCTTCAATTCTATTCCTATTAGAATTTAATTATTTCGTTGAAATTTGTAACTATTCGGGTGGCTCGCACCCTGGGTGGTGCAACTGAGCCAGGGTGGGCTCAGCAGTCGCTGAGATTTCGAGTTTTTGAAACCAAAACACACACACACACATATATATACACATCAATATATGTATATATGTGTATTATTATTCAAATTACAAACAAGCTCGCCCAATTTGCAAGATGGTTTTTATATATGTTTTGTGTTATTGATAAAAAGGTAAATTGTTTAATTTTATGTAGATTTTAATTTCCTGTAAGTTATTGATGTGAAGTTCTATTGATTTAACAGCTTGTTTTTAAGCTTTATGCCGGTGATTGTGTTTGGTGGAAACCTGGACAACAAGCCCCTCCCCCCCATCGCCAGTGCCATGCCGCCAACACAAAAGGACTTTCGACTTCCAAGATGGCTTATTACATCTGCTGAAGTCGTTGGAGCGATATGCGCAGGGGTTTGTTCATTGGGTTGCTAAGAAGTCTGATGGTTCGTGGGTAATTGTTGCTTTTAGTTTAGCAGATAAGTGTTTTAGCGAAGTCCCATCACCTGATTCGTGGGTAATTGTTGCTTTCGTGGATATTGATAGAATAATCAGTAAATGCAAACTTGTTGTCCTTTGGTGGAAAGCTTTCTATTTACGTGAATGATGAATATCTTATGGTTTGGTTGATGAACGAGTACGGTGCTAAAAACTCTTGGATCAAGATTTCCCATGATACACTTAATCATGAATTTCCCATGGTGAGACTAGTGAATGTTGATGACAATGGCAAAATTCGGTTGGCTGGCGATGGTCAAATGGTGATATATGATTTTGAGAAAGGAACTTTAAGTGAAAAAGTTCATGTTTGGAGTAGTATTAAGTTTCAGGTTTTTGGTAGTTATGTTGAAAGTCTTGAATCGGTACCAAAAAAGAGTTGCAAAACAAGTCATTCATAGTTCAACCGGAAGACATAATGCAGGCTCAAAAGCTAGTGAAGCTGATTTATAGAAAACTTAGACCCAATTTGTCGTCATTTTCGCAACAAATCCTTACAGTTTGCTAAGATTTTGAATGATAAAAAGGCATTGTTTTATGTATTCATGGCAGTTCAGCCAAATCGTATATCGAGTACAAAAAGTAATCAAACAACAGTTTGTTTTTTTAGGTATATTTTATTTCGATTGCCATCTATATCTTTATCTTCTTGCTTTTGCTTTATGTATTCTCTGCTAGTGTATCTATCTATATATCCATGTGACCATATGCATGTTTTTGTTGGGTGTTGTTGGGATCCCGAAAACATAAGGATCTCCTTTTTATATGTTTCGAGATGGCCGCCCGATTGATTTAGGATTTAGATTTCATGTTTCACTTGGGATTTTTAATTGCCATATGCTGATTCTTGGGTTGCCATCAGTTTGAGATGGGTCGGGTAGGACATCTGTTGGGTATTTGTTATGAACAATGCTCGTCGGTTTTCTGGGTTCTGCACTTCTGCTTTGTTGCTCTCCTGTAACTTCATGGATACACTCTGACCATATATTGGGCTTAAGATTTTGCATCCAGACAGCAAAATCTGGAACTTAATGTTGTATGATATTATTGATACCAGTTCTGTGTGTGGCACATTGTTATCAACTTTGATGACAAGTGTGGGACATTGGTTAAATAAGGTCCATGGATTTTTCCTGGCCTGCGAGACACGATTAAGGTAAATTCAATCTTTATATAGACTTCTTGAAGTTTCGTTAAATAACGTGTATGCTGACTACTTAAAACGAAGTAGTAATTCAAGCAAGTGGTGGGGATGGAGGTAACAACACATTCAGATTTGGTGCATTTAACTATCGCCCAATCCGATCTGCATCAGGGAGGTCAAAAGAGGGGACAACCTGATCTACTTCAAGAACAAAAATTGAGACAATAAAACACTCTTCCCTTGTCTCTGTAGTTTTGAAAGAAAGTTAGGCCCTTGGTTTTTTCACTTCACGGATAACCGCTATTTTTAGTGCTCAATACAAAACTGTAACCGTACCTAATACTTCACTACTTGAAAATGTTAGCAAGATTACCCCCAAAATGTTATTCCTTACTTGAATCACCAAAAGCTCAAAATAGAGAACTATACTTGTGGAACACCAAAACTTTACTTGAAAGAAACTTGACTCACATCAACTTTTCGTTCATCTAGTTGAACAAATCCTAAAAGTGTTTTCCGAAAGAAAAAAAAAACTGTACACGTTTTTCATATTGCTGTATCTCAAAAAACCGCATCAAAAGTAACCTGGAACCGAGGTGAATTATTACTAGGTTTGGGATCTGAAGCATTGGCGAGCCCGGAGAGCAATCTAACGACATCTACAATATCGTCAAGGTAATACTTTGCTTTGCTTGGCTTCATTCCAACTGTACAAGCAAATATCTCTGGAGTACTTGAAACCATATTCGTAAATGCTTTCGAACATGTCTTCATCTGATCGGTCATCCCCAATGCACGTCACAAAATCTGGACGTTCTCCTTTTTCAATCATGACAGAAAGAACTTTCTCTGTAACTAAGCCTTTGCTCACACCCTGTAACAATTTGCATAATTAGGTGTTGTGCCATTTTGCAATCTATGTGATGTTGTGATCTTCCAAAAACGTATATCAGGAAACAAGAACAGATGTGGAACACTATAGGAAGACACACCAATATTCGATTAACTTCTGGATTTGCAGCCTTATAGCTCAAGAGCAGAAATATACCTATCATATGAAGTACGCCAAGCCGACCCATTTATATATACAACTAGATCAATATGGGTTGCGTTGACCAGGTCAAATGGGTTAAGCTTAACAATTTGACTGGAAACATAATGCATCAAATGGGTCAAGTGGGTCAAACAAATTGTCAGCTATCTGGAATATATTCCAATGCATAAAGCCTTCTAAATTTCTTTTATACAAAGAATGAAGAGGTGCCTACAGGTCACCGCCAACCCAACCAGCTCATACCAGAAATTTGTCAAGCTTGACATGGTACCCAACACACCAATTTAGCCAAAGCCGGCTCTACAGTTGTGGTGGATTAGGCGACCGCCTAAGGCCCCCAAATAGTTAAGGCCCCCAATTTTAGTGCTACTAGACTAAAAATATTATTGCGTTTTTTTCTTACACTTAGTTTTGGACTTAAAATACTAAAATTTAAACCAATGTACATCATAAAAGATTATTGACGGTCTAGAATGTCATAACAAAGATTAAATGAGTTAGCTATTTATCGACTGAAGAATATGTATTTTATCAAATTAAGTATAAAAATTTGAAGATTTGGTTAAACGCTTTATGAAAAGGCCTCCAAAATTAGTCCCGTTTTGAGCCACAAAAAACGTTAAGCCGGCCCTGATAGCCACATAGAAGAAGAAGTAAACATGTACAACTAAATCAGCTTTCAACTCCTTGTGTTGATGCCTAAAAAACCATATGCATTATTCTTTACAGATGATGACTGACCCTGGCTGACGCAACTCAGTGATATCAAAAATAGTTTACTTGAATCTAGCGTACTTTAGAGGTAGCTATTTCAACCATTTACTTACGAATGGGAAGATTCAGAATATGTTTCACCTCCTACAGGTCATACGTATCGAAAGTCCAATGTATCTATAATGCATCAAACCTCTTATGCTATTTAGTTAGAGTATGAACATATTTTTTCATTAAAACTAATTTATGTAATCACAATCAACACTAATTACCTGATTCAACCCTAACCTGCCCAATATGTGACCTTAATATTTACGTTGTAACACCGCAACAAGGCGTAATCATGAGGGTTACATACTAAGCACATCACAACATGGAAATTAAGTAGAGACAAGTCTAAATGCATTAAAAGGATTGGACAATCCATACAATTCAATCAATTACAAGTACCGGAAACATACAAAAATGCATAAGGAGCACGCCCATCAAACGTTCACAAAATAATAGTTCAAAAGATGGTAGATGATCCTAAGCATAACCCATAATCGGGAACTATGAATCACGGATCCATGAAGTCCAAGTCCAAGTCCAATCCTAGCATAATCAAGCAAGAAATCATCCAATACGTCTTTGATTTACTTGTTCACCTGAAAAGTGTACTAAAACGCGTCAACATAAAGTTGGTGAGTTCGTAGGTTTAAGTAATGAAAATCAAGTGTCGGGATATCAACCGTTATCGATAAGTGAGGATTAGAATATCTAATCACGTCAAAGGAACCCTAAAAGGATCCACGTCAATGCAAAACAATACAATAAGCGTCACGTCACAATAATCGTCAAGATATATGTAAACGTCATAATATGGGCTCAAAAACCCTTATCCCGAGTATGATCATGCCGGGTGTGGATTCGTCAATCCACCGTCACGTCAATACATAATAATATATAATATACGTCATACGTCACAAGTATAACATCATAATAAAGTGGCCATGATCATACCGGGTGTGGATTCGTCAATCCACCGTCACGTCAATACATAATAATAATATATAATATACGTCATACGTCACAAGTATAACATCATAATAAAGTGGCCATGATCATACCGGGTGTGGATTCGTCAATCCACCGTCACGTCAATACATAATAATAATATATACGTCATTCGTCACATTTAAACGTCTCATAACACGTATCACAATCAATCAATTAGATATCTAACGTCTCATTTCATATCACAACAAATTGTATCAACCGACAAACGTTTAAACAACGAGTACACTTTCCACCCCAAATAAAGTAAACGTAGGGGCTACGAAACTCACCTTTGCCTTATACGTCAAGTTATAATTGGATTATAGATATTCAACGAGCTTCAAGTGTCCCGAAACCCTCAAAGTCCACGACCTATTATTACGTTAATACCACATGCGTATTAATATAATTTTGTATATAACATGTTTACAAATCAAGACTTTACGTATGGTTTTTAGATAGTTCATATAAATGTTTCAAACTAAATCCTTAGAACTAACGAGCGTTAAAAACTAATGGATCTGGGTTGTGATTAGTTCATCTGAGTTGTTGTTGTAAACAGTAGAATTCGAGCTTATGTGTGTGTTAATGGTGGTTTCTAGAGAGAGAAAGTAGAGAGAGAGTAGAGAAATGTCAGGGAAAGATTGGATTGTATTATGGGTTCAAAAGTTACAAATTAGATAATAGAGGGGGTTTATATACATATGAGCTATTTACACTATGCCCCCTTCCATATTAACAAGTTTACATTCTAAGTACAAAACAACATAAGGTACACAAATCAACTACTACATTTATATTTCTAACAATCTCCCCCTTAGTAGTGATTTGTGAGAAATATCCAGTCTTTGTCGTTCTTTAAGCTCTTGTATTTGGTCTATCTTTGTTAGGATGCCAAAACCAGTTTTCTCCTGCGGGTCTGTCATCAGGAACAACCATGTTGTCTGCAAAGTTTCTTGGAGGAATATTCTGTGGACCTGGACGATGACCAGGCTCATACTTGATCCAACAACCTCCTTTTCGACGTACGACATACTTAGACTTCTGAACATTCTTTGCTTCTCTCATCATTCTAATACTGTCTCTGTACTCGAGTCTTTGATTAATCTTGGAGATTGCTTTATCAAATACTTCTTTTTTCTTTTCATCTTGCTCGTCTTCTTGCAGGCACAACAACACATTCTTACAAAACTCCAAAGTTCCATCAGAATAAGAAGCAAGTTCATCCATACGAATGAAAATCTTCTTCTTTCTGCTATTCAAAAATACAACACCGAAGGATGGTTCTTCTATGATATGACCAATACTTAGCTGTTCAATATTTACAGTGTATAGACTTTGATCTGGATACGGCACATTAATCTTTCTCTTCACAACTTCAAATCCTATTTGAAAATCTTCCAATGAAGCATATTGAATGCAGCTTGACATATATCGTTTAACAGCTTCAAAGGCAATAACATCTTCACGATATCTCTGCATAGCATTCACGAAATGATTGTAGAGAAAGATAATGTCATCAACTGGCAGCAGCTTGAACTGTGTTTCAGTAAATCTGTAGCTCTTGCCATTATCTCTTTTGACATGAATACTTGGGATTGAGATAGTATTCCTTTTAACCAAAATAACTCTGATCAGCACCAAGATCTTGTGATTTCTTTGTTCTTCAAGGAGTTTGGGATTATATTGCTTGGTGAGTTTAAGAAGCTCTTTGTATTCTTCTACTTGTCTTGCTTCCTTAAACTTGTACATTGACTCCAACTCAGGTCTTTTGGTTTTAGTAACTTTGGTAGCTCCACAAAAGATTGGAAAAGCTCTTTCTTCCAAGAATCTAGACTTCTTAACTGCCTCCTTTGGCTTAACACCCAGTGCAACCATTCTTTCTTTATCCCTCAAGAAGTATCCCCGATTAATGAACCTCCTTTGTTCATCAGTCAATTCAGTTGGAAAGTAATCAGGAAGAACTTCCTCGGATACGATTGCATCTTTCAACACTTGTTTATATGTTGATTTCTTGAAGTTCTGAGATGCAGCCTCAGGAGTCTTTCTCAATTCATCAAAGCTATTGAAGTCTTCAAAGGTATAGTGTTGAGGAGTTGTGGAACCCTGAGTAGAAGATTCTCCAGCATCTTTTCTGCTTGATGAACCTGTTTCAAAATAATCAAGATCTGGGAAGTCTTCAAACACAGGTTCCTCAACAGCTTCTACATTTGCTGGATACTCAACTATCTCCTGCTCATCCAATGTTACATTATCTTTTAAGGCTTCAATATCTGCATCTCTCTCAGGATATTCAACTATCTCATTTTCAATCACATACCCTTCATCTTCATTTTCAACAACATTTTCATTATCTTCATCATCATCATCATCATCATCATCATCATCATCATCATCATCATCATCATCATCATCATCATCATCATCATCATCATCATCATCATCATCATCATCAATTCATCATCATCATCATCATCATCATCATCATCATCATCATCATCATCATCATCATCATCATCATCATCATCATCATCATCATCATCATCATCATCATCATCATCATCATCATCATCATCATCATCATCATCATCATCATCATCATCATCATCATCATCATCATCATCATCATCATCATCATCATCATCATCATCATCATCATCATCATCATCATCATCATCATCATCATCATCATCATCATCATCATCATCATCATCATCATCATCATCATCATCATCATCATCATCATCATCATCATCATCATCATCATCATCATCATCATCATCATCATCATCATCATCATCATCATCATCATCATCATCATCATCATCATCATCATCATCATCATCATCATCATCATCATCATCATCATCATCATCATCATCATCATCATCATCATCATCATCATCATCATCATCATCATCATCATCATCATCATCATCATCATCATCATCATCATCATCATCATCATCATCATCATCATCATCATCATCATCATCATCATCATCATCATCATCATCATCATCATCATCATCATCATCATCATCATCATCATCATCATCATCATCATCATCATCATCATCATCATCATCATCATCATCATCATCATCATCATCATCATCATCATCATCATCATCATCATCATCATCATCATCATCATCATCATCATCATCATCATCATCATCATCATCATCATCATCATCATCATCATCATCATCATCATCATCATCATCATCATCATCATCATCATCATCATCATCATCATCATCATCATCATCATCATCATCATCATCATCATCATCATCATCATCATCATCATCATCATCATCATCATCATCATCATCATCATCATCATCATCATCATCATCATCATCATCATCATCATCATCATCATCATCATCATCATCATCATCATCATCATCATCATCATCATCATCATCATCATCATCATCATCATCATCATCATCATCATCATCATCATCATCATCATCATCATCATCATCATCATCATCATCATCATCATCATCATCATCATCATCATCATCATCATCATCATCATCATCATCATCATCATCATCATCATCATCATCATCATCATCATCATCATCATCATCATCATCATCATCATCATCATCATCATCATCATCATCATCATCATCATCATCATCATCATCATCATCATCATCATCATCATCATCATCATCATCATCATCATCATCATCATCATCATCATCATCATCATCATCATCATCATCATCATCATCATCATCATCATCATCATCATCATCATCATCATCATCATCATCATCATCATCATCATCATCATCATCATCATCATCATCATCATCATCATCATCATCATCATCATCATCATCATCATCATCATCATCATCATCATCATCATCATCATCATCATCATCATCATCATCATCATCATCATCATCATCATCATCATCATCATCATCATCATCATCATCATCATCATCATCATCATCATCATCATCATCATCATCATCATCATCATCATCATCATCATCATCATCATCATCATCATCATCATCATCATCATCATCATCATCATCATCATCATCATCATCATCATCATCATCATCATCATCATCATCATCATCATCATCATCATCATCATCATCATCATCATCATCATCATCATCATCATCATCATCATCATCATCATCATCATCATCATCATCATCATCATCATCATCATCATCATCATCATCATCATCATCATCATCATCATCATCATCATCATCATCATCATCATCATCATCATCATCATCATCATCATCATCATCATCATCATCATCATCATCATCATCATCATCATCATCATCATCATCATCATCGTGATAAATCACTGTCCTGGACTTGTTGTTGGGTAACACCTCTAACAACACCGGGGTCACTGAGAATGCCCGTTAATACAGTCTCAGGTTGATCCTGAGGAACAGCAGTGTCACTACGGCGTTCATACTGTCCCCCAGTCTCGGTCTGAGGATTGTTACCTGCGGCTAAAGCTGGCGTGATGTTAGCTAAGGCAGGATTTCCAAGCTGTCCTTGAGGGTCACACAAAGTGGGTCCCTCTCTGCTTGTTCTGGCATCAGTACTCAACTGTGCTTGTGAATCCGTGTACCTAGGAGATCTAGACTCTTGTGCACGAAATGAAGGCGAGAGGTGGGGCTGGTCCTCTCTTATTTCAACACTCTCATCCTCCAAATGAGGAGAGTGTGGTGAGCATGGCTGATCCCCGTGCATTTGTGAGACTAACTCCTATTGTGAGGAGTCAGAATGGCTGGGAGAGTTTGGTGCAAGCGAGAATGGGCAGTTCCCGACTTCTACCCTAGGGTAAACAACCCGGCTAGACACATTGGTTTGAACTAATGGAGGGCCAACGTTTTCTTTATGCCCTTGTCCTAACCCGGACCGCACATCCTCTCTGGTATTTTCAACTCCTCCCTCAATTCCGCCTTGTTCCTCTAGCACAACATCATCTCCAGTGCTAACATGCTCTGTTTCAACCTCAGATTCAACATTATGAATTACTTGTTCAGCATCTAATTCTGTCGAGGCACCAATATTTTCAGATCCAGCAGACTTATGCTTTCGTTTGGATTTCTTCTTCTTTGATTTCTTTGGTGACCTACGAGCAGCCATTTTAAGTCTTCTCCCTGGTGGTGGAGTTGGTTCATTAGGTAGTGCTGAAGCAAGCGGTGTTGGATTAAGTATAGGTGAAGAGCGAGATGGTGTAAAAGTTGGTGGATTTGGTGAAACAACGGATGGTAAAGGTGTAGATTGTGAAGGTGAAGATTGCGAAAAGTGAACGGTTGGTGTAGATTGTGTTGATGGTGTAGGTTGAGAAACAGGTTCAGGTGTAACAACATCTTGTTCAAACATAACTCGTTTTGATTTCCTTCTCCTCTGCCCAGAAGTCCCCTCACCACTATCCCCTCTTTTTCTTTTATGTGACCTAGGACCCTCAGTTGGCGACCTATGCTCAGCTTGGGTAGGAGTCTGTTGGCTTTCAGACCCCATTGTTGAGACTAACCACTCGAGATAAGCCCTAAGATGAGGACTCTGAGCAGGAACCAAATTAATTAAGAATGGTGGAATCGGAAAAGATCTTGCAGTTTCACTACTTGTGCCTCTCAAGTTGGATTTATACATCGCAATCACACACTTGAAGCTGTTCTCCAATTTTGGAATTTCTTCTTGATTATCAAGAACATCTTCGATAATCAGTGTGAAGAATCTGATAAAGGGAATATATTTTCTGTCTTGTTTATCTTTTCCCTTGACAACTTGAATCATCTTTTTCCATATAATCGCCGCAAAGTCACACTGCACATTGTGAGTGACTGCATAGTAAATTGATAAGGAATCCTTCGTCATGAGATCAATTCCTTTCTGTGATGGCATCAAATAGGTGGTTAAAACATTGTACATCGTATGCCAGAGAGTTGCTACATTACTCCTTCTAAAATCTCTCATCGTTGCCAACTCTCCTTCAAAACCCAACGAATGAACTCCAGCCAACATTTCTTCAACTGATGGGAGTTCTTCGTATTCTTCAAGTACAGGAAATCCAATTGTTGTTCTAAACTCATCCAAAGTGAATCGACAATTAAACAGTTCATCTTCTGACTCTAGAGAAAATTTGAAGTAGTCTGCCGTGTTATGCCTTTTACTTCCTCGTACATATTCAATTGATTGCCACAGCTCAAAGACATACTTCTCAGGTACAATTGCACCTCCAGTCAAAGCATTATTCAATGGATGATAGCTAAGAATCTCTGGAATGATCGGGAATTTGCAAGAAAATGGAATGTGTAGTGCTTGATTGGCTTGCATTTTCATTGAATCTCCTTCTTTAAACATAGCCATCTTGATGATTTATTATTTTTCTGTTAAGACAAACTGACCAAAGTTTTGACCAGAAAATACAATTTAATCACAGAAAAATAATAACACATACCAACATTTAAGAAACAAATTTATTACTCAAAGACAATGTTTTGCATATATATTAGAAATGAGAAAACAAAGTAGTACACAAAGGCGTTCGATACCTTGCATCTCACCCAAATATATATACAAAACATGACAATATATAGAATCACATAAGTATTTAAAAGATAAGAAAACAAGGTAGTACACAAAGGCGTTCGATACCTTGCCTCTCACCCCAAAACTTATGAAATACTATATATTTACCAACACAATACACACAAACATTTATACATTTTAAAACATAACACAAAAAATAATAAAAGAAACATAGAATAAAATAATGAAAGAAAGATTTTAATCCAATTTGTACTGTTTGCCGAGCAAAATGCTCTGCAAACAGTTGTTTTAAGACTTGGAACAAGTTTTGTACAAAATGAACTGTTTGCCGAGCAAAATGCTCTGCAAACAGTTGTTTTAAGACTTGGAACAAGTTTTGTACAAAATGCACTGTTTGCCGAGCAAAGCTCTGCAAATGAGCAGTTCAGTCCAACTCCTTTTCAATGTATGAAATTTCCTTATATTGATCAACAATCATGTTGTCAATTTGATTAAGAAAAATGTCAATGAAAGAAAAAAAAAAAATTCAATTTTGTACTGTTTGCCGAGCAAAATGCTCTGCAAACAGTTGGTTTAAAAACTTGGTGAAAAATTTTCATATTGTACTGTTTGCCGAGCAAAAAGCTCTGCAAACAGTTGGATTAAAAACTTGGTGAAAAATTTTCATATTGTACTGTTTGCCGAGCAAAAAGCTCTGCAAACAGTTGGATTAAAAACTTGGTGAAAAATTTTCATATTGTACTGTTTGCCGAGCAAAAGCTCTGCAAATGCATGGTTCAAGTCTTGATAAAATTTAGAAATCCAATTTGTACTGTTTGCCGAGCAAAATGCTCTGCAAACAGTTGTTTTTAAAACTTGTAAAACTTTTGGAATTCAAAAAGGCTTGAATGCCGAGCAAAATGCTCTGCAAACAGTTGTTTTTAAAACTTGTAAAACTTTTGGAATTCAAAAAGGCTTGAATGCCGAGCAAAATGCTCTGCATTATGTTGTTTTAATGACTTGGTGGAAAAATTTACTGGTTTGATAAAAACAAGCATTTGCCGAGCTAGAAGCTCTGCAAATGACACTTTTTGATCCAAAAACTTGTTTGAGAAAATTAAGAACAAGTTAACCAGAAATAATGATGATTTAATGATTAACATGAACAAATTGCGCATTTGCCGAGCTAAATGCTCTGCAAATGGCACTTTTCTTTAAAACCTCATTGTTACCCAGCCCTTCAACTAATCAAATCCAGAAAACTCAAACACAAGCAGATTAATGTATTCAGAACCGATTAGCAACAAATATAAACCCTAAACATGCAACTAAAACATCATATATACACAATCAATCATCATTAAAATGCATAACAATCATGGCAGTTCTTTGAGACATTTAATCAAACAGTTGAAGTGCACAAATTAAACAAGAATCATTACCTCAAAACTGTTACTATGATCGATGAACTGATGAAATATACCCAGAAAATTATTCACTTGTTAATCCCACTTTGATTATTATGACTTAGATGAAGATTAGTGATTGATTGATGTGAAAGATTTGATCAGTTTGAGAGAAAACTAAGATATTTTGATTTTAAAAATTGAAAACTTTTGGAATTCAAAAAGGCTTGAATGCCGAGCAAAATGCTCTGCAAACAGTTGTTTTTAAAACTTGTAAAACTTTTGGAATTCAAAAAGGCTTGAATGCCGAGCAAAATGCTCTGCAAACAGTTGTTTTTAAAACTTGTAAAACTTTTGGAATTCAAAAAGGCTTGAATGCCGAGCAAAATGCTCTGCAAACAGTTGTTTTTAAAACTTGTAAAACTTTTGGAATTCAAAAAGGCTTGAATGCCGAGCAAAATGCTCTGCAAACAGTTGTTTTTAAAACTTGTAAAACTTTTGGAATTCAAAAAGGCTTGAATGCCGAGCAAAATGCTCTGCAAACAGTTGTTTTTAAAACTTGTAAAACTTTTGGAATTCAAAAAGGCTTGAATGCCGAGCAAAATGCTCTGCAAACAGTTGTTTTTAAAACTTGTAAAACTTTTGGAATTCAAAAAGGCTTGAATGCCGAGCAAAATGCTCTGCAAACAGTTGTTTTTAAAACTTGTAAAACTTTTGGAATTCAAAAAGGCTTGAATGCCGAGCAAAATGCTCTGCAAACAGTTGTTTTTAAAACTTGTAAAACTTTTGGAATTCAAAAAGGCTTGAATGCCGAGCAAAATGCTCTGCAAACAGTTGTTTTTAAAACTTGTAAAACTTTTGGAATTCAAAAAGGCTTGAATGCCGAGCAAAATGCTCTGCAAACAGTTGTTTTTAAAACTTGTAAAACTTTTGGAATTCAAAAAGGCTTGAATGCCGAGCAAAATGCTCTGCATTATGTTGTTTTAATGACTTGGTGGAAAAAAAAAAAATAAAAATAAAATAAAGATAAAAAAAACTTAAAAAAATAAACAACTTAAAAAAAATCTTTTTATCTTTTTAATGTTTTCTAATTTTGTATTAGATTTTTCAATTTTAAAACAAACACACATAACAATAGCCAAAAAAAAATTACACAAACTAGAAAAATTAGAAAAATTACACAAAAATTTACATGCATTTGCACACTCCCCCTCAAATTAAGCATATATCAAAACTGTTAGAAATATAAATGTAGTAGTTGATTTGTGTACCTTATGTTAATTTGTACTTATATTGTAAACTTGTTACAATAGAAGGGGGCATAGTGTAAATAGCTCATATGTATATAAACCCCCTCCATTATGTTAATTGTAACCTTTGACCACATAATACAAACAAAACTTTCCCTGACATCTCTCTACTCTCTCTCTACTTTCTCTCTCTAGTAACTGCCATTAACACACACTCACACACACACAAAAGCTCGAATTCTTCACTTTACAATTGGTATCAAAGCACAATCAGAGTATCTGAACGATCCAAAAGCTTATTACAAGCTTAATTTGTGCTTAATTTTGGAATTTGAGTTGATTTTCTGAAAGGTTCATTTGCAGAGCTCACTGTTTCAGTGATTACTGCAAATTAAGTGTGTTTTTGTTCTAATTTTGTTCACCGATCGATTCTATATCTATATATCTTCCTTCGCTATCATTTTCAGAAGCTAATTTCATCATTTGAGTTGTTTTTGATCGAGCTCTACAAATCGCATGTTCGTGAGGGTTTGATTTTCAGTTGAAATTAGCATCTAATTTGTTTGAGGATTTGTGCGCATTGATTTTCTGAACATTTTGATATAAAATTCGAGTTCTAATTCACAAAAATGAAGAAGATATCGAAGATTTACAGTCTTCTCTGCAAATGAGGTGTTGGCTGAACGAAGAAGACAACCAGTAACCGACTATTTTGTCGTGTTGTGGTTACTAGTATTTGCAGAGGTCGTTGGCTAAGTGGTGTTCTTACTTGTACTATTTGCAGAGCTCCTTGCTCGGCAAATAGGTGTTTCAAGGATTTGTAGTTAAGGGTTGAGGCTACTTGTGCTATTTGCAGAGCTTTTTGCTCGGCAAATAGTTGTTTTTGAGAATTCTTGATTTGAGACTGGTGCTACTTGCATTGTTTGCAGAAGTTTAAGCTCGGCAAACAAGTCTTTGTGCTGTTTGCAGAGATATTTGCTCGGCAAATAGTTGTTTCAAGAATTTGTAGTTAAGGGTTGAGGCTACTTGTGCTATTTGCAGAGCTTTAAGCTCGGCACTTAGTTGTTTTTAAGAATCTCAAATCAAAATTTTTCAAGAAAATTTCTCAAAACCATTTTTCATCAATATTCTTCGCGTGGGTTGAAAAATCAAGATTTTGAAATTTTGAAATTTCTTACTTGTTCTATTTGCAGAGGTTTAAGCTCTGCATTTAGTTGAAATTGAAAATTCTCAAATTTTTCTAAGTCTTTCAATTGCTTGAAATGGCTTCAAGGGAAGCTTTAGCACTTGGTTCTGAAGGAAGACCACCTGTCTTGTTTAGAGGATCTTATCCTCAATGGAAGAAAAGGTTTCTGAACTGGATAGACAGGCAGAAGAATGGAAAACTGCTGAGAAAATCTTACAAAGATGGTCCTGAAATTCCAAAGAACCCAATTAATGGAGAAGTGTTACCTGAAGAGAGTTGGAACACAGATCAGAGAAGCAGAGTTGAGGCTGACCAAAGTGCAATTGCCTTTCTTTACCAAGCACTTCCTGATGACATTTACTGCAATGTAGATTCCTATGAAACAGGAAAAGACATTTGGGATGAAGTGGAGAAGCAGATGGAAGGATCTGATGTGTCAAACACCATAAGGTTGTCGACTGTTTTGAACATGTATGAAACATTCAAACAACAAAAAGGTGAACCATTGAATGAGGTATACATCAGATTTTGCAATGTCATCAATGAGCTGAGAAAGAATGATGTGAAGAGAACCAATATGGAACTGAACATCAAATTCATCAAAAACCTGGAAGAGGAATGGCAAGTGTATGGAACCCAACTAACCAACAATCAGACTTCGGAAAACTCACCATTCACACTCTGTTTGAAAAACTACAACTTAATGTTGAGGATGTTAAGAGAATTCAGAAGAAGAAAGAAGAGAGTGTACATTCAGATCCATTGGCCTTGGTTGCTGAAAAGAAGACTTCAAGACTGTCAAGACACAGTTTTGTTGAAATTCAAACTGATTCTGATTCAAGTGAAATGAGTGATTGTGATCTTGATGAAAAGAAAAAAGAGATGTACAAGGAACTCGCTTATTTCACGAAGGCTTTCAAAAAGAAATTCTTCAAGAAGAAACCAACAAACAATCAGCTTAGGACTTCATCAGTCTCTTCGTATACCAAAAATGCGAATGCTCCTAAGTTTGATCAGAAGAAAGAGTTTGTTGGTGGTGAGAAGAAATATGAAAATCAGAAGAAGTTTGAGAAGAAGGTAATGGAGAGAAGGAATGAAGACAAGAAGTGCTATAACTGTGGTCTTACTGGACATTTTGCTATCAACTGCACGAAACCTCGACAAAAGAACTCCGAGTACTATAGGTACAAACTTTTGCTGGCAAGACAAGAGGAAAGTGGAATTGCTCTTCTCGCTGAGGATGACAAGTGGTTACATCTTTCTGATGAGGAGACAGACGAACTTGCAGCAAATGTGTGCTTCATGACAAAGATCAAGAAGTCAAAGGAGTTGGAGGAAAATGATGAAAGTTATTCTGAAGTCGAGGATGAGGTAATCTCTTTTCCCAAATCAATGTTAAAACATTATATGGATATGTCTGATACTGCAAGGAAAGATTGCAGGGAGTTGAGTAAAAAGAATTTAAAATTAAAGAAAGATTTGGAGGACAAAGAAAAAGATTTTCAAATTAAAATTGATTCACTTCAAAAAGATGTTGAGACTTTGAAATCTGAAAAAGCAGCAGTCTCTTTTACTCAAAACTCCAAACTGCATCTTGAGAAACAAGAACTTGAGACCAAAGTTCTTGAACTGAGCAAGACTGTCAGACAACTTCAAGTTGAAAAGACCAATGAGATGTTTCGAGCAAATGCTTTGGCTGAAAACATTGAGTCTTTGAATGTCAAGATGAAAGAATCTATCCCTGATGTGACGGAATTTGAAAACAAAATTTCTGACCTAAAATATGAATGTTGCATAAAAGATTCTCTTAAACAAAAACTTGATAAAGAAAATGATGAGCTGAAAGCTGAAATCAAGTCTTATCAAGAAAAATTGTATAAGATCAATCGTTCATATCAACAAGTTTTTTTAAATAGGCCAAGAATTCAGAAACAATATTCACATCAGGGTTGGGTTATAACAATCCAAAATGTTTGCTCGAAGCACAAGAAGAAGTCCCAACATTATACAACGAGTCTTATTTGAGATGTGGGATGACAGACCAATTTGTGAGACCGACTGATAGTGATTATGAGGCTGATGATTTTCTAGAAAAGGGTGCAAAGGTCTATTTTAACTATGCGTTATTGGATGAGTCATATGACTTCTTTGCTAACTCTACACATAAGACAATCAAAGACAATCATGAGGCTGTCATACCCGAAATTCTTGAGTGTTTTACTGAAAAACCTTTGGAAAATCCTATTCCTATTCCAAAACCTGAAAATTTGAGACCTTATGTTCCACAAATAGTTTTGGAAAAGGTAATAGAGGATTTGCAAAAGTCACTTGATGAAAAGCAATCTTTGATAGATAATCTACAAACTCAAAATCACTATGTCATTGACCCACCCAAGAATCATGAAAATGATTGTGATCACCCCGATTGTCCTGTTTGTGAAGTTATGGCCACTCCATCTCCACCAAACCAATCTGTGTGTCAAAATGAGAAAACTTCACAAACTGCATGCTCTATTTGTGAAATCATGAATGCATCAGTGCAAACTGAGAGTCAAGTTGTACATGTTTCTGTTCAAACTGATGGTGATTTAGATGATGTTGATGATTATTTCTTCCCGATTACTTCTGAAACTCAGTCATTTACCAAGTTTTCTGAGGGAACTCAATCATACTTGAATGAAATTGATGCTTTCAAACAAAAGTTTGAAAAAGAAAGAGAACAGAGATTAAATGTGCTAAAGGAACTTAATGATTTAAAAGTTGAATTCCAATTTCAGAAAATAGCACTTCAATTTCATAAAGAAAAAGAAAAAGCATCAATTCCACTCAAGAGAAGTCCATGTCCAATTAAGAAAAGTGAAGTCAGTGTGAAGTTGGAAACTGATGAAATGTCAACATTTTTGGAAGAAAATCATGATTTTGAACCTGAATTTGAAAAACTTTTTGTTAAAAAGGAGGAAAAACTTGATTTTAATCTAAAGAAGAATCCAAAGTCACACTCTTCACAACTTTCATCATCCGATAAGTTCCAAAGACCAAAGACCACCCAACATTCAAAGACCAACCCATCACCCAAGACTGATTCAAAACCAAAGACCAAACCATCACCAAAGAATGTTTCGAAACCGAAGTTCAATCAATCATCAAAGAAGGATTCAGGTCATAATTCAAAGAAAGATCACAGTTCAAAAGACTTCTAGGCAACCAAAGATGTACAAGGTCAAATCTGAATCTCAGTCACAAAAAGAAGTCAAAACAAGTAGTGGTCCGAAGATTGTTAAGATTGAAACTTTCTCATTAGGTAACAAACAACCTCAGCAAGTTAGGTATTCTAGTTTCCCTAGGTATTCTCAGAAGAATCCTAAGTGCACTTTAAAGAGGGTTAGAGATACTTTTACAGGCATGACTAAATACAAAGACCAGTATGGTTGGTTGTCACCTAATAACATAAAGAAAGTGAATAAGATCACAGAACCCATCAAGAAGAAACCTGTTCAGAACATAAATGCTAAATTAGTTTCTAACTCTAAGAATGTTCGTGTTTCAGGTGACTTGTGCATGAAAAGTAGCAGTAAATGGATTCCAAAAGATAGATTCTTGCATGCTACTAGAAAAGTTAAACTTGATGGAAACACTACCCATGTCAAACAAGTGTGGATTGTCCGTAGATCAAATACATTAGATAATGCTACTACATCTAGGACTAGTCCTGCTTGTATCAAAACTTGTGTATAAACCATTTTATTTCTTTGTATTTGTTTATTGTTTGAATAAAAAGTTTGCTTGTGCGTTATTTTGCTTGATGTTTATTTTAATGTGTACTTGCATGTTATCCCTCTAACCTGCAAGGACCCAATCTACATGGGTACCTAAAAGATATTTCTTGTCCTTGCAGGAATACCTCATTTGTGTATGGTATGTTGACTCGGGATGTTCACGTCATATGACTGGAAACAAGTATATAAACAAAATAAAATAAAGAGATATAAAAAAAATAATAAAATCTAATTATATTATGACTGGATGGAAACAAGTCAATTCTTTCGAACTTTGTTGAAAAGTTTCATGGGAACCGTCAGATTCGGAAATGATCATATCGCTCCTATTCTTGGTTACGGAGACATTGTTAAAAATGGTGTCACAATAAAGAGAGTTTCCTATGTTGAAGGATTAGGACACAATCTTTTCAGTGTTGGACAATTTTGTGACAATGATCTTCAAGTATTATTCAGGAGATATGAATGCAAGGTGCAGACTGAAGATGGTGTGGATATTCTTACTGGAACAAGAGACAATAACTTGTTCACTATTGATCTCAACAACATTCCATCCAATTCTTCAGAGATTTGTTTACTTTCAAAAGCAACTGCACAAAACTCTTGGTTATGGCATCGCCGTCTTTCTCATCTGAATTTTCAAACAATTAATGCTCTCGTGGATAAACAACTTGTTGAAGGACTTCCTGATTACAAGTATGAAAGTGAACATGTTTGTCCAGCGTGTGCAATTGGTAAGATGAAGAAAGCTTCACACAAACCAAAGCAGCATCTGAGTACTGAAGGTCCTTTGCACCTTATACATATGGATTTGTGTGGCCCAATGAAAGTTCAAAGTATCCATGGCAAGCGATACATTCTTGTGATTGTCGATGATTATTCTCGTTACACTTGGGTATTCTTTCTTCATGCAAAGAGTAACACTCCGACTGCAATTATTGATTTCATAAAGAAGACCCAAGTAAATCTTAAATCGTCAGTTAGAATTGTTCGCTCAGACAATGGAACTGAATTCAAGAATTCAACGATTGATTCTTTCTTCAAGTCCATGGGTATAACTCATCAATTTTCCGCTGCCAGGACACCTCAACAGAATGGAGTGGTTGAACGTCGAAATCGAACTCTTGTTGAAGCAGCTAGAACAATGCTTGCTTATTCAAAGTTGCCTCCGAATCTATGGGCAGAAGCTGTTGCTACTGCCTGCTTCACTCAAAATAGATCAATCATCAACAAGAGGTTTGATAAAACTCCGTATGAGGTGATCAACAAAAGAAAGCCCAATGTGAACTTCTTGCACATTTTTGGATGTGTGTGTTATGTTCTCAATGATCGAGAAAATCGGGGCAAATTTGAACCAAAAGGCGATGAGGCATATTTTATCGGTTATTCGAGAGAATCGATAGCATATCGTGTATATAACCGAAGAACCAAGAGAATTGACGAGAGTATGAATGTGAGATTTGATGAACTCTCAGGAATGGTTCTTGAACAACACAGTTCAAGACCCGAACTTCAATGTCCACAAGCTTCCGCAACAAAGACTGCTTCAAATGTCAAATCATCATTCTCTACTCCAACAACACAAGATTTGGATATCTTGTTCGAAGAATTTTTCCAAGTTTCGAAGAAAGTTCCTGAATCTGATGGAAATGCCAATGAACAATCCAGTTCAAATTCAGAAGAGTTGAATCCCAATGAGTCTTCACCAACACAATCATCAGATGCTACTTCATCATCTGATTCTCCTCCACCTACTGATATGTCAGAGTTGCATACTCAACCTCGTAATATCTCACAAGTGACAAATCCTACAACCAATCCTGAAAATTATGTTCATGACGACTTTGTTGAACCAATTGCAACTTCGTTTGAACAATTAACAGAACAACATTCTCCTGATTTTGTTGATTCTGAAGAATCTGGTGATCCACTTGATCCAATTCCTCACACAACCAAGTGGACAAGAGCTCATCCTATTTCTCAAGTCATTGGTAATCCAACAACTGGAGTTCAGACAAGATCCGCATCCGCGAATGAATGTCTGTTTGTGAATTTTCTGAGTATTGTTGAACCAAAGACAGTGAATGAAGCTCTAAGTTGCCCAGATTGGGTGAAAGCAATGCAAGAAGAACTCAATCAGTTCGAACGTCTTGAGGTATGGAAATTGGTTCCCAATCCTTACAAGAACAAGGAGCCAATTAAGACCAAATGGATTTTCAAGAACAAAAAGGATGAAACTGGAGTTGTTGTACGTAACAAAGCACGATTGGTTGCAAAGGGATACTGCCAACAAGATGGAATAGACTACGATGAG
Organism: Erigeron breviscapus; assembly: GCA_034093135.1. NCBI lineage: Eukaryota > Viridiplantae > Streptophyta > Magnoliopsida > Asterales > Asteraceae > Erigeron > Erigeron breviscapus. Next base: position 76,626,262 of record CM067172.1, on the reverse strand, counting down.
ACATTCGCACCAGTTGCACGAATTGAGGCTATTCGAATGTTTCTTGCCTATGCTGCCTACAAGAACTTCACAGTCTACCAAATGGATGTCAAAACTGCCTTCTTGAATGGAATTCTCAAAGAAGAAGTGTATGTTGAACAACCAGAAGGTTTTGTGAATTCAAATCATCTGGACTATGTTTACAGGTTAGATAAGGCTTTATATGGTCTGAAACAAGCGCCTCGTTGCATGGTATGATGCTCTATCCTCTTATCTTGTGAAATCTGGTTTTAGCAAAGGTTCGATTGACACTACCTTGTTTATAAAACGACAAGGGGGTGACATTATACTAATCCAGATTTATGTTGACGACATAATTTTTGGGTCAACTAATCCTAAATACTGCAAGAATTTCTCTGCTTTAATGATCAAGAAATTTGAAATGAGCATGATGGGTGAATTAAACTTTTTCCTTGGTCTACAAGTAAAACAGTTGTCAAATGGTACTTTTATTTGTCAATCTAAGTACATTCTTGACATGTTGAAAAAGTTTGATATGATGGATTGTCAAACAATTGGGACACCCATGGAATCTCGAACTAAGATTAATGCTGACTTAAAGGGAAAATCTTTTGATCAAAAGAAATATCGCAGTATGATAGGGTCACTCATGTACTTGACTGCAAGTCGCCCGGATTATGTTCGCCACATGCATGTGTGCCAGGTACCAGGCCAATCCCAAGGAAAGTCATTTCCAGGCCGTTAAACGGATCTTCCGATACCTGAAAGGCACTGTGAATCTTGGTCTCTGGTATCCAAGGGATACTGGATTTCAGTTAATTGCATATTCAGATGCTGACCATGCAGGTTGTAAGCTTGATCGAAAGAGTACTTCTGGAAGTGTACAGTTCCTAGGGGATAGATTGGTCAGTTGGTCTTCAAAGAAACAGAATTGTGTATCCACATCTACTGCAGAAGCTGAATACGTTGCTGCAGCAAGTTGTTGTTCACAAGTTCTTTGGATGAAGACACAGTTGACTGATTATGGATTTCAGTTCAACAGGATTCCCATATACTGTGACTCTAAGAGTGCAATTGCTATTTCTTGCAATCCTGTACAGCATACAAAGACCAAACACATAGATGTTCGGTACCATTTTCTTAAAGATCATGTCGAGAAAGGTAACATCGAACTCTATTTTGTCCCAACAGACTACCAACTTGCAGACCTTTTCACCAAACCTTTGGATGAAAACAGGTTCAATTTTCTGAAAACCAAGTTGGGAATGCTTGATTTACAATCTTAAATGCTTTCATGCCATGTATTCTATGTTATTTTTCTGTTTCAAACATTGATGTGTTTTACTTGTGATTACATGCAATGTTTGAGGGGGAGAAAAATGGTAGAATGCATGATTTTAGGGGGAGTTTGTAAATTTAGTATAGTCTAATATAAAATCAAATACAAAATTTGAAAATTCTAAAATGATAAAAAGATTTTTTTTTTTTTTTTTTTTTTTTTTTTTTTTTTTTTTTTTTTTTTTTTTTTTTTTTTTTTTTCTTATTCTGTTTGTTTTAAGTGAAAACCCAACTTGACCAACCCAAATTGTGTTTTAAGCCCAAAACCCAAAACAAGCCCAAATTTCATGTGAGCCCAATTGAATGGTTAGCCCAAGACTTGATTAGATTCGGGTTGACACGCGGGTCACACCCAGACCCGCGACCCGAATTTGAGTTTAAATAGAAAATGGGCGGTCCATTTTGTCATTTACCAAATTCAAAACAAAAATATCTTCTAATTTTCTCTTAAAAGAAACCGATCAAAACTTTACATCAATCAATCAATAATCTTCATATTTTTCATAATAAACAAAAAGGGTGCAGTCAAGTGATCGAGTTTCAGTGGTAAATTATCATTTCTTTCGATCATATCAATTGTTGTGAGGTAAGATTACTTGTTTTCTATATGCACTTTAACTGTTTGATTAAAGGTCTCAATGAACTTCCATGCTTAGTATGAATTATTTGAAGTGTGATCGTGTATTTTTGATGTTTTAGGTGCATGATTAGGTATTATACTGGTTGATTATATGATTTTATGCCTTAATCTACATAAGTTTTAAATTTTCTGGTTTTGATTTAATGATGGGCTGGGTAATCTCATGTATTTTTGATGAAATGAACCATTTGCAGAGCATTTTGCTCGGCAAATGGGTTATTTGTTCATAATAACCTTCAAATCATCATTAATTCTGGTTAACATGTTCATAATTTTCTCAAACAAGTTTTTGGATCAAAAAATGTCATTTGCAGAGCTTCTAGCTCGGCAAATGCTTGTTTTTATCAAACCAGTAAATTTTTTCCACCAAGTCATTAAAACAACATAATGCAGAGCATTTTGCTCGGCATTCAAGGTTTTTGGTTTTCAAAATGAATCAAAGTTTTTAAAATCAACTGTTTGCAGAGCATTTTGCTCGGCAAACAGTACAAAGTGAAAATTTTTAACAAGAATTTTCTCAAAGTTTTAAAATCAACTGTTTGCAGAGCAGTTTGCTCGGCAAACAGTGCATTTTGTACAAAACTTGTTCCAAGTCTTAGAACAACTGTTTGCAGAGCATTTTGCTCGGCAAACAGTACAAATTGGATTTCTAAATTTTGTCAAGACTTGAACCATCCATTTGCAGAGCTTGTGCTCGGCAAATGCATGAAAATTTTTCACTTAGTTTTCATACCAACTGTTTGCAGAGCATTTTGCTCGGCAAACAGTACAAAGTGAAAATTTTTAACTAAGTTTTCAAATGAACTGTTTGCAGAGCATTTTGCTCGGCAAACAGTACAATGTGAAAAATTTTCACCAAGTTCTTAATTCAACTGTTTGCAGAGCTTTTTGCTCGGCAAACAGTACAAAATGAAAAAAAAAAATTCACCAAGTTTTAAATCCAACTGTTTGCAGAGCATTTTGCTCGGCAAACAGTACAATTTGAAATTTTTCACATTGAAATTTTTCTTCATCAATTGACAACATTTTTGTTGTTCAATAAAAGAAAATTTCATACATTTCAAAGGAGTTGGACTAAACTGCTCATTTGCAGAGCTTTGAGCTCTGCATTTACATGTTTCAACTCCAATACAAATCAAAATTTTGCCAAAAACCATTTTTTTTTGGTCCTTGTCAAACACTGGGCAAATTTTTCTCAAAATGTGCTGTTTGCAGAGGTTTTTGCTCTCCAAATAGTACAAATTAGAATTTCAAAATTTTTTTTATTTTATTTTATTTTTATTCTTTACTTTTATTCTATGTTTCTTTTATTATTATTGGTGATGTATTTTAAAATGTTTACTTGTATATGTGTATTGTGTATGTATATATAGTATTTCATAAGTGTTTCGAGTGAGAGACAAGGTATCGAACGCCTTTGTGTACTACCTTGTTTTCTTATCTTTTAATACTTATGTGATCCTATATATTGTCATGTTTTGTATATATATTTGAGTGAGATGCAAGGTATCGAACGCCTTTGTGTACTACTTTGTTCTCTCATTTTTAATATATATGCAAAACATTGTATGTGTAATATATGTGTTTCTTAAAAGTTGGTATATTTTGTTATTTTTCTGTATTTGAAATGTATTTTCTGGTCAAAAACTTTGGTCAGTTTGTCTTAAACAGAAAATAATAAAGTACCAAGATGGCAATGTTCAGAGAAGGAGATTCAATGAAAATGCAAGCCAATCAAGCACTTCACATTCCATTTGCTTGCAAATTCCCGATCATTCCAGAGATTCTTAGCTATCATCCACTGAATCATGCTCTGACTGGAGGGGCAATTATACCTGAGAAGTATGTCTTTGAGCTGTGGCAATCAATTGAATATGTACGAGGAAGTAAAAGGCATAACACAGCAGACTACTTTAAATTTTCTCTAGAGTCAGAAGATGAACTGTTTAACTGTCGATTCACTTTGGATGAGTTTAGAACAACAATTGGATTTCCTGTACTGGAAGAATACGAAGAACTCCCATCAGTTGAAGAAATGTTGGCTGGGGTTCATTCGTTGGGTTATGCAGGAGAGTTGACAACGATGAGAGATTTTAGAAGAAGTAATGTAGTAACTCTCTGGCATACGATGTACAATATTCTTACAACTTGCTTGATGCCATCACAGAAAGGAATTGATCTTCTGACAAAGGATTCTTTGGCAATCTACTATGCAGTCACTCACAATGTGCAGTGTGACTTTGCGGCAATTATATGGAAAAAGATGATTCAAGTTGTCAAGGGAAAGGATAAACAAGACAGAAAATATATTCCCTTTATCAGATTCTTTACACTAATTATCGAAGATGTTCTTGATAATGCAGAGGAAATTCCAAAATTGGAGAACAGCTTTAAGTGTGTGATTGCGATGTATAAATCAAACTTGAGAGGCACAAGTTGTGAAACTGTAAGACCTTTTCCAATTCCACCATTCCTGATAAATCTGGTTCCTGCTCAGAGTCCTCATCTTAGGGCTTATCTCGAGTGGTTAGTCTCAGCAATGGGGTCTGAAAGCCGACAGACTCCTACCCAAGCTGAGCATAGGTCGCCAAGTGAGGGTCCTAGGTCACATAAAAGAAAAAGAGGGGATAGTGGTGAGGGGACTTCTGGGCAGAGGAGAAGGAAATCGAAACGAGTTATGTTTGAGCAAGATGTTGCTTCACCTGAACCTATTTCATCACCTGCTTCACAATCTACACCAAACATTACCTCACAAACATCACCTTCACAATCTACACAATCTACACCAACCGTTCGTTTTTCGCAATCTTCACCTTCGCAATCTACACCTATACCATCCGTAGTTTCACCGAATCCACCAATTCTAACACCACCTCGTTCATCACCGATTCTTAATCCAACACCACTTGCATCTGCTCTACCTGATGAACTAACTCCACCACCAGGTAGACGACTTAAAATGTCTGCTAGAAGTGTTCTAAAGCAGACTTCAAAGAAGAAGAAATCAAAAAGAAAACATAAGTCGTCTAAATCTGCAAGACAAAGACTTGAATCTACTTCAACAGATGTGAATGAACAACCTGGTGCCTCAGTGGAGTTTGATGTTGAACAAGCAACAAGAATTGTGGATAATGTTGTAACTGAGTTTGAGACTGAGCATGTTAGCACTGGAGATGATGTTGTGCTGGAGGAACAAGGCGGATTTGAGGGAGGAGTTGAAAATACCAGAGAGGATGTGCGGTCCGGGTTAGGACAAGGGCATAAAGAAAACGTTGGCCCTCCATTAGTTCAAAACTTGGGAAGA
>CM067172.1:76607669-76619980 GCA_034093135.1 Erigeron breviscapus | reverse complement strand
CAGTACTAACTCGGCATTCTTCATACCATTGAGTTGATATAACAACTCATGACGAGGTTTATCAAAAGCTTTAGTATAAAGATCAGCAAGGTTATCATCAGTAATAACCTTTTCTAAATGAATAAGCTTTTTCTCAAAACAGTCACGCAAAAAGTGATGCTTTATATCTATGTGCTTGGTGACTTTAAAGTTTTTCGGATTCTTAGTAATGTCTATGGCAGACTTATTATCGATACAAATAGGAGAGTCTGAGATATCCATACCATAGTCGCGCAATTGTTGCTGTATCCAAAGTACCTGAGAACAGCATTGACCAGTAGCTATGTACTCTGCTTCACAGGTAGACTGTGCAACAGATGTCTGCTTTTTGCACTGCCACGATATAATTCTCCCCCCTAAAAGTTGACATCCACCTGACGTTGATTTCAAGTTCATTCATCTTCTGAAAGTTGATATGTCCCATTCGACGATGCCAGAGGAGAGATTCAGACTCATTTGCTTTGCTCAACAAACAGAGGGGCTCCGTTGGATTATCAACACCTAAAACTAAGCCATAGATGTCTCTCTTCCTAGGAGCTTTGAGCATTATCCATTCTGCTGGAATAACGAAACCCGGCTTCAAGATGAATGCCTCCTTTTCTGTGAAATGAACATTGTTGCCCTTGTCACAGATCTATGAGACACTCATTAGATTATGAGTAAGTTGTTCCACATAGTTTACTCTTTCTAGAGTAAGTTGTCCATTGACGACATCTCCCTGACCGGTGATGTTGCCGCCCTTGGACCCGGCAAAACTAACGTACGACCCATTTATACCAGTATAATTGGACAAGAGTTTCCTGTCCCCTGTCATGTGCCTGGAGCATCCACTGTCAAGGTACCATAAATGGATTGGTTTCCTAGGAACTCCCTACACATAAAATGAGAAAAATTAGTTTTCATTGGGGACCCAAACCTTCTGAGGTTTGGGTCGACCCTTCTCATCCCTTAGAATCAGTTCAGTCCAATACCCATTGCTGGAAGCCGTGGGTGGGACATGATTCTCGTCTCGTCTTCTCACTGGAGGAGACTTCTGACCTCTCGTCGGAGAAGGTCTAGGAGAATGAGGCCATAAGAAGGTCGAACACTTGAATGAATTCGTTCATAATATGAATTTTGATTTCTAGGAGCAGAACGAGCAGGTCGTGGAGGTGTGTGAAAACGATTTGAATTCTCATGAACATTTCCTGATGAACCTTTCAGTGGAGATTCACGTCGTTGAGGTATAGTAAACAGTTTTGGAGAAGATTGAACTTTAGCCCCATTAACCTGTTTATCATTACCCAACCCCCTTTTTCCTTCCGAGGTGGAAGCCTTTGAAGGAGAACCTGATCTTTGAGGTCTATTTGGACATACACTATAAACATGACCCTTTTCATGACAAGCAAAGCAAGAGAGGACCTTGAACTTTTTGTTTGTATCTACCTTTTTATCGGCACCTACAGATTCATTGTTAGCACTAGTGTCCACTGACTTACTTGTTTTTCTTTGATCTTCTTTTTCAGGGTCTCGTTTAGTTGGTGATATCCTAGACTTTCTAGCACCATCCTTCTCATGTTTATCTTTACTTGAAGATTTCTTAAGGGCAGGCATTAAGATGTGCTTTAAAACCTTAGTTGCTTCTTCATTAATGGCTAAGTTATCTTCAGATTTTCTAATCCTAGACTGCTTAGGTAATGGAGTGAGACGTTGCTGACTTAATTTCTTCATATCCTCAATAGCAACATCCCAGACTTTATCAATCCTCTTAGGGTCAATAGATTCTAATGGGAATTCTAACTCAGTATAGACCCTATTACTCTTATGGAGTGTAAAGTGTACAATACTGTCTTTCTGACCATAAGGAGTAGACTGATTTAAGACAACACCTTTCAATTTCTCTTCCTTGTTAGGTTGAGAAGAAACTCCTTTAGACTCTTTTGTTCCCTCAGGCAACTTTGCCTCAGGAAATGAGTCTTTTGGTTTACCATCTACAACACTAGGTTGAAGTAGGATTTCAGGAATATTAGGTTCAACAGAAGTATAGTTATTATTGAAAGGAGGAGGCACATCTTTATAAGAGATCTTAGCAGGTTCAAGACTCTTAGAGGAAGAATTCTCAAACTTTGTCATATGCATCAAAAGCTCAGCATGTCTAGCAGAATCAGATTTAGCCTTAAATTCCAAGATTTCTATCCTAGCATCAGCAAGTTCCTTTTCTACAGTAGCACACTTTCTAGCTAACAAGGAATAAGCTTCACTACTTACTCTTTCTATGGCCACAGACTGATTGACTTTATCTTTCATTGCTCTAATGTCAGACTCTAAGGATCTAATCTTTTCCTTGAAGAATTTTTCTTTATCATTTACAGTTAGACCCTTTTTAATTAACTTATCTCTTTCATCATGAGCAACATTGACAACAGATTCTAATTTCTTAATTTGTTCATTCTTTTATTCAAGTTCATCAAACATTCGATTAACAATTTTGCAAACATGAACAATAGTATGTAAAGAATAAGATACCTGTTGGTCTGCCTCTTTGCAATCTGCCATGTAAGCAACAAAGTCATCCACAGTCATGCCAGCCGGAATCTCAAACTCTTGCATCTGCTCTTCAATTGTCTTTTCAACCTTTTCTGTGGCAGAATTATCTTTAACCTCAGCAGCTTTCACCTCTTCAGTAGCTTTCACTTCATCAATGTTCTTGACATCTTCTAACTCATTGTCAGATTCGGAATCAGTATCATATACACCAGCAGCAACAGATTCCACATTTGAACTTTTAGTATTTTCATACAATTGCTCTTCACTGTGGTAGACTGTGGTGTCCAAGAAGTCATCAGGAGAATCAACTATTTGAGCCATATCATCAAGAATTTCAGCCAAATAAGCGTTATTGTTCTCATCATGTGAAAGATTCCAAACATAAGAACCATCGGGTTGAACAGCTACTATTGCCTTGTCATTGCCATTGACATTTGCAGTAGGATCATCAGTCAACAAAAGAGCTCTAGTTGAATTTTGATTGACCGGACGATAATCACCTCTATTTTGACGTGTAGGGGTAACATTAGCCTCTCTCTTAGGCCGTTGACACTCTCTGGCAAAATGTCCAAAACCTTCGCAGTTATAGCACTTCACCTTTGACTTGTCAAAACCCTGAGTACCTCCAGTAAGCTGTCTTCCTGTTCTATTCATAAACTTTTGTACTCTCCTGGTGATCATTGCTAATTGCCATTTCAGATCCATTTCTTCAACATCATCTGGATCTATCTGGTCATAATCTTCATCAATAAGTGTTGGATCTGTGATTCTTCCTGCAACAAAAGCTTCATGTGCAGCACACATTGCAGCAAATACATTCATCCTACCCTCAGCTGATTGCATATTCATAGGCATGGACTTGTAACCAGCAGAAGAAGATGAAATGTTTCCAAACTTCATATTTCCAGTCTTTGCACCGTCATTAGCCCTTTTACCCCTGTTACCAGCATCAGTAGCCATGAATCCGAAAGAATCATCTCCATCCATTTGTGGACCACAATTATCTGTCTCACTAGTATTACCAACTCCAGAAAAGAAAGCATTAACATCTGCGGTTGGATTTTTCATAGTGGCATGATAGAGAGAAGGATCTTGTGTGAAATTATCTTGAAGATCCTTTGCCTTATCCTTCATTTCTCTGTTTCTTAGTGTGGATATTACTCCATCTATACGAAGAGAAGCATAATCAGCTCTTTCTTGCAATCCATGACGAAATTCTCTGTAAGCTTTTGGCAAACCATCCAAGAATTTATCCACTATCTCAGTAGGAGTGTATTTAAGATCAAAATAAGCTAATTCAGCAAGAAGATGTTGATATCTCAGAATAAGATCCTCAACTTGTTCACTCTTTGTGGCATTGAAGCAATCAAATTGTTTTTTAAGCATTTTAATTCTGTTTTACTTCAATAGAGGATCACCTTCACAATGAGCTTCAATAGTGTAACATCCCGAACTTTTATTTAATGTTTGACTAATGCCGTTAAGTCAATTTGGGGTGTCGTTAAGTCTTTACTTAATATTTGAATGTAGTTATGTGTGGTTAACGTAGATAAAGTAGTTAGGTTTAAAAGCCTAAATTTTAATGACGAATAAAAGTGTGATTAATGTCGCTTAAAGGCTATGTAGTTCCTTTTAATGAAGGACTAATGTTGTATATGGTCAATAATGCAGTTTGTGGCCAATAATGAAGGGTTTAGAAGTTCAGGGACTGATTTTGACATAGGTTGAAATCTAAAAACGGGATTAAGGCTTTGATGGGTGTAATTAGGGTTGATTGATCAGCCATTAGCAAATAATAACTCACACACAAAGTCTCTCTAATCTTTTCTTGATTTCTAAAGCAATTAATCTAGTTTTGGGTCTAACGGTTGGGTATTTTGGTGTTGGAATCGATCAGCCATTTAGTCAAGCAGGTAATCATTGATTTATTGTTTGTATTTCAGATTTAGGGGTTGGTTAATTATGAAACAAATCTGATTAAGATGGGATTATGCAAGTAATTAGGGCTTAGATGGTGTTTTGGTCAATTAACGTGCTAAACGGAGTTAAACGAGTCTAAAGTCGATCTTGATGATCAAAATATGTTTAATTATGTCGAAAACATGTTTTGGGTGAAGCCTAGATGGATCGTTTTCTGGAAAATCGAAGAACTTAGTCGTTTTTGAAAAGCAGTCGAACCAGTGTTCGAACGAAGTTGATCTTCGTTTTGTGACTATCTTCGTAAGTTATGTTAAGTTCGTTCTAATGCTATTTTCGTTGGCCAAGTTCGTAAGAAGGAGTTTGTCAAATTCGTTGTCTAAATTCGTTTGAAGCCAAATTCGTTGTTTAAATTCGTTTGAAGCCAAATTCGTTGGTTAAATTCGTAAAGAAGCTATTTTCGTAAAGTATATTAAACGAAGTTTAAGTTCGTACGAAGGTTATCTTCGTAAGGTGTAATTCTGGAATTTTACGTAGTCAGTCTTAAGTTCGTACGAGGGTCTATTTAAGGTCCTAAATGACTTATACTTTATATGTTAATGTACGATAGGTGTCGGGAAGTACTGATAAGCACTATTAGCTATTTGTTTGCACGCGTACGCTACTACCAGGTAAGATACACTACTTTGACACGCTGGGGGATCAACTAAAAGCTGGTTTCAAATCGTAAACACTTCCATTCGGTATCTTTATAATGCATGTGGACATATGGGTTACCTGGGAGGTATTATGGGTTATGCAGTTGACCATGAGACCTGAGATGCAGTCCCTATTGTAGTGTAATGTAGTATTGCTTAATGTAGTATGCAGTTATGCAGTTGATGTAGTTTAATGAAGTATCTTGATATGCATGATATATAGAAATGAAGTTGATGTGTGATATGCATGCTCGACTTGTACGCCTAGTTCACTAGACTTGCTAGGTTGCTATGTCACTTGCACGTTTAAGGATCCAAACGTAATGAAGTTAAAGTGTGTGAATGTCTAGGAATGTGTGTTACCTAGACTATATGTGTGTGAATGTTTGGGAATGTAGGGACCCAATCTATATGTGTGAAATTGAGCTCATAAAACAGATGCAGTGAAAAGTGTTAAGCTTAACCCGTACTAGCCTTAGCCGGGCGAGTGCGTAGATGCAGTTGTTGCTTGGGTGGCTCCTCGCAACGTGGTCTTTATAACGCAGGGCGAGTAATACGAGGGGTTTGACCAACCTACATATACGGATTACTCAAGGATTGGCTTGCCATTCCTTAACGACGTAAGATGAGTAGTCTTTTGACTAATCATCCAGTCGGGTGTGATGCAGGGCACACTTATATGCAGTTAACGAAGATACGTGTGACAATGTGTGAACTAATGCAGGATAGGCACATTTAGGATGATTATCCTAATAGAAACGAAGTTGAAATGCAGTATATGTGTGAACGTGTGATGTATGTTGTGCCTAATAAAAACTTGTCTAATAATGAAGATTGTTTTAATTGGACAAATGCTTTTAAATTAAGTGTTATCTTACTTAGCTATTCTTATAGCTACACTTGCTTCTTAATGTGGTTGTTCCCTCAGGTTTAGCTTGATGGAAACTAGATGCTGGACGTGTGAGCTTGGGTAGATGCAATGCAGGAGCCTTAGCTACCCTTAGACGATGCTTTCTTTAGACATTCATTACATTTCGTATTTAATGCCTGGTCGCGCCGCGAGTTTGCCTTGGTTCGTCATTTCAGCTTCGTTTTCGACATTTCTTCCTCCGTTAGTGCCTTTGGACCATTCCTAAGTCGTTTTCTACCATTTGTGAGTGAAATACCTGCTTTAGACCTGAATTCACTAGCAAATACCATAAAGCACCACAAAACATGTATAAACGGCTATCAAACGTGCATAAAACGCACAAATAAGATGTGAGAAATATGTATATATTGCGACACATCACCATCTTTTGATTTGTTTTGTAAACGCTTGATGGTTTCATGCTCCTTATGTATTTTGTCACTTGAATGTTAGTGTTAGATTCACCGAATCCTTTTATTTCATATAGTTCCGTTCTACGATAATTCCATGTTGTGCTATATCTTTTCCGTACATCCCATGTCTAGCTTGGTGTGTTACAACTTTATAGTGTCTGTATGTTAACACATGGTATAAAACAGAGCCGATCCTGAACATTCGGTTGCTCAGGGCTAGATAATCGAAGATATGCCTTTATCAAAACTTTTAAATAATACAATACTATATTTTTGAAGATCTCAAACCTAGTCAAGGGGCTCATTCTCACGCCGATTGTGATATGTAATTAAGTCGAATAGCTAGCACAAGAATTAACATTATTTTCACCAACATTTTTCTCTTCAGAAAATATTTTCTTTAAATATTACGATTTTTTTTGAAAATAGTCATATTTTAGGGTGTGTTTGTCAAAGTAGTTTTTGGGGAAAAAAAATTATGAAACTAGTAAATCCGGGTTTCCCAAACCCGGACTCAAAAAAGTGGTCCGAAACCGGGTATCCCAAACCCGGACTCAAATTTTGAATTTTGAGTCCGGTTTTCCCATCCGCGGACTCGCAGGTGAATAGTAGCTTGCAGGTTTTTGCAGTTGATTAAAACACACTAACTATGTGGATACATTGAAGTCCATGACTTATTTTTATAAAATAGTGTTATATTGAAACTTTCAATTAAAAATGTCCATCTTATTCCATCAATGTCATATAAAATGTCCATTTTCTCCCTTACTTTTTATTCATCAGTATAATTGAATCAATGTCATTTGGGTAATTTCATATAGATACATCACATCTATATGACTATATACTTTATTAAAAATTAATAAAAACCCAATAACAAATGCACGTTGTTTCCTATCAATTGTACTTTCACTCCCATTTGAAAACAAACAACATATTTTAGTCTATAAATCCAAAAAATACACAATTCATATGTTTCTTTTTCCTCTCAAGTGAAAACCCAATCTTCTTCTCCATAAGAAACCTACTGCATTCATTTTCATATAAAAGAAAACACCCACTTTATAGTCATTTTTTTCACCAAAAAAAAACACACTTTTACAATCATCTTCTACTGAAAATCGATGGGTTATCATGTTATCTATGTTTGACCCGGTAAATATATATATTATATATATATAGAACAAACGAGTCCGGGTTTGGGAACCCCGGTCTCGTTCTTCGTGCCATCTGCCACTGTTCCACCGTGTTGGTGCATGTTTCTCGGTGACAAAAGCATTATAGATGTGTTACATATATTTATATATATTCAAGTCTTGTAATTTATCTTGTAATTACCGTTTGTCAATAATATTACCTTGGCATATATTGTTGATCATATTGGGATCCATTTATGTTTATATGTGTGTTTATTATTTGTGTTTTACAGGTTCTAGACATTACATGTAAAAAGTCATTAAATTAATATTGTTTCTGCGTTTAACAGCAGTTAAAATATTAACTTAATGTACTTCCAGATGGAAGTTAAGTTAATTGTGTTTCTGCGTATTAACAACAGGAGAAACATTAACTTAATCAATACTTCCAATAGGTAATATAGACAATGTTGTTTCTGCGTATTGTAACATCCCAACCTTTTTATTAACGTTTGACTAAAGTCGTTAAGTCAATATTATGTGTCCGTTAAGTCTAATGCTAGATTTAATGCTTATATGTGGTTTATGTGTTATATATGTCAGACTTGAAAGTCTTAGTGCATGATATGAAAATATATTTATGGAGTAATTATATGACTATTAGGGGTGATTAATGAAGTATTTAGGTAGTATATGGTCCTTAGGGGAGTTTTTGACTAGTAATGAGCTATATGGAAGCCTAGGGACCAAATTTGACATATGGTGAAACTCAAAAACGGGTTTAGGGTCAATGATGGAGTCATTAGTTCCTAATTGTTGATTAAATCATTATTCTCTCAAGCCCTAGCCGCCCCCCTTGATCCCCTATCAAATTTCTAAGCGAAAATCCTTCAAAACGTGTGATTCGAGTGTGTTTGATCAAGATTATTGCATCCTCTTTGAGATCTACAGGTAGGAAAGGTATATTAACGTTAATTTTCTATCTTTTCAATTATATGAGTCATTTGAAATCAGATCTAGGTGTTAAAGGATCAATTGATGTCGAAATAACAATTGTTTAAATGATGCAAATCATGTATGTTTTAATCAAAGGTTGTATTGCATCATTATGGTCTAAATATGAAGGATTTTGAAGTATTTAAGTCGTGTTTATGATTTGGAGTCGTTTTGGTGGAGTTTCGGTTTGGATTCAATTATGTTTATGAGTCGATTTAGGTCAAATCGGGTGTCAAATGATTTGTATAAGGTGTGTAATGAATCCATGAATCAATATATGATTTCATAGTGTCAATTGAATCATATTTTGGGTATATATGAATTGTAGGTGTCATGGTTAATTTCCATGGATGTTTGATGTTTGAGATCTTTTGTAAAACAAAGAGTTTATAAGGTCTGAAAATTCAGTCATATTGCAAAATCGTATCTCCTTTATAATAATGAGTTAGGAGATGAATCTTACATTTTTGAAAAGTTCTTTGAGTCCCCTACATTTGTTAAGAACTGAGTTTTCTCTCATTTGGTCGTCTTGTATGCCAAAAGTAGTCTACAAAACTGAATATAATCAAAAGATGAAAGTAGTCTACAGAATATGAAAGTAGTCTACAAAAAGAGTCAGGTAGTCTACAAAAAAGTATAGTAGTTTACAAAGAATGAAAGTAGTCAAAAGTAGACTAGTAGTCTACAAATAGATTGAAGTAGTCAACAAAAGAAGTATAATCTACAAAGATGAAAGTAGTCAAAAGTAGACTAGTAGTCTACAAAACTGAATATAGTCTACAAAGACTGAAAGTAGTCTACAAAGAGACTAGTAGTCTACAAAACTGAATATAGTCCAAAGATGAAAGTAGTCTACAGAATATGAAAGTAGTCTACAAATATGAAAGTAGTCTACAAAAAGAGTCAGGTAGTCTACAAAAGAATAGTAGTCAAAATGAAAGTAGTCAAAAGTAGACTAGTAGTCTACAAAACTGAAATAGTCCAAAGATGAAAGTAGTCTACAGAATATGAAAGTAGTCTACAGAAATGAAAGTAGTCTACAAAGAGAAGTAGTCTACAAAACTGAAATAGTCTACAAAGATGAAAGTAGTCTACAGAATATGAAAGTAGTCTACAAAAGAGTCAAGTAGTCTACAGAAATGAAAGTAGTCTACAAAGAGAAGTAGTCTACAAAATGAATATAATCTACAAAGATTGAAAGTAGTCAAAAGAGACTAGTAGTCTACAAAACTGAAATAGTCAAAGATGAAAGTAGTCTACAGAATATGAAAGTAGTCTACAAAACTGAATATAATCAAAGATGAAAGTAGTCTACAGAATATGAAAGTAGTCTAAAAGAAAGTAGTCTACAAAAAGAGTCAGGTAGTCTACAAAAGAATATAGTCTACAAAGATGAAAGTAGTCTACAAAAAGAGTCAGTAGTCTACAAAAAGAGTCAGGTAGTCTACAAAAGAAGTATAATAGTCAAAGATGAAAGTAGTCTACAAAGTAGATAGTAGTCTACAAAAAGAGTCAGGTAGTCTACAAAAGAGTATAGTAGTCTACAAAATGAAAGTAGTCTACAAAGATGAAAGTAGTCTACAAAAAGAGTCAGTAGTCTACAAAACTGAATATAGTCAAAGATGAAAGTAGTCTACAGAATATGAAAGTAGTCTACAGAAATGAAAGTAGTCTACAAGAGAGTAGTCTACAAAATGAATATATCTACAAAGACTGAAAGTAGTCAAAAGTAGACTAGTAGTCTACAAAACTGAATATAGTCCAAAGATGAAAGTAGTCTACAGAATATGAAAGTAGTCAAAAGAGAAGTAGTCTACAAAACTGAAGTATAGTCTACAAAGATGAAAGTAGTCTACAAAGTAGACTAGTAGTCTACAAAACTGAATATAATCAAAGATGAAAGTAGTCTACAAAGTAGACAGTAGTCTACAAAAAGAGTCAAGTAGTCTACAAAGAGTCAGGTAGTCTACAAAATGAAGTATAATAGTCTACAAAGATGAAAGTAGTCTACAAAGTAGACTAGTAGTCTACAAAAAGAGTCAGGTAGTCTACAAAAAGAGTCAGGTAGTCTACAAATGAGTCAGTAGTCTACAAAGATAAAGTATGAAGTAGTCTACAGAATATGAAAGTAGTCAAAAGTAGACAGTAGTCTACAAAACTGAATATAGTCAAAGATGAAAGTAGTCTACAGAATATGAAAGTAGTCAAAAGAGAAGTAGTCTACAAAATGAATATAAGTCAAAGATGAAAGTAGTCTACAAAGAGAAGTAGTCTACAAAAAGAGTCAGGTAGTCTACAAAAGAATATAAGTCTACAAAGATGAAAGTAGTCTACAAAGTAGAAGTAGTCTACAAAAAGAGTCAGGTAGTCTACAAAAGAGTCAGGTAGTCTACAAAATGAATAGTATCAAAGATGAAAGTAGTCTACAAAACTGAATATAAAATGAAAGTAGTCTAAAAGTAGAAGTAGTCTACAAAATGAAAGTAGTCTACAAATGAAAGTAGTCTACAAAAAGAGTCAGGTAGTCTACAAAAGAGTATAGTAGTCTACAAAGATGAAGTAGTCTGGAGTGATTACCCACCAATGTCTTGAACATACGGACTACTCCTGGAGTGGCTTGTCATTCCTTAACGACACTTGATGGACCGCCGTATGGCTCATCCATCTAGTCGGGTGTGAGGTTCCCGTTAGGTCTTATGACCGCCTACACACAAACTTACACCTTATATGATATGCGTGACTTATGTCACACCTAATGTGATGATATGTGATGATGAAATGATGATTAGGCACATTTAGGATGGTTAATCCTACCATGAAAGATGTTGATGCTATGATATGTATGTGATGATATGCGAAATGTGTCTTTAATATGAAAAATTGCTTTACCAAGTTTTAATTGGACAAACGTTTTATTAACTTAGTGTTATCTTACTTAGCTAATTCGTTAGCTAACACTTGTTTCTTGAAATGTGTTGTCCCCTCAGGTTTAGCAAGCTAGAAGTGTGTTGATGGATAATAAGTGATGCATGGGTAGAATACTTGAAGATGCTATTAGTTACCCATAGTTGTTGCTCCTTTTAGACATTTGATTTCGTTATGACTATTATGTTTTGATATGACTTGTATATGGTTGTGTTATGTTGGGCAACCGTAGGATTTCCATTTATACTATTTTGATGATGTGACGAGTAACACCTTCTATTTTATGAACAGACCAAACTGGATTTTATGGTTTGGACTTTTGAAATGATATTCTGCATTCTTTAACACCGTTAGGTGAAAAGTTTTTGGAAATCCGTATTTTTAAATGTTGGGTGTTACAGTATTCACAGCAGTAGAAACATTGTCGTAGCTGATGTTGGTTCTGCGTATATTTACAACAGTATAAACATTGGCTGAGTTAATGTTGGTTCTGCATCTTGACAGCAGTTGAAACATTAACTCAAATATTCCTAAGTGTTATTTGAGGGTTCTTGGGAACGAGCAAAATAGTTGCTTGTGGAAAGAACACTCAAATGGTCATTTGAGAGTTTCTGAGGAACAAGCAAAAGTTTGCTTGTTCATAAGAACTCTCAAATGGTTTGAGAGTTTCTGTGGAAACAAGCAAAAGCATGCTTGTCCATAAGAACTCTCAAATGGTTTGAGAGTTTCTGTGGAAACAAGCAAAAGCATG
>CM067172.1:76590169-76602669 GCA_034093135.1 Erigeron breviscapus | reverse complement strand
AGAGTTCTTGAGGCTTTGAGAGTTCTTGAGGCTTTGAGAGTTCTTGAGGCTTTGAGAGTTCTTGAGGCTTTGAGAGTTCTTGAGGCTTTGAGAGTTCTTGAGGCTTTGAGAGTTCTTGAGGCTTTGAGAGTTCTTGAGGCTTTGAGAGTTCTTGAGGCTTTGAGAGTTCTTGAGGCTTTGAGAGTTCTTGAGGCTTTGAGAGTTCTTGAGGCTTTGAGAGTTCTTGAGGCTTTGAGAGTTCTTGAGGCTTTGAGAGTTCTTGAGGCTTTGAGAGTTCTTGAGGCTTTGAGAGTTCTTGAGGCTTTGAGAGTTCTTGAGGCTTTGAGAGTTCTTGAGGCTTTGAGAGTTCTTGAGGCTTTGAGAGTTCTTGAGGCTTTGAGAGTTCTTGAGGCTTTGAGAGTTCTTGAGGCTTTGAGAGTTCTTGAGGCTTTGAGAGTTCTTGAGGCTTTGAGAGTTCTTGAGGCTTTGAGAGTTCTTGAGGCTTTGAGAGTTCTTGAGGCTTTGAGAGTTCTTGAGGCTTTGAGAGTTCTTGAGGCTTTGAGAGTTCTTGAGGCTTTGAGAGTTCTTGAGGCTTTGAGAGTTCTTGAGGCTTTGAGAGTTCTTGAGGCTTTGAGAGTTCTTGAGGCTTTGAGAGTTCTTGAGGCTTTGAGAGTTCTTGAGGCTTTGAGAGTTCTTGAGGCTTTGAGAGTTCTTGAGGCTTTGAGAGTTCTTGAGGCTTTGAGAGTTCTTGAGGCTTTGAGAGTTCTTGAGGCTTTGAGAGTTCTTGAGGCTTTGAGAGTTCTTGAGGCTTTGAGAGTTCTTGAGGCTTTGAGAGTTCTTGAGGCTTTGAGAGTTCTTGAGGCTTTGAGAGTTCTTGAGGCTTTGAGAGTTCTTGAGGCTTTGAGAGTTCTTGAGGCTTTGAGAGTTCTTGAGGCTTTGAGAGTTCTTGAGGCTTTGAGAGTTCTTGAGGCTTTGAGAGTTCTTGAGGCTTTGAGAGTTCTTGAGGCTTTGAGAGTTCTTGAGGCTTTGAGAGTTCTTGAGGCTTTGAGAGTTCTTGAGGCTTTGAGAGTTCTTGAGGCTTTGAGAGTTCTTGAGGCTTTGAGAGTTCTTGAGGCTTTGAGAGTTCTTGAGGCTTTGAGAGTTCTTGAGGCTTTGAGAGTTCTTGAGGCTTTGAGAGTTCTTGAGGCTTTGAGAGTTCTTGAGGCTTTGAGAGTTCTTGAGGCTTTGAGAGTTCTTGAGGCTTTGAGAGTTCTTGAGGCTTTGAGAGTTCTTGAGGCTTTGAGAGTTCTTGAGGCTTTGAGAGTTCTTGAGGCTTTGAGAGTTCTTGAGGCTTTGAGAGTTCTTGAGGCTTTGAGAGTTCTTGAGGCTTTGAGAGTTCTTGAGGCTTTGAGAGTTCTTGAGGCTTTGAGAGTTCTTGAGGCTTTGAGAGTTCTTGAGGCTTTGAGAGTTCTTGAGGCTTTGAGCTATTCTTGTTTGCTGGATATCCTACCTCCAGTGCTAGTTCCACCGTGCCTATAAGTGTCAAATGTGCGGAAAGTCACTTATCCGTTCTTGCGTCATTTGTGACATCATATGAACAATTTATCCAAGTAAAGGTTCAAGATCCGAGTCTTATAGAGGAAGACTATGAGCAGATTGATCCTTTAGACCTAGAAGAGATTGATTTACAACGGCAAATGGCCATGTTGACTCTTCGGACTAAACGGTTCTTAGCGAGAACAGGGCGAAAGGTTGTGGGTTCCAAGCTTGGCTTTGATAAGTCAAAAGTAAAGTGCTATAACTGCGAGGGTTTTGGACATTTTGCTAGGGAATGCCAGAGACTAAAGAAGGATGATCGGTCTATTGTGACTCGTCAGAACTTCAATCAAGGTGGAATAGTACCTTCATCTTCAAACACCTCAAGACAAAAGTCATATAATGATGGGTCTAGTGGAAACCAAAGCCCAGTTAATCAAAGTGATTCAAGAGCTTTGGTGATCCAACAACAAGACGGATCATATGACTGGAGTTCCAAAGTCAATGAAGAAGACGATGCATATCTTGCAGAAATTTACTCGGACACTGCTATTACTGATGATCTCGATGATTCCTTTCAAGATGATGAATATGTAGACAATGTTGATTATTCAATGATGAATGAAGATGATGAAATCGTTGAGGAAAAATACACCATGATAGTCGAAAATGATGATTATCATCAAGAAGATAATGAGGAAGATATGAGTGCCATTGAATTTACTCTTTTATCTGAAGACTCAAACGTTCATATTCGACAAGAGCAAGATTATCCTACAGAGACAGAACAATGCAAGGAGAAAATTCTTGACGCGAGTATTCTTTTAGAGGATGATGAGATATTGGAGTCGGATGAAGATAAAGGCTGTCAGAAGGTGGAAATTCTTCAAAGACTCGGTACATATGAACTTATTAATTTCATCTCTAATTTAGATGTACCTGAGCAATTTGTGGAGATTTCACTTCATGCATTGGTGAAAGTTTGTAAATTCACCAACATGCTATCATCAGAAGTTAACAATCTTCAGAATGATGCAAGAGACACAAAGTCCTTACTCGATGATTCAGTCAATGATAGATCATATCTCAAGCAACAAGTTTCTATGTTGACCCAAAAGGAAGGAGAGTTGAAGAGACAAGTCAAAGCAGATCAGGGAAGATTGACTGCCATGAAAGAGGAACTCAGAGAAGTGATTCTTAGAAAGGAGCTATGTCAA
Organism: Erigeron breviscapus; assembly: GCA_034093135.1. Taxonomy (NCBI): domain Eukaryota; kingdom Viridiplantae; phylum Streptophyta; class Magnoliopsida; order Asterales; family Asteraceae; genus Erigeron; species Erigeron breviscapus. The sequence continues at coordinate 76,599,958 of CM067172.1, read as the reverse complement.
GAAAATTCGGGAAAGATATCTAAGAAACTCACAGAGAAACAAATGGAGCTGGCAGATGCTAAAAATGAGATAACTCACTTAAATGGAAAACTCAACAAAATGAGATATATGAGATGCATGATAAACTATCTATCAAAATCTCAAAGTGCTAACAATCATCAAGGCCTTGAGCACACTTTTGAGGATTTTTCACAGGAAAAAGGAATATCATCTTTGACCATAGAATCAACTAAACAATATGAAGAAAAGGAGTCATTTTCAAAGTTTACAGAGGAAGTGCTAAATCCAAAGCTGATTACACGAAAAAGGACTGTTCCTCAGACATTAACTCCTGAACAAGATAATATTGTTAAGAGAACACACTTTGATAATACAAAAGAGTCTGTAGTTTGTAGATCAAAGAAGTCTATTAACAGAATCTCTTGCTTCATATGCAGAGAAAAGGGTCATGTGGCAAGCAAGTGTCCACAGAAGGGTAAATCCAGCAAATCAAGGCAGTCTAATGACTCAAGTGACAGAGATGTTGAAGATATAGATGTTCAGTTGAGAAAGAACAAGGGTAAACACGTTGAAGAAAGATTAATGAGTGTTTCACCTAAAAGGCTTTCTCAAGGGAACTCACCCGCACAGAGTGGAGTTCCTGGAAGTTCTTCAGGTTATAGTGCTAAGGAGCAAGGAAAGCCAAGAAGTGTATCTCCTAAGAAACCTTCAAATGGTGGCCATGCTCGGAGCAAGATACCTAAGAGGAATCCCACTCCAAAATGAGGAGTCTTTGATCGTGTTGGTGAAGATGATACATGTTTTTATGATCGCTTCACAGGAACGGTAAAGACTGGTCGTTCCTCAATGTTTCAAAAGCATAGTCCCAGGAGAAAGATTGAGTTATCTCCTGAGAGGGTGCCGAGAAACAGAAGACAGACTTCAAAATCCAGGACTCCCACTGAGAGTGATGGTTATTGGACAAATATCTCAGTGAAAGATAAGGACGGTAAACTCAAGTCTACTGAGGCTTGGGTACCGTTTCGCAACTAAGCGCTTATCTTTCGTGCGGAGGACACAGTCAAGGAGGACCATGCTTTTTCGGTGATCGGTGACTGAGTCCTAGGTAAAGTTTCATTAGATAACATATTGGGTTATCGAACTTTTATTGTATTTATTTCATTATAAATCATTGTGCAAGTCCTATGTATGTTATTTATAATTTGTTTATAAAGGAACGTATTTGGGAAAAACGAGTATATTTAAAGTGCTACTTTATTTTATGCTTGTTAATAAATCATTTGAGATAACATGATTATTCATATAATGGTTGTTATCCTATGATGAATATGCAAAGTTGATTTATTTATAATGGTTACACTAAGCCCTTTGATCAATCACTTTTCGAGTTGCTAGTCCAGTTGGCTGGAATAAGTAATCCTTAGTCACCATTTCTCAAGAACCGTTCTTATTCAGAAAAGGGGTTCTATTGCACGAGAGACAATGTTACTTAGGGTATCTGGTTTCCAGGGGGAGTTAGTTGTGTTCTTAGTGAACACCGAATAAATGTGTATCGTGATAAGGGTATAGTGTAAGTAAAGACTAGTTTGAGTGTGTTTGGTACACCTTAAATTAAGTCTTACATGTAAATTGCACGAAAGATTAAGTGAAGTACTTAAGGTTTCGGTCAAAATAGGTCAAACGGAGTCACTGAGTTGATATATTTGACAGATATTTTGATTTGCAATTTACTTTAAATAATTGAATCAAAAATACTTAATGTGTGAGCTAACATGATAAAGGCTTTGATTCTAATCTTAATTGGGAGAATCAGTCATTAATTATCTGTTATATATCGGTTTAAGTGTTTTCAAGTTCAATTATTTACCTTTGAGATGAATACATGTGTTGTATAGATCTCATGAGTTTGCTGATGTGGTCGCAGAATTATTTATCTTAACTGGATGTGTGTCAACCGTTAAGATAAAGGATCTCCAAAGTATATGAAAAATTGGGGTTATCGAGTCCGGAATGGAGAAAACTCAAGCTTAAAATGGAAGCAGATTATACTTACACATCAACAACTCAGCTAAATTCAAACGGAGACGAAGATATAGATGGAGAGATTGTTTATCAAGTTATACAATCTTATGTCTTTATTTTTGTTGTATTTGAATTTAATTAACAGCATTGTTGTGTCCAATGTCTGTGATTGTCAAATACTTAACAATGGTGCTTTGTAATTCATTAATTAGTGACATATCGGGTCTTAATTAATGATCGTACATTGTAAGTTTGTTCAAGTGGTGACAATTATCAAGAATTTCTGTATCGAGACAAATGCTAAGAATTGTGATATAGAATTTAAATTCGGTGTCTGTTTTATCGTGGTCTCTAAAGAATTCTTTTAGTTAATCATATCGGGTTCAAGAAAATTCTTGGTGAATTTTCAATGTGTTAATCAAGTTCGTGAAGGTTGACCTTTTAGAAAGTCAAGGTTCACATGAGTCGAGAAAATTAGGCTAAGTGTTAAATGCGTATTAAGCAAAGTGGGCTGATATATGCGTGTTTTCATTTTGGGCTTAATATGTGTGTTCTGGCATAATGGGCCGGATATGCGCGTTCTGGCATAGTGGGCCGGATTTGCGTGTTTCAGTGTCTCTAGGGTTTGCGTGTTTTAAATGGATATAAATAGGAAAATAACACGCATTTAATGATAGTTTTAAAATCATTTGCGTGTTCTTCCTAAAAACCTCTCCATTTGCGTGTTCCCTGTTCGAGCACTGTTCACACTCTCGATCCATACAACTTGATCTATACGTGTTTTAGACACAAGAAACACTTACATTAACACATATCGAACAAAGGTATATGATTAACATGATTTCTAAATCCAATTTTCATGGGTTATAGTCAAGATTTGGGGTTTTATATTTCGGTTATAAAATCACTAAAAGGGACTAATTAAATGAAATGGATAAGGAAATGGAACCAATAAACTGATAAATCGGATAAATACGTATCAATTCGTACTAGATTTAAGAGTTTTGGGGTTCAAATCATCTGTTTGAGTTTTGGAGATGACGATCTGCATATGCGTGTTCATACACCATATGCGTGTTCTTATGACCCAGATGCACATCTTCAAAATTCTTCAGATTTTGCGTGTTGTGATGACGTCATCACATAGAACACGCATTTGACTGGTCAACTCCCTTTGCGAGTTCTTAATGTCAAATACACCATTTGCGTGTTGTGGCAATGTATGCGTGTTTCATGACTTAGAAAATTTTTAAATAAGAAAATTTTTAACAAGTAAAATATGAAACATAACACGCATTGACTAGTCAAACCCGACACCATATGTGTGTATTGTCACCATATGTATGTGTATAAGGAATTTGCTTGTTCTAGGACTTCGGAAATTTTTCAAAAAGGGAAAATTATCAAATGAGTCAAATTAGAAAATGCAAATTGTCTTATAATATTGAACTTTAAAATTTAAGAAAAACAAATGGTTTTGGTTAAATTTAGTAAAGTTCAAAGTGTCGTTTATTAAAACCAAAAATGTTTTGGAAGGTTATGAAACAAACGGTTTCGCGACCTTGGAAAACCTTAAATGTTTTAATTTCGACGTGTTGATTCGATAAAATTGGTATTGTTTTAGAGGATTATGAAACAAAGGGTTTCAATATCTTGGAAAACACTAAGATTTTTATCGTTCAACTTTCTTGTCGATTGTTAAAGTTGATAACATTCTCGGAACCGATGAAACTATGAGTTTCAGGGGTTTAGAAAATGTTAAGAGCTTTAAAGTTCGACTTTAATTGTTGTTGCTAACCGATTATTTGGTTGTTGTCTGTATCATTGTGCAGATGGCTGAGAGACACTTTCACAAGAATCATAACTACTTGATTGATCTGGATGTGAATCAAGCCAATGCTGGGAGATTTGTCAGGATTCTTGAGTTTCTGCAGCAATCAAGGATCAGACATGTTCTCACTGCTGACCCAGTTATCTATCTGACTTTCTTAAGTCAATTCTGGGCATCTGCAAGATTGTTACCCGGTGTTGTCCCAAGTATTGAAGCAAGGGTGAACAATCAGACCTTCCAGTTCACTGCCTCTGACTTGATTGGTATTCTCAACTTGGGAACTGAAGACCAAGAGGGAGGAGTGAATGGTCCAACCACATATCCCCAAGCACTTAGATTGGGAGCATTCAGAAGAATGGGGTATGTTGGTCCTGCAAATCGAAACACATTCCAGAAGAATTGTTTGATGGGCAGATGGAAATTCTTTTCACATGTGATTCTTGTTGCTTTGAGCAATAAGAAGTCGGATTACTATTCATTGAATGTCGAAACCCAATCACAAGTGATTTCTTTGGTGCTGAACAAGCCTTATAGCTTCTCTCGTTATATCTTTAATGAGATGTGTAGGCAGATAAGGGCGAGGGATAATGAGAGATTCTTGATGTATCCGAGGTTCGTGATGCTGATCATTAATGCTCGACTACCCAATCTTGTTTCGGAGGGTCCTACTGAATCGGTGACGATGATGCCTAATCGTATCTTTAACGATAGTTATCGATACAGTGGAAATTTGGCTCCACAGGCTCGACCGAGGGACAGAAACCTTTTTGGTGCGCTTGTTAATCCCGCTTATGTTGCTCCAGAACATAATGGATTTACGCATGAGGATTCTGATGTTGAAGGTGATGTTGCTGCTGCTCCACAGCCAGTCCCTCCACAACCTCCTGTTGCACCGGTGATACAACCACAACAACAACAACAACAACAACAACAACAACAACAACAACAACAACCAGAACAACCACCACAACAACAACAACAACAACAACAAGCAACAACAACAACAACAACAACAACAACAACAACAACAACAACAACAACAACAACAACAACAACAACAACAACAACAACAACAACAACAACAACAACAACAACAACAACAACAACAACAACAACAACAACAACAACAACAACAACAACAACAACAACAACAACAACAACAACAACAACAACAACAACAACAACAACAACAACAACAACAACAACAACAACAACAACAACAACAACAACAACAACAACAACAACAACAACAACAACAACAACAACAACAACAACAACAACAACAACAACAACAACAACAACAACAACAACAACAACAACAACAACAACAACAACAACAACAACAACAACAACAACAACAACAACAACAACAACAACAACAACAACAACAACAACAACAACAACAACAACAACAACAACAACAACAACAACAACAACAACAACAACAACAACAACAACAACAACAACAACAACAACAACAACAACAACAACAACAACAACAACAACAACAACAACAACAACAACAACAACAACAACAACAACAACAACAACAACAACAACAACAACAACAACAACAACAACAACAACAACAACAACAACAACAACAACAACAACAACAACAACAACAACAACAACAACAACAACAACAACAACAACAACAACAACAACAACAACAACAACAACAACAACAACAACAACAACAACAACAACAACAACAACAACAACAACAACAACAACAACAACAACAACAACAACAACAACAACAACAACAACAACAACCAGACTAACGATAGTTATCGATACAGTGGAAATTTGGCTCCACAGGCTCGACCGAGGGACAGAAACCTTTTTGGTGCGCTTGTTAATCCCGCTTATGTTGCTCCAGAACATAATGGATTTACGCATGAGGATTCTGATGTTGAAGGTGATGTTGCTGCTGCTCCACAGCCAGTCCCTCCACAACCTCCTGTTGCACCGGTGATACAACCACAACAACAACAACAACCAGAACAACCACCTCCAGCTGCAACAGAGGCTCCTCAAGTGTTGTTGATCCAGGAACAGGGTGTTCAGCCAAATCCTGAGATCATTGTTGAACTTTATCCTGCACAAAACCAAGAAGTCAACATGGATGTTGATGATAGGGGTTTGGGTGCAGCGCACGTCGACGATATGGTTATTGATAACCACGAAGACGTTGCCGATGACATAGGAGAAGATGTCAACCAAGGAGAAGGAGGTAACGGGGATGATGTAAGTCCCCTGGTATGGATCGTCAATAGCTTGATTCAGTTATTTTGAGGTGCAGAATCCCTCACAATAACTTGGTGATCAACAAAAAGCCCCTAGATCATCTGCGGCCTCGCAGATCTTCTTCGGGCTAGCGGAACAACCTTTGACGACTATAACCTGCAATACCTGCTTGATATTTCGACAAATGTTCAACCCTAAACTCTGTTAGGGTTCGCTTTATATAGGTAACACCCGACATGGGCTTCAGCACATCGGCCTCGCAAACCCAGCCCAGCCCGTCACTAATGCGAGGTCGCATTCTGTGATTGGCCTCGTATTTGACCCTGCAAATACGGGGTCGTATTACCTATTATGAATTGCGAACTCGCAATTCACACTTAGCAGATTTACTATACATTCAATACTTCAACTTAATCTAGTATTCTATGCATAATACTAAGTTCATTAATGACAATCACATTACAAAGACATATAACAATATAAGCCCAAACAATCTAGACTGCTATTGACATAGACGTGCACTTACAGACTCCCCCTTGGCAATAGCTTCTAGACATTAACATACATATGTCTTTGTCTTGTCTTTATGATCAATCTACTTCCTCTGCTTTTTCTTCTTGCTCTTGCTCTGCTCCTTCTCAGTCTCAGTTTCAGTCTCGAAGTTGGAATCTAACTCTGACTCTGAAGGAGTATGAGTCAACCCTAACGGTTCTTTCTCTTGATCCCACACAGATCCTGGATCATAGTAATAATCCGCAATCTCTGCCCTAGCTCTCATATGAGCTTGTGGATCATATCCCAACCTCTTCTCCAGTCTATGCACAATAATTGGATGTAAATCTGACTCGGTAGAAGCATTATTGGTAGAGTCGGTCTTGGTAGACTCACTATCCTGAGCACTAACATTATCAGCATCAAGAGCAATAGCATCAGATTGCCCTACCAAATCCTTACCCTTGTCTAATCGATCAACGTCAACATCTTCTGTAAGGAGTTTGGTTTGAGGTGCCTCAAGCTCAACTACCATGTTTATCTCTGTAGACATCTGTTCTTGAGCTTGTGGAGCTTCTGAGGTTGCCTTGCCAGCAATACCAGCCTGGCTAGACTCTTCTTGAGTCTCTGTTCTTAAAATAGAACTCCCTCCTAGCTCTTGAGTAGCTCTGGCCGCATCTGGATCTTCATTCTGATCATCATCATGCCTTGCCTTAGCTAGCTCATCACCTCTGCAACCTAAGCTATCTCTCTCAGTTCTAACCTTGAGATAGTTATCGATGAGATCATGCAGTTTTTCTTCGGAGATCTTGACTCCCTTCTTCAATGCATCTTCCATCCTGATAACCTTCTCATCTAGAGCCAAATACTTCTTATACATACTGGACACTACTACCTCAGCCTTGCCCAGCTTATCTTCCAAAAACTTATTCTTGTCACAAACAACCTTAAACTCACCAGCTAAACGAGTGATCATGTAACACCCCAACAAGGCGGAATCATGGGGTATCACTTAGAAAAGCACAGCACGACATGGAAATTATGTAGAGTCAAACTATATGCATTCATAAGATTGAAACAATCCTCAAACTCATTCAAATGTATACAATTATCAGCATCAAGCAAAGATATCCAATCAAACAACATTTATAATAAAAAGTTCAAATGATAGTAGTTGATCCTAAGCATAACCCATTGAGGGGAAATAAGGATCACGGATCCAGAAAGTCCGAAGCAAGTCCAATCCTAGTAATGCAAGCACACAATCATCCATTTTGTCTCTGATTAACCTGATTACCTGAAAAGTGTACTAAAATGCGTCAACATAAAGTTGGTGAGTTCGTAGGGACAAGTAACAGGAAACAAGTAGTATGTCGGGATAACAACCGTTAACGATAAGCGAGGATTTGAATATCTAATCATGTCCAAAGAAACCCTAAAAGGTTTCACATTAGCACAGTTCAATACAATCAATGTTTCAATATCAATATCATTATACATTACACCATTTAAACATTAACCAATACGCCTAACATGATATATCATTTACATGATAATCAAAGCGACAATCATCATTAACCAATACGCCTAACATGATATATCATTTACATGATAATCAAAGCGACATTCAACATTAACCAATACGCCTAACATGATATATCATTTACATGATAATCAAAGCGACATTCAACATTAACCAATACGCCTAACATGATATATCATTTACATGATAATCAAAGCGACAATCATCAATAACATTCACATCAACAATTAACAATTAAGCAATTGACATCTCGGTCCATATCATAACAAGTGAATCAACCAAACAAATAAGATTCACATACACTTCTTTCAATTCTACTTTAAAGGAATCATCGATGCTTATATATAGGGTCACCCGCAGCCTTCCACCACATCTACTACTCATAAAAAGTATAATTGTCTTTCACGTATGTACAACTATCTAATGCACACAAGTATCCATAACGAAGTCATAGTTAACCGAGCAACAAGTCAGTACATTAAACAAACAATCAATCAACAAACATGTACACTTTTCAACCCGAATCTCAATTGAGTAGGGAGGGTTTACGAAACTCACCTGAGATGAACAGTTATAACCTCCAACGATAGGTAAGAGCAACACCAAGGCTCAACAGTGATCACAACCTACTTCATAGCATCAAATCATTACAAAATGTCCCTAATATACGCCTTACTAGTTATTCTATATCATAACCCAAGTTCATAATGTGTCACTAAATTTGGACAGAAAATCAAAGTGTTTAAATGTGTGTTTTAACAAGTTTGATGCTCTTATTATGATGATATAAGACTATTAAGTAAGTTTTGGATCATTAGAAATCGACCAATAACCTTTTGGAAAAGTTAAGAAACGAACAGAGGCTTCACGGACGCTTCACGGACTCATGAGCGTCCGTCCGTGCATCCACGGATGCAGCCACGGACGCTGAGCGTCCGTCCGTACGTCCGAGTTCTGGAATTCATGTTTATGTTCTTAAAAATAGCACGGACGGACTCACGATCGTCCGTATGAGCGTCCGTGCTCCGTCTGAACGAGTTTTGACCCAAAATTGGCTATGTTAAACACAAAATCAATGTCACAAACTTATACATAATCATCCATAAACATAATCAAGCATAAATAACAACTCAAATCATAAACCCGCTTCCAAAATCTTAAGTTACCATTAATGAACTTAGTTTAACCCATTTTTGCTCAAGAACACTAAAATAGATCAAAGTTTTGTACTTAATATGTTATCTAAGATATACTATAACATAAAACAAGTGTTTAAGAAGTGAAATTACTTACCAAAAGTCCCTTGATGCAAAAAATCGGATTTAAGCCTAAAGAATGAAATGAACTCTTTAAACCATGAAAATCTTGAATTCTTGATGATAATTGTTATTGTTATATCAATTACTAGTTGATTCTCCTAACAATTTGGTGATTAATTTCGAAGTTAAGAAGAAGATTAAGAGAAAAGAATGATTTGGGGGAAAGGGGAAGGTTTGGGTTCTCTGTAATCTCAAGGAAAGAAAGAAAGGAATAATAGAAAGAAATAATGGAGTCACGGTAGGTAAATCAATAAGTGAGGTAGTATGGATATATATCCGCTACTTGACCGGGTCCATGATTACTAAACAACCAAAATAATCACGGGTTT
>CM067172.1:76577214-76589169 GCA_034093135.1 Erigeron breviscapus | reverse complement strand
TAAGTTGGAAAACAGCAGCAACACAAGTTTTTCTTTATATGTGTATATATATATATATGTAATGTATATTTCAATCTTGATGTCTAACTTTTTTATATATAAAAAAAATTGTTTTCAGATATGTACAGATGCATATATTAATCAGTTGCTACAATCATTTTCTTTCTATGATAGTTAAAATAGTACATAAGGGGTTCAGTGACTGCATCAACAAAACAAAGAATGGAAAGTGAAAACCAACCACTTTATGGAAAGTAGACCAATTTTTTTTATATCTATATCTAGATTCGATTATGGTATTATCATCAGATTCAAGATGAAGATGAAGTTTCATTACAAGAGAAGGCATAAAAAAGGTATTTTTTTTCAGATCTAAAGTAAATTCTTTCTTTTCGGGTTTCTTCTTTCTTTCTTTCAGATCTTGATATCACTTGATGATACCTAACAAACCACTTCGAAATTTTTGGAATTTGCAGCCGAGAAAGAGGATTCAAATGCCAAAAAGAAGCAAGTCAGATGAAAAAAGGAATCGAATGGAAAAGGAAAAGGAAATAAAGAAATAAAGGTTTTTATATCGTTTTTTTTTTTTTAAGGGACATGATTTTAATTTTGTATGTAATATAATGATATTAGATGTTTTTATGATTAAATATCATATTTCTGTAAATGGGTTTTTTGTATTTTGTCAATTGAAGTTTCTTGAATAGAAGATTGAATCTTCTTATTGTGATTGTGAATCTGAAGCAGTGGGAATGGCGAAGTTATTAGAACATGGCAGTCGCTCCGGTATGAATCGGAAGATTGGAACTAAGAAGTTAAAGGTGTTCTTCTTTCAATTTTCCTGTTGAATTTTGTATCTATATGACTATATCTACATCTATATATGGTAATTTATTATTTAGGGTTTTTGAAATTAGGGATTTTTGATGAAGATGATGATAAAAGGTAAGATGATGATGCCATCTTGAGTTGTATTTCTGTTTTGGCAGCATGATTAAGCTTCTTGGTAAGTTATTTAAGCCCGTTGATGGTCTTTATCGGTAACTTTGTAGCTCCATTATTGCAAATCTTAGAGATTATGAAAATGGTGAGTAGTGTGTTCCAATTTTTAAGTTTGAGGCTTCTTGAACAAAAGTGTACTGCAGAAAATTGATGGAAGAGTTTAAGTGTTCGATTCGATGTAGTTTTAGTTGTGGTTTCTTTCAGAGTATAAAACAAGCATTTTGTAATAGCATATTACTTGATTATGTTTTTGAAAGCTGATATATTTGCAACGTGGACAATGGAATACTTGCTTATGTTTGAAATATATGAAATGTAGGTACCGATTTTAATACATACGCCCTTATATATGTAGTATTTATTTTAGGGTACAAATATGGATAAAATCATGGTGTAACACCCCAAGCCGAGGCTCGGAATATCACGGAAATCACATAGCACCAGGTGGAATTACAATAGAACAAACTAAATGCAATTAAAGATTCGGTGAATCCAAAACATAACGAAGTAAGTAACAAATACAACAGGAGCAAATAGCCATCAAAGTTAACATAATAAAATCCAAAGATGGCAAACGATCCTAAGTATAATGCAAATGGAGGGCAATGAATCCTTGATCCATGAGGTCCAAGTCCGGGTTAGACAGCAAGCAAGCAACTAAACACCACGTCCGGGGAGAACCTGATTACCTGAAAAGTGTACTAAGCATAGTCAACACAAGGTTGGTGAGTTCGTAGTAATGGTCCACAAGGAACCATAAACAATAATCATAATGTACAAGTAGAGGCTAGACGTGACTTACAGTGAGACTCTAAGTAACACAACAATATCCAATCAACAAAATTTCATAAGTACGTAAATGCGTGTAAATGAATGCTCAATGATATGAATATCAAATGCAAGTACCAAATGCATAAATAAGTCAACATGCCTATCTTATGCGTGAACGCCAGTCACCAATGCAACGATACCCTTCTGTCATCACAATGAACAAGGCTGTATCTCAAAATCATCGAGATATATATGTCTATATACTCGGAGTCAGGCACTACATCCAAAATGGGTGCATACATCTATGCACCAGGATGTCGGCAATCCCCTGCCGAGGGTCATCAACAATGTATGCAATGCTTACAATCAATTGTAAATGCATCAATCATGAACCAACAATCAATATACGATGAACTTGAACCAGTAATTAATATTCGACAAACATGAGCCAACAATCAATAATCGTCAATCGTAACCCATTAATCACAATTTAAACCAACTATACGTACATACACTTAAGAGGATTCTACTTCCTTCGAGTCCCAGATGCTTATATATAGGGTCACCCGCAGCCTTCCCACCACATCTAAAACCCAATGAAGGCATAACCGACTTCCATGTATGTACGTCTATCCTAATATTAATGAAATACTTAGCAAAACTTAAACCAAGTCATTCAAGCGTGATAACCGTCTCAACAATCCAACATTCAAACCAAGTCAATCAATCAATCAATCAATAAATGCAAGTAAACACGCAAGGTTTACACTTTTCAGCCCGAATCTCAAGCGAGTAGGGAGATACGAAACTCACCTTGACCGGCAAAGAAGCTAGTATAAGATTACAAATGAGTAATAGGATCCACACGTCCACAACCTATAATTATACATCATAATACCGTAATGTCAACTCTACAATCATAAACAAGTTGGTTTAGCACAATTAAGTCAAGTCACAAACCCTAAACACCTTTACAACTTTAACGAGTAGGAACAAGACGCATTCGACTTGACCTTTTTAGAAATGAGAAAAGATTCATACAAAAAGAGTGTTACTACTGGAAACTAGACTCTCTCACGATTCCAACGATAGGTCATACGACTTATTTGGACTTACGGATCAAAAGTTACGACCTTTCAAACTAAAACAGGTTTTGCTGCACTGGAGGAAAGGTGCGGCGCACCATTGAGGAGGTGCGGCGCACAAAATGATCAGGGAACCCAGTCCAGGTTTTTGTGCGGCGCACCTGTGCCCAGATCAGTTCCAAAACACCCCAAACACGAACCAAACTCAACCCAAACTCCATTTTTGATCACCAAATCGACTAGTGATGTTTCAAGACTCATTTTGAAGCTTATACAAACATATTTCAACATAAATAAACATAACCCCTATCTTAGTTTCGATTCATAACATCATAATCACATCCAAATCATTCAAACCCTAATTAAACCCTAATTTGACCCAAAACAAGATTTAAGCCGATTTAGGACTTGTAAATGTTCAAGATGATTAGAAATGCATAAACAAACATAAGTAGGTACAAATGAGATGAATTAGACTTACCAAAACTCCTCCTTGAGCTAGAACCCGAAATTAGGTCAAAATGGGTAAAATGCAAGAACTTGGCTTTTGATTCTCCAATAGGAAGCAAACGAGATGAAGATGGCTATGATTCTTGTATTATGGTAGTTTCAAACACAATGTTGATGCAAGAAATGATGAAGAACAAGAGGTGGTTCTTTTACTTGAGAGAGAATAGAAGAGATAGATAGAGAGAAAAGAGAGAAAAGAGAGAAAAGAGAGGATAAGGGGAAATGGGTCACTAGTAGGCTCATGGGTCATGGACAACCCATGGGTCGACCCGTTTCCCTTTATAAGCCAAAATTACAATCGATTACACAATTAAACGCCAAACAAACATATTAACGACCCGACTAACATACCACATAGTCATATAATCACAAATGGGCCCAATTATTTCATTTAACAAGTTTGTTAGTCAATTTACACAAAAAGTCAACGGGTCAAAATTCACGGATGTTACATTATCCCCCCGTTGAAAGAATTTCGTCCCGAAATTTAACAAAACACTAATTACTAAATAAATGCGGATACTTAGTTTTCATGTGATCCTCTCGCTCCCAAGTGAACTCGGCTCCACTTCTAGCATTCCATCTAACCTTAACAATCGTGTAGCGTTTGCTCTTGAGTTTCTTTTCTTGACGATCCAAGATCTCCACCGGCTCTTCAACAAAGTTCAAATTCGAATCAACCCTAATTTCGTCCATAGGTACATGATGTGTAGGATCCGCCAAACACTTGCGCAAATTACAAATATGAAACACATCATGCACACCGTTAAGCTCTTGAGGCAATTCTAGCCGATAAGCAACTTTCCTCAACCCGTTCAAGAATCTTGAAAGGACCAATATACCTTGGTGCAAGTTTTCCCTGCTTCACAAAACGTACGACTCCCTTCCAAGGTGACACTTTCAAAAGTACAAAATCACCAACTTCAAACTCCAACGGTCTTCGTCTCACATCGGCATACTTCTTTTGACGTTCACGGGCCAATTGCAACCTCTCCTTAATTTGAGATATTACCTTGGTTGTTTCAATCACAATTTCTGGCCCGATAAGTTGACTCTCTCCAATTTCCGCCCAAGCTAGAGGAGAACGACATATCCTACCATATAATGCTCGAAAGGGCGCCATTTGAATGGTAGCATGATAACTATTGTTGTATGAAAACTCGACTAGCGGCAAATGGTCTTCCCAACTCCCACCAAAATCAATTGCACATGCCCTCAACATGTCTTCAAGTGTTTGAATGGTTCTCTCGGTTTGCCCATCCGTTTGAGGGTGAAACGCCGTACTCATGTCAAGTCGAGTACCCATGGCTTTTTGAAAGGCTTCCCAAAATTTTGATTTGAAACGGGCATCTCTATCAGAAATGATAGAAATCGGCACTCCATGTTTAGATATTACTTCCTTAATGTACAAACGAGCCAAAGTGTCAAATTTATCGGTTTCACGAATGGCTAAAAAGTGAGCCGACTTCGTTAACCGATCTACTATCACCCAAATCGTGTCACGACCGCTTCTCGTCTTCGGTAGTTTTGTAATAAAGTCCATTGAAATGTGCTCCCATTTCCATTCGGGCATCACCGGTTGTACCAACAATCCGGGTGGCTTCTTGTGATCGGCTTTGACTTGTAAGCAAGTAAGACACCCACTCACATACCTAGCCACATCACGCTTCATGCCCGGCCACCAATACAAATCTTTCAAGTCAAAGTACATCTTATCCGACCCGGGATGGATCCGAATAAGGCGATAGGTGAGCTTCATTCATAATAAGTGTTCTTAAGTCGCCGAAAATAGGAACCCAAAGCCTTTCAACCATGTATAGCCCATTATCATTCTTTCGGTCGAATTGTTGTTCCATGCCATCTAGGTTCTCGTTTCCAAAGTTTTCCGGTAGGGTGGCTTGAACTTGGGCTTCAATGATCCGATCACGAATATTCGGCCCTACCGTGAGGCTCATAGCTCTAGCCCGTCTTGGCTTCACTCTCTCCTTTCGGCTCAAGGCATCGGCCACTACATTTGCCTTGCCCGGGTGATAACGGATGTCACAATCATAATCACTAAATAGTTCTAACCAACGCCTTTGCCTCATATTCAATTCGCTTTGGTTAAAGATGTGTTGGAGACTTTTGTGATCGGTATAAATCACACATTTGGTGCCATAGAGATAATGCCTCCAACACTTCAAAGCAAACACAACCGCTCCCAATTCCAAATCATGTGTCGGGTAGTTCTTCTCATGCACCTTCAATTGCCGAGAGGCATAAGCAATGACTTTACCCCTTTGCATAAGAACACAACCCAACCCTTGCCCCGAAGCATCACAATAAACAACAAAATCTTCAATTCCATCCGGTAGCGTCAAAATAGGAGCGTCACATAACATATCTTTAAGAGTTTGGAAGGCATTTTCTTGTCTTTCGCCCCATTCAAAGCTTCTCTCCTTTTGAGTCAATAGAGTGAGTGGTTGTGCAATACGGGAGAAATTTTCAATAAATCTTCTATAGTAACCCGCCAATCCAAGGAATTGGCGGATCTCGGATGGCGTTTCGGGTCTTCTCCAATTCTTGACCGCTTCAATCTTGCTTGGGTCCACATGAATACCATCCTTGCTAACTACGTGACCAAGGAAGTGGACCTCTTCCAACCAAAACTCACACTTGGAGAACTTTGCATACAATTTCTCCTTCCTTAGTAATTCAAGCACTTCACGCAAGTGCTCAACATGCTCCTCCTTCATCTTCGAGTATACAAGTATGTCATCAATGAACACAATGACAGACTTGTCTAAGTATGGTTGACACACCGGTTCATCAAGTCCATGAACACCGCCGGTGCATTAGTCAACCCAAAAGGCATTACGGTGAATTCAAAATGACCATACCTTGTGCGAAAAGCCGTTTTGGGGATGTCATCTTCATGTACCCGGAGTTGATGATAACCCGAGCGAAGATCGATTTTGAAAAGTGCTTAGCACCTTGAAGTTGATCAAATAAGTCATCGATTCTTGGGAGGGGATACCGGTTCTTCACTGTGAGCTTGTTTAATTCCCGGTAGTCGATACACATTCTGAAGGGACCCATCTTTCTTTTTGACGAAGAGAACAGGAGCACCCCAAGGAGATTGACTAGGGCGAATGAAACCCTTCTCTTGGAGTTCCTTGAGTTGAGTTTGTAGCTCTTGCATTTCGGTTAGAGCTAGTCTATAAGGAGCTTTTGCTACGGGCGCGGCTTCGGGGATAAGATTAATACGAAAATCTAGTTCACGAGTTGGAGGTAACCCCGGCAAGTCATCCGGAAAAACATCGGGAAATTCACAAACAATAGGAACGGTCTTCAATTCTACCCTTGTGACGGTAGCACTAAAGACCTTAGAATTTGAGGAATCGGAGATTTCACCTTGAACCCTAAGAATTCTACCGTTAGTCAAAGGTATCTTAACAACTCTCTCACCACAATCAATAGTCGCTTTCACCGCCGTTAACCAATCCATACCCACTATAACATCAAAACTCCCAATATCCAAAGGCATAAGGTCTATGAAGAAATCGACATCTTCCAAGGTCAAGACACAATCGCGAAGTATTTGACTAATTTTAGTTAGTGACCCGTTTACCATTTCAATGTCAAGCACATAGTTTAGAGCACAAGGATGTACATCAATCAAAGGAACAAAATTAGAAGACACGAGGCTATAATCGGCCCCGGAATCAAATAGGACGGTGGCATAGTGACCATTAAGGAGAAAGGTACCTGCTACTACGTTGGGATCGTTGCGGGCTTCATTTACATTGGCCGCAAAGTCTCGGCCGCGTGGTTGCACTTGATGGCCCTGTTGGCCCCGATTTTGGTTTGGCCCAACCATTTGGAGTTGATTGGGGTGAACTGGGGGGGGGGTTTGGGGCTTGGGGGGGGGGGGGGGGGGTGGGGCTACTTGAACTTGTTGTCCCACCCATCGAGGACAATTATTACGGTAGTGGTCACGGCTACCACATTCAAAACATTCGCCTCTTCTTTGGTTACCTTGAGGAGGAACGACCCGAACGGGAGCCACATTCATTGGACCCGCCCTTGGAGCTCTACAATTTCTAGCTTCATGCCCGAGTTGATTGCAATTAAAGCATGCTCCACATTGGTTATTGGCGGGATGATGCCTGTTGCATCTCCCACAGAAAGGATGAGGCCCAAAATAAGCCTTCTTAGCCGGTTCCACCGCCGCCATCACCCTACCCCTATTAGCATTTCTAGGGTCAAACTTTCCCATCTTCTTTACCCCACTCGACTCTCCCACTTCTTTCCTCTTGTTCGTTGAGGACTTGCTCAAAACACCACTCCTCAACAAATCTTCAGTCACACTCCCGGCTTGGTTAACCGCATTAGCCAAAGAAGTAGGCATGTTAGAGTTTACATATGATCGGACTTGAGGATTCAAGCCCAATACAAACTTCTGGATGGCCTGTGGCTCGGTACCCACCAAGTGAGGAATGAGGGTGGACAACTTTTGAAATCGTCTCACATAGCCCTTGTAGTCGGCTCCCTCCATGTTGAGATTAGCAAACTCGATAGTCAAGTTTTGTAGTTCATAGGGAGGACAAAACTTTGCTTTTACTTTGTTCTTGAAGTCGATCCACTCCAAATTTTGAGTCCGCCCCAACGTTATTTCCTGGTTCCACCAACTCAAGGCGTCATGCCTAAACATGCCGGATGCATAGGAAATCCGGTCATCATAGGTGCAATGACTCCTTTCAATCACCGCTTCTATCGCCTCAAACCACCTTATACATTCTGTGGGGCCTCCTTTCCCATCGAACTCTGGTGCCCCACAACTCTTAAAATCTTTAAATATACACCTTGGCGGTATCCGCCATATTGATTATTCATGGGCATCCCGATACCAACTCCCACTGGTTCCTCTTCTTCATCTTCTTCGGCATAAGGTTGATCATTTTCATTGTTTACGTTTTCTGGGGCTTCGTTGTTTTGAGGCCCATTGTTTTGCCCAAGACTTGCCGTGACTTGAGCAATGATGGTTGGCATGATGCCGACGACCGTTTGAGCGATTACCTCAGCCAAGTTTGGCTCAGGAGCTCTACCACGACCCCTACCACGGCCCCTACCACCTTGTACTTCCGGTTGAGCTTCCGGTTGAGGTTCTTCCTCTTCAGCCCTATAGTTTGTTCCGACTCTCCTTGGTCTCTCCATTTCTATAAAACAAGTGACACGTTGACCCGAGAGTTAGTCTCAAATGCTCGCATGTTAGTCACACAAGTAGTCAATGCTCTCATACCGATACCACCTACTCATATCATAACATTGTGCTAAGGCAAAAGTGTTAGAATCATAAGGGATTTTTACACATTATAACATCAAGTAATCATGCTCATTACGTCATGCAATCAACAACTAACACGAATGATTCAAAGTATAATCCGAATTCGATATGCTCTCTAGTTATTGACCGGGTATGTATACAAGGTGTACCAACGGCTAACCTTCCACCTAATCAACTTCCATTAAGCATATCGGTTCCTTATTATACTTTAAGCCACACGTGCGCAATCCACGATGTCATGAACTTGCTATAATATCGGGTAACCATAAAAGAGTTGATCGGGTTCTTTTAGGGTTGCCACAATATTATACTAAGTTAATGGCATCCCATCATTTTGCCCTAAATCATCACATTAATTCCAACAATTAACAACAACAACCCATATTAACTACAATTCACATTCATCACATTGAATTTAAGCTATCATACAATAGGTCTTAACTACGAACTCACACGGGGATTCACATAATTCACATTGCACACGAATTTCCTAACCATGCATGCTATATGAAGAGTTTTAAATTAAGCCGTAGTCTAGGTCAAACCGCCTAATTCTCTACGACCACGCATGGGCCACCATTCTGTAACACCCCAAGCCGAGGCTCGGAATATCACGGAAATCACATAGCACCAGGTGGAATTACAATAGAACAAACTAAATGCAATTAAAGATTCAGTGAATCCAAAACATAACGAAGCAAGTAACAAAATACAACAGGAGCAAATAGCCATCAAAGTTAACATAATAACATCCAAAGATGGCAAACGATCCTAAGTATAATGCAACAGGAAGGCCAATGAATCCTTGATCCATGAGGTCCAAAGTCCGGGTTTACAGCAAGCAAAGCAACTAAACTCCACGCCCTGGGAGAACCTGATTACCTGAAAAGTGTACTAAGCATAGTCAACACAAGGTTGGTGAGTTCGTAGTAATGGTCCACAAGGAACCATAAACAATAATCATAATGTACAAGTAGAGGCTAGACGTGACTTACAGTGAGCCTCTAAGTAACACAACAATATCCAATCAACAAAATTTCATAAGTACGTAAATGCGTGTAAATGAATGCTCAATGATATGAATATCAAATGCAAGTACCAAATGCATAAATAAGTCAACATGCCTATCTTATGCGTGAACGCCAGTCACCAATGCAACGATACCCTTCTGTCATCACAATGAACAAGGCTGTATCTCAAAATCATCGAGATATATATGTCTATATACTCGGAGTCAGGCACTACATCCAAAATGGGTGCATACATCTATGCACCAGGATATCGGCAATCCCCTGCCGAGGGTCATCAACAATGTATGCAATGCTTACAATCAATGTAAATGCATTAATCATGAACCAACAATCAATATACGATGAACTTGAACCAGTAATTAATATTCGACAAACATGAGCCAACAATCAATAATCGTCAATCGTAACCCATTAATCACAATTTAAACCAACTATACGTACATACACTTAAGAGGATTCTACTTCCTTCGAGTCCCAGATGCTTATATATAGGGTCACCCGCAGCCTTCCCACCACATCTAAAACCCAATGAAGGCATAACCGACTTCCATGTATGTACGTCTATCCTAACATAAATGAAATACTTAGCAAAACTTAAACCAAGTCATTCAAGCGTGATAACCGTCTCAACAATCCAACATTCAAACCAAATCAATCAATCAATCAATCAATCAATCAATAATGCAAGTAAACACGCAAGGTTTACACTTTTCAGCCCGAATCTCAAGCGAGTAGGGAGATACGAAACTCACCTTGACCGGCAAAGAAGCTAGTATGATTACAAACGAGTAATAGGATCCACACGTCCACAACCTATAATTATACATCATAATACCGTAATGTCAACTCTACAATCATAAACAAGTTGGTTTAGCACAATTAAGTCAAGTCACAAATAAACACCTTTACAACTTTAACGAGTAGGAACAAGACGCATTCGACTCGACCTTTTTAGAAATGAGAAAAGATTCATACAAAAAGAGTGTTACTACTGGAAACTAGACTCTCTCACGATTCCAACGATAGGTCATACGACTTATTTGGACTTACGGATCAAAAGTTACGACCTTTCAAACTAAAACAGGTTTTGCTGCACTGGAGGAAAGGTGCGGCGCACCATTGAGGAGGTGCGGCGCACAAAATGATCAGGGAACCCAGTCCAGGTTTTGGTGCGGCGCACCTGTGCCCAGATCAGTTCCAAAACACCCCAAACACGAACCAAACTCAACCCAAACTCCATTTTGATCACCAAATCGACTAGTGATGTTTCAAGACTCATTTTGAAGCTTATACAAACATATTTCAACATAAATAAACATAACCCATATCTTAGTTTCGATTCATAACATCATAATCACATCCAAATCATTCAAACCCTAAATAAACCTAATTTGACCCAAAACAAGATTTAAGCCGATTTAGGACTTGTAAATGTTCAAGATGATTAGAAATGCATAAACAAACATAAGTAGGTACAAATGAGATGAATTAGACTTACCAAAACTCCTCCTTGAGCTAGAACCCGAAATTAGGTCAAAATGGGTAAAATGCAAGAACTTGGCTTTTGATTCTCCAATAGGAAGCAAACGAGATGAAGATGGCTATGATTCTTGTATTATGGTAGTTTCAAACACAATGTTGATGCAAGAAATGATGAAGAACAAGAGGTGGTTCTTTTACTTGAGAGAGAATAGAAGAGATAGATAGAGAGAAAAGAGAGAAAAGAGAGGATAAGGGGAAATGGGTCACTAGTAGGCTCATGGGTCATGGACAACCCATGGGTCGACCCGTTTCCCTTTATAAGCCAAAATTACAATCGATTACACAATTAAACGCCAAACAAACATATTAACGACCCGACTAACATACCACATAGTCATATAATCACAAATGGGCCCAATTATTTCATTCAACAAGTTTGTTAGTCAATTTACACAAAAAGTCAACGGGTCAAAATTCACGGATGTTACAATGTCTTGATGATGGGAGTGTTTAGATTTAGGTTTTGGAACCGATTAGCTGATTAATTAGCTTATTAGGGACATTTTCAAGACTTTGTTATAAAAAGTATAAATTACATATAGCAGTATTGTAGATTATATGGACTGGTAGCCGACTTTAGAATAGCAAACTTTTGTAGGTTAGGTGATGGACATGTGGTTTTTCTTGATAGCAAGGTCCTTTAGAATTATAAAGATATAACTACATTTCGACCCGTTTTTTCCATAAA
>CM067172.1:76541913-76576214 GCA_034093135.1 Erigeron breviscapus | reverse complement strand
TCCAAGTACTCTGATGGCACTTTGATGCAGTGTTTGACTGTTTTTGAAAGTCTTGCTGAGTTCGAAGAGTCAGTTAAGGAAAAGAAGAGGTTGTTGAAAGTGATTAAAAGGATCAAGGCAAGATTGGATCACAGAGATAGAACAAGACAGATTATTGAGGCTAGGCTTCCAAAAGAAAGAAAAGAGTAATTCATGTACCAGAAGGTACTTGGGTCAGATATTCTCCTAACAATGAACAAGGTCCCCATAACATGCCTCCAGTTGATTTTGCCGATAACATCATTGAACCACCTAATCGCCCTGAAGATCCAAGTACCATTTTGTCCCTAAAAGGTTCTGGAAGGAGAATATCACAAGTACAGAAAGCGAGCATTCAAATCTCAATCAGTTCAACATGATAAGCCTGAATCATCCACAAAGAAAAGGAATCGGAGACAGAGAAAGAGAAAGAGATCAGAAAGTGATCGTTCACAAACAGCACTAAAGGGGAGATTGTTAGCTTTAAATTATAGATTAGTGCATTTGTAACAATGTAAATAGAATTGTCCTTGTGGTTAATCTTGTTTATATGGAAGGTTGTTAGTGTAATTAACCAAGGACTATCTTGTAATTAGGGAGGGGGTTTAATGCAAATGTCATGCCTATATAAACCCCCTCACCTCTCATTTGTGATTAACCTTTTGAATATAAATTTCCTTTCTCCCTTTCTCTCTCTAGCTTTCTCTCACACACACATAAACACTATTCATGATTTAGCTTAGTTAACAGTGGTGGTGGCGTTATAAAACTGAACCAAATGCCTTGTGGAGAAAAGTTATCTCCACTCTGCATTCTTCTAACAGAGGCTGGCCTTTGCTACCTTACTCGAAAACTTTAAGTGGCACTTGGAAGTCGATTGCTTTGTTAGAAAATTACCTTGGGCATACTGATCCTCTTATGGTCAGTTTGATTAAAGGTAATGTGGGAAATGGAAGCTCAATTCGTTTTTGGCTGGATCCTTGGGTAACCAACACTCCTTTTCGATCTCTTTATCCCTACCTCTTTAACAAGGCTCGATACAAAGGAGCATCAGTCAAAGATTCCTATGTTTCGGTAAATCAAACGGTCTCCTGGAAATGGATATGGAAGGATGGTAATTTTACATCATTGGAGACGGCTGAACTCAATGAGATGTCACAAACTCTGCAACAAGTCAATATCTCGGATGCAAATGACAGATGGATTTGGAAGAAAGACAAAGATGAAGTCTTCTCGGTCAAGTCGATGAAACAAATCCTTCATGAAGGCAACGCTAATGCTTCCCCACGGTCTATGCATTGGAACAATTGGATTCCGAAGAAAGTCAATGTGTTCGCTTGGAAAGTTTCTTTGAATAGGTTACCAACTCGGGATGGGCTTCAAAGGAGAAATATTCAAGTTGATAGCCTTGCTTGCCCTCTTTGTGGGGATTACGAGGAATTGGTGGAACACATATTCACGTCTTGTGTTCGGGCAAACTTGGTTTGGGAGGAGATTAGCCGTTGGTGTCACATACCACCAATCTACCTTTTCTCCATTGAAGATTTATTTACCTTTCAATGTGATTTGCCAGTTGGTAAAAGGAAGAAGAAGATCATCAATGGCGTAGTCATGACGGCTCTATGGTGCATATGGAAAACAAGAAATAGGTGCATTTTTGAAAATGGAAGCTGGAACTTCACTTGTGTCATGGGAGAAATTAGATCATACTCATATTTGTGGATCAAAAATAGATCAAATTATAATTGTATGGATTGGAAGAGATGGTTACATTTTGATTTCTAAAACTATCTTTGATTGTATACATTGTCACCAAATAATTTGTTTGGTTGGCTTAATGAAATTTGAAGTTCAAAAAAAAAAAGTTAATTACAGAAATCGTCCCTGTCGTGGTTCCTTACTTGCAGCTTTCATCCCTAACTTTCAAAAATTACAGTTTTGGTCCAAAAAATTGTGCTCCGTCAACACTTTTGGTCCTGACCTTTAACGTCCGTTTAAAATCTGGTCACATGCTAGACACATGATGGGCATATTTGTCTTTTCATTAAAACAAGGACCAAAAGTGTAAATTATTTATGTTTTTTTTTCCAGATGATAAATCTTCAATTTCTTCATCATCAACAACAAATTAAAACCACAAAACAAATCCAACAAATTAACACCACAAATTAAATCCAATAAATTAAATCCCATTAGTTCCATGTTACATACAGTGAGTCATACACATACATATAAAAAATTTCATAGATCTACAAAGATAATATTGCATCTCACTTTGGTATTATAGTCTTCCAATCACTCGTACCTTTCTTACATGACATCTTTGAATAATGATTCAAAATCTTTCTCATCACTTCTCCATAGAAATTCTTTTGAAATCCAATAAAGCTTTCAATAAAGTAAATGTATTATATATATATATATATCTGAAAATATATATTATATATATGTGTGTGTGTATGTCTGTGTTTCTTTATATGTATTATATATATATATAGATATACAGAATGAAAATATTACTAAGCTATATATCTATATCAATATATATATTATATCTCTAGCTCTATCTATATATCTATATATATATGTGTGTGTGTGTGTGTGTGTGTTCGAGTTTCTTTCAATACCACCATCAACACAACCAGTCACCACCGTTAACCGCCACCAACACCACCATCAACACAAAGATCTAAACTTGGATGTTGATTCAGACAGAATATAGTAACACCGACGGCTGGATGGCCGGATATTGGCCGGAAAAGAGGTCGTGTCCAACCCTTTCGCCGCCGACCACCACCTCTTCTACCTTCCGATTATCAACGGATCTGAGTCGGGGTACTCGCATATTGTATGAACACTTGTTTTTTGCTTATTTTTATTATTATTGAATTTTGGTTTTTTATTTTTAGATTTGATTTTTTAGGTTTTTAGAGTTTAAATAGTTTTTGATTTCATGAGTTTAGATTTGACGTGGATCGAGAATTTGAGTGGTGTTGCAGGTGTAGTAAATATGACTATTAAAGGATGTTTTTATTTTAAAATCTTTGGTGGTGTGTTGATGAAGATGTGATTAAAATGATGAATCTGGTGTTGAAGGTCTGGTGTTGAAGGTGTAGTATATGTAGTATTAATTTTATATTACTCCGTATTAATTAAAATCTTCAAAGAAAAAGTTCATGTGTTGGTATTGACCGAAAGTGTTGACTAAAACTTCAGAGTAAACCAAATTACGAGATTGCCCATCACATGTCTGACACGTGATCTCTTGGGTACAGACGTTATTACCCAGGACCAAAAGTGTTGACGGGGCAAAAATTTTTGGACTAAAACTGTAATTTATTAAACTTAGGGATGAAAGCTGCAAGTAAGGAACCACGACAGGGACGAATTCTGTAATTAACTCAAAAAATAATTACAAGAATCAATAAAATTGTTCAAGCAAATTACCAATATGCATATATATGTTTTTGTTATGCATTTTGCATTTCGACCACCTTTTTCCAAGACGGTCGGTTTGAGATTTCCTCCCACCAACGACCCACATTTTTCCTAGACGTAAACAGCTCGCCCCGGTTAGTTTTCTCAACCAAAAAGCGAGTGTTGCAAGTGAGAGATCAGCTAATTAAAGTAAACCCACCACTGGCTACGAACCGACTCAAGCCAAGCTAGCCTTTTCTCATAGATATCAAGCACTTTCACAAGCTTCGCTTCATTCTGCTTGATCAACGCCTCGTCCTGTTTCAACTTCATTCTCGGGGCAAAAACGAGCTGATAAGCTAGAACAGAGGTTGGGGGATTGAAGCTTTGTGATTCGGCTTCTAGCCATTGGTCAATTGATGCTTTTACCAATGGGTTTGTTCCAAAGAGTCCAGTGGTTCCTTTGTTTAAATACTTTTCTGATATATATCGACATATAGCTCTAGATTCTGTTGTTAATAAAAACAACAACAACAACAACAAAAAAACTGTCATTTCTTTCAACCTCGGCTATTTTAGTACAAAATCATAAACCAAAGAAATGTAACCAAAAATCCCTGAGGAGTTAATTACAACGGGGTTACAAAAATATCCATATCTGCCCTTTACTAAATTTAAAATTTTCACTCTTATTAAGCGGGCTTATTTTAATTTGTTAAGAGTCTAATTAGCTTGTTTTACCATCCTAATAACTTATCGATCAGTTTATCCGCTTATATTAGTATAAATTTTAATTAATGGCTAATAATTAAGCCTATCTAATATCAGCTTATTAAGGCTGAATAGATATGACAATAAAAATTTACATTTTCACTTGTAAATAAACACATCAATAACTTAATCGTTTTAAGAGAATCTATAGTCTGTTTATAATTAAAGATGAGCATTGCTCATATAAACTAATTAATTAATTCAGAAAAAGATTAATTAGGATAGAATTTACCAAATAAGGTGATGTCATCATCTTGAAATGCTGGAACTCGGCAAAAGGGCTACATATATATGGGGATATACAAAAAGAACAATACATAATTATTACAATGAAATTGTCTGCATTGTTAAAACAAAACATATAAAGTGAGTGTAAGATACTAAGATATATATGTATATATACCTGAATTTTGCGGTAATCTGGTTTCTTGTGTTCACCTTTAGCCATGCTAAGGGGAACAAGCTGAAATGGAACATCTTTTTCAAGAAGACAGGCCAAGACCCTTGACACAGCGGCTGATATCGGTGGTCCATATACTTTCACCGGTGTTGCCATTTGAACTATATATATATCGGAATATCGGATAAGTGGATTTGGGTGGTTTCAGTTTGTTTTTTTAAATAAAATACTACTAATTAACTTAGGCAAAGGCTTAAATAAATTTATTCTGGAATATGGTTGTTTTGTTCCTTTGAATTTGGAAAAACTTGATATTTGGTGATTCATGTTTAGCGAATTTACAATATACCCATACTTTGTCAATTCTTTCATCTTTTATTTACATCAAATTACGGGACATGCAATTCTTTCCAAATAATAATAGGTTTGTCTTGAACTTCTACGCAATTTAAGAAATGAAAATGCATGCACTAATCGCACTTAATGAGAATAAGACTTAGTTAATGACTCCATTATATGATGTACCGGTAGGCATAAAGCACCAAGGTTTCCACTTACTTATACCTCTTACGTGAACAAATGCACTTGTGGGGAACATAACTAGTTATATGGCCTTGAATGCCTGCTCTTCACTTTGTGAATCGATGTCTCGTCCTTAAATCTTGCGAAAAAGCTAGCATTGTTACTTCGTTTATTAAGGGTCTATGCGGAAATGTCTACAAATTAGAAAGCATTAAAGGCCATGAAGCCATCACAAGGGTGAAAATTAAAGGCCACGAAGCCATCTCAAGGGTGAATAAATTCAAAGTTGAAAAGCGTACTAAGTACAAATGAATGCAATGAAGTTGAATAATAGCAAGTGTAATTAGTTTGTTTAAGGACATTTTTCGGATATTTTCTTAATACTTGTGTTTTGATGCTTGTCTCGATTGCGGGAGTATATCTAGTTGTGGGACACATAAGTGGGCTAATAATAATTTGAGTGCATTTTAAATCTACATAAGTGGAAAGTGCTCGTGGAGACCAAAAGTGTCGAGCGTTTAGGTGCAGGGCCGGCTCTAAGGGTGTGCAAAGGGTGCAACCGAGCCGGACCCACTTCATTAGAGGGCCCACTAGGAAAATCGAAAAGAAAATATTTGCAGGTCTAGTTGAAGCTTTAATGGAGGTATTTGCTGTTTCAAACAAACAAGAAGAGGACGGTCAATGTGTATTCTTTTTATTTATACAACCAATTGTCATAATAACCCCCTATACTTATGCATACTTACCGATTGAACCTTTAACAAAATGATTTAACCAACTTTGGAGTAAACTTGAATATGCAGTTTAGCATCTATTTTTTAAAAAACTACTAAACTATCCAAAATTTTACATCTTACAATTGCTTTAAAATTATACTATCGTATATTACTTTGACTTTTTCAATTCGATGTTCAATATTATGAATTAAACTTTGTAATGAATAACGACAACATTTGTTATCGTAATATTATGTTTTTATTTTTCTTTTTGACTTATTATTTTAGGGCCCATCTTTTATACATGAGTCGGGTCATAAAACTTTTTTACATTCTCGGAGACGGCACTGGTTAGGTGGACATCAATACCGGTAATCGTCTTGGATTATTAATTATTTCACAAATAATAATATAAAATATGCGAATAAATTGCGTGCTTAGTAGGTATGAGCTTAATATTAGTTGGAAAGATAGAAATGTTAAGAGGTTTTCACACAGACATAGATTTGATTCTAATTATGACTGATTGATTGTTTGCATACGATGTTTCTGATTTCGTGTTAAGCTTTCTAGAAAGGATATTATTTTAATGCATGTGAAATTCGAGCCCGTTAGATAGAAATTTTGTAAAGTTCCCATGGAATATTTTTGACAATTTTTGTGATTTGGGAATTTGAAGAATTTTAAATTTGGATTTGCTTAAGGGCAAGCAAAGTCAAGTGTGGTGAAGTTTTATGTAACATCCGTGAATTTTGACCCGTTGACTTTATGTGTAATTTGACTGACAATTTGAGTTAATGAATTAATTGAGTCGTTTTGTGAGTTAAATGGCAATGTGATATATTCGGGTCGATAATATGGGTTAGTCGATATTTAAATGTGTAGCTTTTGTGTTGTGACTTGTGAAGGAAATGGGTCAGCCCGTGGGTGGTCCATGACCCACCAGCCCCAAGACCCATTTTCCCACCCCTTATCCTTTCTCCCCCTCTCATTCTCATTTCTATCTATCTATCTCTTTCTCTCTTTCTCTCAAGAACATAGCAAGACCATCTCCTCCCCTTCTCTCTACCATCTACTTAGTGTTGAGAAAGATTATAACACTAGATTCATCGCCATCTACACCGCATTATCGTCATATCGAAGAATCAAAGGTGGAAGTTCTAGCATTTTTACCCATTTGACCTAATTTCGGGTTCTAGCTCAAGGAGAAGTTTTGGTAAGTCAAATTCATCCCATTTATACCTACTTATGTTTGTTTAAGCATTTCTAGTCATCTTGAACAATTGCAAGTCTTGAATCGAGTCAAAAGACGATTTGGGTCAAATTAGGGTTTCGTTTAGGGTTGGAGCGATTTGTTATGATTTTGATGTTTTGGGTCGAATTTGTGGATTGGGTTATGTTTATTTATGGTTAATGGTGTTTACTTATGCCTCATTTTATGTTACAAGTTCCTACAAATCGATTTGGGTTGGTTTGGGTCGAGATTTTAGGGTTTTGGTCTTGTTTCCTGCTGTGCTGCTGCTGCTTGTGTTCTGGTCCAGTAAGGATCCACTGCGGCGCAGTGGCTTAGGCTAGCCCACTGCGGCGCAGTGGCTAGGGTCTGGTCAAGTTTGGGTCAGCCCACTGCGGCGCAGTGAGCTTGGCTAAGGCTCACTGCGGCGCAGTGGTTAGTTTCTGGGAAATGTTGCGCGTCGATTTTCAAACGTTAATAACTTTTGATCCGTAAGTCCAAATAAGTCGTATGACCTATCGTTGGAATCGTAAGAGAGTCTAGTTTCTTGTAGTAACACTCTTTTTGTATGAATCTGTTGTCATTTCTAAAAAGGTCGAGTCGAATGCGTCTTGTTCCTACTCGTTTAAGTTGTAAAGGCGTTTAGGGTTTGTGACTTGACCTAATTGTGCTAAACTAACTTGTTTATGATTGTAGAGTTGACATTATGGTATTATGATGTATAATTATAGGTTGTGGACGTGTGGACCCTATTACTCGTTTGTAATCTTATTCTAGCTTCTTTGCCGGGCAAGGTGAGTTCGTATCTCCCTACTCGCTTGAGATTCGGGCTGAAAAGTGTAAACCTGGCGTGTTTACTTGCATTTATTGGTATATTGATTGTGAATTGATTGTTTGACTTGATTGTTGAATTGATGTGACAGTTCGTTTCGTTTGATTGGTTTGGGTTATGTTTTAGTTAAGTATTACTTTTATATTAGGATAGACGTACATACATGGAAGTCGGTTATGCCTTCATTGGGTTTTGGATGTGGTGGGAAGGCTGCGGGTGACCCTATATATAAGCATCTGGGACTTGAAGAAAGTAGAATCCTCTGAAGTATATGTACGTATAGTCGGTTTAAATCGTGATTAGTGGCTTATGTTGACGAGTATTGATTGTTGGCACAGGTTTATCGTATGTGATTGTTGGCACAGGTTTATCGTATATTGATTGTTGGTTCATGATTTATGCATTTACATTCGATTGTAAACATTGCATACATTATTGATGACCCTCGGCAGGGGATTGCCGACATCCTGGTGTATAGATGTATGCACCCATTTTGGATGTAGACCTGACTCCGAGTATATAGACATATATATCTCGATGATTTTGAGATACAGCCTTGTTCATTGCGATGACAGAAGGGTATCGTTGCATTGGTGACTTGAGCTCACGCATAGGATAGGCATGTTTGCTTATTCATGCATCTGGCACTTACATTGATTCGCATATCATTCGTGCATTCTCATTTCACATTTACTTGTCTTGTGTAATCTTGTTGTGAGATGTTATTGTGTGGCTTAGAGGCTCGCTGTAAGTCATGCCTAGCCTCTATTCGTATATTGTGATTGTTATTGTTGGTTCTTTGCGAACCATTTCTACGAACTCACCAACCTTGTGTTGACTATGCTTAGTACACTTTTCAGGTAACCAGGTTCTCCCAGGACGTGGAGTTAGTTGCTTTGCTGCTGTAAACCCGGAATATGGACCTCATGGATCAAGGATTCATTGGCTTGCCCTTTTGCATTATACTTAGGATCGTTTGCCATCTTTGGATGTTATTTTGTTAACTTTGATGGCTATTTGCTCCTGTTGTATTTTGTTACATGATTCGTTATGTTTTGGATTCACCAAATCTTTAATTGCATTTAGTTTGTTCTATTGTAATTCCACCTGGTGCTATGTGATTTCCGTGATATTCCGAGCCTTGGCTTGGGGTGTTACAGAATGGTGGCCCATGCGTGGTCGTAGAGAATTAGGCGGTTTGACCTAGACTACGGCTTAAGTTAAAACTCTTCATATAGCATGCATGGTTAGGAAATTCGTGTGCAATGTGAATTATGTGAATCCCCGTGTGAGTTCGTAGTGAGACCACTTGTATGATAGCTCGAATTCAATGTGATGAATGTGGATTGTAGTTAATATGGGTTGTTGTTGTTAATTGTTGGAACTAATGTGATGATTAGGGCAAAATGATGGGATGCCATTAACTTAGTATAATATTGTGGCAACCCTAAAAGAACCCGATCAACTCTTTTATGGTTACCCGATATTATAGCAAGTTCATGACATCGTGGATTGCGCACGTGTGGCTCAAAGTATAATAAGGAACCGATATGCTAAATGGAAGTTGATTAGGTGGAAGGTTAGCCGTTGGTACACCTTGTATACATACCCGGTCAATAACTAGAGAGCATATCGAATTCGGATTATACTTTGAATCATTCGTGTTAGTTGTTTAATGGCATGATGAAATGAACATGATTACTTGAATTAATGATGATGTATTGTAATAAATTCAACTTGATGTTATGATATGTAAAAATCCCTTATGATTCTAACGCTTTTGCCTTAGCACAATGTTATGAAATGAGTATGTGGTATCGGTACGAGAGCATTGACTACTTGTGTGACTAACATGCGAGCATTTGAGACTAACTCTCGGGTCAACGTGTCACTTGTTTTATAGAAATGGAGAGACCAAGGAGAGTCGGAACAAACTATAGGGCTGAAGAGGAAGAACCTCAACCTGAAGCTCAACCGGAAGTACAAGGTGGTAGGGGCCGTGGTAGAGGTCGTGGTAGGGGCCGTGGTAGGGGTCGTGGTGAAGCTCCTGAGCCAAACTTGGCTGAGGTAATCGCTCAAACGGTTGCCGGCATCATGCCAACCATCATTGCTCAAGTCACGGCAAGTCTTGGGCAAAACAATGGGCCTCAAAACAATGAAGCCCCAGAAAATATGGATAACGAAAATGCCCAACCTCATGCCGTTGAGGATGAAGAAGAGGAACCCGTGGGAGTTGGTATCGGTATGCCCATGAATAATCAGTATGGCGGATACCGCCAAGGGTGTATATTTAAGGACTTTAAAAGTTGTGGGGCACCGGAGTTTGATGGGAAAGGTGGTCCCACGGAATGTATAAGGTGGTTTGAAGCGATAGAGGCAGTGATAGAAAGGAGTCATTGCACCTACGATGACCGGATTTCCTATGCATCCGGCATGTTTAGGCATGACGCCTTGAGTTGGTGGAACCAAGAAATAACGTTGGGGCGGACTCAAAATTTGGAGTGGATTGACTTCAAAAACAAAGTAAAAGCAAAGTTTTGTCCTCCGTATGAACTACAAAACTTAACTATTGAATTTGCAAACCTCAACATGGAGGGAGCCGACTACAAGGGCTATGTGAGACGATTCCAAGAGTTGTCTACCCTTATTCCTCACTTGGTGGGTACCGAGTCACAGGCCATCCAGAAGTTTGTATTGGGCTTGAATCCTCAAGTCCGATCTTATGTAAACTCCAACATGCCTACTTCTTTGGCTAATGCGGTCAACCAAGCCGGGAGTGTGACTGAAGATTTATTGAGGTGTGGTGTTTTGAGCAAATCCTCATCAAGCAAGAGGAAAGAAGTGGGTGAGTCAAGTGGGGTAAAGAAAGCGGGAAGGTTTGACCCCAAGAATGCTTTTAGGGGTAGGGTAATGGCGGCGGTAGAACCGGCTAGGAGGCCTTATACCGGGCCTCATCCTTTCTGTGGGAGGTGCAACAGGCACCATCCCGCCACTACTCATGTGGGGCATGCTATAATTGCAACCAAGTTGGGCACGCATCCAAGAATTGTAGAGCTCCAAGAGCCGGCCCAATGAATGCGGCTCCTATTCGGGCCGTTCCTCCTCAAGGCAACCAACGAAGAGGCGAGTGTTTTGAATGTGGTAGTCGTGACCACTACCGTAATAATTGTCCTCGATGGGTGGGGCAACAAGTTCAAGTAGCCGTTCATCCCAATCAACTCCAAATGGTCGGGCCTAATCAAAACCGGGGCCAACAAGGCCACCAAGTGCAACCACGCGGCCGAGCTTTTGCGGCCAATGCAAATGAAGCCCGCAACGATCCTAACGTAGTAGCAGGTACTTTTCTCCTTAATGGTCTCTATGCAACCGTTCTATTTGATTCCGGGGCCGATTATAGCCTCGTGTCTTCTAACTTTGTTCCTTTGATTGATGTGCATCCGTGTGCTCTAAACTATGTGCTTGACATTGAAATGGTAAATGGGTCACTAACTAGAATTAGCCAAATACTTCGGGAATGTGTCTTGACTTTAGAAGATGTCGACTTCTTCATTGACCTTATGCCTCTTGACATTGGTAGTTTTGATATTATAGTGGGTATGGATTGGTTGACGGCGGTGAATGCAACCATTGATTGTGGCGAGAGAGTTGTTAAGATACCTTTGGCTAACGGTAAAATTCTTAGGGTCCAAGGTGAAATCTCCGATTCCTCTAATTCTAAAGTCTTTAGTGCTACCATCTCAAAGGTAGAATTGAAGACCGTTCCTATCGTTTGTGATTTTCCCGATGTTTTTCCGGATGACTTACCGGGATTACCTCCAACCCGTGAACTTGATTTTCGTATTAATCTTATTCCCGAAGCCGCGCCCATAGCAAAAGCTCCTTATAGACTAGCCTTAACAGAAATGCAAGAATTGCAAACTCAACTCAAGGAACTCCAAGAGAAGGGTTTCATTCGCCCTAGTCAATCTCCTTGGGGTGCTCCTGTTCTCTTCGTTAAAAAGAAAGACGGATCCTTCAGAATGTGTATTGATTACCGGGAATTAAACAAGCTCACCGTGAAGAACCGATATCCTCTCCCTAGAATTGATGACTTGTTTGATCAACTTCAAGGTGCTAAGCACTTCTCAAAAATCGATCTTCGCTCGGGTTATCATCAACTCCGAGTATATGAAGATGACATCCCCAAAACGGCTTTTCGCACGAGGTATGGTCATTTTGAATTCACCGTGATGCCTTTTGGGTTGACTAATGCACCGGCGGTGTTCATGGACTTGATGAACCGGGTGTGTTAACCATACTTAGACAAGTCTGTCATTGTGTTCATTGATGACATACTTGTATACTCGAAGACTAAGGAGGAGCATGTTGAGCACTTGCGTGAAGTGCTTGAATTACTAAGGAAGGAGAAATTGTATGCAAAGTTCTCCAAGTGTGAGTTTTGGTTGGAAGAGGTCCACTTCCTTGGTCACGTAGTGAGCAAGGATGGTATTCATGTGGACTCAAGCAAGATTGAAGCGGTTAAGAATTGGAGAAGACCCGAAAACGCCATCCGAGATCCGCCAATTCCTTGGATTGGCGGGTTACTATAGAAGATTTATTGAAAATTTCTCCCGTATTGCACAACCACTCACTCTATTGACTCAAAAGGAGAGAAGCTTTGAATGGGGCGAAAGACAAGAAAATGCCTTCCAAACTCTTAAAGATATGTTATGTGACGCTCCTATTTTGACGCTACCGGATGGAATCGAAGATTTTGTTGTTTATTGTGATGCTTCGGGGCAAGGGTTGGGTTGTGTTCTTATGCAAAGGGGTAAAGTCATTGCTTATGCCTCTCGTCAATTGAAGGTGCATGAGAAGAACTACCCGACACATGATTTGGAATTGGGAGCGGTTGTGTTCGCTTTGAAGTGTTGGAGACATTATCTCTATGGCACCAAATGTGTGATTTATACCGATCACAAAAGTCTCCAACACATCTTCAACCAAAGTGAATTGAACATGAGGCAAAGGCGTTGGTTAGAACTATTTAGCGATTATGATTGTGACATCCGTTACCACCCGGGCAAGGCAAATGTAGTAGCCGATGCCTTGAGCCGAAAGGAGAGAGTGAAACCAAGACGGGCTAGAGCTATGAGCCTCACGGTAGGGCCAAGTATTCGTGATCGGATTATTGAAGCCCAAATTCAAGCCACCCTACCGGAAAACTTTGGAAACGAAAACCTAGATGGCATGGAACAACTATTTGACCGGAAGAATGATAATGGGCTATACATGGTTGAAAGACTTTGGGTTCCTATTTTCGGCGACTTAAGAACACTTATCATGAATGAAGCTCATCAATCGCCTTATTCGGTCCATCCCGGGTCGGATAAGATGTACTTTGACTTGAAGGAATTGTATTGGTGGCCGGGCATGAAGCGTGATGTGGCAAGGTATGTGAGTGAGTGTCTTACTTGCTTACAAGTCAAAGCCGATCACAAGAAGCCACCCGGATTGTTGGTGCAACCGGTGATGCCCGAATGGAAGTGGGAGCATATCTCAATGGACTTCATCACTAAACTACCGAAGACGAGAAACGGCCGTGACACGATTTGGGTGATAGTAGATCGGTTAACGAAATCGGCTCACTTTTTAGCCATTCGTGAAACCGATAAATTTGACACTTTGGTTCGATTGTACATCAAGGAAGTAATATCTAAGCATGGAGTGCCGATTTCTATCATTTCGGATAGAGATGCCCGTTTTAAATCAAAATTTTGGGAAGCCTTTCAAAAAGCCATGGGTACTCGACTCGACATGAGCACGGCGTTTCACCCTCAAACGGATGGACAAACCGAGAGAACCATTCAAACACTCGAAGACATGTTAAGAGCGTGTGCAATCGATTTTGGTGGAAGTTGGGAAGACCAATTGCCGCTAGTAGAGTTTTCATACAACAATAGCTACCATGCTACCATTCAAATGGCACCCTTTAAAGCATTGTATGGTAGAGTATGTCGTTCT
Source organism: Erigeron breviscapus (assembly GCA_034093135.1). NCBI lineage: Eukaryota > Viridiplantae > Streptophyta > Magnoliopsida > Asterales > Asteraceae > Erigeron > Erigeron breviscapus. The sequence continues at coordinate 76,562,304 of CM067172.1, read as the reverse complement.
CCTCTAGCTTGGGCGGAAATTGGAGAGAGTCAACTTATCGGGCCGGAAATTGTGATTGAAACAACCAAGGTAATATCTCAAATTAAGGAGAAGTTGCAATTGGCCCGTGAACGTCAAAAGAAGTATGCTGATGTGAGGCGGAGACCGTTAGAGTTTGAAGTTGGTGATTTTGTACTTTTGAAAGTGTCACCTTGGAAAGGCGTCGTACGTTTTGTGAAGCGGGGAAAACTGGCACCAAGGTATATTGGTCCTTTCAAGATTCTTGAACGGGTTGGGAAAGTTGCTTATCGGCTAGAATTGCCTCAAGAGCTTAACGGTGTGCATGATGTGTTTCATATTTGTAACTTGCGCAAGTGTTTGGCGGATCCTACACATCATGTGCCTATGGACGAAATTAGGGTTGATTCGAATTTGAACTTTGTTGAAGAGCCGGTAGAGATCTTGGACCGTCAAGAAAAGAGACTCAAGAAGAAGCGCTACACCATTGTGAAGGTAAGATGGAACGCTAGACGTGGAGCTGAGTTCACTTGGGAGAGAGAAGACCATATGAAATCCAAGTATCCGCATTTATTTAATAATTAGGGTTTTGTTGAATTTCGGGACGAAATTCTTTCAACGGGGGAATAATGTAACATCCGTAAATTTTGACCCGTTGACTTTATGTGTAATTTGACTGACAATTTGAGTTAATGAATTAATTGAGTCGTTTTGTGAGTTAAATGGCAATGTGATATATTCGGGTCGATAATATGGGTTAGTCGATATTTAAATGTGTAGCTTTTGTGTTGTGACTTGTGAAGGAAATGGGTCAGCCCGTGGGTGGTCCATGACCCACCAGCCCCAAGACCCATTTTCCCACCCCTTATCCTTTCTCCCCCTCTCATTCTCATTTCTATCTATCTATCTCTTTCTCTCTTTCTCTCAAGAACATAGCAAGACCATCTCCTCCCCTTCTCTCTACCATCTACTTAGTGTTGAGAAAGATTATAACACTAGATTCATCGCCATCTACACCGCATTATCGTCATATCGAAGAATCAAAGGTGGAAGTTCTAGCATTTTTACCCATTTGACCTAATTTCGGGTTCTAGCTCAAGGAGAAGTTTTGGTAAGTCAAATTCATCCCATTTATACCTACTTATGTTTGTTTAAGCATTTCTAGTCATCTTGAACAATTGCAAGTCTTGAATCGAGTCAAAAGACGATTTGGGTCAAATTAGGGTTTCGTTTAGGGTTGGAGCGATTTGTTATGATTTTGATGTTTTGGGTCGAATTTGTGGATTGGGTTATGTTTATTTATGGTTAATGGTGTTTACTTATGCCTCATTTTATGTTACAAGTTCCTACAAATCGATTTGGGTTGGTTTGGGTCGAGATTTTAGGGTTTTGGTCTTGTTTCCTGCTGTGCTGCTGCTGCTTGTGTTCTGGTCCAGTAAGGATCCACTGCGGCGCAGTGGCTTAGGCTAGCCCACTGCGGCGCAGTGGCTAGGGTCTGGTCAAGTTTGGGTCAGCCCACTGCGGCGCAGTGAGCTTGGCTAAGGCTCACTGCGGCGCAGTGGTTAGTTTCTGGGAAATGTTGCGCGTCGATTTTCAAACGTTAATAACTTTTGATCCGTAAGTCCAAATAAGTCGTATGACCTATCGTTGGAATCGTAAGAGAGTCTAGTTTCTTGTAGTAACACTCTTTTTGTATGAATCTGTTGTCATTTCTAAAAAGGTCGAGTCGAATGCGTCTTGTTCCTACTCGTTTAAGTTGTAAAGGCGTTTAGGGTTTGTGACTTGACCTAATTGTGCTAAACTAACTTGTTTATGATTGTAGAGTTGACATTATGGTATTATGATGTATAATTATAGGTTGTGGACGTGTGGACCCTATTACTCGTTTGTAATCTTATTCTAGCTTCTTTGCCGGGCAAGGTGAGTTTCGTATCTCCCTACTCGCTTGAGATTCGGGCTGAAAAGTGTAAACCTGGCGTGTTTACTTGCATTTATTGGTATATTGATTGTTGAATTGATTGTTTGACATGATTGTTGAATTGATGTGACAGTTCGTTTCGTTTGATTGGCTTGGGTTATGTTTTAGTTAAGTATTACTTTTATATTAGGATAGACGTACATACATGGAAGTCGGTTATGCCTTCATTGGGTTTTGGATGTGGTGGGAAGGCTGCGGGTGACCCTATATATAAGCATCTGGGACTTGAAGAAAGTAGAATCCTCTGAAGTATATGTACGTATAGTCGATTAAATTGTGATTAGTGGCTTATGTTGTTGAGTATTGATTGTTGGCACAGGTTTATCGTATGTGATTGTTGGCACAGGTTTATCGTATATTGATTGTTGGTTCATGATTTATGCATTTACATTCGATTGTAAACATTGCATACATTATTGATGACCCTCGGCAGGGGATTGCCGACATCCTGGTGTATAGATGTATGCACCCATTTTGGATGTAGACCTGACTCCGAGTATATAGACATATATATCTCGATGATTTTGAGATACAGCCTTGTTCATTGCGATGACAGAAGGGTATCGTTGCATTGGTGACTTGAGCTCACGCATAGGATAGGCATGTTTGCTTATTCATGCATCTGGCACTTACATTGATTCGCATATCATTCGTGCATTCTCATTTCACATTTACTTGTCTTGTGTAATCTTGTTGTGAGATGTTATTGTGTGGCTTAGAGGCTCGCTGTAAGTCATGCCTAGCCTCTATTCGTATATTGTGATTATTATCGTTGGTTCCTTGCGAACCATTGCTACGAACTCACCAACCTTGTGTTGACTATGCTTAGTACACTTTTCAGGTAACCAGGTTCTCCCAGGACGTGGAGTTTAGTTGCCTTGCTTGCTGTAAACCCGGACTATGGACCTCATGGATCAAGGATTCATTGGCTTGCCCTTTTGCATTATACTTAGGATCGTTTGCCATCTTTGGATGTTATTTTGTTAACTTTGATGGCTATTTGCTCCTGTTGTATTTTGTTACTTGCTTCGTTATGTTTTGGATTCACCAAATCTTTAATTGCATTTAGTTGGTTCTATTGTAATTCCACCTGGTGCTATGTGATTTCCGTGATATTCCGAGCCTCGGCTTGGGGTGTTACATTTTATATGGCTTATTTTATACATATTTATTTTATACGATATCATCTTTTTTATAGTCAGTTTATGCATATTTTTATAGACCTATATACTTAATATGTGATTTTATTATATTATAGGTTTATAAGATGAAATATAGTGAAAGTGGGTTGCATGAAGATCATTTGTAAAAAAATGAAGATTAGAGTTAAAAAGAAAAGGAATGTGACATATATTATTTGTGTTGCATAAATATTAAATACAAGACCTAATACTAATGGCTGGACTTGTGATGCTTACTTGAACAAAAACTCAAATATCTATTATTTAGTTTTGCAATAAAAGAAGCAAGTACACCGATGGCAATGGGGCGGGTATTGTCGCGGATCTCAATCCCCATCCCCATTTCCGGTTTCCAATTGTAATCCACATCTCCATCCCCGTCGGGGATATAAATTACATCCCCATACTCGTACCCATCGGGTATCGGGAATCCTCGTCGGGTATCGGGTATACTTTTTTGAATAAACATAAATTTTCTAGCATAAGATAAGTAGTAGAACGTCTATTTCGACTTTTTCTTTCTATATATAAACTAATATCTATGTTAAATAAATGATAAATAAAGTATAACACATAAAAAGTATTAACAAAAACTATAAACTTAAAATATATGGAAAAACTTAAAGTAATTCTAATAAAATATATAGTTTTTTCGGGTTCGGGTATGGGGATCGGGGATTTACGGTTTCCCATCCCCGTCCCCATCCCCATCGGGGAATAGAATTGCATCCCCATACCCGTCCCCATCCCCGGTCAACTCGGGGATTCTCCGGTGAAATCGAGTTCGGGTATGAGATTCCCTCTCGGGTACGGGTATTTTTGCCATCCCTAGGTACACGTGAGTTCTCGTGTGGATCAGGAGCCAAAATCAACAAAAGAAGAAAAGTGGGGCGGCCCACTTTTCGTGTGGTCTCATGGGTTAAAGCAGCCGAGAAATGGGCTCGGCCCAATACCTAGAAGAAAAGAAGAGAAACTGGTGGTGTGTAAAGTCGGCCGAGAGAAGTTGAGAGCTTGTGAAACCGACTCTCGTTTCACCTGGGCCCCAAGGAAAGCAAATAAAGAAACTCATCTTTCTATATATTTAAATAGAGTGCATCCCCGTGCGATGCAAAGTTAGATAGAAAAAAATATGTGATGCACGTTTTTGATATTTCATCTCACATCGAGAAGTTAATTTGTTACATCGCAAGTTTTAAATCATGTGCAACAATGAACAAACAAAGCATATAAAAGATTCACACGTAACAATGTTGGGCTTAAATATTAAGAAATACATAATGAGACGGACCCAAGAACGCGCAACAGCTCAAATACACAATTTGTTGAAAGTAAGAAAGCTAGAGTATCTATAGATTAACTTTGGCTTACATACTAAGGGTTTGGGTTAAAAATCAACAGTTCAACACCAATGAGTGATGAACTGCCCACCAGGAAGCTCAACATTTTTCTACATAGTAGAACCCAAGTTGGCAATCTCTAGCTCCTTTTCATAGTCGAGAGCAATGTTGGGCACCTTTTCCACTCTACAGTTGTAATGAACATATAACCACACTCAATAAGGATCTTCATTAATGATGGCAATCTCTAGCTCCTTTTCATAGTCGAGAGCAATGTTGGGCACCTTTTCCACTCTACAGTTGTAATGAACATATAACCACACTCAATAAGGATCTTCATTAATGAATCAATGAAGTCATGTCTCGCTAAGGCCAGGAACTGTGTGACTAACACCATCCCTTGAATCCAGATCAATACATGCAACACAATAGAAAAACGAAATTACAATATCATTCTATAGAGCAACAAACCAAAGAGGTTTTTTGATTCACATTTGGATGTATCTAGGATTTTCTCTTAGATAATCACATAGATCGAAACACAATCTGTATATTTGAATATTAAAAACTTTAAACTGCAACTTTAAAAATCACATCCAAAAAGCAAATCCAAACCACTCCTAATAACCGATCAAGGCTCCAGTAGTCAAGTTGAAATATAGTTTTAAGTAAAGAGTATTGAAGAATCTTGTGGATCCAAATCAATTATGTTATAAAACATAAAAACTTTGTTTAAGTTTGAACTTATAATATTCGCATCTATAGATACTCATAGCATTTCACATTAAATAGCTCGAGAAGAAAAGCTTACCAGTCGTATGCCCATTGACATACAATAAAAACACAGCCTGAATGGCAACATACATACATACATAGAAGGGGTGTTGAAAGTCTCAAAAATGGTTTGAGTCGTCATCTCACGATTAGCCTTTCTTCAAGTGGCATCATGTCTATCATTTGCCCATCATGTTGAGAACCTAGCGTAAGCTTCTTGTCGGAGCAAATGGAAAACATAAATTAGTATCCAATGTCGAAATTAATCTATAAATAATGTCACCAACAGTACATAATCAGAAGATTAACACGTAAGCAAATAAAAAATCAGATACACACATATATACATGCACATGATTCAAGTCTTCTCATAAATATAAGCATATTGTGATGATACAATTATAGATCACTAATCAAAAAGTATAAAACTACATTTTATAAAATATATACATCTTTGGAATTGTCAGGACAAAAAAACTTTAGTTTCTTTCCATGTTTTTGTATCATGTAGTCCTCAAACACCCATAGATAACGCAAAGGAAAGCCAAATAGACACGAAATTAAACATAAGCCAATCAGTTTCTAACTTCCATACTTATTGCTAAATTACAAACCGTTATTGCACTTGATTAACTATACCTACTAAAACGCACAAAAGAAGCATTAAAGTACGTCAAAGAGAGCCATTTTGGCCAACTTAAAATGGAAAATTTAGAGAATTCGCTTTCAACTTTTCTACTAATGTATTGGCTTCTTTGGGTTGTGTTATATTAAATGGACTAAAGAAAAAAAAAAGTTGAAAAAATAATAGGTAAAATTAATATAACCATAGACTGGGTCAAAAAGGCTGAGAATAAACTAAAGTAACGCAAACAGGGCAAATCTGTAGAACCATAGAACAGGTCAAAGGAGTTTTTGCAAGCAAATGTGTGAAACAGACTGAGATGTAACTGAAGTAATGCAAATAGCATCCTAAGATGTGTTTGTGACAATTTTTCAAGAATGGGGAACGGAGTGTTTGTAGGAACCCAACTGTTGTCGACTTCTATTGTTAAAGCAGGTGAAAATTGAATTTCTGATGTTCATAAGAAATGGAAAAGCTGTTATACTAATAAAGTTCGCACTATAGAGTCCAAGGGGGGAATTAAAGCTGGTTATACATGCTTTATAAAGAAGTGGACTTTTTGAAGTTTTGATTGTTTACTTCATCGATATGGGTTTCCAATAATGCATATAGTTCAGAAAAATTAAGACCTTTCCTCTCTTTCTTCTATTCTCTTAGTTGGCCTAGTTCCCCTTTTTGGTTTTGATTGTTTACTTCATCGATATGGGTTTCCAATAATGCATATAGTTCAGAAAAATTAAGACCTTTCCTCTCTTTCTTCTATTCTCTTAGTTGGCCTAGTTCCCCTTTTTGGTTTTTCCTTGCCTTATTTCAGAATCAAAACTAAAAGCAAGATTGAGTAGCCTATAAGCTGGAAGAGGCAAAATAGGCAAGTCCAGTGTGTTGGGTAACTGATCATTCTGGTTTAGACTACGTTCAAGTACAAACTAACTGTCTTTAGTAGAGAGCTTAATTTGACAAAGATACCTCACGATTAGCACTTTTTCCTCTCATAACCTCATATTACCTGTAAGAAAGTTAGTTGAAAAGGAAAAGGCGAAGGCATAAGAAGAAAATTCACGTGATTTTGTAAAGAAAGAATATGGGATGGTGAAGAGGAGGATAAAAAATCCAGATTTTGAGATCATATGAAATTAAAAAAAAAATCAAGATGAAGTTATTTGATAGAGAAAAAAACGGATGATCATCATTACCTTGGAGTAAAGACGTAAGAGCACACTTGGTATTCCCAAACCTCTAATTCATTTATAAACCTGGACTTTAACTATAATGAATGTTTATGACCCAAAATTACTATACCCCAAATTTATGCCTAAACTTTATATCATGCAGAACTTAGCATATGATAGTACTTGTAGGATGCCATAGGTTAACAAATTTAAAAGACTACAAATATTAAGAAACATTAAGGAAAAATAATATCAATATATTTGGGGAAATCAAAGTTCCAACGAAATTCACCTTTAAAAAAAAATCTAATATATATAATTATCAATAATTCAGAGGAAAAGGCATGTTGTTAAAATTAGAACTCAAGAAGCTCACTCTTTATATAAAAACCAAAACAAATGATCATACAAATCATTTGAAGAAATATATCGGAATGATAGTAGTAATTCTTAGAAATCTTGATCATAAACAGGTAGAATATAAATTTAAAATAACTCAAACATTATCATCACAATATACACACAACATAAACTTGTATGTACACCACATCATGACAGTTAATCAAAGAGGTATAAAATATATGATGGAGAATAAATTTACCCATGGCGCATTTCATCAAACACCTCGTATGCGGTTCATCAAACACATATTTGGAATCACAGAGTACCGATCAGCTTAGAATCAAAGTCAGTTACCACAAAAAATTACAATAAAATCAATTTGTAAAAAGCCAATAATAATGTAAGAAATCAGATGAAACAAATAAAACAGATAAATTAAAACCTTGAGAAAACATATCTTTGAATACCGATGGAAACCAGATGGGTTCACCACAGTTCACCAAAGATTTGATATTGGATGATGATTACCTCTTTTTGGATATGGAAGATCTCTTTCCATACCCCTACTTCTATCATTACTTTCAAGTACATACACCCTCAATTATTAAAGTGCAAAAGAAGTGCAAAGACGTTACTCTACATGAAACCCAAAGGGTGTTGTGATTCTTTTATAACTAATCATGTCTTTATTACAACACTTAATGACCATTTGCATCAATGAAACGAACAGTATATATAACCAAGAAAAAATAAGAATTAAGCAATGTTTTATAACTATATACCAATCTGTATCATCAATGAAACTAAGCAAGAGTAATGGTAAAACCATCAATGAACCTCATAAATTTTGTGCCAAAAAACCTTTAGACCTTCAACTTTATATGTTTATAGATAGATAGATAGATAGATAAATTCGGAGGAGCCATACAGCATATCTATAAACAATTATAGAGAGAGGGTTTCAGACATTAATTAGCCGTAAGAGTGATATACCACAATTAATTCGGAAGAGTTTTTTAGTTGGTGTCTCAAGAGGGTTTTCGAGGAGTTCGACGGAAGCAACAAAAGTCAAAAGCAAAGCAGCAAAAGTCAAAAGCGCAAAGGATTTTTGACTGGTTGTTCGAAGTCAAGCAGCAGCAACACATACGCAAGTCGAATTCTCGTTTGTTTCTTTTAAACTCTTTTTATTATTAAAAAGTAAGTAATTGAAGTGAGCCAAGGGGTTTAGTAGTCCATTAGTAAAGTTTGCTGCTCGGGGTATACTAGTTACAATCATCGGAGACCCTTTTAAGCTAACAACCCTAGGTAGGCTCAATTATCAACACTAATCATTTTCTACTTCAAAGATCGACTTTATATGTTTGACAAGTTAAAGCTCCAATAAGATCATTCACAATGTGTTTTTAATAGCAATTTAACCTTGTATCTCTTATTACTTGAATCTTTTTATGTTTTAATATCAAATTTCTATCTTTTATTATACTTTTCAGTAAATCAGTCCCTTATATTACTTATCATTTAAAAATGTTCCCAATGAGACCGGACATTCAGACTACATGACATTATATTTACAATATATATGAGCCAGGATAATACGCCCTAACACTACAATAAGCAAATCAAACCAACAGTTAAAGATTAAAACTACACCAGTCGTCACTAATCAGAGAAAGATAATAACATTTTGGATACTTTTTTCTACGAAAAATAATGCAAGTAATTCTCTCTGAAGGTCAATTCTAGTTTAAAAGATAACTGGTATAAACATTGTTATAACACGATTTTAGCTACTGAATTCAATCCAACAATGGCGGTTTTCAGTGTGTGTTCTTGGTGTGTTTTGTGTGTGTTTTGAGAGAGAATTAAGCAACTGTGTGTAAATCTGGAATTAAAGGTGTAATGTTATGTGTTATGTGTTGGTTATGATCTCTAAGGTATGAGATGGCTATTTATAGTCTAACTACTCAACTATGCTTATTTTCACTATTAGCCCCTCAACCTTAGTGATCATTTATCTATGACTTAACCACAAGAAATTCTTCTATTCTAGATTACAATTTATCACTATTTTTGGATTTCTAACATTCTCCCCCTTAGTGATATATTGTAATGAATGAAGTACGTGTTATAATGTCTTGTAGGAATGAATTTGATGAGCCCGGTGGTGAAGACAATTGGGGTGTTGAAACAAGTCTTCAAAGCTTTCTCTTTTGTCTTTGGAGAACTTGATTCAGTCTTGGTCTTGGTCTTTGAACTTCTTGAAGTTAAATCATGTGAGGATTCTCAATGTTCTTTTAGAACAGAGAATAATGAATGCGAGTGGGTCTTGAAGAATGAGTATCATGAAGTCAAACACATGTGTGTGACTTAAGTCTTCAAGAGTTGTTGAATCATGAATCAGAGTTGTCTTTTGAAATGCGGAAGGTATGAATCTTGGTTTTGAATGTATCAATCTTCGATTCTTGAGTGAGATTCAACTTTTTGATTCTTCGGTTTTAATTCTTGAATGAATCTCATCTTTCTTGGAATGAATTTTCATGAATACGAACTCTCCCCCTTGATGTATGCATTGGAGTTTCTTGATAAAATGTTGTTGTATGACTTGAAGATCTTGAATGAAGTGGATTTGATGAAGACTCTTGTGAGGCTTTACTTCTTTGACTTGAATCTTCTACCAAATCTTTCAACCTTTTTGAAGCTTTGATCTTTGTCACATCAACTCGAACACTTTGGAGAGTTAGCAATTGAATGAAGTTTAGATGAAATTCTTATGAAGTAATCATGCTCCCCCTCAATCCATGAGTATACATCTTTTGGAGCATCTTTGAATTGTTTGAAGTGTCTTGAGTGAAAATCTTTTCATCTTCGGTTTCATTCTTATCTCTAAAGTCAAATCAGATTCCCCTTTTTAAAATCAAAAACTCAATCAACTAAAGTCTAGTGAAAATCTGAAACTATTGACACATCATGAACAATTTTCTCCCCTATACACAAACTTTGATAAGCCTAAACCCATTTGAACCAACCAAACAGAAAAATTTCTCAACATAGACTCTTATTCCATTTCTATCATCAACTATGCCGTGGAAAATGATAGAGAGAAGGTATCATTTGAAGACAATACCAAGTTCATCTCTCAAGCAAAAGCTCAGTTGACAAAGACTATGAATCAATCATAATATTTTCTCCCCCTCATAATGACAAAATTGGGAACCAATGTCATTATGTATACATATGATTGATTAAATGTCACAAGGAATAAGAAGACATGGAGAAATGTCAACCATCAAAACATCAACCCAAACTAGTAGCCCAACCCAAGAGATCCTATGGGTGACTAAAATGTAGGATTGAAGTTGTTGGTACAAACGTTATATCATGGTGTTGGTGGTTTCTGTGTTTGTGTGAAGAGAAATGAAACCAGATAAGAATGATCCGTTTGCATGTTCAAAAATCAAAAGGATTAATGAAATGACCGATTGAAATGTATAACATTTTCGGATTTCCTATGTATCATTGAGATATGCACAAAACAAGTCTCTAACATAGTTCGGTCTGCGGCTTTTCAACCACTAGATTGCTTCAAAGAATATAAATCATGGTTAACACTACCAAAGCATTTGATAACCACAATTTTATCCTTAAAGACTTTTGGGAAATAACATCCGAGGTCACATAGACTTCTCGTTAAGTCAACAGATTCATAAAATGAAAATGTGAGACCTACGTTCAAAGTTGGAAAAGATGTTAGCATTGGTAGGATTTCCATTCGATCATCGTGGAATATCAGTTAAGATATCACTACGAATGTTCCGGCTATATCACAAAGATAAGCAATTATATCACAAAGATATGACTCGAATGTGTCCTTATGAAAGTGAAGTAATGATCAAATAATGACCAAGCAATATAGCTCTAGACACAGTGAACAAATGAAGTCGGGGACTGGAGCAGAATGTCGCCCTTTTTCAATATCAACATCTTCCAAAAGAAGAGTCAATAGAAATGTGAAAATCTCCGTGAGAATAAAACAAGCATTTGTTAAGAAATACTTGAGTGGTTAGGAAGATGTGCATTGCTTCACTGGGTCCATGAAGACTTCTTCAATATCGAGATATCAACAAATGAAATCCGATAGGGACGTGTTGTACCCGGCTTTTTGAGAATTTTGGGGAGGACTTTTGTTTCTTTTAGTCCTTTCTCACAACATCATTTCACCGTAACCTCTCACTTTTCGACTTTACTCCCTCCATACTATTTGCACGAAAACAACATCACTCAAAATACCCTCACTATCTAATGAAAGAAGTGAATACTCCGGGGTTAGAACTCATCGGCGATGATGAAATTCATGGAGTCAATTTTGAGAAATACCTATCGCTCATGTGCAAACTAATCACCGATCTCCATTTGAGTAAAAATCATTGGAAAAACATCAAATGTGTGAAAACAATTTGAAACACATTTGAAGTTTGTAAAGGGTTTTGAAATCACAAACTCCTCCTTAATCTATGTAAGAATAGATCAAAATGTTTTTCATAGAAAGGTGGAGCAAAAATTGTTGTGTGATATCAAAAGAAACACAAAGTTTTGCTTCAACAACAATGTTGGTAGTAAGATAGCTAGGGAGTACACAAAGGCGTTCAATCCGTCGCAACTTACAACAACATGTTGGAGGCAATTAAAAACATTTAAGTAAAGTGAAAATCCAATCAATTAGTACAATATGAGAGAACAAGGGAGTACACAAAGGCGTTCGATCCTTCGTTTCCCATATCACTAATTGAGAGTTTGAAAAGTTTGTTTGAAGAAAAAAATTTGATTGCTATTACACATACATATTCATATAAGAATACTTGGAAGTACACAAAGGCGTTCAATTCCTCGTTATCTTATATCAACCTATATGTATAATAACAATATTTGGAAAGGATAAAATAAATATATCATTTAGGAACGGGTTGCATACATAGTATATGCAAGCCACTTTGAAAAAAAATCTTTTTGTTTATTTTTGAAATTTTTTTTTTTTTTTTTTTTTTTTTTTTTTTTTTTATTTTTTTTTTTTTTTTTTTTTTTTTTTTTTTTTTTTTTTTTTTTTTATTTTACTCTTCTTTTTTTTTTTTTTTTTTTTTTTTTTTTTTTTTTTTTTTTTTTTTTTTTTTTTTTTTTTTTTTTTTTTTTTTTTTTTTTTTTTTTTTTTTTTTTTTTTTTTTTTTTTTTTTTTTTTTTTTTTTTTTTTTTTTTTTTTTTTTTTTTTTTTTTTTTTTTTTTTTTTTTTTTTTTTTTTTTTTTTTTTTTTTTTTTTTTTTTTTTTTTTTTTTTTTTTTTTTTTTTTTTTTTTTTTTTTTTTTTTTTTTTTTTTTTTTTTTTTTTTTTTTTTTTTTTTTTTTTTTTTTTTTTTTTTTTTTTTTTTTTTTTTTTTTTTTTTTTTTTTTTTTTTTTTTTTTTTTTTTTTTTTTTTTTTTTTTTTTTTTTTTTTTTTTTTTTTTTTTTTTTTTTTTTTTTTTTTTTTTTTTTTTTTTTTTTTTTTTTTTTTTTTTTTTTTTTTTTTTTTTTTTTTTTTTTTTTTTTTTTTTTTTTTTTTTTTTTTTTTTTTTTTTTTTTTTTTTTTTTTTTTTTTTTTTTTTTTTTTTTTTTTTTTTTTTTTTTTTTTTTTTTTTTTTTTTTTTTTTTTTTTTTTTTTTTTTTTTTTTTTTTTTTTTTTTTTTTTTTTTTTTTTTTTTTTTTTTTTTTTTTTTTTTTTTTTTTTAAAGGTGGAGCAAAAATTGTTTTTGTGAAATCAAAAAGAAACACAAAGTTTTGCTTCAACAACAATGTTGGTAGTAAGATAGCTAGGGGTACACAAAGGCGTTCAATCCGTCGCATCTTACAACAACATGTTGGAGGCAATTAAAAACATTTAAGTAAAGTGAAAATCCAATCAATTAGTACAATATGAGAGAACAAGGGAGTACACAAAGGCGTTCGATCCTTCGTTTCCCATATCACTAATTGAGAGTTTGAAAAGTTTGTTTGGGGAAAAAATTTGATTGCTATTACACATACATATTCATATAAGAATACTTGGAAGTACACAAAGGCGTTCAATTCCTCGTTATCTTATATCAACCTATATGTATAATAACAATATTTGGAAAGGATAAAATAAATATATCATTTAGGAACGGGTTGCATACATAGTATATGCAAGCCACTTTGAAAAAAAATCTTTTTGTTTATTTTTGAAATTTTTCAATTTTGTATTTTGTTTTCTGGAATGTTTCAAGAATTCCTTCAAAAAGATTAAGGTTTAAGATTTAACATACCAAGCTTGGAGATAAGAAAGTTAAACCTCTTTTCATCCAATGGTTTGGTGAACAAATCTTGATGATAATTCCATTTCGTTCTATGTCTCCATACCCTAAGATGGGAGCGAAATTGTTGTTTCCGAAGCGAACAGTTCCCATGAATCTTTCAACAAAATTCTTGAGCAAAGATTTATTTCCAGTCATGTGCTTCGAACACCCGAAATCGAGTATCCAAACACAGATGGTTATTTCCTGCAATCAATGAAATTTAACCATTTTTAGGTACCCACTTGAAGACGGGTCCTTTACGGTTAGTTAAAACAGGCAGGGTATATAACTTAGGATATGCATTCAAACATGTTTTTGAATCAACATAAGCATTAACAAGCACATTATCAACAAACACATTTGAATAAAAAGTACGAACATTCACATCAGAATTAAAAGTAACATGTTTACAAGCATTCACATCAACCACACAAGAATTAACATTGTTTACAAGCTCACAAGGCTTTGCCTTGGAATTTTCAACATTATTTGACAAAGTAAAATTGTTTTGATTTACTGTAACACCTTTCCTCCTATTGACAGACTTTCTCCTCCTTCTATTCTTCCTTTTCTCAACATTCTTTAGATTACTAGTGATCTTAGGTACTAAAGTATTAGCAACCCATCTAGCACCACTAGTTAAGCTCTTTCCACCTGTTGAATCGAAATTAAGAAGATTAGAACTAGGAGTTTTAAACACTCTTATCTTTTTGGAATCTTTTGGAGGTGAGAAAACTTCTTGCTTCTTTGGTTTATCATGAGAAAACCATCCATAACTATCCCTATATCTAGTTGAACCATTTGATGTATCCTTAGTTAGCGAAACTGTGCTAGACTTAGACACCTTAGGTATAGAACTAGATTGAGAGCTAGTTTGAGAAGCATTAGGATAGTCTTTCGGAAGTTTCACTTTGGTGTACTTTGTCCTGAGTGTGGTTTCAGCTTGTTCCTTTTTGACATGTTTTACTGGGGTAGCAATAAAGGTTTCTAACTTAATGGTCTTTGGTTCAGTCTTGACGAGTTTGGTCTTAACTCGTTTCTTTGAGTAATATGAAGTTGGAGCTTTGGACGATGGTTTTTGAGATTCCATTTCTGTTTCCACTTTGATTTTGGTAGATTCAATCCTTTTCTCAGTTTCTGAATCAAAAATATATTCTCCCTCCATGAATTTATCAAAATCAACCTTCGTGAAATCTTTCGAAAAAGAAAATTTCAATGGAGATTGATTAAGTTTAGATTCATTTGAAAATTTTGAAAAATCAGGAATCTTGGTGTCCAACTTCACATTATGGGTAGTCTCAGAAATT
The DNA here is from genome assembly GCA_034093135.1 of Erigeron breviscapus. Taxonomy (NCBI): domain Eukaryota; kingdom Viridiplantae; phylum Streptophyta; class Magnoliopsida; order Asterales; family Asteraceae; genus Erigeron; species Erigeron breviscapus. Next base: position 76,547,256 of record CM067172.1, on the reverse strand, counting down.
AGGTCAACTTGAACTGACACATCTTTGGTCTCACAAGAAAATTGAGTAATAGTATCAACACCTATACTAGCACTAGGCTTAGGGTTAACAACTAACTCATCAACATTGTTGCATGTGAAAAACCTATAGAAGTACCATATCAAAACTAAACTATGTGCAAGTTCTTCATTAGATAAATCAGATTGCACATAATCATCAGCTATTAATGTAGCAGGATTTTGACAAGTACATTCAAGAAAATCAGTCAAGGTCTGGGTAGAGGTATTGGTAGATGAATCACAAGTAGTTTGGGTAGAATTGTCTACTAAAGCACTTTGGTCAGTTTGAGTAGAAACATTCCCACAAACTTTCTTAGTATTAACACAATACATTTATCCTCTGAATTCGGACTTTGAGACTTGAGATGATCGATAACTTTTTGTTGAGATTCCACCTTTTGTTGTAAACCTTCTATTTGTGTTTCCAAAAATGTGGTTGGAAAGTACATTTTAGTTGGTTTAGGTGGAGTACCGACAGATTCTTGGTTTTGAAAATTTGATTCAATTTCTTCCAATTTGAAAATTGAAGATTTCTTAGTTTTGTATGAATCATTTATTGCATCATAATTAACTAAAAATTCTTGTTTTGGTAATCTCTCAACGTCATCAGTCTCAAATTCGTCATCCAATGGACGAATAAATTGTTGTATCATACCAAGTCTTAGGAATTTTTCATCATACAGGGGTTCAATTTCCTCTTTGGCTTTTTGTAATGGTGTGATATTCTCAAATCCCAACCCAAGAAGAAGTTCTGATTTGTCAATTTTGGACTTGTTGAAATAGGCAGTGAAATTCAAGAAAGGATTTTGTTCAACTTTATATAACTTTTCTTGATAGAAAAGTATATTCTTTTTAAATTCCTCAACTTGTTTTTCAAGATTATCAATCTCAATGCCTTTCAGAAAACAATTATGATTTAAATCAGAAATCTTCCTTTCAAGTTCAACATTGTTTGGTTTAGCTTCTTGAAGCTTTTTATTGAGAATATCAACATCCATTTGTCTTGCATTTGCCCGAAGCCATTCATTGGTCTTTTGAATTTCAAGATCTTGATTGGCCTTTTCAAGATCTTGAATGGTCTTTTCTAGATTTTGACATTTTTGTAATAACTTAGAATCAGGAGAGACATTCAACTCACATTCTTTAACCAACATCTTATCTTTGTAAGCTTGAAAATCTTGTTTAATAGTATCATGTTCAAAAAGTAATTTTGAGTGTTCTTCAAGAAGTTTTGAAAATTCACTTTTTGAAAATGAAATACTATTTTTCAACTTTTTGTTTTTGTTAGCTAAAGAATTGATATGAGTTGTTAAATTAGATAAAGCTAATCTACAAGACTCTTTGTCCTTAACCAAAGAAAAAGTAGAGTCGATATTTACCTCATCATCTGGGTATTCATCATCAGTGCTTTCTGCTTCAAGGACTTTGTTCTTGGCCAATCTCGCCATATAGCAAACATTAGCGGAGAGATCTTGATCTTCATCATCAGTGAGCAACAGCCATTTGTCATCTTCGGCAAGCAATGCATGTCCTGCTTCGACTTGTTTGGCTAACAGCATCTTCTGCTTGTAATACTCATAGTCCCGCTTCCGAGGTTGTTTGCAATCAACAGCAAAATGTCCAGGAACTCCACAATTGTAGCACTTTTTGTCTGATGTTTTCCCCTTCTCAACTGCTTGTTTCTCATAAACATCCTTCTTTTCACCATACCTTGATCCATTGGTTTCACCTTGCTCATTGTTCCTTGGATGATAGTGTTCCTTCTTGGGAAATGCACTTGTTGAAGAAGTGCGGAGATTGTTGTTTGTTGGCCTCGCTTTGTAAAATTTCCTCTTGAAATGCTTAGTTACCGCGGCAAGAGCTTGATATAGTTCATCTGAAACACCATCTCTTGTAGCCATCAAATCATCTCCCTCCTCATCAGACGAAGAAACAACCACCATTTGCCTTTTAAGAGCTTCAGAAATCTTCTTCTCAACGATCAATGCCAAAGGATCAGAAGATACAACTTCTGGCATTTTGTTCGATGAAGCTTTGCTTAGGACTTGGTTTTCATTGAGCTTGAAGGATTCATATAGAGTATGAATGGTGAACTTGGTCATTTTGATGTTGCTTGATCTGTGTTCCAAAATCTTCCCATTCTGGACCAAGAGCTTTGATGAACTTGATGTTTAACTCAATCTCTGTTTTCTTGACATTGTTCTTCCTCAGTTCATTTATGACATTGCAGAATCTGTAGTAGACAGCTTCAAGAGATTCATTAGGCAATTTGGCGAAGTTGTCAAACTCAGTCAGAATATTTGTCAATCTTATGGTCGAAGTCACGTCAGCTCCCTCCATCTGTCTAGCCACCTCATCCCATATCTCCTTGGCTGTATCATAAGAATCAACAGAGCCATAGATTTCATCCGGTAGAGCTTTGTATAGGCATGACCTAGCTCTGTTATCTGCAGCTGTTCAATCCTTTTGTTCAGCATTCAACAGATCAGGAGTCAGAATAATAGCACCAGTAGTGGGATGGAGATGAACGGCAAGTCCGTTAAGGATGGAATCTTTCATCATGTGACCATTTGTCTGACTTTCCACATAGTCCATAAATCGTTTCTTCCATAGTCCGTAAGAACCACGGTAGAGAACTGGAGGTCTTGTATCTGAACCCAATGCCAATGCTTCACGAGAAGCCATTAGAGATTGATTAGATTTGAAAAATTGACTTGAATTTATTATTGCAAAAGAAACGATCTTGGTAAAATTATGAAATGAAACGATCTTGATTAAACAGGAATTGAAACGATCTTGATTAATCCAGGAAACAAAACGATCTTGAATTAACTTGGGAATGAAACGATCTTTGAGAAGAACTGGAAATGAAACGATCTTGACAGAGTCGTTCTGGGTGAGATCGTCTTTGATTAAGATCGTCTTGGAATTTTAATGAAAATTTGGTTAAGTATAGAACTTGAAACGATCTTGAAGAACAGAATGTGAAACGATCTTAAGAAGATCGTCTTAGGTAATATTATGAGAAATTTGGTTAAGTATGAAAAATGAAACGGTCTTGAAAAATAAAACGGTCTTGAAATGAAAAATGATCTTGGTTTGAAATTATTCAAGGAAATGAGACGATCTTGTTGAAGATCGTCTTGGGTTTTGAAGGTATGACACGATCTGGATGAAAATCGTCTTAAGAAAAAAATGAAACGATCTTGGTTTGAAGATCGTTCTGGGTAAGAAGGAAATGAGACGATCTTGGTATGAAGATCGTCTTGTTTTCTTTCTCAAAACTTCTAAGTATTTGAAATGACCAAACCAATCCTTTCGGATTAATTAGCCAGAATCAAACACTACCACAACACACTCTTTACTAAAACGATCTTGTGAGGATCGTCTTAATCAAGCCACAAATCACTGAACTAAAACGATCTTAGGAAGATCGTCTTGGTCATCTTCTTCATCTGAACATATTTCCAGAAAAACTCCATTAACAACTTTAAAACTTCGATATCTTATGAATTAAGAGTTAGATCACGAAATCAATTGCAAACTGTTTTAATTCACGTCCGCAACACGATTATGAACAAAATTCAACACAAAATTCAACAGATTCAAATCCCTGAAATTACGCGCCAAAACTCAAAATTCAATCTCGAGATTTAGATTGAATTGGAACTTGAAACTTGACAGGATTATGTTATCAATAGCCACGAATCTATTGATGAACAAACAATTGTTATTTTATGAGATTTGATGTGTGAATTTTGAAGAACCAGTAGGTGAGAAATTACGAACAGAATTTGATATTAAACTTGATTTTGATGAAATTGTGATTTAATTCAGTTATGATCGTCATCAGATTGATGTTTCGCTCTGATACCACTTGTTATAACACGATTTCTAGCTCTGAATTCAATCCAACAATGGCGGTTTTTCAGTGTGTGTTCTTGGTGTGTGTGTGTGTGTTTTGAGAGAGAATTAAGCAACTGTGTGTAAATCTGGAATTAAAGGTGTAATGTATGAAATGATTATGTGTTCGTTATGATCTCTAAGGTATGAGAAGGCTATTTATAGTCTAACTACTCAACTATGCTAATTTTCACTATTAGCCCCTCAACCTTAGTGATCATTTATCTATGACTTAACAACAAGAAATTCTTCTATTCTAGATTACAATTTATCACTATTTTTGGATTAAACATTATTCGTAGTAACAAACCAGACTTACACGATCATCCTCTCTTACTGTCTCCAGAAAATTGTAAAACTGTAATAGCAGATGAGGATATACCGCATGAAAGGAGCCTTCGAAGTGGCCAGTACTTTTGCCAAAAAAGGACATAACCCTTATATATGTCCAGGTCCTCAGTCGTTTGACAAGATTTTGATGGTGAGCGAGGCCATTTCTAACAAATCTTAAAAGTGAGACACGATCTTCTCAGTCATAAGTGACATACTTGCCCTTATTATCCTTTTGCAATATCATAGCATAAACAACGGGTGGTGGAAGCAAATCCCTCCACTTATTGCCCTTGAAGCATAAGGCTTTCTGATTCTTTATGGTCATCCCAAACTTACTTTGGTTGTGGATCATGAAACTGTTAGCATCCAGACAGACCGAACTGAATTCTTTTCCTTTCATCCAAAAACTTGATATGTGACTAACGTTGTACAATGTAAAGTTCCGAACGCATAATTAAAACAACATTCAGAGTCAAGAAATTACATATTAACTCGTATAGTGATATTAATATAAGCGTAGCTATGATACCTTGTATATTGTGTCAACCTAAATACAACGTCCTTTGCTTCAGCCTAACTTTCACGCATGTTTGAGGTATCTATCGGGTTATCCTCATACTCCTTAATGGTAGTTTTCGGTTTTTAGCATAACAGAAGGCAATAAATCGTGCAATTCTCAACTTGTCTTCATCTATATTGAATAAAGAAAAGAATCTTAAGATTGATTGCTCAATCTTTAAAGACAAGGGCATGTATGAGTCATATATGTGGACCCTTCCCAACCACGCCTCAACCCGGAAACCACCAAACACCAAATAAGTGGATAGAAAGATCAAGATTTATCCTATAAAACCAATTCACAGCCGAGATCTAGAAAAGAGTTTCCATGTAAATAGTAAACAACAAAGTTCTATTAACAATATGGTGGGTATACGGAGTCCCAAACCATATCAAATTGAATAATGCATATCAGGTTTACGGGTTTTACAAGAATAACCCCGACCCGAAAATCGATTTTCAGAAAATTTAGTCCCGTGGCTCAATCCAAGTATTAACGGGCTGGTCCAGG
>CM067172.1:76511154-76540913 GCA_034093135.1 Erigeron breviscapus | reverse complement strand
GAATCTGATCCAATAAACGACAAAATGGATAATTCACCAGACTCAGTTTCCAGTCATCCTGATCTGGAACCTGTTCAGAAAAAGAAAGTCTCCAGTAGTACTCCATTCTATCCTTCTATTATTTTCAAACTACCCTCTGAAATTAATATTGGTTCAGATGTGCGTACTACTCCCCCAGTATCAGTGTCAGTTGAGAATTTACCAGAAATGTCTTCTGGAAAAGAAAAAGCATCAATTCCATTCAAGGGAAATCCATGTCCGATAAAGAAATGTGAACTGAGTGTGAAGTTGGAAACTGATGAAATGTCAACATTTTTAGAAAATAATGATGAGTTTGAACCCGAATTTGAAAAACTGTTTGTCAAAAAGGAGGAAAACCTTGATTTAAATCTAAAGAAAATTTCAAAGTCACACTCATCACATTCTTCATCCTATAAGTCTCAAAGACCAAAGACCAACCCATTACCCAAAACTGTTTCTAAACTAAAGTCCAACCAAGTACCAAAGACAATTCCAAAATCGAAGACCAGTCCATTACCAAAGACTGTTTCAAAACCCAAGACCACCCAATCACCAAAGACTACCTCATGTCCAAAACCAAAGACAAGTACCAATGTAACAATGAAATCAAAGACTTCTAGGCTAACACAGATGTACAAGGTCAAATCTGAACACAAGGCACAAAAAGAAGTCAAACCAAACAGTGGTCCGAAGAATGTTAAGAAAGAAACTTTCTCATTAGGTAACAAACAATCTAAGCAGGTTAAGTATTCTAGTTTCCCTAGGTACTCTCAGAAGAATCCTACATGCACTTTTCATAGGGTTAGAGATACTGTTACAGGCATAACTAAATACAAAGACCAGTATGGATGGTTGTCACCTAATAACATTAAGAAAGTAAATAAGATCACAGAACCCATCAAGAAAAAACCTGTTAAGAACAAAGTTGACAAAGTGTTTGCTAACTCAAAACATGTTCGTGTTTCAGGTGACGTGTGCTTAGCTAGTAGCAGTAAATGGATCCCTAAGGATAGATTTTTAAAGGCTTCTAGAAAAGTTCAGCTTGATGGAAAACCTGTAAAAGTCAAACAAGTCTGGATTGTCCGTAGATCAACTTCATTAGATAATGTTTCTACATCTAGGACTAGTCCTGCTTGTATCAAAACATGCGTTTAACATTTTTCAGTTCGTTTGTGTGTATGTTGTTTGAACATTTGTGCGTGCTTGTTTGTCATTTGAATAAATTGTTTCTTTGTGTGTTATCTTGCTTAATTTTTTTATTATTATGTGTACTTGCATGTTATCCACCTAACCTGCAAGGACCCAATCTAAAAGGGTACCTAAACCATATTCCCTGTCCTTGCAGGAATTTCTAATATGTGTTTGGTATGTCGACTCTGGATGTTCTCGACATATGACTGGAACCAAATCAATTCTTTCGAACTTTGTTGAAAAGTTTATGGGAACAGTCAGATTTGGAAACGATCATATCGCTCCTATTCTTGGTTATGGAGACATTGTCAAAAATGGAGTAACTATAAAGAGAGTTTCCTACGTTGAAGGACTTGGACACAATCTCTTTAGTGTTGGTCAATTTTGTGACAATGATCTTCAAGTTTTATTTAGGAGATATGAATGCAAAGTGCAGACTGAAGATGGTGTGGATATTCTAACTGGAACAAGAGACAATAATCTGTTTACAATTGATCTCAACAACATCTCTCCAAATTCTTCAGATATTTGCCTTCTTTCGAAAGCAACTGCACAAAACTCTTGGTTATGGCATCGCCGTCTTTCTCATCTTAACATTCAAACGATTAATACACTCGTGGATAAACAACTTGTTGAAGGTCTTCCGGACTACAAGTATGAAAGTGAACATGTTGTCCAGCTTGTGCAATTGGCAAGATGAAGAAAGCATCACACAAACCAAAGCAGCATTTAAGTACTGAAGGTCCTTTGCACCTTATTCATATGGATTTGTGTGGCCCAATGAAGGTTCAGAGTATCCATGGAAAGCGATACATTCTAGTGATAGTAGATGATTATTCTCGTTATACTTGGGTATTCTTTCTTCATGCAAAGAGTGACACACCGCAAGTGATTATTGACTTCATCAAGAAGACCCAAGTCAATCTCAAATCATCTGTTAGAATTGTTCGCTCAGACAATGAAACTGAATTCAAGAATTCAACAATTGATTCTTTCTTCAAGTCCATGGGGATTTCACACCAATTTTCCGCTGTAAGAACACCTCAACAGAATGGAGTAGTTGAACGTCGAAATCGAACTCTTGTTGAAGCAGCTAGAACAATGCTTGCCTATTCGAAATTGCCACCGAATCTATGGGCTGAAGCTGTTGCTACTGCATGTTTTACACAAAACAGATCAATAATCAACAAGAGGTTTGATAAAACTCCGTATGAGGTGATCAACAAAAGAAAGCCCAATGTGAACTTTTTACACATTTTTGGATGTGTATGTTATGTTCTCAATGATCGAGACAATCTGGGCAAATTTGAACCTAAAGGCGATGAGGCATATTTCATCGGTTATTCGAGAGAATCGATTGCATATCGTGTATATAACCGAAGAACCAAGAGAATAGACGAGAGTATGAATGTTCGATTTGATGAACTCTCAGGAATGGTTCTTGAACAACACAGTTCAAGACCCGATCTTCAAAGTCCACAAGCTTCCGCACCTAAACCTACATCAAATGTCAAATCATTCACTACTCCAACACCACAAGATTTGGATATCTTATTCGAAGAATTTTTCAAAGTTTCCAAAGAAGTTCCTGAATCTGAAGTACATCTCGATGAACCATCAAGTTCAAATTCGACAGAGATGGATCCCAATGAGTCTTCACCAACACATTCATCAGATGAAATTTCAACATCTGATTCTCCTCCACCGACTGATAATTCAGTGTTGCATACTCAACCTCCTATTATTTCTCAAGTGACAAATCCTTCAACCAATCCAGAAGCTTATGATCAAGATCACTTTGTTGAACCAATTGCTACTTCACTTGAGCAATTGACTGAACAACATACTCCTGATTTTATTGATTCTGAAGAATCTGGTGATCCAATTGATCCAATTCCTCACACAACCAAATGGACTAGAGCTCATCCGATATCTCAAGTCATTGGTAATCCAACAACTGGAATTCAGACAAGATCCGCATCCGCGAATGAATGTCTGTTTGTAAATTTTCTGAGCATTGTTGAACCAAAGACAGTGAATGAAGCTCTAAGTTGTCCAGATTGGGTGAAAGCTATGCAGGAGGAACTGAATCAATTTGAACGCCTTGAGGTATGGAAATTGGTTCCCAATCCTTACAAGAACAAGGAGCCAATTAAGACCAAATGGATCTTCAAGAACAAAAAGGATGAAAATGGAGTTGTTGTACGCAACAAAGCAAGATTGGTTGCAAAGGGATACTGCCAACAAGATGGAATTGATTATGATGAGACATTCGCACCAGTTGCACGAATTGAGGCTATTCGGATGTTTCTTGCCTATGCTGCCTACAAGAACTTCACAGTCTACCAGATGGATGTTAAAACTGCCTTCTTGAATGGAATTCTAAAAGAAGAAGTGTACGTTGAACAACCAGAAGGTTTTGTGAGTACCAAACATCCAAACTATGTTTACAGGTTAGACAAGGCATTATATGGTCTGAAACAAGCGCCTCGTGCATGGTATGATGCTCTATCCTCTTATCTTGTGAAATCTGGCTTTAGCAAAGGTTCGATTGACACTACCTTGTTTATCAAACGACAAGGTAGTGATATCATTCTAATCCAGATTTATGTTGACGACATAATTTTCGGGTCAACTAATCCTAAATACTGCAAGAATTTCTCTGCTTTAATGATCAAGAAATTTGAAATGAGCATGATGGGTGAATTAAACTTTTCCTTGGTCTTCAAGTAAAACAGATGACAAATGGAACTTTTATTTGTCAATCAAAGTACATTCTTGACATGTTGAAAAAGTTTGATATGATGGATTGTCAAACAATTGGCACACCCATGGAAGCTCGAACAAAGATTAATGCTGACTTAAATGGAAAATCTTTTGATCAAAAGAAATATCGCAGTATGATAGGGTCACTCATGTATTTGACTGCAAGTCGCCCGGATATTATGTTCGCCACATGCATGTGTGCCAGGTACCAGGCCAATCCCAAGGAAAGTCATTTCCAGGCCGTCAAACGGATATTCCGATACCTGAAAGGCACAGTGAACCTTGGTCTCTGGTATCCAAGGGATACCGGGTTTCAGTTAATTGCATATTCGGATGCTGACCATGCAGGTTGTAAGCTTGATCGAAAGAGCACTTCTGGGAGGGTACAGTTTCTAGGGGATAGATTGGTCAGTTGGTCTTCAAAGAAACAGAACTGTGTATCTACATCAACTGCAGAAGCTGATACGTTGCTGCAGCAAGTTGTTGTTCACAGGTTCTTTGGATGAAGACACAGTTGACTGATTATGGATTCCAATTCAACAGAATTCCCATTTACTGTGACTCAAAGAGTGCTATTGCTATTTCATGCAATCCTGTTCAGCACACAAAGACCAAGCACATAGATGTTCGGTACCATTTCCTTAAAGATCATGTCGAAAAAGGTAACATCGAACTCTATTTTGTCCCAACAGACTACCAACTTGCTGATCTTTTCACCAAACCTTTGGATGAAAACAGGTTCAATTTTCTTAAAACCAAGTTGGGAATGCTAGATTTACAAACTTAATTGATTTAATGCCATGTATTCTATGTTCATTTTCTGTTTCAAACATTGATGTGTTTTACTTGATATTACATGCAATGTTTGAGGGGGAGAAAAAGGGTAGAATGCATGAGTTTAGGGGGAGTTTGTAAATTTAGTAAAGTCTAAAATGCTTAATCTGAGGGGGAGTGTGCAAATACATGTGCTTAATTATTTGTTTAATTGTTAATTGTTTGTTTGTTTTATTTGTTTAAATTTTTTATAATTTGTATGTGTGTTTGTTATTTTTAAATTTGAAAAAAATCAAATACAAAAATAGAAAATAATAAAATTCTAAAAAGATTTTTTTTGTTTTTTTTTTTCTTATTTTTTTTTTTCTATGTTCATTTGTTATTTTTTTTCTTGTGATTGTTTAAGCCCAAAATGAATTTGAGCCCAACTAGCATGATTAGCCCATCAACCAGAAGCCCAACACCGGTTAGAATTCGGGTTGAGACGCGGGTCAAACCCAGACCCGCGACCCAGATTTGTGTTTAAATAGAAAAAGTGGGTGGGTCAAATCACTTTATTCAAATTCATATCAAGTTGGTTTATTTTCTCTCGAGACTGATCAACATCACATCAATCAATCACATTTTTTTGTTAGCCATAAAAATCAAAGGAAGAATAACAAGAGAACTCACTTTTGGTCAATAACATATCTCTTCTTCGATCATATAAAGAGTTTTGAGGTAAGATTACTTGCTTGTTTAAGTGCATTCTAACTGTTTGATTAAAGGCCTCAATGAACTTTCATGCAAACTATGAATTATTTGAAGTGTGATCGTGTGTTGTTGATGTGTTAGATGCATGATTAGGATGAATGCATATTGTTTTGATCGATATGACTGCTCTTGTTTATCTTTTATTGATGTTTCTGGGCGGATCACTTGAAGGGCTGGGCATTAGTATGAATATTTGAAGATTTGACTCGTTTGCAGAGCTCCCAGCTCGGCAAACGCTATGTTTGTTCATCTTGATCTTCAAATCTTCATATCTTCCAAGTGTTACATGTTGGTTAAGTTGTACAAGTTTTTCATTGAAAATGCCATTTGCAGAGCTCCCAGCTCGGCAAATGCATGTTTTACTTGAAATTTTTTCTAAGTAATGAAAAAGCCATTTGCAGAGCTCCCAGCTCGGCAAATGCATGTTTTACTTGAAATTTTTCTAAGTAATGAAAAGGCCATTTGCAGAGCTCCCAGCTCGGCAAATGCATGTTTTACTTGAAATTTTTCTAAGTAATGAAAAGGCCATTTGCAGAGCTCCCAGCTCGGCAAATGCATGTTTTACTTGTATTTGATTTACTTGAAATTTTTCTAAGTAATGAAAAGGCCATTTGCAGAGCTCCCAGCTCGGCAAATGCACATGTTTTTGATAGTCTTGTTACACAAATTTTTCAAAGGTTGAAATAGCCATTTGCAGAGCTCCCAGCTCGGCAAATGCATGTTTTACTTGTACTTGGTTACCAAGAAATTTTGTTAAGTACTGAAAAGGTCATTTGCAGAGCTCCCAGCTCGGCAAATGCATGTTTTACTTGAAATTTTTCTAAGTAATGAAAAGCCATTTGCAGAGCTCCCAGCTCGGCAAATGCATATATCTTCATTGAAAAACATCCTTTATTCATTGGTAACATACTTGTTATTCAAATCAAAGGATTTTTCATATATCAAATTGAAGTTCAATCTGAAATGCTTATTTGCCGAGATATAAGCTCGGCATTTACGAGTATTGACTTCAAACAATCAATGGTTTGCTTACATGCTGGTCGCTAATCTCAACACTCGCATTTGCCGAGATATAAGCTCGGCAAATCATACCTTTATCAAACCAGCTGCCCAAAACAAATTTTCATAACTTGTCATTTATCTGGGCAAAACTTTTTGTTTGAACATGTCATTTGCCGAGATCTAAGCTCGGCAAATGAACATTTTTTAAAATTTTTTTCTTTCTTTCTATTTTGTTTTCATTCTTGTTTGTTGATATATTGTCTAAGTGTATGTATGTATGTGTGTATGTTGCTGTCTATATAGTTTTTCATAAGTGTTAGGGTAAGAAACAAGGTATCGAACGCCTTTGTGTACTACCTTTGTATCTTATTTTTAATACTTATGAGAATCTATATGTCATTTCTTTTTATCTTTTTTTTTAAATTTAGTTGTGTGTATTTGTTGTTTACTAAAATAAATGTCTGGTCAAAATTTTCTTTTGGTCAGTTTATTTTCTCAGAAAATTCATAAAAAAGAAAAAAAAAATAAGATGGTGATGTTTCAAGAAGGAGCTACAATGAAAATGCAAGCAAATCAAGCTCTGCACATTCCTTTCAATACAAGATTTCCAATCATTACTGAGATTTTAAGTCATCATCCTCTGAGAGTTGCTTTAACAAATGGTGCAGTAGTTCCAGAACAATATATCTTTGATCTATGGGAATCGATTGAATATGTCAAAGCAAGTAAGAGAAGAAACACTGAAGATTTCTTCCGATTCACTCTTAGATCTGGAAATAATGAAGTTGAATGCACATTCAATTTAAATGAGTTCAGAACTGTCATTGGCTTTCCTGAACATGAAGTATATGAAGAACTGCCTTCTATTGAAGAGATGCTAGATGCAGTTCATTCTCTGGGTTATGACGGAGAATTGGCCACAATGAGAGACTTCAAAAGAATGAAAATAGCCTCTCTCTGGCATACGATGTATAATGTTCTGGTTACATGTCTGATGCCTTCACAAAAAGGAATTGATGCAATGACAAAACATTCCTTGGCCATCTTCTATGCAGTCACTCACAATGTTGAGTGTGACTTTGCCAAGATTATATGGGATAAGATGGCCCAAGTTGTCAAAGGGAAGGACAAACAAGAAAGGAAGTACATTCCTTATATCAGATTCTTTACATTGATTGTGGATGATGTTCTAGACAACAATGATGATATTCCCAAGATGGAGGATAGTTTCAAGTGCGTCATTGCTATGTACAAATCGAATATGAGAGGCACTGGAAGTGATAATGTCCGACCTTTTCCGATTCCACCATTCTTGATCAATTTGGTTCCTGCTCAGAGTCCTCACCTTAAGGCGTATCTTGAGTGGTTAGTCTCAGTGATGGGGTCTGACAGCCAACAGACCTGCCCAAACTGAGCATAGGTCGCCAAGTGAGGGTCCTAGTAAGTCAAAAAGAAAAAGAGGGGTTAGTGGAGAAGAGGCCTCTGAGCAGAGGAAAAGAAAGTCGAAAAGAGTTGTTTTTGAGCAAGATGTTTCACAATCTACACCATCTACACCAACCGTTCGTTTTTCTCAATCTTCACCCTCGCAATCTACACCTTTACCATCCATTGTTTCACCGATTCCACCAACCTTTACACCACCTCATACTACACATGTTTTTAATCCAACACCTATTTCCTCAGCCTTACCTGCTGAACCAACTCCACCACCAGGGAGACGACTGAAAATGTCTGCTAGAAGTGTCTTAAAGCAGAAGTTAAAGAAGAAGAAATCCAAACGAAAACATAAGTCGTCTAAATCTGCAAGACAAAGACTTGATTCTTCTTCAGCAGATGTAAATGAACAAGCTGGTGCCTCAGCTGAGTTTGATGTCGAACATGTTGTGCATAATGTTGAAGGTGATATTGAGACTGAACATGTGAGCACTGGCGATGATGTTGTGCTGGAGGAACAAGGAAGGAATGAGGGAGGGGTTGAAAATACCGGAGAGGATGAGCGGTCAGGGTTAGGACAAGGGCAAAAAGAAAACGATGGCCCTCCGATAGTTCAACCAACTGAGTCTAGCCGGGTTATTTACCCTAGGGTAGAAGTCGGGAACTGCCCATTCTCGCTTGCACCGGATTCTCCTCGCCATTCTGACTCCTCACAACAGGAGTTAGTCTCAGATATTCACGGGGAACAGCCACGCTCACCACACTCTCCTCATTTGGAGGATGAGAGTGTTGAAATCAGAGAGGACCAGCCCCACCTCTCGCCTTCATTTGATGCACTAGAGTCTAGATCCCCTAGGGACACTGATGATTCACAAGCCCAGTTGCGTACTGGTGCCGGAACAAGCGGAGAGGGACCCACTTTGTGTGACCCTCAAGGACAGCTTGGAAATCCTGCCTTAGCTACCATCACGCCAGCTTTAGCCGCAGGTAACAGGTCTCAGACCGAGACTGGGGAGCAGTATGAACGCCGTAGTGACACTGCTGTTCCTCAGATCAAACTGAGCCTGTATTAACGGGCATTCTCAGTGACCCCGGTGTTGTTATTGGTGTTGCCCAACAACAAGTCCCGGACAGTGATTTATCACAGTCTAGGACACAACCCGATTCTGGTTGCAAAGCCACTGAATCTCCAACTGCTGGTGAGGGTATATCCCAAGGATCCGCAGGAAATCCTGAATCAGCATCGCTGAATTTAGGTCACACCACAAGTGTGCCAACAACCCCCGGGTTGGATACTCCACTTCCCACACAAACACAAAGAACACCAACACAAAATGATAATCCATCAACATCAACAAATTTCCCTACAAAAGACTCGGCGTGTGAGATGTTATTGAATATTTTGAGGTCTGAAGGTGATTTGTTGAGTGTTACGGAACGAGGTGTGTTAAATGCTCTTGAAGTGAGGGAAAGGGAAAAAGCAACAGAAAGGAGAGTTAAAGATCTACAAGATCAAGTTGCAAATCAAAAGGCAGAGTATGATGCAAAACTTGCTGCTTTTGAACTCAGACTGTTGGCTTTAGAATCTTGCCGACCGGCCTCGGTTCCTTCTCGTCGGGATGATCCTGATTCTGATGATCACCCCGAGGGGGAGAACCAAGGAGAAGGTCAAGCTAATATTGAAAATACATCGGCAAGTGTGGAAGTAAATGTTGGAGATGTGTTAATGGAAGAAAGAGTACAGGGTGAAAATGTTGAAAGTTCTAGACTTCAAACCAATGTTGATGCTGTTATTTTAGATCTAGTAACTGAAGCAGTTAACAAGGCAGTTGCCCAAATCTTTGAAGACACTGCTGAAGAAGTCTTGGATGAAGAAATGGTGATGGAAGAAAGAGCAGAGGTTGAAAATGTTGAGAATGTTGAGAACGATGCTTTGAATGATGAGATTGAAGAAGGTTAGTAGAAGCTTTTGGAGATGATTCTGATATGGATGATAATGATGAAGGAATTGAAGTTGTTGATGATGATGAAGAGTTTGTGAATGAAGATGATGTTGTTGAATATGCTGAAGATGATGCAGATGTTGAAGCGTTGAAAGATAATGTAACGTTTGATGAACCAGAGATTGTTGAGAATCCAACAAATGTAGAAGTTGTTGAAGAACCTATGTTTGAAGAATTTGCAGATTTAGATTATTTTGAAACAGGTCCTTCAAGCAGAGTAGAAGTTGGAGAATCATCTGCTCGTGCTAGCTCAACTCCTCAACGTTATAACTTTGAAGATTTCAACAATTTCGATGAACTCAGAAAGACTCCAGAAGCTGCAAGTCAGAATTTCCAGAAATCTACTTACAAGCAGGTTTTGCGAGAGGCAATCACATCCGAGGAAGTCCTCCCTGATTACTTTCCAACTGAGCTAACTGAAGAACAATTAAACTTTATTAATCGGGGATACTTCTTGAGGGATAGAGAAAGAATGGTTGCTCTAGGCATTAAACCAAAAGAAGCAGCGAAGAAATCAAGATTTCTGGAAGAAAGGGCTTACCCAATATTTTGTGGAGCTACAAAGGTAACTAAAACCAAAAGACCTGAACTGGAATCAATGTACAAGTTTAAGGAAGCCAGGCAAATCGAAGAATATACAGAGCTTCTTAAACTTACAAAACAATATAACCCAAAGTTGCTGAAAGAACAGAGAGATCATAAAATTTTGGTGCTGATCAGAGTGATCCTGATTAAGAGAGTTTCTATTTCTATCCCATGTTTTCATGTCAAGAGGGATAATAACAAGATCTACCGGTTCACAGAAGCCCAATTTAAACTTTTGCCAGTGGACGACATTATCTTTCTTTACAATCATTTCCTGAATGCCATGCAAAGATACCAAGAAGATGTTGTTGCTTTTGATGCTGTGAAAAGATATATGTCAAGTTGCATTCAATATGCTTCATTGGAAGATTTTCAGATAGGATTTGAAGTTGTGAAGAGAAAGATTAATGTGCCCTATCCAGATCAAAGTCTATATACTGCAGATATTGAAAAGCTAAGTATTGGTCATATCATTGAAGAACCATCCTTCGGAGTTGTGTTTTTGAATAGCAGGAAGAAGAAGATTTTCATTCGCATGGATGAACTTGCTTCATATTCTGATGGAACGTTGGAATTTTGTAAGAATGTATTGCTGTGCCTACAAGACGATGAGCAAGATGAAAAGAAAAGGGAAGTGTTTGATAAAGCAATCTCCAAGATTAACCAAAGACTCGAGTACAGAGACAGCATTAGAATGATGAGAGAAGCAAAGAATGCTAAGAAGTCTAAGTACGTCGTACGTCAACAAGGAGGTTGTTGGATCAAGTATGAACCTAGCCATCTTCCAGGACCACATAACATTCCTCCAATAAACTTTGAAGAAAATATGAATGTTCCAGCTAACAGACCCGAAGGAGACAACTGGTTCTGGCATCCAAACAAGGGTAGACCACATACAAGAGCTTAAGAAAGACAAGATTGGATATTTTTGACAAATCACTACTAAGGGGGAGATTGTTAGATATATAAATGTAGTAGGTGATTTGTATGCTTTATATTACTTTGTACTTAGAATGAAAAGTTGTAAGTATGGAAGGGGGCATAGTGTAAATTGTATAGAAGTATATAAACCCCCTTCACAATGTAAGTTGTAACCTTTTGACACTAAATACAATCCAATCTTTCCCTGAATCTCTCTCTACTCTCTCTCTACCTTCTCTCACTATAACCGCCATTGTCACACACTAAAACACATACTGAAGCTCAATTATACATAAAAACCCCATGTTCCATATATCCGTTTTCTTTCCCTTATGTTCAGAAATGGTCTAGGAGACCAATATGATATTGATACTACTCATTTTTCTATGAGTGAGTTTTTAAGGGATCTGAACAACCTACAGTCAAGAGATGGTGAGGTAGATATTCCTTAGTCCATGCTCACATTTCAAAGGGCAGAAGAGATTGTGGCACCAGGAAGTGTTCAAGTTGTTGAAGAACATTCTGGTGACCAAGATGTCCAGGTTGTAGAGATGGTACAACCTATCAGTCAAGTAGCTCCTGTAGAAAGTATGCAACCGATTGTTGAGCTTTCCAGACGACCAAGATCACATAGGCGTCTGATGAGGGGAGGAGTCCAGGTAAATCCATCAACTCCAATTTCTGCACCACTGACACTGGACTCGGATCCAGATGGCAAACCAGTGAATAACACTGTCTATAGAATTTTAGGAGACTAGTTGAATTGTGTGTGTGATGATCCCGTGGCAGTGAGTGGGCTCCGACTTGTGTCCTCCCTAGTGCAGAACCGGGCGCTGTACCCATGATATTGCCAGTCATGTTCGACCGGTGGCCAGCACTCCTCGATGCGCCACCCCTTTCGCTGAGGTGGGTAGTGGTGCCGACTGAAGAGCTCACGTCACTCAAGGGCACACCCTATTCGTGGGCGTGTGTTCACCAGGTAAGAGTGCTTCATCACATTTGCTGCACTACCCACGACAGTGCCCACCCAATGACGATTGTGTCCAGGCTGGTGAACAGGTTGGTACATCTACTGGTGATATGTTTTGGGAAGAGGCTGATTCTCCTATTTCTGAAGGGCAGAACCTTGATATTGATATGAATTTTCTGGGTGAAGAAAATGTACAAGTTGAAAGTTCACCAGAAATGCCACCACCCCCACCAGAAACAAACTACCACCACCAGAACCAGAAATGCCTCCACCACCACCAGAATCGAACATGCCACCACCTCCACCACCTTCAATTCCACAAACAACTTCATACTTCAATCCACCAACAATCCAATCTCAACCACCAGTCAATCTAACCGAACAAGTGTGCCAGACTCAAATGTTGAATCTGAAGAGGTCTGGCACAAGTACCAGTAATGGAGAGAATGACCTCTCATCTGGAACAACCCTCTGGTCTCTCCACTTCTTCTTCAACCGAGGTCCAAGGCCTTCTTAGTAAGGTGGCGGACCTGGAGAGATCACTTCAGTCATCTTCCAGGTTATTTCTGATTTCAAGTCCTTATTGTCAAACAACTTAGCATCAGAAATGAACCTCTTCGCTGGGAATGAGAAGTTAGTGTTCGAGAAGTTAGATGAGCTGGTACTGGCCACCAATCGAAATTCTGAAAACTTTAAAGTGGCAGTCCAGGGTTTGGAGTCCAGACTGGTGAATTCTGTTCAGACTGCAGTGGATAGTCAAATTGTTCAACCACTGGCAGGTCTGAAAGAAGAGGTTGAGAAACTGGTTACAAGGGTTGGTTCTCTGGAGAGCAGGCCAACATTAGATCAGAATGATATTGTCAGCACCCTTAGTGATGAAATTATTAGAAAATTTAGGGGTGATATGCTGAAGACAATCACTGATGATATCTCTAATTCTGTTCTAAGAAATATTCAAGAGAGCTTGTTGCCTGAAGTTGTTCAGATGATTGAGGTTGAGCTGCCAAAGGACTTGCCAGAAGAAATTGAAAATATTAAAAGGGAAGTCCAGGCACTCAAGACTGGTATGACTGCTTCCATGCCAGAACAAGGAAGAACTTTTGGTTCTCTGGACAGGCACATGATGGAAGAATTGTGGAATGATCTGAAGTCCAGGACTAGAGATCATTCCAAGGGGGAAAAATTGTCTATTCCATCATCTGGTGTCCAAGAAGTTTGAAAAAGAGAAAAGAAGAAGTTGTTAAGGCTGTTGCTACTGAGAGCATTGTGCAGAGAAAACAAGTGACTGGTACTGATGCCAGTGCACGATTAGCCCAGAGAGCACTTGGCACTGAAGCCATTGTGCAGACTGAAGAAGAGGTTACTGGTACTGAAGCCAGTGAACCCTAGTTTGAAACCTTCCCAGATATTCCTACCACACTGAAGGCAGTCAAAGGAAAAGAAAAGGTTGTATCTGGTGAAGAGGAAGAGCAGATTGAAGATGTTGACAATGAAACATCAAGGAAGTTACAACAACAGTGCATCATGATTGAAATTTTCAAGACAAATCAAAAGAATGAACTGTTGGCCCATCAAAGGGAGATGGCTATAATGGGCACTCTGGATTCCTATAATGCTGGAAGATTGGGCATAAATATTGAAGTTTTCAAAAGGATGAAGGATGACCCCAGAGTTCATCAGTGTCTTGATGCACTGAATGATGTCCATATACGCTCGTTCTACGCTGAAGAAGAACAGGTATATGACTCATTGATTTATGGTGTTACAATTCCAGAGTTGATCAGACAAAGAAAGGAGGAGCTTGTAAGCCTCCAGAAAAAGATAAGAAGAAATGCTGGTGCACTGGAGTTGGAATACAGGAAAAGGATGACTGGTCTACCAAAGCTTACTGCCAGACAAGTGAAGGCAATAAAAGATGGTGATCTTAGCACCTTCATTCCACTGGATACTACTCTTAGAATTAATCAACATCACCAATCCACTGAAGGACAACAGAGTGGTGTATCCAGGGAAACTGAAGAAATGGTTCACTTGGCTAAGCAGAAGGCAAAATATGATGAAATGATGAATTTCAGGGCCAATGCAAGAAAGATTGTTAATGCTGAAATCAAATTGGCTGAAATTCATCAAGGAATGACCAGATTCAATGTGAAGTTGACCAGAGAGGGTAACTTTACAGATGAAAGGAAGGATACTTCAGTCCAAGCTTTTGGATGGACTGAACTAAAGGAGATTGGATTGACCTTTAAAGGTAAGACTGATCTCTCTCCAGATGTGAAGGCCTTTATGAAGAGGATTTCACCCCATTAACACCTACTGCTGAAACAACATTCTCATGAGCATGTTGTGATTTCGCCATTGATGATTCAGCACCTTGGGAGGGATTAGAGTAATTCCCATCCGAATGCTCACCCCTTTGTTCACTCCCATTCCTTTCAGCATCTCTTTCTGCCCTCAATTGTGCTAACTCCTCTTCATTTCTCATCAGAAGAGCTCGGATAGCTCTCAACTCTTCATGTAATTCTACTTGATTGGGAACTTGTTCAATCACCGGGTTTGCCCTATCAATTTCCGACCTTGTGGGCTGTGCACCCGAGAGTGGCCTTCGTGGAGGCCTTTGGTTAACTCCATCTCCAGCCCCATTCCCATTAGGAGGAACACCACCACCATTTCCTCCTCCTCTCTGGCTACTAGCTCTAGTGTTTGCCATTATCTCTACAAGGCAACGACGACGATTAGCAAGAGTTAAAGTGAGACTACATTTATCAAGGCCATACTTCATTTAGCTACATTATCACGCATAATATTCAAGCCTTAAATTTACACTCTCACTCACTCCCCAACCCGTCCTATAGTACTTCATCTCAAAGCTAGGCACACCTGCATAAGCCTAACTTATCCTACATCGGTTTAAGTCCAAAATCCTATGGTCAAAGTCGAATCTTGGTTCACTTAAACCATTGCTCTGATACCAACTTGTAACACCCGACATTTAAAAACATGGGTTTTCAAAAACTTTCACCTAACGGTGTTAAAAGATGCGGAAGAAAACTTTAAAAGTTCAAAACCGATAAAACTGTTCGGTTTCTGCATTTATTGGTGTTACATGCCATACCATAAAATAAGTCTAAATGAAAACCCAACGGTTGCCCAACATAAAACAACCGTCAACATAGTACTACATAAATTCTGCATAATATCAAAATGCACATGATGTCTAATGAGGTGTAGCATCTAAGGGTAGCTAAAGCCATCAGCATGCTATCTACCCACTCCTCGCCCTTCATGCCTCATCTATCCTTCAAGCTAAACCTGAGGGAACCACATTTCGAGAAACAAGTGTTAGCTAACGAATTAGCTAAGTAAGATAACACTAAAGTTATAAAGCTTTGTCCATTTAAAACACTTCTACTTTATTGACAAAACATTAAGGCACAACTCACATTATAAACACACATATAAACTGCATATCAACTTAGGATGAATCACCCTAAATGTGCCTATTCTTCTTTTATATCACACATAATCACACGTATCTTCGTTTACTGCATATAAGTGTGCCCTGCATCACACCCGACTAGATGATCAGCCAAAAGGCTACTCATCGTACGTCGTTAAGGAATGGCAAGCCAATCCCTGAGTAATCCGTATATGGAGGCGGGTCAGACCCCTCGTATTACTCGCCCTGCATTAAATGACCATGTTACAAGGAGCCACCCAAGCAACCTACGTTCACGCACTCGCCGGGCTAGGGCAAGTACGGGTTAAGCTTAACACTTCCCTGCATTATAAATTTACGAGCTCGGTTTCACACATTATTAGTTTAGGCATCACATAACCTAAACATAGTCACACATTTCCTTCATTTTGTTTGGGCCCTTAAGCGTGCAAGTGACATGGCAGCCTAGTAAATCTAGTGAACTAGGTGAACAAGTCACATAAGCATGCACACATCAAGAATCTACGTCATATCTACATTTCATGTATTGCAATATACTACATAGGTTGTATAACAATCGCTACATTACACCATACTTCATTTCACTACATTTTGGGCTGCATATTAGGTCTCATGGTCAATGTTAGCTTTAAATTATAGATTAGTGCTAGTTTGTAACAATGTAAATAGAATTGTTGTTAGGTCCAGATTTAGTCCAGACTTACTGGACTGGCTCCAGACTGGACTACTGGAACCTTATTTAGGTTTGTTAAGAAAACTTGTTTTGCTGGTCTCGCTCCAGACCCGACTACTGGAGCCTCACTGAAGATTTGACCAGAAAACGTTTCTCTACTGGACCTACTCCAGACTTAGAATCTGGAGTCCCTCTGAAGATTTGTCCAGAAATAATTGAAGACTAGTGAGCATTTACTTGTATAGGTTCTCTGGAGCATTCTCCAGATTAGCTCACTGAAGACTTCACCCCAGTCCAGATCTACTCTACTGAAGACATTCTGACTGAAGTCAAAGACTGAAGTCTGAAGGAAGAAGACTTAACAAATGGCGGAGTCCACTGGAAAGTCTTACCAGATCTGCACACTGGAGGATTGTCAGTGTTCTAGATACTACAAGTCTGAACACTGATATCGAGGTTTGACTTATGCATTTAACACACTTTCCAAAGAACAATCCACTTGTTCTTTAACAAAGTATACGTGTGTTAAGGTGGTTGGATAAAAGGATACACTTGCACTTGATGTGACTTTATCCTTATTCCTTATCCAATACATTTAATGTTCTTGTCGGATCATTAAATGTATACAACCATATTTGTACGGCACAAAATTCACTGGTGAATTTTGTTGCCTATAAATACAAAGTCATATCCTTGAGAAAATTACTTTTTAAGCATAACACTTTGCATGAAAGTGAATTTGTCCAAATACTCTCGATCTTAAACAGGGATACTTCACAACTTTAAGTATCTCGATCCTAAAGAGTTATTTGACAAATATAGATCATATTGTAACTCATAGGTTGTTAGGATACATACTTAATTGTGTTATCTTGATTCCGCAACAACCTTGTATTTTATTTAAACATCAATAAATGAAATACCCATGAAACATACATAATGGTCCACTTTATTTGTTTATTGCTTTAAGTCTTGTATTACTTTGTTTATATATCTTGCATCTTTATTTACAAGTAATACTAGTCCAATCTAGTGATTATTAGACTTGTTGTATTTTACACTTTCATTGGTTAACCATCTCGTAATTAAAGGGACTCACATTTGGTATCAGAGTAGAAGGCTAATCATTGCCTAGATCTGTTCTTAATGGCTAACCAAGAAAATACACAAGGTTTTAGTCTTGGTCCCGATCCTAATGTAAATATTCATGATCAAAATGAACCACAAAATGTTAATAACACTAATCCTCCTCCTCCTCCTACTCCTGCTTCTCCACACGTGCATGTGCACTACTCAAATAATCCTGTTCCTAAATTCAGTGGGAACAGTGATGAATTTGGTACGTGGAAGGCTAGGATGGTTTTGCATGTCACTGGTATTGAGAGGAACATGATGAAGATTTTAAACGAAGGTCCTTATGTACCTACATCACCTCTCAATCCACTTCTTGATCCTTCTGGATCTAGAAGAGGAAGGGAAAAGAGGGAGGAACATTGGTCAGAAGAGGAGAGGAGATTGGTGAATCTAGACACCCTTATCAAAAACATGATCCTCGGGGCCGTTCCAGAAACCCTAATTCCCACACTAGTTCTTTTTCCTAGTGCCAAAACCATGTGGGATGAACTTCTTAACCAACATGAAGGAGGAGATGACACCATTGTCACCAGAAAGGTCTCCTTAAACAAGAGGTATGAGTCATTTTTTGCTCAACCTAATGAGTCTCTCACTGGTACTTACACCAGATTTATGAGTATCATAACCAATTGAGAGGTCTTGGGGTTGAGAAGGACAAGGATATACTTCTGGAGAAATTTTGTGACATTCTACCCACCAAATGGTCTCACATGATCCTAGTCTTACGACAAGGTAAAACTCTGCACACACACACTCTCTCAACTCTATATGGAGCTTTCAGGTACACTGAAGAAAATCAAGCTCACAGAGTGGTTGCAGAACAAGATGCTTTTAACCATGCCTCCAGTACTCCTAAAGTGGTTAGTTATTCTGAACCACAAAGTACAGCACTGATATCTTCTGAGAATGTATTTTCTATGAAGAAGATGGTGTCTGAACTTATGGATTCTGGAGAGTCCAGTCAAGTCTCTCCAGACTGTTGTGATGAAACTGAATATGATGACCTTATTGCAATGATTGCTAAAACGTTTAACCGTTTCAAAGCAAGAGCAAATAAGCCATCTGGACAATTTGCATCCAGTTCTTCCACTGACAAGACCAATTTGACATGCTTTAAGTGTGGCAAAAAGGGTCATTTCATGAAAGAGTGCAGGTCCAACCAGTTTGTATCCAAGCCTGGTCCATTCTCTTCAAATAATAAGCCTGAGGATAGCTATAAATTGAAATATAAAAAGCTTAAGGCCCAAATTGCTCTCATGGCACAACAAATGGAAACCAATAATAAGTGCATGATTGCAACAACTGAAGAGAAGTGGGTTCTTCTGATGAATCATCTGCTGATGAAGAAGAGGAAAGAGATTGCTGTTACATGGCTCTGGAAGTTGATGAGCACCTGGTGAAGGAAGATGTCACATCTGGACGATGGGTGGACATAGTTATTAAAAAGGTTAGTGATTATGATAATGCAACTGACCAAGAACTAAAATTGGACATTGCTGAAGCTTTAAATTCTGATTTGATTTTTGTAGAAACTGTTAGATCTGATTGTGTAAATGGTCTAGAAACAGATTCTTCTGAAATAAATGCTTTAAAATCAAAATTAAAAGAGCTTTAAGACATTGAACTGGCATTTCAAGCCCAGGTTCTGGTAACTGAACAATTGATTCAAGAAAAGCAAGATCTTGAGATCATTTTAGAGAAAGAAAAACTGGTAATAAAGTCATGGCTAGAAACCAAAAAGCCATATGATGCTTCAGTTAAACAATTTCCTGCTCAAAAACGTGCATATTTAGATGGAAATACTAATATAGCATCATTAATACCTGTAATCGATCGGTTACCAGAGGTGTTCAGGCCTATCACTGTTTATGATGAGCCTGCAACTCCTAAGACCAATTTATACCCAGTTCAATCCCCAGAGGTTAAAACTGGAGAGCTCCAGATGGCTGCTTGTAACACCCGTTTCGTAAAAATATGGATTTCCAAAAATTTTGCCTAACGGCGTTAAATCATGCGGAAACGATTTAGGAAAATACTCAACTAAGGAAAACAGTTGAGAAAACATAAGTGGTGTTACTAATAGCATCAAATCAGTAATAAAAGAAATCCATAAGATTGCCCAACATAAAGCAATCATAACATAGTCATTACATAAGTTCCATAAAGGAAATTAATAACATAAGGTCTATACGAAGCTATTGGGTAAACTAAAGCCAGCTTGATCATCTACCCATCTCTCGCCACAGCTTCACACGTCATCTTACTGCCTAACCTGAGGGGTGTCAACACATTAAAAGAAACAAGTGTTAGCTATAAAGCTAAGTAAGATAACACCAGGTTTAAGCAAACATTTCATCCATTTAAATCGTCACTTTAACACATTACGTCATTTCAATTAGGCATTCACACCACCGTATAAACGTATCCACATCACATATAAGCATAGAGTTCATGACCCTAAGTGTGCCTAATTAATTCCGTCATTTCATCTCATCTCATTAGGTTGTGACTAGGTCACCGTTAAGTTGTAACTGAAGTTACCATTAAGGAAAGACAATGTCGATCCATGAGTAGCACGTTATGTTCATGACATTAGGTGGGTCATCAGGCCACCCGAAACTACTCGCCACATATGACTTGTTGCAAGGAACCACCCGAGCAACCATTTTAACATACCTATAACCACCGTAAGGCATGACGTACCTATTACCACCGTAAGGCACGATGTACCTATTACCACCGTAAGGCACGATGTACCTATTACCACCGTAAGGCACGATGTACCTATTACCACCGTCAGGCACAGGTTATGCATAACACTTAACATCTAATTAGCTCGAGCATTTATCGTATTTAGTTTAGATTTCCACCTTTAACCTAAACTAATCCATACTATCATCTTTTCACGTTAGGGCCCTTAAAACGTGCACGTGTCATGGCAACCTAAAAAGGTCTAGTGTTCTAGATGAACAAGCCACATATACATGCACAAATCAACATCACATCATATCATTAACCACCGTTCATCATAGCATAAAATATCGTTAAACATATCATCGCATATCATATCATAAACCACCGTTCATCATATCATATCATAAACATAACTACGGGGAAACATTTTAGGCATAGGCATCGTCATCATTATTCCCCGAGTACCTCCCATATCAACCCAACCACATTTTAGGTTATACATTACCGTTATGGAGGTTATAGTTTATGAAACCATTTTCGTTGCACCCTCAGCGTGACAAAAGTAGTGTATCTTACCTCGTAGTAGTGTATGCGCGTAACAACAGCTAGTAGTGCTTAACAGTATTCCCCGACACCTATCGTACATTAACATATAGGGTATAAGTCATTAGGGACGTTAAACGGACTTTCGTACGACCTAAGTACCCTACAGGCCTTACGAAGATGACCTGCAGTTTACTTCTTACGAACTTAATTACACCTTACGAACTTAGTTCTTATCTTCGTTTCAATTGTTCTTACGAACTTAACATTCAACTTCGTTTGCTTTCTTACGAATTTAGACATCTTTAGTTTCAAACGAAGTTAGAAAGCTTCAAACGAACTTAGGCTTTGTGTCAAACGAATTCTTTTATACCATCAGAGAGACGACATGGCCGAGGAAATGAACTTCCTTTAGCCAGAACTCGCACTTGGAGAATTTAGCATATAGCTTTTTCTCTCTGAGGACTTGAAGGACAGCTCTCAAATGCTCTCTATGTTCCTCTTCCGACTTTGAATACACAAGAATGTCGTCGATAAAAACAATAACGAAATGATCCAAAAATGGTCGACAGACACGGTTCATCAAATCCATAAACTTCGCTGGAGCATTTGTCAAACCGAATGGCATGACAAGGAACTCATAATGACCATAACGAGTTCGGAACGCTGTTTTGGCTACACTTTCTTCTTCGACCTTCAATTGATGATAGCCAGACCGTAAATCAATCTTTGAGAAATAAGAAGCACCTTGAAGTTGATCGAATAAATCATCAATACGAGGGAGTGGATATTTATTCTTCACCGTTCTTTTATTCAGCTCGCGATAATCGATACACATGCGCATGGATCCGTCTTTCTTCTTCTTTACGAAAAGGATAGGAGCACCCCAAGGAGAGGAACTCGGACGAATGAAACCTTTATCTAAAAGTTCCTGAATTTGCGTCATCAGCTCCTTCATCTCTGTCGGAGCTAATCGATACGGAGCTTTGGCTACAGGAGTAGCGCCAGGAATAAGGTCGATAGAAAATTCAACCTCACGATCCGGAGGAAGACCTGGAAGATCTTCAGGGAAAACGTCTGGAAACTCGGAAACAACTTCAACATCAGAAACTGTAGGCTTCGCGATACGAGAATCAATTACATAAGCTAGAAAATGTGACTTAGTTTGCCGTATACAACGAAGCGCTTTCATCATTGAGATCACCTTAACATTTCCCGGCTTCTTGTCACCATAAACACAGACACCTTTACCGTCGGGAGTAGCGATACTGACTATCTTTTTCGAACATAGGACGACAGCATCATTCTTAGACATCCAATCCATACCGAGAACAACATCGAAACTAGGAATGGTAGCGGGTAACAGGTTAGCAGTAAATGAACGACCCTCTATTTCTATCGGACAATCAGAATAACCTTCCCGAATAATAGACGTCACACCATTAGCCACCTCTACTTCTATAGGGCACCGTAAAGAACTAGTAGTCATGTCTAACTTAGGAGCAAACAGAGTAGACACAAAAGATTTGTTCGCACCAGAATCAAATAACACATTAGCAGGTTTGGAATTAACAATAAGGGTAGCAGTAACTACCTGATCGTCGTCTTTTGCCTCCTCGGCCGTCATCTGAAAAGCACGGGCTTTGGCCTGGGAAGCTCCTGCCTTCTTTCCCTCATCTTTCTTCATCTGTGGGCAGTCTGCAATACGGTGCTTGGTGTCTCCACATTTATAACATCTAGCCTTGTCAGTGCATTGATCAATGGTATGACCCTGAGTTCCACACCTATTGCACCTGCGGGTCTTTGTAGAACACTGACCAGAATGGATAGATTTGCAGCCTGGGCACCATTTTCCATCCTTGTCTGCCCTTCCCTTGTCAGAGGACGATGAAGATCCCTTAAATTTCTTTCCAAAACGATTTGATCCACCAAACCTCCTCTTATTGCCAGACTTCTTCTCATCCTCTTTCTTTTCAACTTTCTTATCCGCAGCAAAATCATCATCAAGCTTTTTAGATTCTTTGATTGCTTCAGTTAGAGTCTTATGCTGCCTACAAATACCTCGATAACTTGGAGGTAAACCATCGACATAGCAGGCGACTTGATCTACATCAGTTCTGAATAGATGACCCACAAATTTCATCTTTTCCATAAAGGAACGAGCATAATCATTAATTTTTCCCACTTCAGCCTTCAGGGCACGAAACTCTTTTTCCATTTTTCTCTGCTCATGAACTCCAATATACTCTTCAATAAATTCTGTCTGAAGTTAGCCCACGTAATAGCAGATACCATAGCTGGAGTCATCGAAATGGTAATGCTCTTCCACCAATCTCGAGCACCTTCTTTCAACATTCTACTCGCACACAACACCTTTTTATCCTCTGGACAGTCACAAGCTTCAAAGACCATCTCAGTATCATCAATCCATTCCATACAGCCTACTGCGTTAAGTGTTCCATTGAATTTCTGAGCTCCACACTTCTGGAAACTTTCGAACTTAAATCGAGGAGCTTGAACTACATTAGGAGGAGCCACATCAACATTAACAGGGGGAACGACAACATTATCCACTGGTGGCTCAATGTGGTGAGATGGCACTGAGTAGTTGCCATCAGTTCCTTCAGCATTCTCAGCAAGAGCGTTGTTCAGTTGTTCTTGAGTCTGTGCTAACTGGGCTTGGAGAGTCAGCACAAGATTGTACAGTTCAGCTGCATTAGGGATTTGCTCCACCACTGCTTCGTTAACTCTAGGTGGATTGCCGGGAGGCGGAGGCATAGGACCTAATGGGCTTGGCTGATTTACTTGCTGGGGGTTTCCTCGATTTCCATTCGTATTAGCTGCATCAGCAGCAGCATTGACAGCATTACTAGCACCGGCACCTGGATGGACAGGTGGGGTAATGCTTGCAGTAACTCCATCGCGTCGTAAGTTTCCTTGACGAGTGTTAACCATCTTTCCTTCACTGAAAGATAGAGTCGATAAGCGCAAAGATAAGGCTAAAACATACTTCGTATCGTAAACATCTCTTAAGCCCTATCACACTCGCACTCGTCCCAACCCATCCTATATCATCTTACGTTAAAGCTAAGGCATCCTACAAATACCTAGCATGCGCATCTTAAGTTTAAGTCCAAATCCTATGGTCAATAGGCCTTGGTTCACTTAAACTACTTCTCTGATACCAACTTGTAACACCCGTTTCGTAAAAATATGGATTTCCAAAAATTTGCCTAACGGCGTTAAATCATGCGGAAACGATTTAGTAAAATACTCAACTAAGGAAAACAGTTGAGAAAACATAAGTGGTGTTACTAATAGCATCAAATCAGTAATAAAGAAATCCATAAGATTGCCCAACATAAAGCAATCATAACATAGTCATTACATAAGTTCCATAAAGGAAATCAATAACATAAGGTCTATGCGAAGCTATTGGGTAAACTAAAGCCAGCTTGATCATCTACCCATCTCTCGCCACAGCTTCACACGTCATCTTACTGCCTAACCTGAGGGGTGTCAACACATTAAAAGAAACAAGTGTTAGCTATAAAGCTAAGTAAGATAACACCAGGTTTAAGCAAACATTTCATCCATTTAAATCGTCACTTTAACACATTACGTCATTTCAATTAGGCATTCACACCACCGTATAAACGTATCCACATCACATATAAGCATAGAGTTCATGACCCTAAGTGTGCCTAATTAATTCCGTCATTTCATCTCATCTCATTAGGTTGTGACTAGGTCACCGTTAAGTTGTAACTGAAGTTACCATTAAGGAAAGACAATGTCGATCCATGAGTAGCACGTTATGTTCATGACATTAGGTGGGTCATCAGGCCACCCGAAACTACTCGCCACATATGACTTGTTGTAAGGAACCACCCGAGCAACCATTTTAACATACCTATAACCACCGTAAGGCATGATGTACCTATTACCACCGTCAGGCACCATTTATACGTACCTATTACCACCGTAAGGCACGATGTACCTATTACCACCGTCAGGCACAGGTTATGCATAACACTTAACATCTAATTAGCTCGAGCATTTATCGTATTTAGTTTAGATTTCCACCTTTAACCTAAACTAATCCATGCTATCATCTTTTCACGTTAGGGCCCTTAAAACGTGCACGTGTCATGGCAACCTAAAAAGGTCTAGTGTTCTAGATGAACAAGCCACATATACATGCACAAATCAACATCACATCATATCATTAACCACCGTTCATCATAGCATAAAATATCGTTAAACATATCATCGCATATCATATCATAAACCACCGTTCATCATATCATATCATAAACCACCGTTCATCATATCATATCATAAACATAACTACGGGGAAACATTTTAGGCATAGGCATCGTCATCATTATTCCCCGAGTACCTCCCATATCAACCCAACCACATTTTAGGTTATACATTACCGTTATGGAGGTTATAGTTTATGAAACCATTTTTGTTGCACCCTCAGCGTGACAAAAGTAGTGTATCTTACCTTGTAGTAGTGTATGCGCGTAACAACAGCTAGTAGTGCTTAACAGTATTCCCCGACACCTATCGTACATTAACATATAGGGTATAAGTCATTAGGGACGTTAAACGGACTTTCGTACGACCTAAGTACCCTACAGGCCTTACGAAGATGACCTGCAGTTTACTTCTTACGAACTTAATTACACCTTACGAACTTAGTTCTTATCTTCGTTTCAATTGTTCTTACGAACTTAACATTCAACTTCGTTTGCTTTCTTACGAATTTAGACATCTTTAGTTTCAAACGAAGTTAGAAAGCTTCAAACGAACTTAGGCTTTGTGTCAAACGAATTTAGTCATTTCCCAAACGAAGTTAAACCACTCCAAACGAACTTAAAGTTCGTTGGATAGCTGCTGATCTCAGAAAACGAATTTAAGACACAATTTCGCCCAGAATTCATAAAACAATGTGTTCTTCGATTTTTCCAGAAATCAATCGACTTAGGCTGTTTCCAAAACATGTTTTTGACACATACAAACATATTTTGATCATAATGATCGATTACAAACTCGTTTGACACCATTATGAACATCAATTAACCAAAACATCTTTTAAACTCTAATTAATTGCAAAACCCTTTTAAAATCAGATTTGATTAACATAAAAACAACCTTTGAATCTGAAAATACAATTAACAAACCATGGATTACCTGATTGCTTTGATAGCCAATTGAAAGTAATCCAAAATACTCAATCAATTCAACCAAAACTTGATCAATTGCTTTAGAAATCGGTTAAGGAATTGGAGAGGCTGTGCAGGTGTTGTTAATTAGGTTAATTACTGGAAAATGATCCTAGATTAGGTTAATCTTAACTTAATCCCGTTTTTAACTTTACACCTTTGGCAAAACTAGTCCCTGGACTTCATATCGACTTTATTTCACATTAAAACACCTATTGGGGATACATATAACACACCAAAGCACTTTCGCACACTACATAGGCCTTTTACACATCATTTAATCCACTTTATTGTCACTCATTAAAGATAATTAAATCTCACATATAGGGCACATACACACATATTTCCACATAAACATATCACGGACTTAGAATTTGACCTAACGACGTTAGTCAACATATACGTTTAAGTTTTGGGATGTTACACTGCTCCAGTCAAAAAGGTGAAGCAGAATAGACCTTTGCCTCAGACCAATCCCCTACCAAAGCCTTGGACTGGAAAGGCTAAGGTAACATCTGAAGAAAATATTTTGTCCAGGTTAGAGAGCCAGATTCAATTCTGACTCGTCAATCACAAAGTGTTAATGCAAGATTAAACTTTCTTGAGGGTACTTCATCTGGCCCTAGACAAAATATAAAACCTTTTGCTAAGAAAGACAAACTTATTTCTCCAGTTGAGAAAATGAAAAAGGTTTTAAAACCATCAACCCAGTGGTCTTTTCTTCTAAGACCACTATTGAACAAAGTGAACTAGACCAGATTGCCCCAGGGACCTATAAGGGAGGGTCCAGGGAACCCATCAGTCGATGGGTTCCCAAATCTAACTGATCAATATCTGGTGTATGTGTAGGGCGATCGAAAGAAATATATCTGGTATCTTAACAGTGCAGCTGGCAGGACGATGACCGGATGTAAGACCCTACTGGAGGAGTTCACCATTTCTGATGGACCCTCCATCACTTTTGGAAATGATGGTTGTGGGAAGACTGAGGGATATGGTGTTCTGAACAATGGACAAGTCAAGTTCAGACGAGTTGCATTTGTGAATGGTTTGAAATATAACTTGATCAGTGTAAGTCAACTGTGTGACGATGGCTATCAAGTCTTATTCAATGTTGCTCAGGGCATCGTATTCAACAAGGACTGGAAGGTAGTGTTGATTGCTCCCAGAAAAGGGAATGTATACGTGATGGATATGGAAAGCTCTCCTTCAGAGCAGTGTTTCTATACTCAAGCTGATGAAGACACAAACTGGTTATGGCACAAAAGGTTATCCCATTTAAACTTTAAAAACATTAACAAGTTGTCCAGAAAACAACTTGCAGATGGGATACCTTCAGTTTCCTTCAAAAAGGAAAGACCATGTCCAGGATGTGAGATGGGTAAGCAAAAGCGTACCAGTTTCAAGACCAGACAGAATTTCGGCATTACTGAACCACTTCACATGCTTCATATGGACCTTTTTGGTCCAGTGAACGTTCAGACTCGTGCTGGTAAAAGATACACCCTGGTGATCATAGATGAGTTCTCCAGATATTGTTGGGTGATCTTTCTAAGGTCCAAAAGTGAAGCTGCTGCTGAAATCATCAGTCTTATCAAGCAAATTGAGCTCAAGTACAGTCGAAAAGTATGTCAGTTAAGAAGTGACAATGGAACAGAATTCCAGAATGCAGCTCTGGAGTCATTCTGTACTGACACTGGCATCTCCCAGAACTTCTCTTCAGCCCGCTCTCCAGAACAAAATGGAGTTGTGGAAAGGAAAAATAGAACGCTGATAGAAGCTGCCAGGAGTATGCTTGCTGTAACACCCGTTTCTAAAAATATGGATTTCCAAAAATTTCGCCTAACGGCGTTAAATCATGCGGAAACGATTTAGGAAAATACTCAACTAAGGAAAACAGTTGAGAAAACATTGGTGGTGTTACTAATAGTATCAAATCTGTAATAAAAGAAATCCATAAGATTGCCCAACATAAAGCAATCATAACATAGTCATTACATAAGTGCCATAAAGGAAATCAATAACATAAGGTCTATGCGAAGCTATTGGGTAAACTAAAGCCAGCTTGATCATCTACCCATCTCTCGCCAAAGCTTCACACGTCATCTCACTGCCTAACCTGAGGGGTGTCAACACATTAAAAGAAACAAGTGTTAGCTATAAAGCTAAGTAAGATAACACCAGGTTTAAGCAAACATTTCATCCATTTAAATCGTCACTTTAAGCATTACGTCATTTTAATTAGGCATTCATACCACCGTATAAACGTATCCACATCACATATAAGCATAGAGTTCATGACCCTAAGTGTGCCTAATCAATTCCGTCATTTCATCTCATCTCATTAGGTTGTGACTAGGTCGCCGTTAAGTTGTAACCGAAGTTACCGTTAAGGAAAGACAATGTCGATCCATGAGTAGCACGTTATGTTCATGACATTAGGTGGGTCATCAGGCCACCCGAACTACTCGCCACATATGACTTGTTGCAAGGAACCACCCGAGCAACCATTTTAACATACCTATAACCACCGTCAGGCATGACGTACCTATTACCACCGTCAGGCATGACGTACCTATTACCACCGTAAGGCACGATGTACCTATTACCACCGTAAGGTACAGGTTATGCATAACACTTAACATCTAATTAGCTCGAGCATTTATCGTATTTAGTTTAGATTTCCACCTTTAACCTAAACTAATCCATACTTTCATCTTTTCACGTTAGGGCCCTTAAAACGTGCACGTGTCATGGCAACCTAAAAAGGTCTAGTGTTCTAGATGAACAAGCCACATATACATGCACAAATCAACATCACATCATATCATTAACCACCGTTCATCATAGCATATAATATCGTTAAGCATATCATCGCATATCATATCATAAACCACCGTTCATCATATCATATCATAAACATAACTACGGGGAAACATTTTTAGGCATAGGCATCGTCATCATTATTCCCCGAGTACCTCCCATATCAACCCAACCACATTATAGGTTATACATTACCGTTATGGAGGTTACAGTTTATGAAACCATTTTCGTTGCACCCTCAGCGTGACAAAAGTAGTGTATCTTACCTCGTAGTAGTATGTGCGCGCAAAAAAGCTAACAGTGCTTAATAGTAATCCCCCGACACCTATCGTTCATTAACATATGAAATATAAGTCATTTGGGACCTTAAAACAACTCTCGTATGACCTTAGGACTGACTACGTAAAAGTCCAGCTTTAAACCTTACGAATTTAGCCTAAACGAATTTAGACCTCAAACGAAGTTCATCTTCGTTTGATCATACGAACATAGATTCCAGAAAACGAATTTAACACACAAACGAACTTAGACTTCCTTTTTAGCTTCAAACGAAGATGATCTTCGTTTTGTCAAACGAAGATAGTTTCCAGAAAACGAATTTAGTCTTTACGAAGATGGCTCAAACGAACTTAAACTTAACTTCGTCCAGAAATCAAAAACGACTAAGTTCTTCATTTTTTTTCAGAAATCGATCGACTAAGGCTTCTTCCAAAACACATTTTTGACATAATTAAACATCTTTCGATCATCAAGATCGTTTATACACCCGTTAAACACG
>CM067172.1:76409699-76510154 GCA_034093135.1 Erigeron breviscapus | reverse complement strand
TTTTCAAACGGTCGCTTGTCTATGAGCGATTATCACTAGTTCATGGTATGATAGTGAATGTCAAATTAATAAAAGGAGTCATTTTGTCAACGTGTCTAGAAACGGTTGGTGGTACCACGCTTTAATTCACATAGGCGCAATTGGTAATTTGGTAATCAAACAAACTATTTGTTGGTATGGTTGTCTAGGCTTTGGTGGTACCGGCTTGGGGAATTAGACTAGCAACTTAGGTGTTTGGGTGATTTGTGAGCGGTTGGTGGTACCACGTGAGCATTTCATCTTTGCACGGTTATCTTGTCAACTCTAAACGAATTTGGTCTTATTTGAAAGCAATCATGTTAGAAGTCTAGTGAAGTCAAGGTGGATGACCATTATTATTATTGTTTGAGCTCTTCTTTATTTTCAAGTATTTGTCATCTAAATTTACTTCAATTTAATCGTCAAAGTGTAACACCCTTTTTTTCCAAACCATTTTATGATACAACTAGTTCAACCAATCCCTGCGAACGAACACGGTCTTACCTCTTAACTATATTACAAACGATCGGGTCCACTGCCCGTGAGTGCGTAGTAGTGAGTTTTAAGGTGATTCTAGTTTATAAATATTAAACTCGATTTTGCACATCAAACAATTAAACACGGCTGGGAGCCGAACGGGTGACACATATTTGTAAACATTCGGTACCCTGAACAAGTACCGGGAGGCAAACTTATAACAACGTGTCAGTTTCGTATCATGAGCTTATATAGATGTATACTCTTTACATTCCTAGCATTGTTGTTTAACAATGGCTACCTTCATTGTGGTAAGGCAATGGTTAACTTATGGCTTGTGGTTCATGGCAAAACGTTTTATTAAAACCCTAAGGAACTCACCAACTTTATGTTGACAAAATTTAGTATGTATTGCAGGTGATTAGATGTTGTTATGCTTGGATTCTACTTGTTGTCTACCTAGCTTGATGAATAAAGGCTCAACCCTCCATGCCCTTCTAGTGCTCCATCTTTTGCTTAAAGAAATGGATTTTTAATTTTAATGTATTGTCGTAATGATTTTAAATCAAGACTATTTCGATTTCATGTAATGTCTTTGAATCTTTGAATAAATCTTGTTTATAAAAATGCAAGTTTTCCAAACGACTATGTTTTAAGTCGTTCATTATACTCTTGTGTTGTGATATTATGGAAGTCACGCCCCACCCGTGGACCCGTATTTTGGGGGTGTGACAGAGTGGTATCAGAGACAAGGTTATAGTGAACTAGGTTTTCAAAAAGGAAGATAAATAAAATTTTCTTTCAAAATGGGAGCCTAGACTATAACCCTCCGGAAAGACCTTATGTGCAATATGCAAATATTTTTACTTGCCTAAGTGCAATAGCTATTAGATTCATTTAACATGACTAGTTTACAAATTATTATGTTTAAAATGGAGATAAGTGATTTGTTAGGTCCAGATTTACTGGACTCACTCCAGACTCGACTACTGGAGCTTACTGAAGATCTGTCCAGAAACTGACCTACTCCAGACTTGGAATCTGGAGTCCCTCTGAAGATTTGTCCAGAAATAATGGAAGACCAGTGAGCAAATACTTGTATAGGAAATCTGGAGTATTCTCCAGATTATCTCACTGGACTTCACCCCAGTCCAGATCAACTCTACTGAAGACATTCTGACTGAAGTCAAAGACTGAAGAAAGAATAAAGAAGACTGACAAATGGCGGAGTCCACTGGAAGTCTTACCAGATCTGTACACTTGAGGATTGTCGGCGTTCTAGAGTCTAGACCCTACAAGTCTGAACACTGATATCAAGGATTGACTTTTGCCTTTACACACTTTCCAAAGAACAATCCACTTGTTCTTTACCAAAGTATACGTGTGTTAAGGTGGTTGGATAAAAGGATACACTTGCATTGATGTGACTTTATCCTTATTCTTATCCAATGCATTTAATGTTCTTGTCGGATCATTAAATGCATGCCAACCATATTTGTACGGCACAAAATTCACTGGTGAATTTTGTTGCCTATAAATACAAAGTCATTTCTTTGAGAAATTCACTTTTTAGCAAATTGGTGAACTTGCTTAAATACTCTCGATCTAAACAGTTATACTTCACAACTCTAAGTATATCGATCAAAGGAGTTTATTTAACAAGTATAGATCACTTGTAATTCAAAGATTGTTTAGATACTTACATACGTGTAATATCTAGGTTCCGCAACGATCTTGTATTTTGTTTATTCATCAATAAAGAAAATACACTTGAAAACTACATTTGTGTTCCACCATTTATTTACTTGTTTAAATATTGCTTAAGTCATTTATTACTTCGTTTATATTCTTGCATATTTAAATTGAAGTAATACTAGTCCTATTCTAGTTCATACTTATCTTGTTATTTTACACTCGTAGGGTTAAACCATCGTGTGAGGGACTTCACAATTGGTATCAGAGCAGAAGGTTAATATACTTACCTAGATCTGTTTCGCGATGGCAATCCCAGAAAATACTCAAGAAACTCATGAAACTAATCTTAATGAACCACCCACTGGAAATAACAATCCACCACCTCCTACTCCTCCTGCCTCTCCACATGTGCATGTGCATTACTCGAATAATCCTGTTCCTAAATTCAATGGGAGCAGTGATGAATTTAGTACGTGGAAAGCTAGGATAATATTGCATGTTACTGGTATTGAAAGGAATATGATGAAAATCTTAAACGAAGGACCCTATGTGCCAAGACTTCCTATCAATGCACTTCTTGACCCTACAGGATCAAGAAGTGGGAGGGAAAAGAGAGAGGAACACTGGTCCGAAGAGGAGAAAAGATTAGTAAATCTTGATACACTTCTTAAAAATATGATCATCGGGGCTGTTCCAGAAACTCTTATTCCCACACTAGTGCTTTATCCCAGTGCCAAAAGCATGTGGGATGAACTAGTGAACCAGTATGAGGGAGGTGATGATACTGTTGTTACCAGAAAAGTCTCCCTAAACAAAAAGTATGAGTCATTTTTTGCTCTCCCCAATGAGTCCCTTACTGGTACTTACACCAGATTTATGAGCATCATAAACCAGTTAAGAGGACTAGGGGTAGAAAAAGACAAGGATATACTTTTGGAGAAATTTTGTGATATTCTTCCAACAAAATGGTCTCACATGATTCTGGTCTTGAGGCAAGGCAAAACCTTGCATTCCCATACTTTGTCAACATTGTATGGAGCCTTCAGATTCACTGAAGAAAATCAAGCCCAGAGGATTGAGGCAGAAAAAGATTCTTTTAATCATGCTTCCAGTAGTTCCACAGTGGTCACTAATACTGTACCACCTTATGCGGCATTAATATCTTCTGAGAATGTATTTTCTATAAAGAAGATGATGTCTGAACTAATGGATTCTGGAGTCTGTAATGATATCTCTCCAGACTGTGATGAAACTGACAGTGATGACCTAGTTGCAATGATAGCCAAAACGTTTAACCGTTTTAAGGCCAGAGCAAATAGGCCCACTGGAGAACATGCACCCAGTTCTTCCACTGACAAGACCAATCTGACATGCTTTAAGTGTGGCAGAAAAGGTCATTTCATGAAAGAGTGCAGGTCCAGTCAGCTTGTCTCTCAGTCTGGTCCAACTGCTTCTTATAACAAGCCTGGTGATAGCTACAAGTTGAAATACAAAAAGCTTAAGGCTCAGATTGCTCTCTTGTCTAAACAGATGGAAGACAATAACAAGTGCATGATAGCAACCACTGAAGAAGCATGGGTTCCCTCTGATGATTCATCAGTCGATGAAGAAGAGGAAAGAGATTGTTGTTTTATGGCTCTAGCTGATCAAGAGCATCTGGTAAAGGATGATGTCACATCTGGTCGTTGGGTCGACATTGTCATTAAAAAGGTTAGTGAGTATGATCTTGAAACTAATTCTGAACTTAAATTGGACATAGCTGAAGCTCTAAATTCTGATTTAATTTTTGTGGAAACTGTTAGATTTGACAGTCTAAATGGTCTAGAAACAGATTCCTCTGAAATGGTTGCTTTAAAATCAAAAATAAAAGAACTTCAAGATATAGAACTGGCATTTCAAGCCCAGGTTCTGGTAACTGAACAATTGATCCAAGAAAAACAAGATCTTGAGATCATTTTAGAAAAAGAAAAACTGGTGATTAAATCATGGCTTGAAACCAGAAAGCCATATGATGCTAGAGTAAATCAATTTCCTACTCAAAAACGTGCATATTTAGATGGAAATACTCATGTAGCATCACTAATACCAGTACTTGATCGATTACCAGAGGGACTCAGGCCC
Organism: Erigeron breviscapus; assembly: GCA_034093135.1. Classification (NCBI taxonomy): domain Eukaryota; kingdom Viridiplantae; phylum Streptophyta; class Magnoliopsida; order Asterales; family Asteraceae; genus Erigeron; species Erigeron breviscapus. Next base: position 76,505,843 of record CM067172.1, on the reverse strand, counting down.
ACCACTGTTTATGATGAGCCTGTAACTCCCAAGGCCAATACTGTCCCAGTTCTTTGCCCAGAGGTTAAGACTGGAGCTGTCCAGATGACTGCTCCAGTTAAAAAGGTTAAGCAGAATAGACCTTTGCCTCAGAACAATTCCCTACCTAAGCCTACAACTGGAAAGGCTCAGGTATCATCTGATGAAAATGTTTTGTCCAGGTTAGAGAGCCAGATTCAAATTCTGACTCGTCAATTACAAAGTTTTAATGCAAGATTAAACTTTATTGAGGGTACATCATCTGGCCCTAGACAAAACACAAAACCTTTTGCTAAGAAAGACAAATCTATTTCTCCAGTTGAGAAAAAGAAAAAGGTTTCTAAACTATCAACTCCAGTAGTGTTTTCAACAAAAACTACTATTGAAGAAAGTGAACTAGACCAGATTGCCCCAGGGACCTATAAGGGAGGGTCCAGTGAACCCATCAGTCGATGGGTTCCCAAATCTAACTGATCAATATCTGGTGTATGTGTAGGGCGATCGAAAGAAGCATATCTGGTATCTTGACAGTGCAGGTGGCAGGACTATGACCGTATGTAAGACCCTACTGGAGGAGTTCACCATTTCTGATGGACCCTCCATCACTTTTGGAAATGATGGTTGTGGAAAGACTGAGGGATATGGTGTTCTGAACAATGGACAAGTCAAGTTCACACGTGTTGCATTTGTGAATGGTTTGAAATATAACTTGATCAGTGTAAGCCAACTATGTGACGATGGCTATCAAGTCTTATTCAATGTTGCTCAGGGCATCGTATTCAACAAGGACTGGAAGGTAGTGTTGATTGCTCCCAGAAAAGGGAATGTGTATGTGATGGATATGGAAAGCTCTTCTTCAGAGCAATGTTTTTACACTCAAGCTGATGAAGACACAAACTGGTTATGGCATAAAAGGTTGTCCCATTTAAATTTCAAAAACATTAACAAGTTGTCCAGAAAACAACTTGCAGATGGGATACCTTCAGTTTCCTTCAAAAAGGAAAGGCCATGTCCAGGATGTGAGATGGGAAAGCAGAAACGTGCCAGTTTCAAGACCAGACAGAGTTTCAGCATTACTGAACCACTTCACATGCTTCATATGGACCTCTTTGGTCCAGTGAATGTTCAGACTCGTGCTGGTAAAAGATACACCCTGGTGATCGTAGATGAATTCTCCAGATATTGTTGGGTGGTCTTTCTCAGGTCTAAAAATGAAGCTACTGCTGAAATCATCTCTCTAATCAAGCAGATTGAACGGAAGCATAAGCGAAAAGTGTGTCAGTTAAGAAGCGACAATGGAACAGAATTCCAGAATGCAACTCTGGAGAAATTCTGTACTGACACTGGCGTCTCCCAGAACTTCTCATCAGCACGCACTCCAGAGCAGAATGGAGTGGTAGAAAGGAAAAATCGAACGCTGATAGAAGCTGCCAGGAGTATGCTAGCTGAATCTGGTCTTCCTACCAGTTTCTGGGCTGAAGCAATTGCAACTGCTTGCCACACCCAGAATCGATCATTGTACGTGAAGCGACACAAGAAGACTTCTTATGAAATATTGAGAAATAGAAAACCAAATATTGGTTATTTTCACGTTTTTGGATGTCCAGTTTACATCCTGAACGACTCCAGTCAGTTAGGCAAATTTGATGCCAAAGCTGATGAAGGATATTTCTTAGGATATTCAGCCATTCGCAAAGCCTTCAGAGTTTACAACAAGAGACTGGAGAAAGTACAAGAATCCATACATGTTACCTTCGATGAATCAAATGCTGCTATCAACAAACCAGCCCTTGACACTCCCCCAGTAACTCCAATTGTCTTCTGTGAATCTGATCTTATCAACTACAATAAAGAAGATTCAGAAGATAAAGTTTCCAGTCACCCTGATCTGGAACCTATTCAGAAGAAGAAACAATCCAGTAGTACTCCATTCTATCCTTCTATTATTTTCAAACTACCCTCTGAAATTAATATTGGATCAGATGTTCGTACTGCTCCCCCAATATCAGTGTCAGTTGAGAATAGACCAGAAATGCCTTCTTATGAAGAATTTCAAACTGAACCAGTACTCCAGGAAATGCCTTCAAATGAAGAATTTCATGAAGATGGCCACGTAATCAGAAACAAGGCCAGACTGGTAGCACAAGGCTACTGCCAGTCAGATGTCGATTTTGATGAATCATTTGCTCCAGTGGCTAGACTTGAAGCGATCAGAATTTTCTTAGCATTCGCTGCTCATCATCAGTTCAAGGTCTACCAGATGGATGTAAAGAGTGCTTTCTTGAATGGAAAGCTTGAAGAAGAAGTTTACGTCAGACAACCTCCAGGTTTCGTTGATGAAAAGCATCCACATTGGGTATATCGTCTGGACAAAGCGCTGTATGGCCTCAGACAAGCCCCACGTGCCTGGTATGATACTCTGACAAAACATTTGTTGAAAAATGGTTTTAAACGAGGTGCAATTGACAATACCTTGTTCATTCTTCATGAGAAAGGTAATCTGTTACTGGTACAAATTTATGTTGATGATATTATTTTTGGGTCTACTGATGAAAACATGTGCAAAAAGTTTTCGAAAATAATGTCAACTGAATATGAAATGAGTTTGATGGGTGAATTAACATATTTTCTTGGACTCCAGATTAAACAAAACAAAGATGGCATCTTTATTAATCAGGAAAAATATGTTAGAGATCTTTTAAAGAAATATGATATGAACTCTTAACCATCTAAACCCACTCCAATTTCTGCACCACTGACACTGGACTCTGATCCAGATGGAAAACCAGTGAACACCACTGTCTATAGAGGCATGGTTGGTTCACTGATGTATTTAACTGCCAGTAGACCAGATATTATGTTTTCAACATGTTTATGTGCCAGATATCAGTCTAATCCAAAGGAATCTCATATGCTTGCTGTAAAGCGCATACTGAAGTACCTTAAAGGTGTCCCCAGTCTAGGTCTTTGGTATCCCAAAGGCTCAGGCATGGATCTAATGGGTTATTCAGATTCAGATCATGCAGGTTGTAAGATAGACAGGAAATCCACTACTGGTGGATGTCATTTCCTTGGTGGCAAACTGGTCAGTTGGACCAGTAAAAAGCAAACTTCAGTTTCATTGTCCACTGCTGAAGCTGAATATGTGTCTGCAGCCAGTTGTTGTGCTCAGATACTCTGGATGAAGAACCAGTTGCTTGATTATGGTATTAAGTATTCAAAGACTCCAATCTTTTGTGATAATACCAGTGCCATTGCTATCTCAAACAATCCAGTCATGCACTCCAAAACCAAGCACATTGATCTCAGGTATCACTTCATTCGTGATAATATTGTGAAAGGAAACATTGAACTCCATTTTATCCCCACTGACAAACAACTCGCTGACATTTTTACGAAACCACTGGATGTCAAAACTTTTGAATATCTTGTTGGTGAGTTGGGAATGTTAAACCCTTAAATCTGGAACCTTAGTATTGAACGCCATTGTGTACTACTAAGGATCTTTGATTTAAAGATTCATAAATTTGTTTCTGGATCAACATTCCAGGGGGAAGACTTTGAAAGATATATTTTTCTTAAAAATGCTTAAAGTTCAAAGGGAATTTATTAATTTATTTTCTCACTGGACAAAATTTTAGTACTGGACAAACTGTCCAGAAAATATTACTGGTGCTTTGTAAATGTGTCCCTCTCACTGGTAACTGGACAGATTGAAGTGCGTGTTTGAGTTGACTTATGTCTTCTTGTAAATGCGTCCCTCTCATTTGTCTATATTAGTTGACGTGCAAGTTTGAGGTTACCAGTCTTTCAAAATGGTTTTCACTGGTACTTTACTGGAGTGTCCCTCCAGTGTACCATCAGTACATACTTCACTGGACTAATCCACTAGTGATATTGGAGTGTCTAGTCAACCTCCAGATGGACTGAATTGAGTCACAATAATTTTTAAAATACTTGGTCTTTGTGTGTGCCACGTAATCAAACTTTTTCAAAGATATTTATCTTATAAATCCTACGTGGCATGTGATTTTTCAATGCGATGATGGTCTTTTTACCTTGGGAAAACCAAAAGTACAAGTTGTTACTGTTTTGTGGGCTGTAAACCGTCATGCATTTATGTGTGATGTGATGTAATTAATGCGGATCTCAGAACCCGATCAAAAATTGTATTTGATAATTTCAAATTAATCGTTTGAGTTCCACATTCTCTATCCTATATATACCCACTTTCACTTTCAATTTCATTTACTTCGAACATTTACTCCCAAATCCTAAAATTCCTTCATTCAATTCTTCATTCCTTCATTTCTTTTCCAATCATTAAATCTCTCATATTAACTGCAAATTCATTAAATTCTTCTTCATAAACCTTAAATTCATTCAGTTTCATCTTCCTCTAAATCAATCATAAATGGCACCAATAAATCTTTTATCTACCGAATATGCTCCGGTTGATAATGTCACTAAACCCAGACACATTACTCTTGAGGCCAGAGCTATTCGAATCAATATGAATAACTGGATGGCAAAACTTTCCAGTTCTCATCCTGCTCAATCAATCATTGGGAGATTGAATACCTTCTTTCTCTCATGCCCTCTGTATGGTGCATTAACCCTAAATCCAGGGAGAATGTACCATGGATTATTTATGTGAATTCTGGTACTCCGCATTTTACAATGAAGAAACCTCATCAATTTCTTATACTCTTAGGGGAGGTACCAGACCTTTAAGTTTTTCGGTGGGTTTACTCAGGCATGTTTTACAGTTGAACTATCTTGACCAAGATGAGTTGCCCATCGAACTTCCCTCTGGCATTAATTTCAGGGAAGTGTGCAGGTTGATGGGGCACACAGAAATTGTTGATGATCATGGCCAGTTGTTGAGGAAAGGCACTATATATATGAGTAGGTTGACAGACTCGTGGAGATTCTTCTTCACTCATTTGGTTGAATGTCTGGGAGGTAGTTCTGGGGGTCTTGATCAGATAAATCAAACCCAGCTCCAGATTGCCTATTGTTTATGGTTCGGGATAAGAGTAGACTTCGCTCAAATTTTGTTCAATGATTTGGTGGATAGACTGAAAGCAAAAGGGAGAAAACCCCACGTTCCATTTATTCGTTTTCTTTCCCTTATGTTTAGAAGTGCTCTAGGAAATGAGTACGATTATGACACTACTCATTTCTCAGTGAGTGAGTTTATGAGGGACTTGAACAACCTTCAATCTAGAACTGGAGAGGTAGAGATTCCTCCAGCAATGTTGACATTTCAAAGGGTACAGGCAGAGGCACCAGGTAGGGTTCAAGTTGTTGAAGAACATCCTGGTGACCAAGATGTTCAGGTTGTTGAAATGGTACAACCTTTAAGGCAAGTTGCTCCAGTAGAAGGTGAGCAACCAGAAATTGTTGATCTCATCAGACGACCTAGATCTAGTAGGCGCCTGATGAGAGGTGGAGTCCAGGTGAACCCAGCAAGACAAGCTGGTGATGTCATGGATCTGGATGGTTCTCCCATTATTGAAGAGGAGAATGTTGCAAACATTGAACAAATAGAAGATGTTGGGCAGTTTGAGGAACAGATGGAAAATCTGGCCCAGTTTGATGAACAGGTTGGTGAGCAAGTTGTGCAAGTAGAACAGGGTGTCCAGTCTGATGAGCAAGAGGCTCAGATTGATTTAAATGTTCAGGCTGGAGATCAGGCTGGTACATCTGCTGGTGATATTGGTGATATGTTTTGGGAAGGGGCTGATTCTCCCATTTCAGAAGGGCAGAATTTTGATGTAGACATGAACTTTTTGGGTGAAGATGTTGAGCAAGCTGCAAGCCTACCAGAAATGCCACCACCTCCACCAAAAGCAACCCTACCTCCACCAGAAACAGAAATGCCACCACCACCATCTTCAGATTCAACACAACCACCACCAGAATCAAGTATGCCACCACCTCCACCACCTTCTATTCCACAATCCACTCAATACTTCACCCCTTTCATTCGAACCTTCACAATCTCAACCACCACCAGAATCAAGTATGCCACCACCTCCACCACCTTCTATTCCACAATCCACTCAATACTTCACCCCTTTCATTCGAACCTTCACAATCTCAACCACCACCAGAATCAAGTATGCCACCACCTCCACCACCTTCTATTCCACAATCCACTCAATACTTCACCCCTTTCATTCGACCTTCACAATCTCAACCACCACCAGAATCAAGTATGCCACCACCTCCACCACCTTCTATTCCACAATCCACTCAATACTTCACCCCTTTCATTCAACCTTCACAATCTCAACCACCACCAGAATCAAGTATGCCACCACCTCCACCACCTTCTATTCCACAATCCACTCAATACTTCACCCCTTTCATTCAACCTTCACAATCTCAACCACCACCAGAATCAAGTATGCCACCACCTCCACCACCTTCTATTCCACAATCCACTCAATACTTCACCCCTTTCATTCAACCTTCACAATCTCAACCACCACCAGAATCAAGTATGCCACCACCTCCACCACCTTCTATTCCACAATCCACTCAATACTTCACCCCTTTCATTCAACCTTCACAATCTCAACCACCACCAGAATCAAGTATGCCACCACCTCCACCACCTTCTATTCCACAATCCACTCAATACTTCACCCCTTTCATTCAACCTTCACAATCTCAACCACCACCAGTTGAAACTCCAGTCAACCCTACTCAACAAGGTGTGCCAGACTCTACAGTTATAGATGCTGAAACTGTTGAAACTGAAGAGGTCTGGGCACACGTACCAGTGATGACAAGACTGACCTCCCATCTGGAACCACCCAGTGGTCTCTCCACTTCATCTTCAACCGAGGTCCAAGGCCTTCTTAGTAAGGTGGCGGACCTGGAGAGATCACTCCAGAGCTCTTCCCAGGTCATTTCTGATTTTAAATCTCTATTGTCAAATAACTTAGCATCAGAAATGAACCTTTTTGCTGGGAATGAGAAGTTAGTGTTTGATAAACTGGATGAACTGGTACTGGCCACCAATCGTAATTCTGAGAACAACAAAGTGGCAGTCCAGGGTTTGGAAGAAAAGATTGTCAGTTCTGTTCAGACTGCAGTGGAAAGTAAGATTGTACAACCACTGGCAGGTCTGAAAGAAGAGATTGAGAAGCTGGTTACAAGAGTTGGTGCACTGGAGAGCAGGCCAACATTAGATCAGAATGATATTGTCAGCACCCTTAGTGATGAAGTTGTTAGAAAGTTTAGGGGTGATATGCTGAAAGAGATCACTGAAGAAATATCTGGATCTGTCCTTAGATCACTTCAGGATGTTATGTTGCCAGAAGTTGTGAAGATGATAGAGGTTGAGCTGCCAAAGGACTTGCCAAAAGAAGTTGAAAATATGCAAAAGGAAGTCCAGGCACTCAAAAAGATGGTAGCTGATGTAAGTCCAGCAACTGGAAGAACCTTTGGTTCTCTGGACAGGCATATGATGGAAGAATTGTGGAATGATCTCAAGTCCAGGACTGGTGATCATTCCAAGGGGGGAAAATCATCAGTTCCATCATCTGGTGACCAAATAGACCAGATGACATTGAAAGAATTGGCTCAAAGAGCAGCACAAAGAGCATATGGCACTGAAGCCGGGCTAACTGAAGAAGCTACTGGTACTGAGGCCAGTGAGCCCCAATTTGAATCCTTCCCAGATATCCCAACTACACTGAAGGCTGTGAAAGGAAAAGAAAAAGTGGTGTCTGGTGAAGAAGAAGAACAAATTGAAGATGCTGATGATGAAACTGCCAGAAAGTTAGAACAACAATGCATCATGATTGAGATCTTCAAGAAAAATCAAAGAGAAGAACTGCTGGCCCATCATAGGGATATGGCTACTCATGGGACTCTGGACTCATACAATGCTGGAAGGTTAGGCATTAATATTGAAGTGTTCAAGAGGATGAAAGAGGATCCCAGAGTTCATCAATGTTTAGATGCATTGAATGATGTTCATGTACGCTCGTTCTACGCTGAAGAAGAACAGGTATATGACTCGTTAATTTATGGTGTTACTATTCCAGAGTTGATAAGGCAGAGAAAGGAGGAGCTGGTGAGCCTCCAGAGAAAGATAAGGAAAAATGCTGCTGCTCTGGAAGTAGAGTACAGGAAGAGATTGACTGGTCTGCCAAAGCTTACTGCCAAACAACTCAAGGCAATAAAGGATGCTGATGTGAGCACCTTCATTCCCCTGGATACCTCTCTGAGAATCAATCGCCAACAAATCCGGTCCACTGAAGGACAACAGAGTGGTGTATCCAAGGTAACTGAATATATGGTCCAGATGGCAAAGCAGAAGGCACAGTATGATCAAATGATGAATTTCAGGGCCAATACTAGAAAGATTGTTGATGCTGAAATCAAGTTGGCTGAAAATCATCAAGGAATGACCAGATTTCATGTAAAGTTGACCAGGGAGGGTAACTTTAAAGATGAAAGGAAAGATACAACAGTCCAAGCTTTTGGATGGACTGAACTGAAGGAGATAGGATTGACTTTTAAAGGTAAAACCGATCTATCTCCAGATGTTAAGGCCTTTATGAAGAGAGTTCAGAAGGTCTGGAGTAGAATACAACAAATGGAAGCTGTGTTGGGTTTGAGACCACCAGTGTCTGTTCCATCATCTCCATCTCCAAAGAGGAAGGCTACTGAAGATGCACCAGGGCATTCATCAAGAAGAAGGGCCTGAATCTTTTATCATGTACTTATTGTATTTAATCGTATTAAAGAAAGTTGTAACTATTTTCCAGTTGATGATAGTAATAATAGTTGCAATTTTTATTTTTTATAAGTAAATGATTAGATTTAGTCTAAGTTAGAACCTAAAAGATGAAACTGAAAACACTCATGATCTATAAAGTGTTTTCCAGTAACTCAGATTTTTTAGACTTAAATCGACTAAGTGTTTTCCAGGCATGCAAATATGTATATCTATAGGCCTGAAAACACTTGCATTATTTCTAAACAAATAGGGGGAATTTGTTAGGTCAAGATTTACTGGACTCACTCCAGACTTGATAAGGCAGAGAAAGGAGGAGCTGGTGAGCCTCCAGAGAAAGATAAGGAAAAATGCTGCTGCTCTGGAAGTAGAGTACAGGAAGAGATTGACTGGTCTGCCAAAGCTTACTGCCAAACAACTCAAGGCAATAAAGGATGCTGATGTGAGCACCTTCATTCCCCTGGATACCTCTCTGAGAATCAATCGCCAACAAATCCGGTCCACTGAAGGACAACAGAGTGGTGTATCCAAGGTAACTGAATATATGGTCCAGATGGCAAAGCAGAAGGCACAGTATGATCAAATGATGAATTTCAGGGCCAATACTAGAAAGATTGTTGATGCTGAAATCAAGTTGGCTGAAAATCATCAAGGAATGACCAGATTTCATGTAAAGTTGACCAGGGAGGGTAACTTTAAAGATGAAAGGAAAGATACAACAGTCCAAGCTTTTGGATGGACTGAACTGAAGGAGATAGGATTGACTTTTGCCTTTACACACTTTCCAAAGAACAATCCACTTGTTCTTTACCAAAGTATACGTGTGTTAAGGTGGTTGGATAAAAGGATACACTTGCATTGATGTGACTTTATCCTTATTCTTATCCAATGCATTTAATGTTCTTGTCGGATCATTAAATGCATGCCAACCATATTTGTACGGCACAAAATTCACTGGTGAATTTTGTTGCCTATAAATACAAAGTCATTTCTTTGAGAAATTCACTTTTTAGCAAATTGGTGAACTTGCTTAAATACTCTCGATCTAAACAGTTATACTTCACAACTCTAAGTATATCGATCAAAGGAGTTTATTTGACAAGTATAGATCACTTGTAATTCAAAGATTGTTTAGATACTTACATACGTGTAATATCTAGGTTCCGCAACGATCTTGTATTTTGTTTATTCATCAATAAAGAAAATACACTTGAAAACTACATTTGTGTTCCACCATTTATTTACTTGTTTAAATATTGCTTAAGTCATTTATTACTTCGTTTATATTCTTGCATATTTATATTAAAGTAATACTAGTCCTATTCTAGTTCATACTTATCTTGTTATTTTACACTCGTAGGGTTAAACCATCGTGTGAGGGACTTCACATGATTGCTTGGGTTGTTAATAAGTTGCATTTTGTATAGTTGAAGTGTATGTGCATTTTTCCAGATTCGACTCACTATTTTCTTGGAAGTTGGGGAATTTATTCGTGGTCAAAACGAAGGGGCTGAGACTTGGAAAATTTATTTCTGAAACTTCAAGGTGTCTAGTTATTACATGAATTTTTCAAAATTTTTCTGAAAAGGGTAAGTAATTTTAAAAATTCAGCAAACCCGACTGCAACAGAAATTTTTCTGCACTGCGACATAAAAAGTGTTATAAGAGTTCTCTATGAAGGAGACCTCTAAAAATTACGAAATTTTTACCATAAATTAACAACACACTGAAGATGTCACAGTAGAAAAATAAAGTCCCAACTCCCAAAGGATAGTAAGATAAAAATTCGCAAAGCTTACTGGTTTCGGTGACAAAAGTTTTTAGTTTTGACCACATGTCGTATAAAGGCCTTTTGACTGACCTCTCTTTACTTTCACGACCCGAGGCCACCTTTAATGGAAGCGGGACTCTTTGAACTTGAGTTTCAGCACCTGAAATGCACAAAAACATGACTCCATGATCGATTTATGCCTCCCTGAAGGAGACCCATCAGTTCTGATCAGAATCAGGAACAATGTTAAGCTGAACTTTTGGGCTTAAAACCTTTGTGTATTACGTGCAACTAAGATAATGAATGTGACATGCATACATTTATGTGCTAACTTGATATTATCTACATGTGAAGGTTTTTATGCCCTTATACTTGAGTTACTTATGTGCATTACATGTATATATGCAATGCTTTGTGTAAGAACAGGAAACATGCATCCTATTACCGAATACGAGGACTCGCTATGCGCAACACCCGACTCATCATTTCCGTCCACACCGGAAGGTGTTTGGCCCGCGAATCAGGTCATAACCAGGACCCCTGATACAATTGGTGTCCCCAATGGTGGCTGGATTTCTGAATCGGAGTCGGAAGGTGAGTGCATGGAGGTTGCAACCCCCAACGAGGTTCGACCATTTCCCGAGGACTTTTGGGTGCCACGGACTGTACCACTTCATCCCATCCCCTCTCCCTTGGTTGTTGATTCCAACACCACAGCACCTACCATCCATCGATCTACCCCACCTGTACCGACTTTCACCGGTGAGCCCCTCGAGGACACGGTGCCACTTTTGGTGGCCCGCGCTATTCGTGTCGAGGACAGACTTGTGAAGTTAGAGAAATTTCACCAAGAAACATTAGACGAGACGTATGTTGACATAGGGTTCGTGTTAAAAGATAACACAATGGAGATTAGGTCGATGAGGGATAAAATGGAAGAGTTGAAGGCTGATAACAAGAAGTTCAAGGAGGAACTAGTGAGCAAGGATAGGAGAATCGCACAACTAGAGGAAGGTTTGGCGAACACCATGGAGTCGGTGGCGCTTTGGAAGGATATGACTCGGGTTATGGGTAACAAACTAATAGAATGGGAGAAGAAAATGCGTCACACATTCGAGGCCATGTCAAAGGCGGCTTCCACTAGCATAAGTCATACACCACCACTACCATGAAACACTATCTTTATGCATCTTATTTTACTTTTTGTCTTCCTAATTCCGGGCGGGATGTGCCCGGCGGCTTGACCTTTTCTTACATTTACTTTGAAAAACTTGGCAAATTATCTTGGATATGATTTTTGGGGAATTTAAAAAAAAAAAGGAAGGGAAGAAAAACACTACCTAAAAATTTGTCTCTCGGTCACTTCATCGAAATATCAAAATATTTTAAGTTGGCTCAAGTATTATTTAAATGTTTGATTTTTTTTAATTATATGAAGATTTTAAACTCTATTAAGAGATGCCTAAACTCTTACCATTCTAAAATTCTTTAAAAAAAAAAAATAAAAAAATCTATCAAATAGATTATAACTTAACTTTTGGATAAGTCAAATCCACTCTTTTGCTTAGTTAACATGAAACCCAACTTTAAGTTTCTTACTAAGTTGTTCAAACCTTGAAAACCTTAAAAAAAAAATAAAAAAAAAAAATTCTTTATTTATTATTATTATACTTTTAAGGGGAACTTAAAAACTTTTCGCGTCATTATACAATGAACAAGATTGTTCACTCCTTTAAAACTCATTCCGACCCTAACATATGTATGTGTGAATCTAAACAAAGTTGCATAAAGATGATTGTATGTGGTGATTGATTGATTGGTTTGCTTGTGGTTGCAATGTGGTAACGGTAACTATGACGTCAACGTATCTAACAATCCATTGAAATTTTCTCTCAAGGACAACCATGGCACCCGCTAGAACCACAAGGATGACAACCGTGGACATCGAAAGGCTAATAGCTGAAGGAGTGGCAGCCGCGCTAGCTGCCCGAAACGCTGACCCGAACGGAGATGGAGGCCAAAAATAAAAAAATAAAAAATAAAAAATAAAAAATAAAAAATAAAAAAAAAAAATAAAAAATAAAAAATAAAAAATAAAAAATAAAAATAAAAAATAAAAAATAAAAAATAAAAAATAAAAAATAAAAAAAAAAAAAGAAAAATAACAATTTTAAAAAAGTTATTAAAAAACAAAAATGGGCTAAAAGAAAGCAAAAAAAAAAACTAAATTAAAACTATTATTAAAAAAATAAAAAGAATAAAAAATAAAAAATAAAAAATAAAAAATAAAAAATAAAAAATAAAAAATAAAAAATAAAAAATAAAAACAAAAAGTATAAAAAAAACCCAAAAGAAAAATAAAAAATAAAAAATAAAAAAAAAAAAAAAAATAAAAAATAAAAAATAAAAAATAAAAAATAAAAAATAAAAAAACAAAAAGTAAAAAATAAAAAATAAAAAATAAAAAATAAAAAAAAAAAATAAAAAATAAAAAATAAAAAAAAAAATAAAAAATAAAAAATAAAAAATAAAAAATAAAAAATAAAAAAAGCAAAAAAAAAAACTAAAAAATAAAAAATAAAAAATAAAAACATAAAAAATAAAAAATAAAAAAGAAAAATAACAATTTTAAAAAAGTTATTAAAAAACAAAAAGTAAAAAAACAAAAATGGGCTAAAAGAAAGCAAAAAAAAAAACTAAAAAATAAAAAATAAAAAATAAAAACATAAAAAATAAAAAATAAAAAAGAAAAATAACAATTTTAAAAAAGTTATTAAAAAACAAAAAGTAAAAAAACAAAAATAAAAAAAAAAAAAAAAATAAAAAATAAAAAATAAAAAATAAAAAATAAAAAATAAAAAATAAAAAATAAAATAAAAAATAATAATAAAATAAAAAAACAAAATAATCAAACAAAATTAAAAATCAAAATAAAAAATAAAAAATAAAAAAAAAAAAAATTCTTTATTTATTATTATTATACTTTTAAGGGGAACTTAAAAACTTTTCGCGTCATTATACAATGAACAAGATTGTTCACTCCTTTAAAACTCATTCCGACCCTAACATATGTATGTGTGAATCTAAACAAAGTTGCATAAAGATGATTGTATGTGGTGATTGATTGATTGGTTTGCTTGTGGTTGCAATGTGGTAACGGTAACTATGACGTCAACGTATCTAACAATCCATTGAAATTTTCTCTCAAGGACAACCATGGCACCCGCTAGAACCACAAGGATGACAACCGTGGACATCGAAAGGCTAATAGCTGAAGGAGTGGCAGCCGCGCTAGCTGCCCGAAACGCTGACCCGAACGGAGATGGAGGCCAAGGAAATGGCCCAATGGCTGGGCACGGAGATGCGCCTAGGAGATGCACATATAGGGATTTTCAGCAATGCAACCCACTCACTTTTAGCGGTACCGAGGGTGCTATCGGGCTGATCCGATGGTACGAGAAGATGGAGACGGTATTCCGCGTTAGTGATTGCCCGGTAGACTGCCGAGTTAAATATGCCTCTTGTACACTGCAAGGTGGCGCCTTAACTTGGTGGAACCTTTATGCCCATAGTGTTGGGATTGATGAAGCATATGCTATCTCTTGGGAAGATCTGAAGGAGATGTTGAGGGGTGAATATTGCCCAAGGAATGAACTTCAAAACTTGGAGGTTGAATTTTGGAATTTGAAGACTAGGGGTCTAGAGGTGACCGAGTACACCACACGATTCCATGAGTTGGCTCTTCTATGCCCAACCATGGTCGATCCGGAGTACAAGCGTATAGAGCGTTACATTTGGGGGCTACCACCCCAAATTCAAGGCATGGTTACTTCATCCAAACCAACCACCATTGCGAGTGCCGTTCGTATGGCACACAACTTGGCAGACCAAGTTAAGAGGAGCATTGGTGAAGGAAGCTCTAGTGGTCACAAGGGGTTGGAGAACAAGAGGAAATGGGAAGATAATTCAGGAAGGAGTCTGGGACATCAACAAGCTAGGAGAACCGAAGCCGACAATACCCGACAAGTTGCATCACCCGCCCAGAAGGGCTATATCGGCACTAAGCCATATTGCACACGGTGCAATACTCACCATTATGGCCAGTGTGCGATTGTGTGTGGAAATTGTAGGAGGGTTGGTCATTTGACTAGAGATTGTAGGAATCCTAACCCGGTTGGAAATCAAGGAGCGCCAAGGGGATGTTTTGAGTGCGGAGTGGAGGGGCACGTTAAGAGAGATTGCCCAAGATTGAGGAACCAAAACAACAACCGCCCCAACAACAACACCCGTGCCAACAACAACGCCAATCGTCACCCTCCTAACAACAACAACCGTGGTAACAACGACGTTGCTCGCGGGAGAGCATTTGTGTTGCGCGCCGGTGAGGCTCACGAGGACCCTAACATAGTCACCGGTATGTTTAATTTATATGCTTCTTGACATTTTTCTTATTTTATATATGCTAATCTTTCCACATACTAATGACACGAGCTAAAATTTCGGGACGAAATTTTCTAATAACCCGGGGAGAATGTGACACCCGGCAAATTCGGGGTCCGTTTGACTCGGGATAAACCACTTTCTTTGACCATACAATATGATGAATAATAATGAATATGTATATACTCATATATATAAATATATGTATACTCGTATGTGAAACTATGTGTTAGTTTATTTTTACGTGCAAGTAACTTATCGGTAAAACGTGAACCAGTATATGTGCTTTCACTCGACCACCTTTGCATGAGATGCATTACAAATGAAATATTAAATAAAAGAAAAATAATTATTTTGTTTAATAATTAGAATGATAATCTTATGTTATAATAATAATAAACCTTATATTAAAATACTATACTTTAAACTAACCTACTAATTAAATAATCCTACTACTAACTAAACTAATAAAAATAATTAAACTAAATTACAACCCAAGCCCTTCAAAAACCTTGTAAATTTCGTTCTTAACCCCTCCCCATAACCCTAATCTTCTCCTATAAATACCCACCCATTACACTAGTTACTAGTTTAATCATCCTTAAACAAAAATTAGCCAAACATTTCCTCTTCCCCTTGAAACCCACGACCACCCCCTGCCACTTTTGGGCAGCCACCAAGCACCTCACAAACACTTCAAAATCATATTTAATCTTCATCTAATAACACCTAATAAAAATCCATGTGGGTTTGATTAATCAAAGGCTTAAAAACTAATATTAACAATAAGATCTAGCATGGAAAACATATTTATCTTCCTATCATTTCTTGGCTGATTTCGAACAGCCCCTAACCCACCAAAAATCATCATCTAGTCTTAATCTAACAAGAATACAAGGTAGTAATCATAACAAAAAGGTCTCATCCCATCTCATGGATGATGGCCGAATTTATAAGGGTTGAAAACCCATAAATTTTGTCTCATTTTTATCTTCTAAATCCTCTTCAATGATTTGTCTATGCATCTTTGATGTTTGGCCTTTGGGTTCAAACCTTTAATCATTGTTTAAGACAAGAGAAGAATGGATTTGGTTACTATTATATTACTAGTATATCTTAAATTATTTTCATTGGGATTCATCACCAAAAAGTTTATTATTTTTATTCTTTATTAGATCCAAGTTGATTTATTCTCTTGTTTGTATATTCTTTGTTATTTGTTTGTATGTGCTAAAGAATATTGGATCTAATGATTGGATAACATGATAAAAATAAGAAATGTAAAGTAAATTCTTGGACTCATTAACATGAGTGAAGATGTATTGATTTTATACTTTTGTTTGGATCTATACATGTGAAAAGAAATCCAACAAATTGTATGGTTTCACTTGTTAGGTTCTTACACAAGTATAAAGTTAATTCTTCCATCAATCATGTTATATCACTTTTGTATTAATGCATACTTGGGCACTTTAACTACAAGTGTATTGCACACGCGTGAGTATGAGCACAAGTATGTAATTATCCAAAAGATGCATATGTGTATATATATGTTTTATACTTATATGTTTCCTCTAGGGCACTTGGGAAAAACCTACAGATTGTATGGTCTTGGGTGCACTAGTGTGTCCATGCAAACGATTATACCTACCCGAAACACCACATCCTTGAATTGACAGGAACCGGTGTCATGTATGGTCTCGTCGGCATCAACACGTACATATAAATATAAAGTATATATATATATATATATGTTTAATTTGGAAATAATACAAGACACTTTTATAAGATCTACATTTATTTGTCATCTTAATTGATAAACTCAACAACCAACTAAATTAACTTTGAACCAAGTTTTTAATAAAGTTTTGGGGTGATGAAAACCTTTAAAAATAATCTAACACCAACATTCTATACTAAAATAGATTATATTTTCTTCTATAGGGCATACTTAATCAACTCATCCATTCTCATCATCTATACTATCAAAAGGTGAGATCTCCTTAGCCCCATCTTACTTATATACTTTGGGCTGCAATACATACTCTTACTTTTATGAACACAAGTACATGCACAACGGTATACAAGGCTATTATAAGTTACTATGTTCACAACAAGTCCTCACAATCATGATATGTTAATTATGGATTTAAACGTGGATATGTTGAATAGCGCTATTTGGGTTGACACACCCCACCCGGCATAAACACGGCCGGGAGCCGAACGGGTGACACATATTTGTAAACATTCGGTACCCTGAACAAGTACCGGGAGGCAAACTTATAACAACGTGTCAGTTTCGTATCATGAGCTTATATAGATGTATACTCTTTACATTCCTAGCATTGTTGTTTAACAATGGCTACCTTCATTGTGGTAAGGCAATGGTTAACTTATGGCTTGTGGTTCATGGCAAAACGTTTTATTAAAACCCTAAGGAACTCACCAACTTTATGTTGACACAATTTAGTATGTATTGCAGGTGATTAGATGTTGTTATGCTTGGATTCTACTTGTTGTCTACCTAGCTTGATGAATAAAGGCTCAACCCTCCATGCCCTTCTAGTGCTCCATCTTTTGCTTAAAGAAATGGATTTTTAATTTTAATGTATTGTCGTAATGATTTTAAATCAAGACTATTTCGATTTCATGTAATGTCTTTGAATCTTTGAATAAATCTTGTTTATAAAAATGCAAGTTTTCCAAACGACTACGTTTTAAGTCGTTCATTATACTCTTGTGTTGTGATATTATGGAAGTCACGCCCCACCCGTGGACCCGTATTTTGGGGGTGTGACAATAATCAAGTTCAATCAATGTACACATTAACCACATTGTACACGTTCATCACATTGTACTCAAGTCATCACATGAATGGTCTTGTCTACGAACTCACATTGTACACTTTTAGGGTTTCACATAATCCACATTGCACACAAAATTCCTAACCATGCATGCTATATGAAGAGTCTCCCCCCCCTCACCCCGGCCCCCCCATTAACCCTACTCCTCACTTACTCTACCCGTCCCCTTCTCCTCGCCATAGCAACTGATACACCCTTATCACCCTATTTCTCCCTACCATCCTCCCTCACCTTCCCCATCCCTTCCCTACCAGACCTCTTGCACCTCGCCCGTCCCTCGATCAGCCCCATTTGTCCATTCCTTTTGTCCCTTCACCCTCCCTCAGCGCTCCGTCTTTTCCTCGACACTTACCCGTCTCTCCTCACCCTGCTTCCCCGATTTGTTTCTCCCTCCCCTCTTTGCCCCCTCTTCGTTCATAACCAACACCTTCCCCTGCCCTCTCGCTCCACGTTCCCCACGTACCCTCCACCTTATCTTTTACACGCCCGGGCTGGGCCGAAGTATTACGGAAATTATATAGCACACAGTGGAATTATCGTAGAATATGAACTATATGAAATAAAGGATTCGGTGAATCCAACATCAACAATTAATACAAAAATGCTTAAAACAAAATAAGGAGCAAATGAATCCTAAGCATAATGCAAAAGATGGTAAATGAATCCTTGATCCATATCAGTCCAAGTCCAGGTTCAAGCAATCAACAACCATGTATCTCTATCTTGATTCACCTGATTACCTGAAAAGTGTACTAGCAAGTGTCAACACAAGGTTGGTGAGTTCGTAGTAATGGTTCACAAGGAACCATCATCAGTAACATTATCATTAATAACAACATCAAACAATGTACTTACAACAAAACACATGTACATCACCTGTTAGACAATTGAGGTTAACATATCGTTCATCCTTGTCAAATAAATATCCAAACAACAAACGATACAAAACAGTTCATATATAATCAAGTACAAAGGGAATCATTCCAATAAATGTATCGTAAACACATCAATGTCATGCAATGCATCAAATGTGTATGAATATCAATATGTGCCTTATATGCGTGTCAATGTCATGCAAAGTACCTCAAAATCATCAAGTATCACAATACTTGGTCCACATCATATCATATCATCAATTCAACACAAGTGTATACGTCTATACACTCGGATGTACATGTAGTACTTAAAGTACTCAAACGGCAGACTTACAGTTCAACAACTTGCCTCGGCGGACTTACAGCTAAACAGCTTGCCTTACGGAGGACTTACAGCTAAACAGCTTGCCTTTAACAATGCACCAACCGAATCCCATAATCGGTTTCCCCAATTCCAACCATAAGTCAACAATCAACCAATAATCATAATGCACATAACAAATATGTCTCAATCAGCATAATCATCAATAATCAAGTCCATATGTCCAACAAACCAAACAAGACTATACGCACATACACTTAGGAGGATTCTACTTTCAACGAGTCCTTGATGCTTATATATAGGGTCACCCGCAGCCTTCCCACCACATCTTAAACTCTATGAAGGTATAACCGACTTCCATGTATGTACGTCTATCATAAATAAACTACAATATCACAATCACATGCATAAACCATCAAACACTAACTCAAAACTATCCATCAATCATCAATCAATTAGTTCCGTAATTCAATCGAAACATTTCATCAAACAATCAATAAACCATAAATCAAACCAAGTAAACAATCAAACAAACATGTATATGTACACTTTTCAGCCCGAATCTCAATTGAGTAGAGAACTACGAAACTCACCTTGATTTCCAAGCAAAACGGCAAGTTAATATCGAGCTATAAATGTCTAACAACCGCCACGTGCCCATAACCTAACAATGTACATCACAATACAATCAATTTTAACCTTAACAACCCTAAACGAGTTGGTCTAGTAGGTTCAAGTCAAGTCACAACCCTACAAACGCTTCAATGACTTTCCCGGGTATAACCAAGACACTTTGAATCGACATTTTTAGAAATGGACAAGGATTCAGATCAAAAGGACTATACCATGTGAAAGTAGACTCTCTCACGATTCCAACGATAGGTCATATGACTCAATTGGACTTACGGATCAAAAGTTATAAGCGTTTGAAGTTTGACAAAGAGTTACTGGTTTCCGCATCTTTTCACTGCGCCGCAGTCAGCCAAATCTGCTGCAAAAACTTAGCCAAAAACGATCCAAAACAACCCAAAACCCCATTTTTGACCCCCTAATCGACCATGGATGATCTAGGACCCAATTTCAAGCCTAAATCCACATATTTGGACATAAACAAACATAACCCACCTCATGATTTCAATCCAAAACTTCCAAATCACTTCCAAATCATTTGACCCATTTCTAAGACCCTAATTGTGTTTTGACCCGATTCGTAATCCAAATTTACTTGAAATCAACTAGAAACGAGTTAATAAACGTTAAATGATGATTATGGAATGAGTTTAACTTACCAAAATTACCCGGAGCTTTAGAGATGAAGAACACAAATTTATACCCAAATTTCTTGAAGTTTAGAGATAAGAAATGATATTTAACTCATTCCGGGCCGGTGGATCTAACCCTATTTTTTTCACCCGGGCCGGAGGTCCCTTCCACCTCGGTGGATCTGGAAGCAGCCTCCCTACCTTTGTGTAGGGGTAAGGTCTGTCTACATCATACCTCCCTCATAGCCCGACTTATGTCGGGATTGAGTACCTTGTTGTTGTTGTTGTTGTAAATGATATTTAACTAATTCCTAATACCTTGATGATTTACAAGAGTCTTGAATCCGAAATTTGATTGAAGAAAATGATGTGTGTGTGTTCTTGAGAGATATAGAGAGAAAGAGATGAAGAATGAAATGAAGGGGAGGGTTAGGCTCCTGAACAAGAATAATAATACTAATAGAGTAGAAAAATAATTGAAGCTAATAAGTGAGGTAGTATGGATATATACCCACTACTTGACCGGGTCCATGATTACTAAACATTCAAAATAAATCACGGGTTTATAACCTTTTATAAAAGTTTTTGTCGGATGTCTACTAATAACATTATTCCACTAATAAACCACATATAGTCCGTGATAATTTCACGAGTATTCCTACATTCCATAAAGTATGTTGGGATTTGTCTCAATTGTTCTATTATTAGTTTATCCATCGACACTGTGCCACCGACACTGTGTTACCGACACTGTTTACACCGTACATTATACTTAAGGTTTCTCATATACGTTTTTCCTGTTACCACAGATACTCAATTATCGTCTATAATATAATTTCCATGACACATATGGCCAATATCATAACATGGGCTTAATTCTAGAAATCCAATTATGACATTATAATTGGCCCAATTTTCAGATAAATGAACATAATTAGGCCCAAAATTTTCGTTTATTCAAATAGTTAATCAAATTACAAGTACAGTCAAACATGTAAAAATTACGGATGTTACACAATATATGTAAGAGTAGATTATAAACAAATATCTATTTTTCTTGCACATTCTTTGGCTTCGTATAATATGAAAACCCGTTTGTCACTTACTTATGGCTCGTCCCTACAGTAATTTGTAGGTATATTAGTTCATGAAAATTTGTTTCTTGTGGTCAACAAGTATTATTTTTGACTTTTTGTTACAAAGTATTCTTTTGTTGTTTTAATCTATGTACGTATAGTGTTGAATACCAACAAACAACAGTTAATTTGTATACTCGATTTAGGCTGTTACACAACAAAAGTTACATACAAATATTAATCTTAATTTAACATTATACCACTGGACAAAAAAGATATTAAGATGTTATCAACTAAATCTGTTCCTCAAATTTTTTGTATAAAATCATGTTGAGAAGATCATTTTATTGTTTCTTTGCCATGTTAAGATAATACTTTTATAGAGGAAGAGTTATTTGAGAACCCTTAAGAAAATAAGAATGTGAGATTCATTCTGGACCATACATTTTTCTCCCTTTTCACTCTCTTCAATTGAAAATGAAAATCTATCCATATCATTTAAAAAGTTATATCTCACAAACCGTAAATCGTTAGATGAAAAAAACAAGTATGGATAGTCTTAAAATTACGTCCTCTTTCATTAGAGATGCAACTCGATATACTTTTAACGACTTTTTAATTCTCGTTTTTTTCCCATTAGAGCTCAAATCATTAGCTCTGGTGACCAATTGCAATGTTTTGTTGTCTTAACTTTATCATAACTGTGCAGGACATATCTCTTGGTGTTGCTATGGGTTCTGCATCTCAAATCTTGATGTTTGTGGTAAGAAAATTGTGATAATTCCCATTATACGGTTATGTCTTATGGTAACGAGAGCTCTAACACGTTATATTAAATATGAAACTGAATCAGGTTCCTTTGTGTGTGATTATGGCTTGGATAATGGGAATACCAATATGTAACACCCCGAGCTGGGCCCGAGACATTACTAAAATTATATAGCACACAGTGGAATTATCATAGAACATAAACTATATGAAAATTACATGAATTCAGTGAATCCGACGAGTAATATCAAATACAAACACAAAATACATAATGAGCAAGTAGTCACCAAAAGTTTATAAGTCAACCCAAACGATGGCAAACGATCCTAAGCATAATGCAAAAGATGGTAAATGAATCCTTGATCCATATTAGTCCAAGTCCGGGTTCAAGCAATCAACATTCATGTATCTCTAACTTGATTCGCCTGATTACCTGAAAAGTGTACTAGCAAGTGTCAACACAAGGTTGGTGAGTTCGTAGTTGTAACACCCCAACATGGCGGAATCATGGGGTATCACTTAGAAAAGCACAGCACGACATGGGAATTATGTAGAGTCAAACTATATGCATTCATAGGATTGAAACAATCCATAAACTCACTCAAATGTATACAATAATCAATATCTATCAAAGATACACACTCAATCAATATTAAATGAAAATGTTTAAATGATAGTAGTTGACCCTAAGCATAACCTGTTAAAGGGAAATAAGGATCACGGATCCAGAAGTCCAAAGCTAGTCCAATCCTAGCAATGCAAGCACATAATCATCCATTTTGTCTCTGATTAACCTGATTACCTGAAAAGTGTACTAAAGAGCGTCAACATAAAGTTGGTGAGTTCGTAGGGACAAGTAACAAGGAATAACCGTATCGGATAACAACCGTTAACGATAAGCGAGGATTAGAATACCTAATCATGTCCAAGGAAACCCTAAAAGGTTTCACATTAGCACAGTTCAATACAATCAACGTTTCAACATCAATATCATTATACAATACACCATTAAACGTTAATCAATACGCCTAACATGATTTATCATTAACATGATAATCAAAGCGACAATCATCATTAACCAATACGCCTAACATGATATATCATTTACATGATAATCAAAGCGACAATCATCATTAACCAATACGCCTAACATGATATATCATTTACATGATAATCAAAGCGACAATCATCATTAACCAATACGCCTAACATGATATATTATTTACATGATAATCAAAGCGACAATCATCATTAACCAATACGCCTAACATGATATATCATTTACATGATAATCAAAGCGACATTAAACCACAAGTAATCAAATCAACAATCAACAAATAAACCATTAACATCTCGGTCCATATCATAACAAGTGAATCAACCAACAAATACGATGCACATACACTTCTTATAATTCTACTTTAAAGGAATCATCGATGCTTATATATAGGGTCACCCGCAGCCTTCCCACCACATCTATTATTCATAAAAAGTATAATTATCTTCCATGTATGTACAACTATCTAAAGCACAACAAGTATTCATAACGAAGTCAAAGTTAACCGAGCAACAAGTCAATACATTAAACAAACAATCAATCAACAAGCATGTACACTTTTCAGCCCGAATCTCAATTGAGTAGGGAGGGTTTACGAAACTCACCTGGAAGTAAAGCAATTCCAAGTACTAGTAAAAGTACTTTACTATGCTCAAAATGTACTCCTGGGTACCTAGAACAAGTATATGATCAACTTATAAGCTACCACAAAGCCTAAGTGCAAAATAGGGAAATTTCAGCATGTTCCCAGCTTTGCGCCATCTACTAGACAACGACTTTGGGAAGTCAAGAAGACTAGATACAACAAAACTCAGTTCTAGACATTTGTTGGGCACTCAATGTCCTTTTCAAAAATGTAAGGTTTGGCTCTTGAAGAGCTTTAATGAAAGAGTTATGATTTTTACAAAAACAAACCTGTAGCCTCGTCAGAAATCAGAGCAGTTCTGAAAATCGTTGTTTTTGGCACTCTTCTGAGCAAAACCAGAAGAAACTTCGTTCTTATCAAATTTTACTGACACTTGGACCTTTCCAAAAATATAAGATACGTCTCCTAATTTGTCCAGATGAATCTTCTATGATGTTTGCAAGATGACTGAAAATTTCAGTCCTATAGAGTCCTTAAATTCAACTTGAAATTTCAAGTGATGAACCCAAGACTTTATGAACTTGATTGTTTTGTGTTATGAATGTGAGAGAGAGAGGAAAGATCAGAGATGGATGATAGAATGATCATCAAATGCTTGCTTATATAGTCCAAGAGTTGCAACTAAGTGCCAAGAATACACACCTTGGCCATGAGGTGTTCATCATGTGTTTACAACTCATCCTTGAGTGTAATGGCTGAAACTTTGGCCTTAAGACAAACTAGAATTCAGTAGGAACATGTTCATTGCATGATTACAAGCTATAATCCAAGTCTTGGTTAGTTTGTGTGGGTTTATGTCAAGAACACAAGCTTGACTTGACTAATTGACTTTGGTTGACTCTAAACTTTGATTCTTGATTATTATTTGTGTAATTAAGTGTAGTAACTAGTTTATATAAATATAATTACTTTTATCTATGTGGTTATAAATCAATTACATGTATTTATATATTTATTAGTTATCTAATTCAAGTACACAATTGCATATTTATTTTACTAGTATGTACAATATATCTAGCTAGTTAATTGATTCCGAAATTAATAACACAAACAAAAATACTCACGAGTGTACAACTTTTATAAATTATTATAAATCCATAATATGGATAAATCATTTCATATAATATAAAGGTTGTGTCGGTTTTTGTCCTATTAATGGAATTATCATCTAGCCACCGACACTGTTTCACCGACACTGTTTCACCGACACTGTTCCACCGACACTGTTGGAACCGTACATTATACTTAAGGTTTCGTATATATGTTTTTCCTGTTACCACAGTTACTCAATTATCATCTATCATATAATTTCCATAACATGTACTGGGTCAATTTCATAGTCTGCTAATATGGCCCTAATTCTAGAAGTTCAAATATGACATTATAATTGGCCCAATTTACAAATAAATGTACACAATTATGTCCAAATTTCCGTTTATTGAAATAGTTAATCAAATTACATGCACAGTCAAACGGTAAAAATCATGAATGTTACATTCTTCCCCCGTTAAAGAATTTCGTCCCGAAATTCAACAAACACTAATTACTAAACAAGTGTGGGTATTTAGACTTCATGTGGTCCTCGCGTTCCCAAGTAAACTCGGGTCCACGTCTAGCTTGCCATCTCACTTTGACAATCGTATATCGGGTATTCTTTAGTTTTATAGTTTGTCGATCTAGAATTTCTATTGGTTCTTCCACAAACTTCAACGTTTTATCAACACGGATTTCTTCGAGGGGTACGTGAAGTGTTGGATCGGTCAAACACTTCCTAAGATTACAAACATGGAAAACATTATGAACTCCACTCAAATTTTGAGGAAGTTCTAATCGATAAGCTACCGGACCAATACGCTCCAAGATCTTAAACGGGCCAATGTACCGTGGCCCCAACTTGCCACGTTTCACAAAACGAATCACACCTTTCCACGGGGATACTTTCAATAAAACATAATCACCAATTTCAAATTCGAGGGGTCGTCGTCTAACATTAGCATATTTCAATTGTCGTTCTCGGGCCACTCTTAACTTTTCTTTGATTTGTGAGATCACTTTCGTCGTTTCAATAACAATTTCGGGCCCAACGAGTTGGCTTTCACCAACTTCTGCCCAAGCTAGCGGTGACCTACAATCTCTCCCATATAATGCTCTAAATGGGGCCATTCCAATGCTAGCATGATAGCTATTATTGTAGGAGAATTCAACCAAAGGAAGATGAACATCCCAATTACCACCAAAATCAATGGCACAGGCTCTTAAAATATCTTCTAAGGTTTGAATCGTTCTTTCACTTTGACCATCGGTTTGTGGGTGGAACGCCGTACTCAAACCGAGACGAGTACCCATAGATTTCTGGAACGCTTTCCAAAATTTTGAAGTAAATCGGGCATCCCGATCGGATATCACGGAAATCGGCACTCCATGCTTGGATATCACCTCTTTGATGTACAATCGTGCCATGGTGTCAAATTTATCGTCCTCCCGGATGGCTAAGAAGTGAGCCGACTTAGTCAACCGGTCAATTATCACCCAAATAGTGTCCCGACCACTACTCGTCCTAGGTAACTTCGTGATGAAGTCCATAGCAATTTCTTCCCATTTCCACACCGTGTTACTGGTTGGACTAGTAAACCCGGTGGTTTCTTGTGGTCGGCTTTCACTTGCAAACAAGTGAGACATTCACTAACATATCTAGCAATGTCTTTCTTCATTCCCGGCTACCAATACAAGTCTCTTAATCCAAAATACATTTTGTCGGAACCCGGATGAACTGAGTAGGCCGACTTATGCGCTTCATCCATCAATTTCAACCGCCATCCTCCAAGAAGGGGAATCCACAATCTATCAACGAAATACAAGCCATTGTCATTTTTCCTATCAAAATGTTCTTCTAGACCGTATAAGGTTTCATTGATGAAGTTTTCTGGTCTAGTTGCCAATTCTTGTGCTTCAATAATGGAGTCACGAACACTTCTTAACACGGTAAAGCTCATGGCTTTAACTCGTCTTGGTTTTATACGTTCTTTTTGACTTAAGGCATCGGCTACCACATTTGCTTTACCCGGGTGATACCGGATAACACAATCATAATCACTTAACAGTTCAAGCCATCTTCTTTGCCTCATGTTCAGATCGCTTTGATTGAAGATATGTTGAAGGCTTTTGTGATCGGTATAGATCACGCTCTTGGTGCCATACAAGTAATGCCTCCAACATTTCAAAGCAAATACCACTGCTCCCAATTCTAAGTCATGAGTCGGATAATTCTTCTCATGCACCTTCAATTGTCTGGATGCATATGCTATCACCTTATCCCGTTTCATTAAGACACAACCCAATCCTTGCCCGGACGCATCACAATATACAACAAAATCATCGGCTCCATCGGGCAAGCTCAAGATGGGTGCATCACACAATTTGTCCTTCAACAATTGGAATGCATGTTCTTGCTTTTCACCCCAATTAAACCTTCTTTCCCGTTGAGTCAACAAGGTCAAAGGTTGGGCGATTTTTGAAAAGCCTTCAATAAATCGTCTATAGTAACCCGCCAAACCAAGAAATTGGCGAATTTCGGTCAGTGTTTCGGGTCGTCTCCAATTCTTTACTGCTTCAACTTTACTTGGGTCCACATGAATTCCTTCCTTGCTCACTACGTGACCAAGAAAATGGACCTCTTCAAGCCAAAATTCACATTTGGAGAACTTGGCATAAAGCTTTTCTTTCCGAAGTAACTCTAAGACTAGTTTCAAATGTTCCAAATGATCTTCTTTTGTCTTAGAATATATGAGAATGTCATCGATGAAAACAATGACAAATTGGTCCAAATAGGGCTGACACACCGGTTCATCAAATCCATGAACACAGCTGGTGCATTAGTCAACCCAAAAGGCATCACCGTAAATTCAAAATGTCCATATCTCGTTCGAAAGGCGGTTTTTGGAATGTCGTCTTCATGGACCCTCAATTGATGATAACCTGACCTCAAATCAATTTTGGAAAAGAAACGAGCACCTTGGAGTTGGTCGAATAAATCGTCAATCCTAGGAAGAGGATAACGATTCTTTACCGTTAGTTTGTTCAATTCTCTATAATCGATACACATTCGGAATGTGCCATCTTTCTTTTTAACGAACAAAACCGGTGCGCCCCAAGGCGATTGACTAGGGCGAATGAAACCCTTGTCTTGAAGCTCTTTGAGTTGGGCGGCCAACTCTTGTAATTCGGTCATGGCTAAGCGATAAGGTGCTTTGGCCACGGGAGAAGCGTTAGGAATAAGTTCAATACGGAAGTCAAGTTCACGAGATGGAGGTAAACCCGGGAGGTCATCTGGGAATACTTCCGCAAAATCTTTAACTACGGGCACGGTCTTCAATTCGACCTTAGTAACGTTTACATTATATACTTTCCCTTCCCATGACTCGATTGCCTCACCTTGAACCACTAATTCTTCTCCATTTTCTAAAGGTATTCTCACCACCCTACTACCACAATCTATTACCGCGTTCATAGCCGACAACCAATCCATACCCACGATCACGTCAAAACTACCGATATCAAAAGGTATTAAGTCTATGTAAAACGGGTAGTCACATAGTTCTAACACACAATCACGAACAACTTGACTAATTCTAGACAATCCACCATTTACCATTTCAAGTTCAAAGTAATAAGACAATGGGCTAAGACTTGCATCGATCAACGGAATGAAATCATTGGAAATGAGGCTATAATCGGCCCCGGAATCAAATAACACGGTAGCATATAGGTGATTGAGAAGAAAAGTACCTGCTACCACGTTTGGATCAACACGAGCCTCAGCCGCATTCACGGCAAAAGCTCTTCCAAGGGGAACGAGTTGTTGTTGAGGAGCTTGCTGTTGTTGACCTTGATTTCCTCGGTTTTGATTTGGACCGGCAATTTGCAATTGATTCGGATGCACGGTCACTTGAACTTGTTGGCCGATGAGATTTGGGCATCGGTTACGATAGTGGTCTTGGCTACCACATTCATAACAACTGCCCCGGGTCATTTGGGGGTATCTAGCATTTAGTGGAGCAACATTTAATGGAACAGTTCGACGGGTAGGACAAAATCTTGAGGTGTGACCCTGATTGTTACAAATAAAGCAAGCATCACATCTCACACCAGTTCGATGATGACGGTTACACCTAGGGCATAAAGGACTTGTTCCAGTATAACCACCATTTTGCGGCTCAACTCTCGGTTCAACCATCGCAGATACCTTTCCACCACGACCATGGCGCTTATTATTGCGCCTATCATCTTTCTTGGTGCCACTCGACTCGGGCGTATCTTTTCTCTTGTTATCACTTTTGGCTATTTCACCACCCTTCACCAGCTCCATGGTGACACTAGCGGTTCGGTTAATGGCTTCATTGATTGTCAATGGCATGGTGGGATGAGAAACAAGTACCCTCACTTTGTGGGGTAAGCCAACCACTTACTTTTCTACCTTCCGGGCCTCAGGTCTCACAAGATGAGGAATGAGTCTAGAAAGTTGTCCGAAGCGGCGAGTGTACCCCACATGATCGGCT
The DNA here is from genome assembly GCA_034093135.1 of Erigeron breviscapus. Classification (NCBI taxonomy): domain Eukaryota; kingdom Viridiplantae; phylum Streptophyta; class Magnoliopsida; order Asterales; family Asteraceae; genus Erigeron; species Erigeron breviscapus. The sequence goes on along the minus strand of CM067172.1, from coordinate 76,476,428 downwards.
CCCTTCATGGTGAGCTTAGTAAATTCTTCTTCTAAATTTCTCATTTCATATGGTGGGCAATACTTGGAGATGATCATTTCTTTGAAATTTTCCCAAGGTATGGAATTTGCGAGGTCAATCCCCAAAGTATCCTTTTCTACATTCCACCATTCTAGAGGATCACCTACTAACATACCGGTGGTGTGAGAAACTCTTTGATCCTGAGTACAACCACTTCTAGGGATCACAGATTCAATCTTCTCTAGCCACTCTAAACAACCGGTGGCTCCACCTTCACCCTTCCATTCCGGAGCTCCACAAGCCTTGAAATCTTTGAAAATACAACCTTGACGGTAAACATTGTTGTTTCTTGGTTGAACAAAAACATTTTCCCCGTTCCCATCACCATTCACATTCATATTTTCATCTGCTTCAATTTTCGGTTCTTCTTGTTCATTTCCATCCATGGCCGCCGCGATTCGAGCCACTAGTTCTGGCATAAGCTCATTGAGAGCTTGAGTAATGATCTCGGCTCTTACCGGGGGATTAGCACCACCCCGGCCACCTCGGCCACCACGACCTCCTCGGCCACCTCTACCTCCACGACCACCTCTACCACCACGTCCACCTATAATTTCTTCTTGAACTATCGGCTCCTCTTCCATTGCTCATCTTGACGCCTATAGTTAGTGTTAGCTCTCCTTGGCCTAACCATCTTTCCTGAACACACGTATTAGATTTAATAAGTTAAGTCTCACAATTCACACTCGAATATCAAAATTTTCCTTCAAGTAATACACAATTTCCACATCAAGTCCCTCTAAATCATTGCATGAATATAGTTATCTCCACGGGGAATAATCTAAGGCTTCACCAATCGTACAATTTATAAGCAACAATACAATCACGAATCATTCGACACCAATATAAATGGGTCAAGTCATAACAAGGTGGGTAAAGTATAGTCCGGATCTTAACTTCAACATTCGACACATTAAAAGTGTTTGTATACAGGGTGTACCATCGGCTAACCCTCCAAACCGTTAATATATTGAATGGATGTCAAGACTCGGTTCCGATATGTTCTCTAAGTGTTGGCCGGGTATGTATACTTCCAAGATTCCACATATCAACGTTTATCACAATAATTCCACAATTCACGGTGTATCCCGACACTATCATATACGTCCATCAAGTTGTGGCAATGACTTAAATTTAAATGGGTAATGCATTTGATGTGAATCAAAAGTTTATGTATGAAGACTCATGCAAATCTTCATAACATAATGTTTAATAAAATTTATTTTTATAGTCTTAGTAACACAAGAGAGCTCGGTAGCTCCATTTGAACGCACAAAGAAGCGCAAGGGCAAAGGTTTGCGATAGACGCAATTAAAAACCCGCTCTTTTAGGAGGCTAGCGCACTCTGACTTATACCTCTCTTAGAGTTTGTTCAAATGGGTGAGCCGGTGTATCTCAAGGTTGTAAGACTCCAATTTTATTAAAATAATCTCTATTTCGATAGTTCTTAGTCAACTTTATTCTTTTCTATGAGTAACCTACGAACTCAGTTTAAACCATTTTTATGCATCATACAGTTCACGTTGCACACAAAATTTCCTATCATGCATGCTAATATGAAATGTGGGTGTAATGGCTATAGACTAGGTCAATCCACCTAGCTCTCTACAACCACGGCTCTGATACCATTCTGTAACACCCCAACATGGCGGAATCATGGGGTATCACTTAGAAAAGCACAGCACGACATGGGAATTATGTAGAGTCAAACTATATGCATTCATAGGATTGAAACAATCCATTAACTCACTAATTACTAAACAAGTGTGGGTATTTAGACTTCATGTGGTCCTCGTGTTCCCAAGTAAACTCGGGTCCACGTCTAGCTTGCCATCTCACTTTGACAATCGTATATCGGGTATTCTTTAGTTTTATAGTTTGTCGTCCGGGTTCAAGCAATCAACATTCATGTATCTCTAACTTGATTCGCCTGATTACCTGAAAAGTGTACTAGCAAGTGTCAACACAAGGTTGGTGAGTTCGTAGTTGTAACACCCCAACATGGCGGAATCATGGGGTATCACTTAGAAAAGCACAGCACGACATGGGAATTATGTAGAGTCAAACTATATGCATTCATAGGATTGAAACAATCCATAAACTCACTCAAATGTATACAATAATCAATATCTATCAAAGATACACACTCAATCAATATTAAATGAAATGTTTAAATGATAGTAGTTGACCCTAAGCATAACCCGTTAAAGGGAAATAAGGATCACGGATCCAGAAGTCCAAAGCTAGTACAATCCTAGCAATGCAAGCACATAATCATCCATTTTGTCTCTGATTAACCTGATTACCTGAAAAGTGTACTAAAGAGCGTCAACATAAAGTTGGTGAGTTCGTAGGGACAAGTAACAAGGAATAACCGTATCGGATAACAACCGTAACGATAAGCGAGGATTAGAATACCTAATCATGTCCAAGGAAACCCTAAAAGGTTTCACATTAGCACAGTTCAATACAATCAACGTTTCAACATCAATATCATTATACAATACACCATTAAACGTTAATCAATACGCCTAACATGATATATCATTAACATGATAATCAAAGCGAAATCATCATTAACCAATACGCCTAACATGATATATCATTTACATGATAATCAAAGCGACAATCATCATTAACCAATACGCCTAACATGATATATCATTTACATGATAATCAAAGCGACAATCATCATTAACCAATACGCCTAACATGATATATCATTTACATGATAATCAAAGCGACAATCATCATTAACCAATACGCCTAACATGATATATCATTTACATGATAATCAAAGCGACATTAAACCACAAGTAATCAAATCAACAATCAACAAATAAACCATTAACATCTCGGTCCATATCATAACAAGTGAATCAACCAACAAATACGATGCACATACACTTCTTATAATTTACTTTAAAGGAATCATCGATGCTTATATATAGGGTCACCCGCAGCCTTCCCACCACATCTATTATTCATAAAAAGTATAATTATCTTCCATGTATGTACAACTATCTAAAGCACAACAAGTATTCATAACGAAGTCAAAGTTAACCGAGCAACAAGTCAATACATTAAACAAACAATCAATCAACAAGCATGTACACTTTTCAGCCCGAATCTCAATTGAGTAGGGAGGGTTTACGAAACTCACCTGGAAGTAAAGCAATTCCAAGTACTAGTAAAAGTACTTTACTATGCTCAAAATGTACTCCCGGGTACCTAGAACAAGTATAAGATCAACTTATAAGCTACCACAAAGCCTAAGTGCAAAATAGGGAAATTTCAGCATGTTCCCAGCTTTGCGCCATCTACTAGACAACGACTTTGGGAAGTCAAGAAGACTAGATACAACAAAACTCAGTTCTAGACATTTGTTGGGCACTCAATGTCCTTTTCAAAAATGTAAGGTTTGGCTCTTGAAGAGCTTTAATGAAAGAGTTATGATTTTTACAAAAACAAACCTGTAGCCTCGTCAGAAATCAGAGCAGTTCTGAAAATCGTTGTTTTTGGCACTCTTCTGAGCAAAACCAGAAGAAACTTCGTTCTTATCAAATTTTACTGACACTTGGACCTTTCCAAAAATATAAGATACGTCTCCTAATTTGTCCAGATGAATCTTCTATGATGTTTGCAAGATGACTGAAAATTTCAGTCCTATAGAGTCCTTAAATTCAACTTGAAATTTCAAGTGATGAACCCAAGACTTTATGAACTTGATTGTTTTGTGTTATGAATGTGAGAGAGAGAGGAAAGATCAGAGATGGATGATAGAATGATCATCAAATGCTTGCTTATATAGTCCAAGAGTTGCAACTAAGTGCCAAGAATACACACCTTGGCCATGAGGTGTTCATCATGTGTTTACAACTCATCCTTGAGTGTAATGGCTGAAACTTTGGCCTTAAGACAAACTAGAATTCAGTAGGAACATGTTCATTGCATGATTACAAGCTATAATCCAAGTCTTGGTTAGTTTGTGTGGGGTTTATGTCAAGAACACAAGCTTGACTTGACTAATTGACTTTGGTTGACTCTAAACTTTGATTCTTGATTATTATTTGTGTAATTAAGTGTAGTAACTAGTTTATATAAGTATAATTACTTTTATCTATGTGGTTATAAATCAATTACATGTATTTATATATTATTAGTTATCTAATTCAAGTACACAATTGCATATTTATTTTACTAGTATGTACAATATATCTAGCTAGTTAATTGATTCCGAAATTAATAACACAAACAAAAATACTCACGAGTGTACAACTTTTATAAATTATTATAAATCCATAATATGGATAAATCATTTCATATAATATAAAGGTTGTGTCGGTTTTGTCCTATTAATGGAATTATCATCTAGCCACCGACACTGTTCCACCGACACTGTTTCACCGACACTGTTCCACCGACACTGTTGGAACCGTACATTATACTTAAGGTTTCGTATATACGTTTTTTCCTGTTACCACAGTTACTCAATTATCATCTACCATATAATTTCCATAACATGTACTGGGTCAATTTCATAGTCTGCTAATATGGCCCTAATTCTAGAAGTTCAAATATGACATTATAATTGGCCCAATTTACAAATAAATGTACACAATTATGTCCAAATTTCCGTTTATTGAAATAGTTAATCAAATTACATGCACAGTCAAACGGTAAAAATCATGAATGTTACATTCTTCCCCCGTTAAAGAATTTCGTCCCGAAATTCAACAAACACTAATTACTAAACAAGTGTGGGTATTTAGACTTCATGTGGTCCTCGCGTTCCCAAGTAAACTCGGGTCCACGTCTAGCTTGCCATCTCACTTTGACAATCGTATATCGGGTATTCTTTAGTTTTATAGTTTGTCGATCTAGAATTTCTATTGGTTCTTCCACAAACTTCAACGTTTTATCAACACGGATTTCTTCGAGGGGTACGTGAAGTGTTGGATCGGTCAAACACTTCCTAAGATTACAAACATGGAAAACATTATGAACTCCACTCAAATTTTGAGGAAGTTCTAATCGATAAGCTACCGGACCAATACGCTCCAAGATCTTAAACGGGCCAATGTACCGTGGCCCCAACTTGCCACGTTTCACAAAACGAATCACACCTTTCCACGGGGATACTTTCAATAAAACATAATCACCAATTTCAAATTCGAGGGGTCGTCGTCTAACATTAGCATATTTCAATTGTCGTTCTCGGGCCACTCTTAACTTTTCTTTGATTTGTGAGATCACTTTCGTCGTTTCAATAACAATTTCGGGCCCAACGAGTTGGCTTTCACCAACTTCTGCCCAAGCTAGCGGTGACCTACAATCTCTCCCATATAATGCTCTAAATGGGGCCATTCCAATGCTAGCATGATAGCTATTATTGTAGGAGAATTCAACCAAAGGAAGATGAACATCCCAATTACCACCAAAATCAATGGCACAGGCTCTTAACATATCTTCTAAGGTTTGAATCGTTCTTTCACTTTGACCATCGGTTTGTGGGTGGAACGCCGTACTCAAACCGAGACGAGTACCCATAGATTTCTGGAACGCTTTCCAAAATTTTGAAGTAAATCGGGCATCCCGATCGGATATCACGGAAATCGGCACTCCATGCTTGGATATCACCTCTTTGATGTACAATCGTGCCAGGGTGTCAAATTTATCGTCCTCCCGGATGGCTAAGAAGTGAGCCGACTTAGTCAACCGGTCAATTATCACCCAAATAGTGTCCCGACCACTACTCGTCCTAGGTAACTTCGTGATGAAGTCCATAGCAATTTCTTCCCATTCCCACACCGGTGTTACTGGTTGGACTAGTAAACCCGGTGGTTTCTTGTGGTCGGCTTTCACTTGCAAACAAGTGAGACATTCACTAACATATCTAGCAATGTCTTTCTTCATTCCCGGCCACCAATACAAGTCTCTTAATCCAAAATACATTTTGTCGGAACCCGGATGAACTGAGTAGGCCGACTTATGCGCTTCATCCATCAATTTCAACCGCCATCCTCCAAGAAGGGGAATCCACAATCTATCAACGAAATACAAGCCATTGTCATTTTTCCTATCAAAATGTTCTTCTAGACCGTATATAGGTTTCATTGATGAAGTTTTCTGGTCTAGTTGCCAATTCTTGTGCTTCAATAATGGAGTCACGAACACTTCTTAACACGGTAAAGCTCATGGCTTTAACTCGTCTTGGTTTTATACGTTCTTTTTGACTTAAGGCATCGGCTACCACATTTGCTTTACCCGGGTGATACCGGATAACACAATCATAATCACTTAACAGTTCAAGCCATCTTCTTTGCCTCATGTTCAGATCGCTTTGATTGAAGATATGTTGAAGGCTTTTGTGATCGGTATAGATCACGCTCTTGGTGCCATACAAGTAATGCCTCCAACATTTCAAAGCAAATACCACTGCTCCCAATTCTAAGTCATGAGTCGGATAATTCTTCTCATGCACCTTCAATTGTCTGGATGCATATGCTATCACCTTATCCCGTTTCATTAAGACACAACCCAATCCTTGCCCGGACGCATCACAATATACAACAAAATCATCGGCTCCATCGGGCAAGCTCAAGATGGGCTGCATCACACAATTTGTCCTTCAACAATTGGAATGCTTGTTCTTGCTTTTCACCCCAATTAAACCTTCTTTCCCGTTGAGTCAACAAGGTCAAAGGTTGGGCGATTTTTGAAAAGCCTTCAATAAATCGTCTATAGTAACCCGCCAAACCAAGAAATTGGCGAATTTCGGTCAGTGTTTCGGGTCGTCTCCAATTCTTTACTGCTTCAACTTTACTTGGGTCCACATGAATTCCTTCCTTGCTCACTACGTGACCAAGAAAATGGACCTCTTCAAGCCAAAATTCACATTTGGAGAACTTGGCATAAAGCTTTTCTTTCCGAAGTAACTCTAAGACTAGTTTCAAATGTTCCAAATGATCTTCTTTTGTCTTAGAATATATGAGAATGTCATCGATGAAAACAATGACAAATTGGTCCAAATAGGGCTGACACACCGGTTCATCAAATCCATGAACACAGCTGGTGCATTAGTCAACCCAAAAGGCATCACCGTAAATTCAAAATGTCCATATCGCGTTCGAAAGGCGGTTTTTGGAATGTCGTCTTCATGGACCCTCAATTGATGATAACCTGACCTCAAATCAATTTTGGAAAAGAAACGAGCACCTTGGAGTTGGTCGAATAAATCGTCAATCCTAGGAAGAGGATAACGATTCTTTACCGTTAGTTTGTTCAATTCTCTATAATCGATACACATTCGGAATGTGCCATCTTTCTTTTTAACGAACAAAACCGGTGCGCCCCAAGGCGATTGACTAAGGCGAATGAAACCCTTGTCTTGAAGCTCTTTGAGTTGGGCGGCCAACTCTTGTAATTCGGTCATGGCTAAGCGATAAGGTGCTTTGGCCACGGGAGAAGCGTTAGGAATAAGTTCAATACGGAAGTCAAGTTCACGAGATGGAGGTAAACCCGGGAGGTCATCTGGGAATACTTCCGCAAAATCTTTAACTACGGGCACGGTCTTCAATTCGACCTTAGTAACGTTTACATTATATACTTTCCCTTCCCATGACTCGATTGCCTCACCTTGAACCACTAATTCTTCTCCATTTTCTAAAGGTATTCTCACCACCCTACTACCACAATCTATTACCGCGTTCATAGCCGACAACCAATCCATACCCACGATCACGTCAAAACTACCGATATCAAAAGGTATTAAGTCTATGTAAAACGGGTAGTCACATAGTTCTAACACACAATCACGAACAACTTGACTAATTCTAGACAATCCACCATTTACCATTTCAAGTTCAAAGTAATAAGACAATGGGCTAAGACTTGCATCCATCAACGGAATGAAATCATTGGAAATGAGGCTATAATCGGCCCCGGAATCAAATAACACGGTAGCATATAGGTGATTGAGAAGAAAAGTACCTGCTACCACGTTTGGATCAACACGAGCCTCGGCCGCATTCACGGCAAAAGCTCTTCCACGGGGAACGAGTTGTTGTTGAGGAGCTTGCTGTTGTTGACCTTGATTTCCTCGGTTTTGATTTGGACCGGCAATTTGCAATTGATTCGGATGCACGGTCACTTGAACTTGTTGGCCGATGAGATTTGGGCATCGGTTACGATAGTGGTCTTGGCTACCACATTCATAACAACTGCCCCGGGTCATTTGGAGGTATCTAGCATTTAGTGGAGCAACATTTAATGGAACAGTTCGACGGGTAGGACAAAATCTTGAGGTGTGACCCTGATTGTTACAAATAAAGCAAGCATCACATCTCACACCAGTTCGATGATGACGGTTACACCTAGGGCATAAAGGACTTGTTCCAGTATAACCACCATTTTGCGGCTCAACTCTCGGTTCAACCATCGCAGATACCTTTCCACCACGACCATGGCGCTTATTATTGCGCCTATCATCTTTCTTGGTGCCACTCGACTCGGGCGTATCTTTTCTCTTGTTATCACTTTTGGCTATTTCACCACCCTTCACCAGCTCCATGGTGACACTAGCGGTTCGGTTAATGGCTTCATTGATTGTCAATGGCATGGTGGGATGAGAAACAAGTACCCTCACTTTGTGGGGTAAGCCAACCACATACTTTTCTACCTTCCGGGCCTCAGGTCTCACAAGATGAGGAATGAGTCTAGAAAGTTGTCCGAAGCGGCGAGTGTACCCCACATGATCGGCTCCCTTCATGGTGAGCTTAGTAAATTCTTCTTCCAAATTTCTCATTTCATATGGTGGGCAATACTTGGAGATGATCATTTCTTTGAAATTTTCCCAAGGTATGGAATTTGCGAGGTCAATCCCCAAAGTATCCTTTTCTACATTCCACCATTCTAGAGGATCACCTACTAACATACCGGTGGTGTGAGAAACTCTTTGATCCTGAGTACAACCACTTCTAGGGATCACAGATTCAATCTTCTCTAGCCACTCTAAACAACCGGTGGCGTGAGAAATTCTTTGATCCTGAGTACAACCACTTCTAGGGATCACAGATTCAATCTTCTCTAGCCACTCTAAACAACCGGTGGCTCCACCTTCACCCTTCCATTCCGGAGCTCCACAAGCCTTGAAATCTTTGAAAATACAACCTTGACGGTAAACATTGTTGTTTCTTGGTTGAACAAAAACATTTTCCCCGTTCCCATCACCATTCACATTCATATTTTCATCTGCTTCAATTTCCGGTTCTTCTTGTTCATTTCCATCCATGGCCGCCGCGATTCGAGCCACTAGTTCTGGCATAAGCTCATTGAGAGCTTGAGTAATGATCTCGGCTCTTACCGGGGGATTAGCACCACCCTGGCCACCTCGGCCACCACGACCTCCTCGGCCACCTCTACCTCCACGACCACCTCTACCACCACGTCCACCTATAATTTCTTCTTGAACTATCGGCTCCTCTTGTTCATCTTGCTCATCTTGACGCCTATAGTTAGTGTTAGCTCTCCTTGGCCTAACCATCTTTCCTGAACACACGTATTAGATTTAATAAGTTAAGTCTCACAATTCACACTCGAATATCAAAATTTTCCTTCAAGTAATACACAATTTCCACATCAAGTCCCTCTAAATCATTGCATGAATATAGTTATCTCCACGGGGAATAATCTAAGGCTTCACCAATCGTACAATTTATAATTAACAATACAATCACGAACCATTCGACACAATATAAATGGGTCAAGTCATAACAAGGTGGGTAAAGTATAGTCCGGATCTTAACTTCAACATTCGACACATTAAAAGTGTTTGTATACAGGGTGTACCATCGGCTAACCCTCCACACCGTTAATATATTGAATGGATGTCAAGACTCGGTTCCGATATGTTCTCTAAGTGTTGGCCGGGTATGTATACTTCCAAGATTCCACATATCAACGTTTATCACAATAATTCCACAATTCACGGTGTATCCCGACACTATCATATACGTCCATCAAGTTGTGGCAATGACTTAAATTTAAATGGGTAATGCATTTGATGTGAATCAAAAGTTTATGTATGAAGACTCATGCAAATCTTCATAACATAATGTTTAATAAAATTTATTTTTATAGTCTTAGTAACACAAGAGAGCTTGGTAGCTCCATTTGAACGCACAAAGAAGCGCAAGGGCAAAGGTTTGCGATAGACGCAATTAAAAACCCGCTCTTTTAGGAGGCTAGCGCACTCTGACTTATACCTCTCTTAGAGTTTGTTCAAATGGGTGAGCCGGTGTATCTCAAGGTTGTAAGACTCCAATTTTATTAAAATAATCTCTATTTCGATAGTTCTTAGTCAACTTTATTCTTTTCTATGAGTAACCTACGAACTCAGTTTAAACCATTTTATGCATCATACAGTTCACGTTGCACACAAAATTTCCTATCATGCATGCTAATATGAAATGTGGGTGTAATGGCTATAGACTAGGTCAATCCACCTAGCTCTCTACAACCACGTCTCTGATACCATTCTGTAACACCCCAACATGGCGGAATCATGGGGTATCACTTAGAAAAGCACAGCACGACATGGGAATTATGTAGAGTCAAACTATATGCATTCATAGGATTGAAACAATCCATTAACTCACTAATTACTAAACAAGTGTGGGTATTTAGACTTCATGTGGTCCTCGCGTTCCCAAGTAAACTCGGGTCCACGTCTAGCTTGCCATCTCACTTTGACAATCGTATATCGGGTATTCTTTAGTTTTATAGTTTGTCGTCCGGGTTCAAGCAATCAACATTCATGTATCTCTAACTTGATTCGCCTGATTACCTGAAAAGTGTACTAGCAAGTGTCAACACAAGGTTGGTGAGTTCGTAGTTGTAACACCCCAACATGGCGGAATCATGGGGTATCACTTAGAAAAGCACAGCACGACATGGGAATTATGTAGAGTCAAACTATATGCATTCATAGGATTGAAACAATCCATAAACTCACTCAAATGTATACAATAATCAATATCTATCAAAGATACACACTCAATCAATATTAAATGAAAATGTTTAAATGATAGTAGTTGACCCTAAGCATAACCCGTTAAAGGGAAATAAGGATCACGGATCCAGAAGTCCAAAGCTAGTCCAATCCTAGCAATGCAAGCACATAATCATCCATTTTGTCTCTGATTAACCTGATTACCTGAAAAGTGTACTAAAATACGTCAACATAAAGTTGGTGAGTTCGTAGGGACAAGTAACAAGGAATAACCGTATCGGATAACAACCGTTAACGATAAGCGAGGATTAGAATACCTAATCATGTCCAAGGAAACCCTAAAAGGTTTCACATTAGCACAGTTCAATACAATCAACGTTTCAACATCAATATCATTATACAATACACCATTAAACGTTAATCAATACGCCTAACATGATTTATCATTAACATGATAATCAAAGCTAAATCATCATTAACCAATACGCCTAACATGATATATCATTTACATGATAATCAAAGCGACAATCATCATTAACCAATACGCCTAACATGATATATCATTTACATGATAATCAAAGCGACAATCATCATTAACCAATACGCCTAACATGATTTATCATTAACATGATAATCAAAGCGAAATCATCATTAACCAATACGCCTAACATGATATATCATTTACATGATAATCAAAGCGACAATCATCATTAACCAATACGCCTAACATGATATATCATTTACATGATAATCAAAGCGACAATCATCATTAACCAATACGCCTAACATGATATATCATTTACATGATAATCAAAGCGACAATCATCATTAACCAATACGCCTAACATGATATATCATTTACATGATAATCAAAGCGACATTAAACCACAAGTAATCAAATCAACAATCAACAAATAAACCATTAACATCTCGGTCCATATCATAACAAGTGAATCAACCAACAAATACGATGCACATACACTTCTTATAATTCTACTTTAAAGGAATCATCGATGCTTATATATAGGGTCACCCGCAGCCTTCCCACCACATCTATTATTCATAAAAAGTATAATTATCTTCCATGTATGTACAACTATCTAAAGCACAACAAGTATTCATAACGAAGTCAAAGTTAACCGAGCAACAAGTCAATACATTAAACAAACAATCAATCAACAAGCATGTACACTTTTCAGCCCGAATCTCAATTGAGTAGGGAGGGTTTACGAAACTCACCTGGAAGTAAAGCAATTCCAAGTACTAGTAAAAGTACTTTACTATGCTCAAAATGTACTCCCGGGTACCTAGAACAAGTATATGATCAACTTATAAGCTACCACAAAGCCTAAGTGCAAAATAGGGAAATTTCAGCATGTTCCCAGCTTTGCGCCATCTACTAGACAACGACTTTGGGAAGTCAAGAAGACTAGATAAAACAAAACTCAGTTCTAGACATTTGTTGGGCACTCAATGTCCTTTTCAAAAATGTAAGGTTTGGCTCTTGAAGAGCTTTAATGAAAGAGTTATGATTTTTACAAAAACAAACCTGTAGCCTCGTCAGAAATCAGAGCAGTTCTGAAAATCGTTGTTTTTGGCACTCTTCTGAGCAAAACCAGAAGAAACTTCGTTCTTATCAAATTTTACTGACACTTGGACCTTTCCAAAAATATAAGATACGTCTCCTAATTCGTCCAGATGAATCTTCTATGATGTTTGCAAGATGACTGAAAATTTCAGTCCTATAGAGTCCTTAAATTCAACTTGAAATTTCAAGTGATGAACCCAAGACTTTATGAACTTGATTGTTTTGTGTTATGAATGTGAGAGAGAGAGGAAAGATCAGAGATGGATGATAGAATGATCATCAAATGCTTGCTTATATAGTCCAAGAGTTGCAACTAAGTGCCAAGAATACACACCTTGGCCATGAGGTGTTCATCATGTGTTTACAACTCATCCTTGAGTGTAATGGCTGAAACTTTGGCCTTAAGACAAACTAGAATTCAGTAGGAACATGTTCATTGCATGATTACAAGCTATAATCCAAGTCTTGGTTTGTTTGTGTGGGGTTTATGTCAAGAACACAAGCTTGACTTGACTAATTGACTTTGGTTGACTCTAAACTTTGATTCTTGATTATTATTTGTGTAATTAAGTGTAGTAACTAGTTTATATAAATATAATTACTTTTATCTATGTGGTTATAAATCAATTACATGTATTTATATATTTATTAGTTATCTAATTCAAGTACACAATTGCATATTTATTTTACTAGTATGTACAATATATCTAGCTAGTTAATTGATTCCGAAATTAATAACACAAACAAAAATACTCACGAGTGTACAACTTTTATAAATTATTATAAATCCATAATATGGATAAATCATTTCATATAATATAAAGGTTGTGTCGGTTTTTGTCCTATTAATGGAATTATCATCTAGCCACCGACACTGTTCCACCGACACTGTTTCACCGACACTGTTCCACCGACACTGTTGGAACCGTACATTATACTTAAGGTTTTGTATATACGTTTTTTCCTGTTACCACAGTTACTCAATTATCATCTACCATATAATTTCCATAACATGTACTGGGCCAATTTCATAGTCTGCTAATATGGCCCTAATTCTAGAAGTTCAAATATGACATTATAATTGGCCCAATTTACAAATAAATGTACACAATTATGTCCAAATTTCCGTTTATTGAAATAGTTAATCAAATTAAATGCACAGTCAAACGGTAAAAATCATGAATGTTACAGTAGTAATGGTTCACAAGGAACCATCATCAATAACAATATCGTATGTAATAACAACATCAAACAATGTACTTACAACAAATCCATATACTTCACCTGTTAAACAATTTAGGTTAACATATTGTTCAACCTTGTCACATAATAACCAAACAACAAATGATACAGGATAGTTCGAATAAAATCAACGTTTCAATTTCAATATCATTATACATAAACCGTTACGCCTTACTTGTCAAACAATGCGCCATTAAACTGTTACGACTTATATGATAAACAATGCGCCATATATCATTAATCCGTTACGACTTACATGATAAACAATGGGCCATATACATTAATCCGTTACGACTTACATGATAAACAATGCGCCATATGTCCAACAAACCAACAAGATTATATGCACGTAACAAGAACGTCTCAATAAGCATAATCATCAATAATCAAGTCCATATGTCCAACAAACCAAACAAGTCTATACGCACATACACTTAGGAGGATTTTACTTTCAACGAGTCCTTGATGCTTATATATAGGGTCACCCCGCAGCCTTCCCACCACATCTTAAACCCTTTGAAGGTATAACCGACTTCCATGTATGTACATCTATCCTAATAATTTATAATATCACAATCACATGCATAAACCATCAAATAATAATTCAAAACTATCCATCAATAATCAGTCAATCAGTTCCATAATTCAATTATATTTCATTAAACAATCAATCAAATAAACCAAATAATCAAACAAACACGTATATGTACACTTTTCAGCCCGAATCTCAATTGAGTAGGGAACAACGAAACTCACCTGAAAAGTAGTAGAAGCTCAAATGAATTTTCTCCAAGCCACGTACAAGTATAGTTAATATTTGCTAAGTTCAACACCAACGTTCCATGTTACTCAAAAATCATAATTACAATTATACAAATATTAAACACCTGAGTACACAAGTGTTCGATTATTGCACAATAAATGATTACATAATCATAATTACAATTATGCAAACGTTGAACACCTGAGTACACAAGTGTTCGATTATTGCACAATAAAATGATTACATAAACAAATTACAATTATGCAAACGTTAAACACCCGAATACACAAGTATTCGATTATTGCACAATAAAATGATTAAGATAAACACAAATATTTATCTTTTCTAGTTTATGAAAACTGAATTCTCTTATGTTATGCATCTATTTATACTAAGTTAGGCTAGACTTGGTAAAGCTTGACTAGTTAGAGCCTTGACTAGGTAGAACTTGAATAGTAAGGTCGAACTTCAATAGTTCTGGTCGAACTGCTACAGTGTTGGTCTAACTTCGACCACTTTGAGTTTCTATTGGAAAATAGACTCTTTTACGAAAACGTGGCGATTTGAATCGTTAAAAACGGAGTTACGGTTCAAAAGTTATGGCCAAAACAAGTTAGCAGTGTTTTTCTGCAGTCTACTTGTTTAATTTGTTACATAGACACGTTTTCTTTGAAATGACAAAATCTAAGCAAAACTAAATGATACCCACTTGATTTACTTAAATGTCATTTTCCATGCTTTTCAATTTGATATTCATTAATTTTAATATATAAACATTTATGTCACTTTCATGTAAAAAGCAATTTAAATATATAAACATTTACGTCACTTTCATGTACAAAAAGCAATCTATAATAATCGTTAGTAAATAAGATTTGGTTGTGTATTTATAAGACGTATTTTGTATTCCAAAAACATTCAATAACCATATCATCCCATATAAATGACATATTATTTACAAAATGTTATATTATATTAATTAGACGAGATATTTATCCAGCTAAGGATTTAGGTTCATGATCAATAACCAACAACGAAGATTACGAAAATTCATTCTTTATGTAAAGTTATGTCGGCCATTTGTCCTAAGGGGTAGGCTCTCGCTCCGCTAATTCCGACAAATAGCTAAACGTTAACCATTTAAATGCCAAAACATTTCCGTAAGCATAAACAAATTCCACGTTTCATTCCAATTCAACAATACGCTCAATAATCACATTATTTATAAAAATCATTTACATTTAAAATTTGCGAGTCAAATCTAGTCAAATTTCACAAATGTTACATTATTCCCCAGTTAAAAGGATTTCGCCCTCGAAATCTAGATTGTATCAAATAAAAATATACTTACTTGATTTATGTTTCGTCTTAGTGCCAATTAATCGATATTAGGAGACATGGCATCTAAGTATCTAATCTACATTAGACAATCACACATAATTAACAACAAGATACAAGGATTAGAATACCTAATCACGTTTACACAAATCAATACCAGTCAACGTTTATGTTCAATAACGATTCATATAACGATTAATAACGTTTAATAACGTGGGCTCAACAACCCATAGCGTGAGTATAAAGATACTCATAACGTGGATTCAACAATCCATAGCATGAGTATAAAGATACCCATAACATAAATAACGGCACGACTTACATATATTTCAAACGCGTCATACAAAACTCAATCACATCACATATTCATAACCAAAATCATAGTTAATCGAGCAACAATTCAATACGTAAATCGAACAATCAATCAAACGATTAATCAACATCAAACAAGTATGTACATATATAGTATAGACTACTAACACATCTATGGTATAGCATAGAGGTTCTGTCTAGACACAGGTAAGTCTAACTATAGCACTACATAAGATTCAAATTTATTTCTCTTTCCATATTTGACCGTTAGAAACGGTTCATTCTTAGACTATATAATAAGATGACTAACCAGATCTCTCCATTCATATTAACTTAACATTTTCCCATATTAACTAACATTTTCCCTTTGAAAGTCCTCTATGAGTTTCATAAACTCCCATCAGTTCTTACTTTGCCCACTAGAGTATTTGGTCTACGCAAGTATTCATCCCTGTAAAGTTCGAACACACACTTACAGTAATAGTCTAGATAACACCTTGATGTTTCTTCACCCATCTGTAGATACTCGTCAAGCGAGTCGGGATTGTAGCCATACGCCAATTGACGTATGGTGCATACACACTTTTGGATGGTGCTGAAACCAGGCTTTCCTCGGGCATCAAGCTGCTTGTCTTGCATTCTTTTAAAATGCAAAGGCACAGGACCTGGATTGCGAGATGGGTATGATATTATGTCGTTCACAATGCGCATGAACATAGGTCTAGACATACGGAATCGTCGTCTAAAGCTCTTCAACGAATACTTTGGGTTTTCGTTAAAGTAAGCTGCCATTAGGCGCTCGTCAGCACCATATCGATCTCTTTCGACGACCATACGGGGTATGTATGGTCTTGATGATTCACCTTGTTCAAGCAAATCAACACATTCGGCCATGATGCCAAAAAGCTCTTCATCATCGTCTCCAGTAGGAAACAAATCGGGTCTCGTGTACGTTGATAAATTTGAATGAAACTGGTTGTTCATGATGATTTATGTATACGAAAGTGTGTTTTGGTATAATATAGGTGAATATATGCAAGAGTGGTGTCAAATGGTGGTTCACTTGAAGTGTATATATAGTCATTTTGAAAAACTAGCCGTTAAGGACTAAAGTTGTCACTTTTTTGAACCTGTTTTGAACTATATAGCCGTTTAGGGGCTAAAGTTGCCAAATGGTGAAACTTATTTTTGTCTCCTTCCCTTTTGATTTCATACGGTTGGAGTTTAAAATAATAATAAAAAAAAACAAACTTCACGTTCGTCCCTGCAGGAACGAACCACCCGGACGAGTGAGGCGGACGAGAGGGGAACGAGTCCCACCCAATGGTGTGGACTCGTCCCTGTGAGTCGAACGAAGCCAAGGACGAACCATTGGCGAGCTTCTAAACTACAATAGTTGACACATTTTCTCAGGTTAGTGTTAGTCCATGTAAAAATGCTACGGTATATTTTATTTTTTCAAATAAATTTTAATCCTAAAGTGATGCCTTATATTTATAGGCTTATACCCTGAGTCCCTGACACACTGGTAAGTGTTTATGATAAAGAGTATAATTTGTCCAACCAAACTGTGACCCATCTGATAGAACATGGACTTTTATACGAAAAAACTATCAATTAACAAGTTAGTCGATTTTAATTTAACAGAACTATATCTCTATTTCAAATACTCGAATGATCACAACTATCTATATCTATCTTTATCAAGGTTGCAAATATCGGTCGTAGCAATATATCTGTCGACCCCCTTAAGCGATAATCAGTCATAGCGTGGATATATCCCCAACAATATATTCATGATTTGTACGTTTTATATATATTTCTATCTGATTTTCTTACATGTACATATAATTATACCTTTTGTTTAATATATTTTAAATTAAGCTACTGTAATTTAATAATATAAATAAAAATACAATAATAAAAGTAAAACAAATATTTACAATATACATAAAATTAGATAAGTATTTTTGAAAATTATAAAAAGTAAGAGTTTAAGCATGCAACAAAAAAGTTAAACTCTTTTGTGACCGATAAATCCCGATATTGACCAAAACCGATATGTATGGACGATATGAGAAATCTTATACCTCCGATATCCGCTATATCGACCGACACAACCGATGTTTGACTATATAAAAAATGGATAATGATAATTACCCGATTTATATGACTAAAAATCAACCTAGCATGATAATATTTTGAGAAATGAAGAGTTTAAATTAAGAAAAAGAGTTTGTGTAATTCACATATAAAATATTAAAATTTTATGTCGATTTTAAAACATATAAATTAAGTTTATTTATTATTTTCCATGAATTTTATATTAGTGATAGTTGGAGCTAAATAATTTTTACAATAATAATCTTATATATATAAAAATAACAAAAGGAAGATACAAAATTAGTAAAGATGTTAAATTTTTTTTTTACAAAATAACTCAGTTTTTAACAAAACTTATGTCAAAATGTTTATAAAGGAGAAATAAAAATTACGATGTTTTCATATTTTTATGAAAGTTTATAAATGTAAAATATTAAAGAAAAACACATAAGGTTTATAAATAGTTATTATATATATATACGAGGGTTTAAAACCCGTGCGTTGCACGACATGATTAAATTTTAATTGATTGCATGTATAAATTTTTCACTTTTAAAATTCGTTTGGAAAACTCAACGCATAATACATACATATAATAAAATGTAAGAAAGAGCACAAGTTCTTACCACGACATATACAAAATGACTTAAATGAGATTGTGAATGACGAAAAAAAGATAAAAACTTGTTTTACCAACCTTTACGAAATCTTCTATGATCATGGCAGATCGGTGTGAATTTAGCGTGTTGATTGGAGCAGCTCGCATTTCTTCATATGTACTGTAAACTTGTAGTATAGAAAGAAATGATCCAACAACCATCTGTAATAATATCATGACAATTAGAATACTTAAAACTTGTAAGAATAGAAAGTGAGTTTAGATTATACCTTTCCTTGCCTTGATGAAGAAACTGCGAAAACAAAAGCATAACAGCAAATAAAAAAAATCCTGAAAGTAAACCGACATTGAAATCAGCATTTGTTAGTCAAAAAATTGTATGCTACTTCTAATTCCATACAACTTTACAAATTTCAAATCATTTATTTGTTTCAATTGAAACTATGAATTGAAAGTTGTGATTCAATATTACCATTCATTATCATTTATTTGTTTCAATGAAGAAAAAGAAATATGAAAGAACTTTATTAATGAATGGTCATAATAATCAAAGTTTAACATTTATCAAACCGTCTCCATAATCAAAGTTTAACATTTATCAAACCGTCTCCATAATCAAGTTTTAACATTTATCATGATCATTAAGAAGAAAGAGGTTGAAGATTTAGAGTTGGTTCAAAAACTTAACTTTTATATTATACATATAGATAGATATTAAAAAGGGGAAGGGAATATGAGGCTGTTAGGCACCTAAGTTGGGTGAAAAACCCCTCACATATCTTTTTTTAAACAATAAAATTCATGGGGGCCAAACATTTATTCAAAATATTAAAATATTGGTATGTGAGGGGTTTTTCAACCAAGTTAGGTGCATAACAGCCCCATACTCACTTTTCTCTATTAAAAAACTAATAAAAAGTTACCCAATGAAATACTACTATGTGGCAAGCAAAACTCAGCAATCTTATAATATAATTTTCCACGATCAGATTTGTAATCGAGCATGTTACATCAGATTTATAATATAATTTTCCACGATCAGTTTCAGAAATAGGTAGTCAAAGATAGCCGCATGTCCCCACATTCCCCACCTTAAACCCTAATATTTTTCTTTAATCTTCCTGCTCCCACCTAAACCCAAAAATCACCGACCACAAGAATGGAAGAACAAGATGTTGTAAACAAAATTAACAATTTGATTGCTGATATCAAACGTAATGTTGATCCATTTGTCATACCATCAGACAAGATTCACAATGCGTTTGCCGAATTACTGGAAGCGGTAAAGAAGTCCTCGGAAAAAGCTGTTGTGGGGCCGGTGTTGAAGATAACCGATTTTTATTCCATTTCGGCGATTAGAAGAAAAGGAATAGATGGTATATTCGATGAGATTGATTGTGATAGGGCTGAGATAATAGCATCCCTAAAGCTTTTCGTAAACTCTAAACAAGATTTGGTTGCCAAATTGAAAGGTCTATATGATTTTACTGATGCAAAAATTGAAGAGGAAATCCAAGATGCAATTAATCCAGCAGTTGAAGAAATTGATGGGGAAGAAGACAGAGACAAAGAAATCCGTCTTTCTAATGAAAGAAAGCGGCTGGAGACTATAAGAAAGTCTCGGGAGATGGGAAAGGTTGATGCCGTTGAACTACTCGGTGAATTCACCATAGAAGAAGTTGTATCGAGTGGATTGATTACCGAGGAAAAACTAGCCGATAGTGTTCTTTGGTATCTCCAATCCATGATGTCGCTGAAAAGAATGTTGGATGATGAAGAATATGAAGAGCCACCACCACCACCACCACGCCACAACAGCAGCCATCACAACCACAATCATCGAAGAAGCCGAAAAGCAAGGGAGCAAAGAAGAAAGGTTCCAAAAAAGTATAAAGAAGCCATCAGATATGAAACCATCTTCAATATATATATTATATTATTATATATATGATATGATATATATGATATATATGATATATATTATGATATATTATAATTATAATTATTATTTATATATTTATGTATCTACGTTTGGGGATATCTATTAAATGCTAGAATTATACCCCGTTTTAGATACTGAAATTGAAAGGAATCTACTTTTGGGATAGTATTCAATGAAGAATGAATTTATTTGTGACTTTCTTTGTTTGAATCTATATCTATCTATATCTATATATCTATATCTATATCTATATATATATATGATATAAAGTTGAGTTATAGTTGTTTTTTTAGAACAAAAGTGATCGATGATGAAATATAATATAAAGTTGAGTTATAGTTGTTTTTTTAGAACAAAAATGATCGATGATGAAATGGAATGAAAAAATTTATGAGGGAATTTATGATTGTGTGTTAATGATGGTGCTATATGCTTATGATAAGTTTATGATGATATTTATGAGGTATTTAAGACTTTCATGATGATTTATGAATGATTATATGCATATATAGGTTGATTTCTTTAGATTGTTTGATAAAACACTTTGTTGGCATAAATTTATGATGCTTATTAATGAGTTATAGTTGTTTTTTTAGAACAAAAGTGATCGATGATGAAATATAATATAAAGTTGAGTTATAGTTGTTTTTTTAGAACAAAAATGATCGATGATGAAATGGAATGAAAAACATTATGAGGGAATTTATGATTGTGTGTTAATGATGGTGCTATATGCTTATGATAAGTTTATGATGATATTTATGAGGTATTTAAGACTTTAATGATGATTTATGAATGGAAGAACAAGATGTTGTAAACAAAGTTAACACATTGATTGCTGATATCAAACGTAATGTTGATCCATTTATCATACCATCAGACAAGATTCACAATGCGTTTGCCGAATTACTGGAAGCGGTAAAGAAGTCCTCGGAAAAAGCTGTTGTGGGGCCGGTGTTGAAGATAACCGATTTTTATTCCATTTCGGCGATTAGAAGAAAAGGAATAGATGGTATATTCGATGAGATTGATTGTGATAGGGCTGAGATAATAGCATCCCTAAAGCTTTTCGTAAACTCTAAACAAGATTTGGTTGCCAAATTGAAAGGTCTATATGATTTTACTGATGCAAAAATTGAAGAGGAAATCCAAGATGCAATTAATCCAGCAGTTGAAGAAATTGATGGGGAAGAAGACAGAGACAAAGAAATCCGTCTTTCTAATGAAAGAAAGCGGCTGGAGACTATAAGAAAGTCTCGGGAGATGGGAAAGGTTGATGCCGTTGAACTACTCGGTGAATTCACCATAGAAGAAGTTGTATCGAGTGGATTGATTACCGAGGAAAAACTAGCCGATAGTGTTCTTTCGTTGAAAACAATGTTGGATGATGAAGAATATGAAGAGCCACCACCACCACCACCGCGGCCACAACAGCAGCCATCACGACCACAATCATCGAATAAGCCGAAAAGCAAGGGAGGAAACAAGAAAGGTTCCAAAAGAGGATAAAGCCATCAGATATGAAACCATCTTCAATATATATATATATATATATATATATGATATATTATAATTATAATTATTATTTATATATTTATGTATCTACGTTTGGGGATATCTATTAAATGCTAGAATTATACCCCGTTTTAGATACTGAAATTGAAAGGAATCTACTTTTGGGATAGTATTCAATGAAGAATGAATTTATTTGTGACTTTTTTGTTTGAATCTATATCTATCTATATCTATATATTTATTGTAGGAGCACCATTCTTAAAATAACATTTTATTGATAAACATTCGAATTACAAGAAGGTTACAAAGAAATTAACAACTAAGAAACTAATACAAGAATCAAAATACAAGACAATAATATAAAAAGAAAGGAACAAGTTAACTACGGGCTGAGGATTCTGTTTAACAGAGGGCCCTTAAAACTGATTTCGGGCCACCCAAGTGAACCCGTCAGTTTCCCAGGGTACAACAGCCAAAGCAGTATGTACTGCCGGAGTTAACCAAGAACCCAGAATAATACCTTCAAGAACAAAAGAAAGAGATGAAAGGGAGAGAATGTGGTCTGGTGAATCCAGAATGAAGTGTTGGTGTTGTTGTTGCTGAACCACCTTATTCCACTAAGTATGATTTATATACATATAAATCAGTTAGTGGAAGTTTAAGTGGGACAGTTGTAAGGCTGCATGATCAATAACCAGGTGTCACACTTACTACTTAAGCAAGTGTTGTTCCAGGTGTTAAACCAGGAACAACATAACCCACTGAGCCATGAAGCCAAAAAACTGAGCCATAACAACTAAACACTTGAGCCATGTAAGCCATAATCGAGCTAGCCAAAAACAAAGGCGGCTCTAAAGCGGCTCGCGGCGATGCGAGCGTGCTAAGTGCGCCACTAAAACGCCACATTACGCCTCATCGCCCACGACCCCGGTCCCGGTCCTCGGTCCCGGTCTCGGGCACGGGCGCGGGCGCGTCGGGTGCTTCGCACCCTCCTTGCCCACTTGGGGTGTAGCCCCTTATAAGGAATTATTATTCCTCCAACACTTCTCCTTATAAACATACTTAATGTTTATACTTCTACCAATGTGGGACAAACTCACATTAGTTAAATACAATTTCAACTCCATTTAAACATATCTATTCACTTTGTATATTTTATGTTAGATTATTTCAACTTATGAAATAATAGTTATAACATAAAATTCCAACAATCCCCCACATGAATAGATATGGTTCTTAAAGATAAATTCTGACAGTCAAGTATTGCAGGAGAAGTAGGTTTTACCCTTTGAACTTTCCTTTGTGAGTGCACTTAGTCTCCTAGCAGTTAGTAGAACTTGATGTCTTTGAACTAACTCCTTTTTACGTAGACGTTATTGCACATCACACAATACTTTCCCTAGTCTGGTTAACCCCTCACTTTCGTGTCCATTATGGTCATGGAACACTATCCTGGTTCTGCGAGAGCTCTAGGAATTGCGCCCCACACAATTCCATTCGAAGCGACCACACTTCTCTCTAACATAGGTGATTGCTCACAATCATTAAAAGCTATAAGCTTAACCTCTATGATATCACTGATTTGATATAGGAATGGGCTAGGAAACTTGTAGCTCACTTTATTGTGGTGGGTACTCCCCCCACAGTGACTGCAAACTCCCTTATTTGTTTTGGGGTACTTCCCCCATAGTGACCTCTTCTATTCGTACAATTAGGTTGTCCTATTGAACCTAGATCATGGGATCTCCATTTACTTCTAGGTTAGGTTTTCCTTCGTACAAATTTACTCAATGGGCTTTAGCCCCATTCCTCTTGACGACTTGTAAACTGCCTCACTACTTAAACCTTTAGTTAGCGGATCCGCAATGTTATCCTTTGACCTCACATAGTCAATAGTGATAACCCCTGTTGTGAGCAGTTGTCGTATACTATTATGCCTACGACGAATATGTCTTGACTTGCCATTATACATTGTATTTTGAGCTCTACCAATAGCCGATTGACAATCACAATGTATACAAATAGCCGTCAAAGGCTTTGGCCATCTAGGAACATATTCCAAGAAATGTCGTAGCCATTCTGCTTCTTCTCCAGCTTTATCCAATGCTATAAATTCAGATTCCATCGTGGATCTAGCAATGAGCGTTTGCTTGGATGATTTCCAAGCTATAGTTGCTCCTCCAATAGTAAACACATATCCACTTGTGGATTTGGAATCTTTTATATCGGATATCCAATTAGCATCACTATATCCTTCTAATACAGCTGGATCTTGACCAAAATGCAGCCCATAATTCCTTGTATATCTCAAGTATCTTAGTAACCTAGTCATAGCCTTCCAATGCTCCGAACTAGGATTACTAGTATATCTACTTAGCCTACTCACAGCATAGGCTAAGTCTGGCCTTGTACTTGTCATGAGATACATTAGGCTGCCAATTACCCTTGAGTACTCCAATTGAGCAACACCTTCACCTCTATTCTTCGATAGATGTTGCGTGGTATCTATTGGAGATCGAGCTACTCTTAAGTCCTCGGGACTGAATTTCTCAAGGATCTTGTCCACATAGTGAGATTGACTTAACACTAGACCATCTTGGGTTCGAGTAATTTTCATTCCAAGAATTACATCTGCTAAACCCATATCCTTCATGTCAAATCTCGCTTTCAACATGTCTTTGGTAGATCTGATCATACTATCATCACTACCCACAATGAGTATGTCATCGACATATAGACAAAGTATCACATATCCCTTAGATATGTCTTTGACATAAACACATTTGTCACACTCATTGATCTTGAAACCATTGTCGAGCATAACTTGATCAAACTTTTGGTGCCATTGTTTGGGAGCTTGTTTCAATCCATACAAAGACTTGACAAGTTTACAAACCTTGTCCTCCTGGCCAGGAGCAGAAAAACCCTCAGGTTGTTTCATGTATATTTCTTCATCTAGCTCACCATTGAGAAAGGCTGTTTTTACATCCATTTGATGTATTTCCAAATTTCTCAATGCTGCAATCGCAAGCACCAATCTGATCGAAGTTACTCGAGTTACAGGCGCATATGTATCAAAGTAATCAAGATCTTTCTTTTGTCTATATCCTTTGATTACAAGCCTTGCCTTGTACTTATCAATTGAGCCATCAGCTTTCATCTTTTTCTTGAATATCCAACGATGTTCAAGTGGTTTACAACCAGGTGGAAGATGAACTAGTTCCCAAGTATGATTCTGTAAAATAGAATCAATTTCACTCTTGATGGCTTCTTTCCATTGAGGCGCCTCCTCAGAAGTAATCGCTTCTTTATAGGTTTGAGGTTCACTCATAACCATATAAGAAACAAAATCAGGCCCAAAAGATTTTTCAATCTTTTTCTTGAATATCCAACGATGTTCAAGTGGTTTACAACCAGGTGGAAGATGAACTAGTTCCCAAGTATGATTCTGTAAAATAGAATCAATTTCACTCTTGATGGCTTCTTTCCATTGAGGCGCCTCCTCAGAAGTAATCGCTTCTTTATAGGTTTGAGGTTCACTCATAACCATATAAGAAACAAAATCAGGCCCAAAAGATTTTTCAATCTTTTGCCTTTTGCTTCTTCGCGGTTCAACTTCTTCATCTTCTAATTGTTCTTGATGTTCATCTGGAACAATCTTATCAACCGGAGTTGATGTAGAAGCTTTTCCTCTGTCCAAACGAGGAAACACATCCTCAAAGAACGATGCATTCCTCGACTCAAGTATGCTATTTTTGTGTATTTCTGGGTTCTTAGACTCGTGTACTAGAAACCGATATGCACTACTATGTTTAGCAAGATATGAGGATTCACAATCGCTACCATGCTGAGCATATCCAATGAATACACAATCAACAGTTTTTGGTCCTATCTTTTGAACTTTTGGTGGTGGAACCACCACTTTTGCTAAACACCCCCATACTTTCAAGAATTTATAGGATGGTTTTCTATTAAACCATAACTCATAAGGTGTAACATCCTTATTCTTGAAAGGAACTTTGTTCAAAAGATAGTTTGCCGACAAAATGGCATCTCCCCACATGTCTTGGCCTAAACCCGAGCTTATTAGCATGGCATTCATCATCTCTTTAAGAGTTCGATTCTTTCTTTCAGCAATGCCATTTTGTTGTGGGGTATAAGGAGCTGTTTGCTCATGGATAATACCATTTTGAACACAAATTTCAGCAAAAGGAGAAACATATTCACCTCCTCTATCGCTCCTTATTCGTTTAATCTTTTTGTTGAGTTGATTCTCAACTTCATTTTTGTACAAGATAAACTTGTTTATTGCTTCATCCTTGCTTTTTAGCAAGTATACATAGCAATATCTTGTACAATCATCAATAAAGGTGATGAAATATTTGTTACCACCACGAGTGGGAATCGTTCTAAAATCACATACATCGGTATGGATTAAATCAAGTGGCTCGGTGTTTCGTTCAATTGATTTGAAAGATTTCGTGGTTTGTTTTGATTCAACACAAGTTGGACATTTATATTTAGATTCAATGGTAAAAAATGGTATATAGTTTAACTTAATTAAACGACGCATTGAATTGAAGTTCACATGACCAAGTCGAGCATGCCAAACATTAGAAGACTCAATCAAGTAAGCAGAAGTAGAAGCATTTTCATTCATGTTCTTCATGGCAATTACATTAAGTTTAAACATACCATTAAGGGCATAACCCTTACCAACATACAAACCACGTTTAGTTAACACAAACTTATCACTTTCAAACACTAAACGAAACCCATTTTTGTTGAGTAGCCATCCCGACACAAGACTCTTGCGCAATTCGGGAACATACAACACATTATTCAACTTGAGCTCTCTCCCCGAAGTCCACTTGAGGATCACATCGCCTTCACCCTTGATCTCGGCAGTAGCGGCATTTCCCATATACAACTTGTCTTCACCGGATGCTTCTTTCAAAGTATGAAACATAGTCTTATCCGGACACACATGACGGGTTGCACCCGTATTAACCCACCATCCTTTGATTCCATCGGTGGTAAGATTGACCTCTTCCAACTTAGCAGTGAGGTCAGAAATCATAGCAACAAGAGCCATGTCATCATCGACCATGTTTGCCCTTTCCTTCCTTGGATTCTTGCATTGATCAGCTCGGTGACCAGATTCACCGCAATTGTAACACTTTCCTTTGAATATCCCAACCTTCTTTTTCACACCACCATACTTAGGACTCAAATCCAACCTTTTTCCCTTGTTTTTCTTCTCTGGACGTTTCCCTTTGCCTTTGTAATTACCTTTTCCCTTGGAACTTTGGTCATGCTCAACAAAGTTTGCCTTAGCAAGTCCTTCAATATGACCACCATTTCGAGCAACTCTATTGTCTTCCTCAATTCGAAGACGAACAACAAGTTCTTCAACGGTCATTTGCTTTCGCTTATGCTTAAGGTAATTCTTGAAATCCAACCAACTTGGGGGCAACTTTTCAATTATGGAAGCAACTTGGAATGTTTCACCAAGAACCATTCCTTCTGATAGAATATCACTTATGATGATTTGTAATTCTTCAACTTGAGACACAACAGTTTTTGAATCAACCATCTTGAACTCTAGGAATCTTGCCACAATGAACTTCTTAGTTCCGGCATCTTCGGTTTTGTATTTTTTATCCAAAGATTCCCAGAGTTCTTTGGCCGTGGTTATCTTACAATACACATTGTAAAGTGAATCAACAAGGCCATTCAACACATAGTTTCGACAGAGATATTCAGAATGCTTCCAAGCATCAACAGCACTCACTACTTGAACATCAGTACACCCTTCAGGAATTTCAGGGGCTGTTTCATACAAGAATCTCGCAAGATTCACAGTAGTGAGATAAAACAACATCTTTGGTTGCCATCTTTTAAAGTGCGAACCAGAAAATTTTTCTGGTTTTTCAGCATGGTTGGCCACAATTTGGGCAGCTTGGGTACCCACCAAAGGTCCCATGTTTGTAGAGACAGTATGTCCTACAGATTGAGAAACAGAAGTGCCAACAGTGTTGGTGGTGGTAGAAGCAGAAGTTCCATTTGTTGAGAAGTTAAATTCAGTAGCCATTTCTGAAATGAAATAGGCAAAGTTTTACTAAAAACTTCTATGAACATGAAAATAAACTAACAAAGTAACTTTACAGAAAAGTAAATTATTACAAAAGTTTAAAGAAAACAGTTTTGTAATTCGAATTAAAAGAATGGTGAAGAAGCAGAATCAGTTTTAAGATTGTAGGAGCACCATTCTTAAAATAACATTTTATTGATAAACATTCGAATTACAAGAAGGTTACAAAGAAATTAACAACTAAGAAACTAATACAAGAATCAAAATACAAGACAATAATATAAAAAGAAAGGAACAAGTTAACTACGGGCTGAGGATTCTGTTTAACAGAGGGCCCTTAAAACTGATTTCGGGCCACCCAAGTGAACCCGTCAGTTTCCCAGGGTACAACAGCCAAAGCAGTATGTACTGCCGGAGTTAACCAAGAACCCAGAATAATACCTTCAAGAACAAAAGAAAGAGATGAAAGGCAGAGAATGTGGTCTGGTGAATCCAGAATGAAGTGTTGGTGTTGTTGTTGCTGAACCACCTTATTCCACTAAGTATGATTTATATACATATAAATCAGTTAGTGGAAGTTTAAGTGGGACAGTTGTAAGGCTGCATGATGCGCCACTAAAACGCCACATTACGCCTCATCGCCCACGACCCCGGTCCCGGTCCCGGTCTCGGGCACGGGCGCGTCGGGTGCTTCGCACCCTCCTTGCCCACTTGGGGTGTAGCCCCTTATAAGGAATTATTATTCCTCCAACACTTCTCCTTATAAACATACTTAATGTTTATACTTCTACCAATGTGGGACAAACTCACATTAGTTAAATACACTTTCAACTCCATTTAAACATATCTATTCACTTTGTATATTTTATGTTAGATTATTTCAACTTATGAAATAATAGTTATAACATAAAATTCCAACATATATTTATTATATATGATATAAAGTTGAGTTATAGTTGTTTTTTTAGAACAAAAGTGATCGATGATGAAATATAATATAAAGTTGAGTTATAGTTGTTTTTTTAGAACAAAAGTGATCGATGATGAAATATAATATAAAGTTGAGTTATAGTTGTTTTTTTAGAACAAAAGTGATCGATGATGAAATATAATATAAAGTTGAGTTATAGTTGTTTTTTTAGAACAAAAGTGATCGATGATGAAATATAATATAAAGTTGAGTTATAGTTGTTTTTTTAGAACAAAAGTGATCGATGATGAAATGGAATTAAAATTTATGAGGGAATTTATGATTGTGTGTTAATGTTGGTGTTATATGTTTATGATAAGTTTATGATGATATTTATGAGGTATTTAAGACTTTCATGATGATTTATGAATGATTATATGCATATATAGGTTGATTTCTTTAGATTGTTTGATAAAACACTTTGTTGGCATAAATTTATGATGCTTATTAATGATATTCATTACTAATTGTGATACTATGGTTTAGAACTTCTTCATTACATAAAGGTCAGTGAAAGGTTGTCTACGTAAAGCTATTCTTGAGTTTAATTAATGCATTGTTGATGATGGAGTGATTATAACCGAAGTTGTAAATGAATAGCATTGGTGTCTTTAATTGCATGCTTATGAATGGGTGATTATAACGGCTTTAAGATGTAAATGGATAGCCATACTCAATTTTCCCATCTCATACATGTATATATATAGGGAGCTTTATTATATATATAGGGAGCTTTATTATTATAGTTATATATATATACACTCCAAACTTTTGTGTTTCATATAGATATCTTCATTCGTACATGGGGAAACAATTGCAACTTTCAAGGAGGGGTGTTTATTTTACTTTAAAGGATTCAAGGTGCATCTCAATAGGAAAGATTTCCGAATTCTGAAGGATGGTTTGTACATGCTTTAGTTTGATAGGGACGGGTGATCTTTTACCCGTTATGTATGCTACCCATTCCAGATTAGATCATTTGAAGAACTGGTGCCAACTGAAAACAAATATGTTGTTGGTAATGGTATGTTTTATAATTTTTGCACTTCTATATTGGTTTTTGTAGTATACGTATTCCCAATTTCTTATGATTAAAAATTAGTTATATATGTGTCATGTGTTTTGTTGATACGAGATCTCGAAGCATTAAAGTTGGGTCCTCATTGCAAATGCTTGGATTATGAGTAGGTATTAGTAAACTAAGCTGTTAAGGTGTCAAGTATTTCTGCTTTTTTATACACTGTATATTTAAGTTCTTTCGTATTCCGAATTAGAGTAGTATACAGGTGCTCCCTTGTACTAGTATATATGTTGTATATATTTCAAAGTGTAGAAAGTTTCTATGTACGTATAGGTGACATGAAAGTATGTGCTAGTTGTATCAAGCACAGGATAAGTAGATGCTCTTAGAAATGTGCCTATGGGAATGTAACACTGCAGACCAGATATAAGTTTTATTAATAGATAGGTGCCATATATTGAAACAAAATGGCTGCGTAATGCATAGAACAGTTTTTGTTTGAAGTTGTCCCTACTGTTGGGATGTAAGCAATCAAGCATATAAGAATATGGAAGATTCTCTAGTTGCCGAGTAAGTAGGATTGATATATGTATGCCGTTTTTTTTTAATTATATCTTATGGTTTACGAAAACCTAACGAAGTTAATTTCTTCTGTCAAAGTGAATCAGTCATAAAGTTTGTTTGTTCATTAATAGATCAGTTATGTTTAAATTAACAACTCAGATCTCATGTTTTCGTATGGATCATCAATTCCAGCTTAAGTTTGTTTGCTCGGATATAGGTCATTTTCAGCTCTAGCCCGTTTGTTTCATCATCTCTTAAGTTTGTTTGCTTGGTTATGTGCATATCATCAAGTCTTATATGTAGTTTTATTTTTAAATAATTAATTCCATCTCAAGTTAGCTAAACTTTTAGCCATAGTGGATTTGTGCCTTTAAAGTTTGCCTGCTTATATGTTGGTCTGATATGTGTAAAGTATCAGCAACTCTATTTCAGGCTGTCTTATTGTAGTAATTCTAGGAAATTCCGTTTCTGATAGATATAGTTGTTTGTGCAGTGTAATAGTGGAAGCTCTGAAATTATTATCATAGATTCAACAAGAGATTCAAATGAATAGATTTAAACCTCAATCAAACGAATACGAACAAGACGAGAATATTATTATTATTGATCATAGATATTACAGAATTACAGAATCAAAACAATATCAAGATGATATTGATAATGAATAATAAACCCTAATATTTAGAGAGAAGATAAAATACGATAGGAAAAATAGAATGAGAAATATATAATTCGTCTATGTCTTTAGTAACCCTAAATTGGGTATATATATCGTCTTCAGAAATTGCAAAGTAGACCCTCAACTATCCACCGCCTTAGCCTTTAGACCTTGAACTTGTAACTTGAGCAGCATTCATCCTTTAGACTTCAATCTTCCAGAAATGATCCCTGCATAATATTCTAAACACACAATAAGACCCTATGAACATTTTAAGACTTAAACTGAATATATATATATATAATTTTAATACTTCCCCTCAGTTTAAGTCTTAAACAAATCTATCAATTTTAGCTTTTGGCAAAGCTTTTCATGTTGGTCTTTTGCAAGACCTTTTGTAAAGATATCTGCAACTTGATTACAAGATTCAATTTTTAATGGTTTAATCAAACCATCCAAAATCTTTTCTCTAATAAAATGCAAGTCAATTTCAAAATGTTTTGTCCTTTCATGAAAGACTGGATTACCAGAAATCTGTATAGCAGCCTTATTATCACAAAACAAAGATATAGGTTTCTCAACTTCTAGTTGCAGATCTCTTAAAATATTTGTGATCCACATAACTTCACATGTTAAAGAAGCAAGGGACCTATATTCAGCCTCAGCAGAGGATCTAGACACCACACTTTGTTTCTTACTTTTCCAAGAAACAAGTGAATTACCTAAATAAACTGCATAACCAGTCACACTTCTCATTGTGCTTTTACATTTAGCCCAATCAGAATCAGTATAACCAAACAAATTGAGATTAGAATGTTTAGAGATTAAGATACCAGTACCAGGATTCTGCTTCAAATACCTCAGAATTCTGAATGCAAGTTTAGAATGAGACTCCAAAGGAGAATGCATAAACTGACTAAGACAATGAACAGCATAAGAGATATCTGGTCTTGTATGAGTCAAGTATATAAGCTTACCAAGTAACCTTTGATAATTTGTAACATTATCAAGAGGTTTGTCATCTTTGTTTAAAGGCTGATTAGAAATGATCAATTTAGACTCAATAGGAGTCTTAGCAGGTTTGCATGCAAGCATGCCATACTCTGCTAATAAATCAAGAGTATATTTTCTTTGAGACAAACAAATATTATCTCCTTCTTTCAAAACTTCAATGCCCAGAAAATACTTTAACTCACCCAAGTCTTTTATCAAAAATTTAGTTCTTAGAAACTGCTTCACCTTTTCAACTTCCTTTAAATTGTTCCCTGTAATAATGATATCATCAACATATACTAAAAGAACAATAAAAACATTCTTATCAGTCTTGGTAAAAAGAGAATAATCACATTTACTTTGTTTAAAACCAGTTTGCAACAAAGTATTGCAAAGTTTTTCATTCCATTGCCTTGGTGCTTGTTTTAAACCATATAAAGACTTTTTTAGCTTACAAACTCTTTTATCATCCTTTGGAAAATATCCAAGAGGTAAATCCATATAAACATCTTCAAACAAATCACCATAAAGAAAAGCATTATTAATGTCTAACTGAAATAAAGTCCAGCCATTATTAACAGCCACATTGATCAAACATCTAACAGTCACAATCTTGACTACAGGAGAGAATGTCTCTTCATAATCAATACCTGCTTGTTGATTATACCCTTTAGCTACTAACCTAGCCTTAAACCTTTCAACATCACCATTAGACTTATATTTAACTTTGTACACCCATTTACAACCAATGGGCTTTCTACCAGGTGGCAAAGAGGTGATTTCCCATGTGTTATTTCTATTCAGAGCCTCCATCTCATCATTCATGGCAGCAACCCATTTTTCATTGTTGCTAGCCTCATGAAATGAGGATGGCTCACTAATCTTGTTAAGATTAGTAGCAAAGCAGTAATTATCTTTTGACAAATTTGAATAATTCACATGTTTATCAATACCATATTTAACCTTACCATCAAGAACATAATCTGCATATTTAATAGGTACAAATGTAGACCTTTCAGATCTTCTAAGATTGTGAAAAGAAACATTTTCACCCTCAGCACTAGCATTATGATCATTATTGTCATCACTTCCAGATGATTCATCATTATCTTCACTGGTGGCAGTTAAGGATTCACCAAGTGATAAATCATCATCACTGGCATTTCCTTGGTTGCCTCCTAAGTGTAGATCATGATTATCATCATTATTACTAGTCTCTGCTTCATCATTGGGTGGTGCATTTATTGGCTTAAAATTATAAGGTGTATCAAAAAATTTAACAAGTTCAGAATCTTGAGTTGTTTTATCCAAATCAATTTTATTCATTTTAAAAGGAAAAATTTGCTCATAAAATTTGACATCTCTAGTAAAATAAACTTGTTTAGACTCTAAACTAAAAACTTTATAACCTTTCTTTGTATTTGAATAGCCAATAAACACACATTTATCAGATCTTTTTGAAAACTTATCTAAATTGTTTAAAGAGGTAGCAAAGCAGAGACAACCAAATACCTTTAAATGGTCAATGTTTGGAGGTTTTCCAAACACTAACTCATAAGGTGACTTCCCTTTAAGAACAGAAGAAGGCAGCCTATTTATTAGATAAGTAGCAGTCATAACACAATCAGTCCACAGATTCAAAGGCAAGCCTCCCTGAAACAATAAAGATCTAGAAACATTCAGAAGATGTCTGTGCTTTCTCTCAGCAATACCATTTTGCTGAGGAGTATAAGCAATAGTGGTTTGATGAATGATCCCATTTTTATTACAAAAATTTTCCATGTTGGAGTTAACAAACTCACCACCATTGTCACTTCTAAAAGTCTTAATCCTTTTTGAAAATTGAGTTTTTAAATACTCATGAAACACAACAATATTTTGATAAACTTCATCTTTGGTTTTAAGAAGATAAACCCAAACTGCCCTTGAATAATCATCAACAACAGTCAGAAAATACTTAAACCCATCCTTACTAGTGACCTTATAAGGCCCCCAGACATCAAGATGAATTAAGTCACCAATAGAAACAGAAACATGATCACTTAAGGGAAAAGGTTCCCT
This sequence comes from Erigeron breviscapus, assembly GCA_034093135.1. Lineage (NCBI taxonomy): Eukaryota > Viridiplantae > Streptophyta > Magnoliopsida > Asterales > Asteraceae > Erigeron > Erigeron breviscapus. Next base: position 76,441,574 of record CM067172.1, on the reverse strand, counting down.
TGTTTGTTTAGAGAAATGACAGATATCACAAGGTGAAGAAGAACCATCACCTTTAATATCAATTTGACCTTTTAACACTTTCAGAACTTGGTCAGAAGGATGACCAAGTCTGCAGTGCCACAAAGAATTAGAAAAACACATAACAGTATTACAATTAACCAATTTACCACTTTTAGTGAAGTCAAGATAATACAAACCTCCAGACTGACTACCAGTCCCCAGTGTTCTCTTCAACTGTAAGTCCTGAATATAGCATTTAGATTCATCAAAACCAACAAATACTTTACTATCTCTGGCCAGCTTATGAACTGACAAGAGGTTAACAGAATACTCAGGAACATATAACACATCATACAAAGTTAATGTGTCACTTATTTTAAGATTGCCAACCTTTTTAATATAAGCAGTAGTACCATTAGGATGATCTATTTGAAGACCAAGATCAGAAATGTCAACAACATTTTCAAGATTTTCTAGACTGGTGACCATGTGTTGGTTTGCCCCAGAGTCAACAATCCACCCCTTATCAGTTTTATAAACTCTATAAAAAGTTTTTGTATTTGAACAAAAAATTGTACCTGCCATATTGGCTTTAACATTTTCAGGAGGTTTTGAATTCAGTAATCCAAGTAATTGTTGAATTTGATCTTGAGTGAAAGGTTGAGAATTAACCTCAGAAGATTTAGCAAGAGAATTATTAGCAGAAACACTATTATTGTTAGAAGATTTGTTGAAATTATTATTTGCAGCCCATTTCTTTTTAATGTAATCTGGATAACCAACAATCTTATAACAATTATCAACAGTATGACCAGTCAAACCACATTTAGGATTAGAACAAACAAGAGAATTGTTTTTAGGTATAGGTTTTTTAAATCCAGAATTTTGACCAGTTTGATACCTAGCAACAAAAGCAGTATTCTGAGACTTAGTTACAGGAGCAATATAACTAGAATTTTTACTAGACTCATCTCTTGAAATCACAGAAAAAGCAGTTTTAACATTAGGAATAGGATCTCTAGTCAACAAATTACTCCTAACAGTTTGATACATATCATCTAATCCCATCAGAAATTGCATTAACTTTATTAAGTCATTATGAGTTTTAAAAGCCTTTTGAGCATCACAAGTACATGCAGGAAGCTTAGTAATGGCATCAAACTGTTTCCAATAAGCATTTAACCTATGATAGTAATCAGACAAAGAAGAACCATTCTGTTTCAGTGAATTAATTTGTTGATATAGATTAAATGTTTCAGAACCATTGATTTTATCATAAGTCTCTTTTAGTTCATTCCAAACAGCTGTAGCATTAGTAGAAAATATTTGACCTAGATAAAGATCCTCAGAAATAGAACCTAAAATCCAAGATAAAACCACAGAATTGCACATATCCCATTGCCTAGCTAAATTAGCATCAGAAGTAGACCTTATACATGAGCCATCTATAAAGCCTATTTTATTTTTAGCTTGCAGAGCAATATTCATAGCACAACTCCAAACAGAATAATTCTCAGTACCTTTCAATTTATGAGCAACAAAAGAAGTAATACTAGAATCAGTAGGATGCAAATACAATTCATCACCAAACACAATACCAGCAGGAGTGCTACCACTCCCTAAATCACCACCTCCAGTCATTATTAATCACCAAAGAACTCAATTAAGCAGCAATACACTTAAAATATATATATATATATATATATATATATATATATATATATATATATATATATATATATATATATATATATATATATATATATATATATATATATATATATATATATATATATATATATATATATATATATATATATATATATATATATATATATATATATATATATATATATATATATATATATATATATATATATATATATATATATATATATATATATATATATATATATATATATATATATATATATATATATATATATATATATATATATATATATATATATATATATATATATATATATATATATATATATATATATATATATATATATATATATATATATATATATATATATATATATATATATATATATATATATATATATATATATATATATATATATATATATATATATATATATATATATATATATATATATATATATATATATATATATATATATATATATATATATATATATATATATATATATATATATATATATATATATATATATATATATATATATATATATATATATATATATATATATATATATATATATATATATATATATATATATATATATATATATATATATATATATATATATATATATATATATATATATATATATATATATATATATATATATATATATATATATATATATATATATATATATATATATATATATATATATATATATATATATATATATATATATATATATATATATATATATATATATATATATATATATATATATATATATATATATATATATATATATATATATATATATATATATATATATATATATATATATATATATATATATATATATATATATATATATATATATATATATATATATATATATATATATATATATATATATATATATATATATATATATATATATATATATATATATATATATATATATATATATATATATATATATATATATATATATATATATATATATATATATATATATATATATATATATATATATATATATATATATATATATATATATATATATATATATATATATATATATATATATATATATATATATATATATATATATATATATATATATATATATATATATATATATATATATATATATATATATATATATATATATATATATATATATATATATATATATATATATATATATATATATATATATATATATATATATATATATATATATATATATATATATATATATATATATATATATATATATATATATATATATATATATATATATATATATATATATATATATATATATATATATATATATATATATATATATATATATATATATATATATATATATATATATATATATATATATATATATATATATATATATATATATATATATATATATATATATATATATATATATATATATATATATATATATATATATATATATATATATATATATATATATATATATATATATATATATATATATATATATATATATATATATATATATATATATATATATATATATATATATATATATATATATATATATATATATATATATATATATATATATATATATATATATATATATATATATATATATATATATATATATATATATATATATATATATATATATATATATATATATATATATATATATATATATATATATATATATATATATATATATATATATATATATATATATATATATATATATATATATATATATATATATATATATATATATATATATATATATATATATATATATATATATATATATATATATATATATATATATATATATATATATATATATATATATATATATATATATATATATATATATATATATATATATATATATATATATATATATATATATATATATATATATATATATATATATATATATATATATATATATATATATATATATATATATATATATATATATATATATATATATATATATATATATATATATATATATATATATATATATATATATATATATATATATATATATATATATATATATATATATATATATATATATATATATATATATATATATATATGTCTTATTGTAGTAATTCTAGGAAATTCCGTTTCTGATAGATATAGTTGTTTGTGCAGTGTAATAGTGGAAGCTTTGAAGGTGGATAGTCTCCAAAGGCTTTGCTCGTCGTTGGAACCTATTCTTCGCAGAGTTGTAAGATGTCGGCTTTTATTTTCTGTTTAGTTTCACTGTTTGTTATCTCTTTTAGTTTTAACCAATCTTTTATCTGTGGACTCTCCTTACAAGTCAGCCAAGTATAACTAATAAACCAGTTAATTTATGTGAACCCTAGCATTAACATATACATTCCTGATACCTCAGATACTTCCTAAGTTTATAACCTACCTAATTATGCCTGTGAAACGGTTGTTTTGTAGTGTTGCATTATTTTAACAGTTTTAAAAAGATTTTCAGTTTCAACCAAGGGTAGTGTAGATGGTTATAGGGTTGGTTTTACTTAATACTAGAGGTGTCGATCTTCTCAGATGGTTAATTTTGGTCGCGTTTTATCTCAAACGCATCAAACAGACCAAACACGTTAAATGTTGCCGGACCCTATTTTTGATGTGTACATGACACCACCTCATACATGATTGTATTCAGATTTAGTTAATATCACATAATTTGTTTTGTAATCACAAATGATGAATTAGTTGGTGTAAAAATGTGAAGGGACCATAGTTGTCAAAAAAGCAAGCGAGGCCCATCTTTAACGCCTGAAACCCTAGGCCCAAGGCCCACCAAATTTCTGAAGCGCAATTTACAAATTTTAATATAAATAAACCCTTTGTTCCACAGAAAAAAATCACGTGTATTATGGGGATATCACAACAGAATCTTTGTTCCTAAAATCACTTGTTATATATCATTATCGTCATTCATCAGACTATTCCTCATTCAACTAAAACTCTAAAACGTCAGGTTTCTTCTGTTTTTATATTATTAGGGCTCTTCTGCTATTTTATATACCCTTTTAGCTGAAATTTAGGCCCCATTTAGGGTCTTCGCACTTTTTCGCTTTTGCCTTTGGCAACTATGAAAGGGACAAGTGTTTGCAGGAAAATCCCGTGTTGACCCATTATTCAACCTGTGTGAGCTACCCATTTGACCACCTTTACTCAAATTGAATCTTATTACATGTATGATGATGTTGCTGTTATTATCCCTGCCCCTTCCCTTTGCCCAACTCACAAACCAATTATATGAACAGGTTAGCGAGGAAGTGGAACGAGCTTTAGCAAAGCTAGGCCCTGCTCGAATAGCTAATGGAAGGTTTGTAATAAAAAATTTTAAAACGTGTTTCATTTAGAAGTAGCAGTAGTCAGTTATTTTTTTGTAGTTTGCAAATTGCAATGTAATGCTACATTTCTGTAAATAGTATCTAAATTCAACTTTACATCAAACTATAGGTCTTCACCTAAGCGAATTGAAGGACCAGATGGGAGAAACCTGCAGCTTCACTTCAAATCAAGAATGTCTTTACCCCCTCTTCACTGGTGGCAAAGTTGAAGGGGAACAGGGTGCTGCTATTCATATTGTCTTGGTTGATGCCAACACTGGTCATGTTATTACATCAGGACCCGAGTCATCAATAAAAGTAGATGTTGTTGTACTGGAAGGTGATTTTAACAATGAAGATGATGAAGGCTGCACTCAAGAAGAATTTGAAAGCCATGTTGTAAAAGAGCGTGAAGGAAAGAGACCGTTGTTGATGGGAGAGCTGCAAGTGATGCTCAAAGAAGGTGTGGGGACTGGGGACATTAGGGGAGTTGACCTTTACCGATAACTCAAGCTGGATTAGAAGCAGGAAATTTAGGCTTGGTTTAAAGGTAGCCTCAGGATTCTGTGAAGGGATACGTGTACGTGAAGCGAAGACTGAAGCGTTCACCATTAAGGATCATAGAGGGGAATGTATGTTCGTTCCTATTGTTAATTTCAAGAAGTTCATTAAATAGTTTTATCTAATTATAATACATTGCTCGTTGACAGTGTACAAGAAACACTACCCACCTGCCTTGAATGATGAGGTATGGAGATTGGAGAAAATTGGCAAGGATGGATCATTCCACAAGAGGTTAAATAATGCTGGAATTTTTACAGTTGAAGAATTTCTTCGTCTTGTTGTGAGGGATTCTCCAAAACTACGTAGTGTAAGTATATAGTGTATTAGTTATTGCGTTATGATGTCTTTTCGTTGTTCAGCTCTTGAATCTCTTTCTTAATATTTTCCTTAGATTCTTGGAAGTGGCATGTCTAATAAGATGTGGGAGGCTCTGATAGAGCATGCAAAAACTTGTGTATTGAGTGGGAAGCTTTATGTATATTATTCCGAGGATAACAGAAATGTTGGTGTCGTTTTCAACAATATCTATCAGCTAAGTGGTCTTATCGCTGGTGACCAATATCAACCAGCTGATTCTCTTTCTGATGGCCAGAAGGTTCTTGCTTCCCACAATTTTATTTCATTATTGTTTTATTATTATTATTCTAGGATTCTTCATTAAATAGTTTTATCTAATTATAATACATTGCTCGTTGACAGTGTACAAGAAACACTACCCACCTGCCTTGAATGATGAGGTATGGAGATTGGAGAAAATTGGCAAGGATGGATCATTCCACAAGAGGTTAAATAATGCTGGAATTTTTACAGTTGAAGAATTTCTTCGTCTTGTTGTGAGGGATTCTCCAAAACTACGTAGTGTAAGTATATAGTGTATTAGTTATTGCGTTATGATGTCTTTTCGTTGTTCAGCTCTTGAATCTCTTTCTTAATATTTTCCTTAGATTCTTGGAAGTGGCATGTCTAATAAGATGTGGGAGGCTCTGATAGAGCATGCAAAAACTTGTGTATTGAGTGGGAAGCTTTATGTATATTATTCCGAGGATAACAGAAATGTTGGTGTCGTTTTCAACAATATCTATCAGCTAAGTGGTCTTATCGCTGGTGACCAATATCAACCAGCTGATTCTCTTTCTGATGGCCAGAAGGTTCTTGCTTCCCACAATTTTATTTCATTATTGTTTTATTATTATTATTCTAGGATTCTTCATTAATATAGTGTTTTCTTATTCTGCAGGTATATGTGGATACATTAGTTAAGAAAGCGTATGATAACTAGAACCAAGTTGTTGAGTATGATGGGAAGTCACTTGTGAGCTTCAAGCAACCTAAAAGGTCAAATGTCTCTCGAAATGATTACTCAAGTGGGTCAATAGAGTATCCAATATCTTCAAATAATCAGCTAATGCCACCACGCCATCCTGGTGTGGGTTCCTCGGACTCTGCAACTGTTGATTCAAACCTGCTTTTAGGAGGTAAACTAAGATCACCATCTTTTATATTTGTTTATCTTTCAACTAGGTGACTGATTAATTAAACGAAATCTGCAATAAGTTACTTGTCGCCGACCTGACCCTGCCACCATCCAAGTTATGATATTATAATGCATATGTCTTTACCTGACAGTGACTTTTTTGCTAATATGTTGTACGTTGTGGATAGCCATAAAAAGATTGTGTTATCACCAGTCTGCTCCATTCTGACTAAAGGTCAATCTGATGTACCTTTGTTTGAAATTATTAGATATGTTAGGCTGAATATAGGCCGCTAGGGGAAGAAAAGAATACAATCAACAATAAGATGTTAAGATTCGAGTTGTTGTCTAAGTGTGAAGCAAGTATAGGGTGTTTAATACTTTGACCAAATTTGGTCATTCAAGCCGTTGGCAGTAATTGCTATTATCTGGCGGTCTTTAAGTTCTACAGATACAAGGACCCTCTTTCCTAGGTTGCTAGGTAGCATGATTTTGCATCCGACTTAATGTAGATTATTATCTGTCAAATTAGAAAGCAAGTGTCTCATTTGTGTGGTAGTTTTGTAATCTTATAAAGTCATTTGAGAGCTATTCATCAAGTAATAATTTGTTGCTCTTACAATGTGATTCTTCATAACCTTGACTATATATTGATTGAAATGAGTTTGGTTTAAATGTTAGTTATAATACACTATGGGTCAAATTTAAGTTCTATTTCACAAATGGACCGGAGCCCAAGACTGGCGTCTTTACTCTTTAGTCCCGTTCTATGCTTGCTTAGACCTGCTGCCATCAGTCCCAACTTTTTACTGGAAAGCTAATTTCGGTCTGGGCCAAAGCTTGGATAAGCCCAAATGTCCGGTCTCACAGGCCCTGATTTTGATACTAGTATGGAAAACTAATTTCAGTCTTGTCTAAAGCATAGATAGGCCCAAATGTCTGGTCTTACAGGCCCTCATTTTGATACTAGTAAAGTTTTTTCCATGTAATATATGTGTAAAATTGTGTACTATTCAATCTCTATGTGAGTTAAATCTTTTTTTTTTTTTTTGGGTAAAAGGGCATTTGCCCTTTTGAAAATTTTATATCATAATAAAAAGAATAAAGGCCAAAACTACTATGGGCATCCCCATAGGGGATGTACATTTTACAAAATATTAATGTACATCCCAAACTTTAACATCAAATCTAACAGGAACAACTATTAAACATTTATCATAAGACTTATTACATTTCAAGAAACTAGAATAAAACATAAAACAAAACTACTTAAAAACATCATCTTCAGTCCATGCTGTGCTAAGCAGTCTTGAAACAATCACTTTATTCGGCCCATAAACTTGTAAGCCCAATAAATCACTTTCTGGAAGAAATAACCCATCCGGCCCAAGCATCATCGATCCATAACAAGTAATAGAACTATATTGAATAAACCCAATAGACAGCCCAAAATCATCCTTCATCAAAACACCGAAGCCCATTCTCTTTATACCCAAACGAATTCCACCCAGAAGAATTTCACTCCAATACCAAATCAAATCCTTTCCAAAATAATAAACTAAATATTCAAAAATTATTTTCCCTTCAAATTTTTTAACCACCAAAAAACAAAACCAGCAGTTGACAAAAAAAGTCAACCCAGCTAAAACACTTTTATCACTCCAATCCAAAATCAAACTTATACCATCAACCATAGTTGTCAACTCGTGACTCGTGATACGACTCGTTTTTCTAGTTTTTGAGTCGTGAATCGTATCGTGACTCGTATCGTAAGAGTCATTAAGATAAACATTTTATAACATAAATATATAAATATGTCTAAAAATATATAAATTTGATGCATTTAGAGTCATAAAGATAAACATTTTATAACAAATATATAAATATGTCTATAAATATATAAATTTGATGCATTTATTAATAATATATCCACCTTGTTTTTACTTATTTAAATTTTATACAGTAATTATGTTTTTAAACTACAGAAACATTTATTTATGTTTTAACACCTTGTCTCACATTATTATATCTATTATTATTATATTTGTCAAATTGATGATGGAATCCACGTAACTACTTGATCCATGGCTGTAAACTAAAAAGAATCTTCGGGAATACAAATACTAGTCCACTTAGCCACTACTTCTAATTTACTTTATTGAAAAAAAACAATCTCATCTGTAAACTCTATCTTCTTTTTTACTCTCTCCTCATTTTCTTTCAACATATATATATATATATATATATACAAATATAGATCTAGATATGGTGTTCATAAATCTAAACGCAACATCATCATCATCATCACCATGGATCGATTAACGTTCCAAATCTTCCTCCCGATCATTAATGGCTATTTCTTCTTCTTCCTCCAGTTTTTCTACTTCTTTTCGTGACTCGCACGATTCCCGATACGATACGAATCGGACCGAGTCACAACACGGCTCGTGCGAGACAATCCGAGTCAAAAGCTGTTCCGAGTCTATGTCCGAGTCGTCTCTTTTCTGCTCCTTTTTGACTCGACTCGTACGAGTCGACTCGTGACTCGTACGAGTCTAACAACTATGCCATCAACCACCTCTACGATCGATGTGATGTAGATGGACTCGACTCGTACGAGTCGACTCGTGACTCGTACGAGTCTAACAACTATGTGTGTACGAGTCGACTCGTGACTCGTACGAGTCGACTCGTGACTCGTACGAGTCGACTCGTGACTCGTACGAGTCGACTCGTGACTCGTACGAGTCGACTCGTGACTCGTACGAGTCGACTCGTGACTCGTACGAGTCGACTCGTGACTCGTACGAGTCGACTCGTGACTCGTACGAGTCGACTCGTGACTCGTACGAGTCGACTCGTGACTCGTACGAGTCGACTCGTGACTCGTACGAGTCGACTCGTGACTCGTACGAGTCGACTCGTGACTCGTACGAGTCGACTCGTGACTCGTACGAGTCGACTCGTGACTCGTACGAGTCGACTCGTGACTCGTACGAGTCGACTCGTGACTCGTACGAGTCGACTCGTGACTCGTACGAGTCGACTCGTGACTCGTACGAGTCGACTCGTGACTCGTACGAGTCGACTCGTGACTCGTACGAGTCGACTCGTGACTCGTACGAGTCGACTCGTGACTCGTACGAGTCGACTCGTGACTCGTACGAGTCGATCGTGTCGTACGAGTCGACTGATGAATCGTACGAGTACACTCGACGAGTCAAAAGCATGTCCGAGTCGTCCTCTCTCTTTTGACTCGACTCGTACGAGTCGACTCGTGACTCGTACGAGTCTAACAACTATGCCATCAACCACCTCAGAATTAGTCTTAAAATCCTTAACCACAAACATATAACAAACTAATATCCCATCCCCAAACCTGGACTTTCCAAGCAGAATCAAACAACAACAACTTTGACTTGAAAAAGTCAAATCAACATAACTAAAACTATAATATTCCCTCCCAGAATACACCAAATTCCACCAACTGCACAAAGTAATCAATATATGATAGTTTTCCTTTTCTAACTTCATTTCATCATGACAATGAAATCAAGCATCAACAATCCAAAACTTTATATAAACCAAGCAAACTGTTCTCAAAAATATAACACAAAAATCCCACTTTTCATAAGTATATTTACCAAAATTATGAACAAGCTAAAAAACTTAGCACCTCCAACCACACTAATCCTAATAAAACTTATATCTAACTCAAAAGTCCAAATTACAACCATAATCAAATAAAACACCCCATTATTGCAACCAAAAAAACTGCCAATAACCCAGCACAAGAACAGCACAATTAAAACATCTCAAGCAGTAAACTTTACAACCCCAATATCCAACCACAAAGAACCAAACTATCCCACAATTAAATCCCACCCAGAAACCCAGACCAGACACACAAAAGCAAGAAAACAAACCCAAAGGAATATGGGTATTTTGATGCTATACTCTGTCATTACCATGGTTTCCCTTATAGTGCTATCTAGCACTACAAATATAATCATTTAAGACCTTCTCATTAATTTGAGGTTATTTTTGTTGTTGAAGGAACTACTCATTACTGAATGCATGAAGTACCCTAGGACAAGTTAATAGGTGAGCCCGACCCATTATTAAGTTGCAAAGATACTCTGGACAAGTAGTTGAACGGAAAGGTATAGAAGGAATGGCAATGGGCCATCAATGAAGGTCTGCCAAATTACTGGGAATACCATGTGATCAAGTAGCAGTTTACCGAAGATTCACTTACAGAAAGTGCATGGGGAATCGTCATCAAGGAAATTTAACCCAATTGTTACTCAAGACAGTATCATCCGAGTGATTGATGAAATGCCAATTTTAGCTTTTCATGGCCTTTCTTCTAAACAAGAATAGTATTTACATCATAAATTCATATGTATTGATGATTTATACATATCACAGGATATATTTTTTTATGTAAGGAAAATAATGTCCGACAAGAAGAATTCAAGGGTTCGACCAACCCATCTGACCTGTTCGAACGTTCCTTGCGCATTTTGCTACCTCTAGGAATTCTAGGTCTTATATCCAAGAATATAAGTCAATATCTGCATTTGTATACTAATATCCTATTTTGCTTTGCAGGTTCTGTTTTCCATTGCCTCTTGCGTCCTGAAAAAAGTAATGTCACGAACAGGCAACATGGCGTAAGTAGATTCTTTTTTGATAGCAGTTCCACATAAAGCAATGATACATGCAGCTCACATCCAAGGACATCATTACCCTTTAGGCTCATGTACTTCTATGTGTCGTCTACCAGTAAGGCTTTTAACTGTTATCTTCATTTGCCAAAATAAATATCCACATCTTTCCTGCTACTCTTTATCAGGATGAAATAAATTATCAGATAGTTTTGTGCCAAAATAAATATCCACATCTTTCCTGCTACTCTTTATCAGGATGAAATAAATTATCAGATAGTTTTGTGCCAAAATAAATATCCATTGTCTGCTACTCTTTATCAGGATGAAATAAATTATCAGATAGTTTTTGCCAAAATAAATATCCACATCTTTCCTGCTACTCTTTATCAGGATGAAATAAATTATCAGATAGTTTTGTGCCAAAATAAATATCCATTGTCTGCTACTCTTTATCAGGATGAAATAAATTATCAGATATCTTGTGCCAAAATAAATATCCACATCTTTCCTGCTACTCTTTATCAGGATGAAATAAATTATCAGATAGTTTTGTGCCAAAATAAATATCCATTGTCTGCTACTCTTTATCAGGATGAAATAAATTATCAGATAGTTTTTGCCAAAATAAATATCCACATCTTTCCTGCTACTCTTTATCAGGATGAAATAAATTATCAGATAGTTTTGTGCCAAAATAAATATCCATTGTCTGCTACTCTTTATCAGGATGAAATAAATTATCAGATAGTTTTTGCCAAAATAAATATCCACATCTTTCCTGCTACTCTTTATCAGGATGAAATAAATTATCAGATAGTTTTGTGCCAAAATAAATATCCATTGTCTGCTACTCTTTATCAGGATGAAATAAATTATCAGATAGTTTTTGCCAAAATAAATATCCACATCTTTCCTGCTACTCTTTATCAGGATGAAATAAATTATCAGATAGTTTTGTGCCAAAATAAATATCCATTGTCTGCTACTCTTTATCAGGATGAAATAAATTATCAGATAGTTTTTGCCAAAATAAATATCCACATCTTTCCTGCTACTCTTTATCAGGATGAAATAAATTATCAGATAGTTTTGTGCCAAAATAAATATCCATTGTCTGCTACTCTTTATCAGGATGAAATAAATTATCAGATATCTTGTGCCAAAATAAATATCCACATCTTTCCTGCTACTCTTTATCAGGATGAAATAAATTATCAGATAGTTTTGTGCCAAAATAAATATCCATTGTCTGCTACTCTTTATCAGGATGAAATAAATTATCAGATAGTTTTTGCCAAAATAAATATCCACATCTTTCCTGCTACTCTTTATCAGGATGAAATAAATTATCAGATAGTTTTGTGCCAAAATAAATATCCATTGTCTGCTACTCTTTATCAGGATGAAATAAATTATCAGATAGTTTTTGCCAAAATAAATATCCACATCTTTCCTGCTACTCTTTATCAGGATGAAATAAATTATCAGATAGTTTTGTGCCAAAATAAATATCCATTGTCTGCTACTCTTTATCAGGATGAAATAAATTATCAGATAGTTTTTGCCAAAATAAATATCCACATCTTTCCTGCTACTCTTTATCAGGATGAAATAAATTATCAGATAGTTTTGTGCCAAAATAAATATCCATTGTCTGCTACTCTTTATCAGGATGAAATAAATTATCAGATAGTTTTTGCCAAAATAAATATCCACATCTTTCCTGCTACTCTTTATCAGGATGAAATAAATTATCAGATAGTTTTGTGCCAAAATAAATATCCATTGTCTGCTACTCTTTATCAGGATGAAATAAATTATCAGATATCTTGTGCCAAAATAAATATCCACATCTTTCCTGCTACTCTTTATCAGGATGAAATAAATTATCAGATAGTTTTGTGCCAAAATAAATATCCATTGTCTGCTACTCTTTATCAGGATGAAATAAATTATCAGATAGTTTTTGCCAAAATAAATATCCACATCTTTCCTGCTACTCTTTATCAGGATGAAATAAATTATCAGATAGTTTTGTGCCAAAATAAATATCCATTGTCTGCTACTCTTTATCAGGATGAAATAAATTATCAGATAGTTTTTGCCAAAATAAATATCCACATCTTTCCTGCTACTCTTTATCAGGATGAAATAAATTATCAGATAGTTTTGTGCCAAAATAAATATCCATTGTCAAAAATGGCTGAAGCGTAAAAGCTTACACAAATTGTACATGAGCTTAAAGAGGTTGTTCTTCCTGGTGGTTGCTGCAAATTTTGTGCGAGGCTACCTTTGGAAAGTTCAAAAGATGGATGAAAGTAGTTAAGAACAAACGAGCATACAGCGGAAAGCACATTTGGGCAAAAGGAAGCATTCTCCCCTTCAACCCTATCTTATTAGTTTTCTAAACTTTATACGTATCTGCCGTACAAGTCTTTGTAGTGGATCTGTTTACACAGTATATTATAAAGCAAAATTTATTTTTGATTTTCAACATTGACTTAAAATTTCAATATTGATTTTAAGTTTAAACAATGTATACATTCTAATGCATGATGGACCATACATCATAGCCACCTTACATCAATAACTTCTAGTACTCACCGGTGTCACGGCCACCACCACCAATCTCCGTCGCCGCAAACCGCCGCTCGCCACCACCACCCGTCACTGCCACCACCAGGGGCGGATGTAGAGTGTTAGCTAGAGGGGGGGGGGGGGTAATGCCCCCTATGGAACCCAAAAAAATATTACTTGTCAATGTTAAATTTTTTGTGGAAGCCCAAATGTAGTAGAATGCCCTCAGCCCAATTATGCAATGCCCTCAACCCAATCCTTCAATTCTAATAATCCACACAATTAAAGATTGAATATACGTGGAAAAATATAACAGAAACACGGAACTACGGAACATTAGTATCATCTATCACTATATAATTAAAATTGAAGTTTAAAAAAAAAAAGCAAAAAGCATTCCCCGTTTAATTTTGACGGATGCATCGGTTTATTTGTTTCTAAATTGTTTATTCGTTTCTAGATTGTTGATTTGTTTCTAAATTGTTTATTCGTTTCTAGATTGTTGATTTGTTTTCTTTACCTAAAAAACCGGTTGTTTGTTATATATAGATGATTTTAGTTTGTTTTTTTTATTGTTTAATGCTGTTTCTATGTTTTTCCTTTTTGTTGCAGGTTCTGTTTTCCATTGCCTCTTGCGTCCTGAAAAAAGTAATGTCACGAACAGGCAACATGGCGTAAGTAGATTCTTTTTTGATAGCAGTTCCACATAAAGCAATGATACATGCAGCTCACATCCAAGGACATCATTACCCTTTAGGCTCATGTACTTCTATGTGTCGTCTACCAGTAAGGCTTTTAACTGTTATCTTGATTTGCCAAAATAAATATCCACATCTTTCCTGCTACTCTTTATCAGGATGAAATAAATTATCAGATAGTTTTGTGCCAAAATAAATATCCACATCTTTCCTGCTACTCTTTATCAGGATGAAATAAATTATCAGATAGTTTTGTGCCAAAATAAATATCCATTGTCTGCTACTCTTTATCAGGATGAAATAAATTATCAGATAGTTTTTGCCAAAATAAATATCCACATCTTTCCTGCTACTCTTTATCAGGATGAAATAAATTATCAGATAGTTTTGTGCCAAAATAAATATCCATTTTCTGCTACTCTTTATCAGGATGAAATAAATTATCAGATAGTTTTGTGCCAAAATAAATATCCATTGTCAAAAATGGCTGAAGCGTAAAAGCTTACACAAATTGTACATGAGCTTAAAGAGGTTGTTCTTCCTGGTGGTTGCTGCAAATTTTGTGCGAGGCTACCTTTGGAAAGTTCAAAAGATGGATGAAAGTAGTTAAGAACAAACGAGCATACAGCGGAAAGCACATTTGGGCAAAAGGAAGCATTCTCCCCTTCAACCCTATCTTATTAGTTTTCTAAACTTTATACGTATCTGCCGTACAAGTCTTTGTAGTGGATCTGTTTACACAGTATATTATAAAGCAAAATTTATTTTTGATTTTCAACATTGACTTAAAATTTCAATATTGATTTTAAGTTTAAACAATGTATACATTCTAATGCATGATGGACCATACATCATAGCCACCTTACATCAATAACTTCTAGTACTCACCGGTGTCACGGCCACCACCACCAATCTCCGTCGCCGCAAACCGCCGCTCGCCACCACCACCCGTCACTGCCACCACCAGGGGCGGATGTAGAGTGTTAGCTAGAGGGGGGGGGGGGGTAATGCCCCCTATGGAACCCAAAAAAATATTACTTGTCAATGTTAAATTTTTTGTGGAAGCCCAAATGTAGTAGAATGCCCTCAGCCCAATTATGCAATGCCCTCAACCCAATCCTTCAATTCTAATAATCCACACAATTAAAGATTGAATATACGTGGAAAAATATAACAGAAACACGGAACTACGGAACATTAGTATCATCTATCACTATATAATTAAAATTGAAGTTTAAAAAAAAAGAAGCAAAAAGCATTCCCCGTTTAATTTTGACGGATGCATCGGTTTATTTGTTTCTAAATTGTTTATTCGTTTCTAGATTGTTGATTTGTTTTCTTTACCTAAAAAACCGGTTGTTTGTTATATATAGATGATTTTAGTTTGTTTTTTTTATTGTTTAATGCTGTTTCTATGTTTTTCCTTTTTGTTGCACCATTGCTATTTCTCACAGCTTTTTTTCTAGTAAATTTCCTATTTGAAAGCTGTTTTTTAAACATAAATTGATTGTTTTGTTGCTGGCTTTTTGTTGTTTTTCTGCTATATTATAGTGTTTTTCTAGATTTTAGACCCATGTCCAACACTGGACACGAAGGTACGATATTATCAATATTAGATCTTCATACATTTAAGTCATAAAAGCTTATAATTTTGAATATATACGGTTCCAAATGTTATACTTTGCATCTTGTACTTGACATTCAATTATATGTCTTTAATCATGATGCGAGTCCATGACGTGAATATGTTTATATTCAATCACCTGTCCTATGATAATTAGATAACAATTAGGATTATTTTCATATTCTTTGTTAACAATTAGGACTCTTGATTTGAGTGACAATTGTAACTTTAAACATTAATACGCAAAACTAATATATATAAAAAAGAAAGTTTTGCACCTTTTTGATTGAGAGATAGAATGAATCTTGAATGAAGTTCATATTGATTTGGATTTCAAGTAACCCTCTGTTGATTATTAATATTAATATAATTAATAATATAATAATATATTTGTATGATGATTATTAGAATTTTTATATTATAATTAAATTAAATGATGACATAGCGGAAGTCAATTTGATGAAATTGAGCGATTTGATTGATTAATAAGTCATTAGTTTTGAAATAATTTGTAGACAATATTTCATATGTTGAATTTTTTTAATTAATTAAATGATTAAAATTTTTAAAAAATCATCTCAAGTTGATGGGTAAAAATAAATATGAAATAAGTATTCAGGGCTAAAAAGTGTAAATTATTGAGACTTTTTCTACAAATATTAATATAATTAATAATATAATAATATATTTGTATGATGATTATTAGAATTTTTATATTATAATTAAATTAAATGATGACATAGCGGAAGTCAATTTGATGAAATTGAGCGATTTGATTGATTAATAAGTCATTAGTTTTGAAATAATTTGTAGACAATATTTCATATGTTGAATTTTTTTAATTAATTAAATGATTAAAATTTTTAAAAAATCATCTCAAGTTGATGGGTAAAAATAAATATGAAATAAGTATTCAGGGCTAAAAAGTGTAAATTAATGAGAGTTTTTCTACAAATATCAATATAAATACTAATATAATAATATAGGGTAGAGATCCTGGAAGAAGGTGTCTTAAGGAGAGAAGGGAGAAAAGGTCCTATAGGCCAATTAGAATGCGACATGTGTCAAAATGAAAAAAATGCGTGATGGCATTTTGGTAAATAAATCAAACTTTTTTGAAGCTTGGTCAGCCTGGGTTGGGTTGGGTCAGCTTGGTTAGCTTGGGTTGGGTCAGCTTGGGGTCAGGTTGGGTCAGCTTGGGTGTCAGCTTGGTCAGCTTGGTTAGCTTGGGTTGGGTCAGCTTGGTTAGCTTGGGTTGGGTCAGCTTGGTGCTTGGGTTGGGTCAGCTTGGTTAGCTTGGGTTGGGTCAGCTTGGTCTGGGTCAACTTGGGTTCTGATCAGCTTGGTTGGTCAACATGATCAGTTTGGTCAGATTGGGGTCAGGGTCTGATTGGGTCAGCTTGGGGTCAGGTTGGGTTACCTTGGGGTTGGGTCAGCTTGGTGTTGGGTTAGGTCAGCTTGGGGTCAGGTTGGGTCAGCTTAGGGTTGGGTTGGGTCAGCTTGGGGTCTGTGTCAGGTTGGGTCAGGATGGGTCAGGTTGGGTGAGCTTGGTTAGCTTGGGTTGGGTCAGCTTGACACAATCTACACAAATGTAGATTAATCTACACAAATGTAGATTAATCTACACAAATGTAAATTATGGGTTTTGGGTCAGCTTGGGGTCAGGTTGGGTCAGCTTAGGGTTGGGTTGGGTCAGCTTGGGGTCGGGTTGGGTCAGCTTGGGGTCAGGTTGGGTCAGCTTGGTTAGCTTGGGTTGGGTCAGCTTGGGTTGGGTTAGGTCAGCTTGGGGTTGGGTCAGCTTGACACAATCTACACAAATGTAGATTAATCTACACAAATGTAAATTATGGGTTTTGGGTCAGCTTGGGGTCAGGTTGGGTCAGCTTAGAGTTGGGTTGGGTCAGCTTGGGGTCTGTGTCAGGTTGGGTCAGGATGGGTCAGGTTGGGTGAGCTTGGTTAGCTTGGGTTGGGTCAGCTTGACACAATCTACACAAATGTAGATTAATCTACACAAATGTAAATTATGGGTTTTGGGTCAGCTTGGGGTCAGGTTGGGTCAGCTTGGGGTTGGGTTGGGTCAACTTGGGGTCTGGGTCAGGTTGGGTCAGCTTGGTTAGCTTGGGTCAGCTTGGAGCTTGGGGTGGTTGGGTCAGCTTGACACAATCTACACAAATGTAAATTATGGGTTTTGGGTCAGCTTGGGGTCTCAGGTTGGGTCAGCTTGGGGTCAGGTTGGGTCAGCTTGGGGTTGGGTTGGGTCAACTTGGGGTCTGGGTCAGCTTGGGTCAGCTTGGTTAGCTTGGGTTGGGTCAGCTTGACACAAAACTACACATAATCTACACAAATGTAGATTAATCTACACAAATGTAGATCCCAAGCTGACCCAGATTCCAGGCTGACCAAGCTGACCCATAACCCAGGCTGACCAATCTGACCCAACCAAGCTGACCAAGCTGATCAGAACCCAAGCTGACCCATAACCCAAGCTGACCAACCAAGCTGACCTAGAACCCAGGCTGACCAAGCTGACCAACCAAGCTGACCAACCAAGCTGACCAAGCTGATCAGAACCCAAGCTGACCAACCAAGCTGACCGACCAAGCTGACCAACCAAGCTGACAAACCAAGCTGATCATAACCCAAGCTGACCCAGAACCAGGCTGACAAAAGTTTGATTTATTTACAAAAATGCCACCGCGTTTTTTTTTTAAATCCACATGTCACGTTCTGATTGGTTCATAAGACCTTCTCTCTCTTCTCTCCTTAAGACACCTTCTTATTTGATCTCTCTCCTAATAATATATTTGGATAATGATTATTAGGATTTTTAATTTAAAGTTAAATTAAATGATGACATCAGCGATAGTCAATTTGATGAAATTGAGCGATTTGATTGGTCAATAAGTCATTAGTTCAACTGTCTTATAGTATATATATATTAAGATTAAGATATATATAACTATATATATATTTATTTAATAAATTATATATATATTTTATATATATATATATATATATATATATATATATATATATATATATATATATATATATATATATATATATATATATATATATATATATATATATATATATATATATATATATATATATATATATATATATATATATATATATATATATATATATATATATATATATATATATATATATATATATATATATATATATATATATATATATATATATATATATATATATATATATATATATATATATATATATATATATATATATATATATATATATATATATATATATATATATATATATATATATATATATATATATATATATATATATATATATATATATATATATATATATATATATATATATATATATATATATATATATATATATATATATATATATATATATATATATATATATATATATATATATATATATATATATATATATATATATATATATATATATATATATATATATATATATATATATATATATATATATATATATATATATATATATATATATATATATATATATATATATATATATATATATATATATATATATATATATATATATATATATATATATATATATATATATATATATATATATATATATATATATATATATATATATATATATATATATATATATATATATATATATATATATATATATATATATATATATATATATATATATATATATATATATATATATATATATATATATATATATATATATATATATATATATATATATATATATATATATATATATATATATATATATATATATATATATATATATATATATATATATATATATATATATATATATATATATATATATATATATATATATATATATATATATATATATATATATATATATATATATATATATATATATATATATATATATATATATATATATATATATATAATGCTGACCAACCATCAGGCTGACCAATCTGACCCAACCAAGCTGACCAAGCTGATCAGAACCCAAGCTGACCCATAACCCAAGCTGACCAACCAAGCTGACCTAGAACCCAGGCTGACCAAGCTGACCCACCAAGCTGACCAAGCTGATCAGAACCCAAGCTGACCCAGACCACTGACCAAGCTGACAGAACCCAAGCTGACCCAGACCAGGCTGACCAAGCTGACCAACCAAGCTGACCAAGCTGATCAGAACCCAAGCTGACCCAGAACCCAAGCTGACCCAGAACCCAAGCTGACCCAGCTGACCAAGCTGATCATAACCAAAGCTCACCCAGAACCAGGCTGACAAAAGTTTGATTTATTTACAAAAATGCCACCGCGTTTTTTTTTTAAATCCACATGTCACGTTCTGATTGGTTCATAAGACCTTCTCTCTCTTCTCTCCTTAAGACACCTTCTTATTTGATCTCTCTCCTAATAATATATTTGGATAATGATTATTAGGATTTTTAATTTAAAGTTAAATTAAATGATGACATCAGCGATAGTCAATTTGATGAAATTGAGCGATTTGATTGGTCAATAAGTCATTAGTTCAACTGTCTTATAGTATATATATATTAAGATTAAGATTGGTTTTTTTTTGTCGAATTTGTGGTTGTATCGAGGTGTTTCGATGCTATTTCAAAGCTAATGTCTTGCATTTTTTTTCCGCTCCCGTTTAATGGCTCTTATAACGCTCGTCAGTCATATAGTAAATTTTTTTGCCCCCGTTAAAGCAAATTTCTGGATCCGCCTCTGGCCGCCACTGCCGCCATTACATCATCACCGCCGCCGCCTCCATCACCGTCGCAACGCGCGGGTTACTTGTCTTTTGTAACTAAAATATATAGTAAAAATCTAAATGGGCTTGAAAATATAAATATCTAAGATTGTTGGGCTAGATTGAGGAGGAGTGGCTTAGGACCCCAAGTATAAATACTCGTATATACGAGTAATAATTAAGGCATTAACAAACAGCTGGCTCATCTCCACCACAAATTTGTTGACAACACAACACAATACTCTTCTTTCTTTAAACGACACACAACCCCGTCTGTCCGTCTATCTATCTAGGGTTTCATACGTTAATTTAATCGGTACGGTTATTCTTTCCATCGATAAACCTAACATCTTCTTTCATCTAATAATAATAATAATATAATAACTATTCGCTGATGATTTTCAGGTGTCAATTGATCGTGAATCGCTTATCCTAATTCCTTTTTTTTGACCCGTGTAAGCTATCCATCTATCAATTTTATATTATTATTTATATTATAATTCTCATCTTTTTCTCCACTCCTGAATGTTTGATCTGTTTTAGATGATGATGATTATGCTTTAGATTGATTATTTGTTTTTGCAGGTACTGTACCTTGAATCTTCATGGCGGCAGCAGAGCCCGAGGTATTTTCATCTTTTATCTATTTATTTTTTTGGTATTAAATTTCAAAATCAACTAGCTTTCTCTCCCTGTGTGTGTATATATATATATATATGTATATATTTCAGGTTACACTTATCTGTATGGACAATTCTGCAAGGGTGGGCTATCGTTTTGGTATCTGTGATGCTCAAATTGAGGCTATTAAGTTCTACTCTAAAACTAAATTAAAGGTTGGTTACTATTGAAATTTATTGTGATGCTCAAATTTATCGTTGGGCTCTTTGTATTTTTATTATATTTATTTATGTTGAAATTACATATTGAAATTGTTTTTCTGACAACAGTTTAATCCAGCGAATACTGTGGGCATATTTACAATGGCTAAAGGACAATATGGCCTTTTCCTTTCTCCCACTAATAGTCTTGAAAAAATCCTAACCAGGCTTGAAGATAAAGGTTTCGCTTGGCTTCCTTCAATTTGGTTGTATATACACATATATGTTTTGTATGATTGAATTGATAAGGATCTATGCTTGTTTCTCAGATGTTATTTATAAAGGTGAGGTGGAATTTTCATCTGCGATTATTGGTGCATGCTCAGCTCTTTCCCGTAGCCCCCCACATATGAAAAAAAGGCTACTTATGTTTGTCGGAGGGTATGTAATTCCATGCTTAATTTTTTCAGCTTTACACTAGTCTCGCTTTAATTTTCTTTTTAGGAAGGAAACTAAATAAATCCCTACAAATCTCACATACTTTTATATTTACAAAGTGTGACATGTTAGTGTTAGGACACTGGCTGACAACATGATTTAGTGATAATTTCAATATGTAACTAATAAACTCATCTTTCTTTGCTGTAATGAAAGATTTGTATGTCCCACACCTAACTTATTTTAAATCGCTCCCTTCTCTCTTTCATCTTTTTTGTCGGATGTGGAGTCGTCAGAAAAAAATGGCGGAATCAACCACAGAACCACCACCTAATTAGGAAACGGCCTAGGCGAATTCTCTGACATGCAATAATATCTCTCCTTGGAATACCAGTCGGTTATATCTATTAACAAATTGGAAAAAATTTCAATGTTAATTTAATAAAGCTGTTGGGAATGAAGTGACGAGACATTTGAATATTGTTAAACTTGTAGTTTCAAAATCTCTCCAATCCTGTTTTAGTTGTATAGATAGGTTTAGATTTAGATGGATTTTATCTAACTGGAAACTTGAATGCAATCAGGAAAAACCAAGGAATAGAGTTTTTGATGGAAACCATTCTATAATATTTAATTCGATTTTGTTATAAATGCTGATAGAATTTATTAATTAGGAGGTCCAAAAGATATAATTGTACTCAAATTATGATAGAGATAAAAGTGGAGGTACCAGATTTACACGGGGCCATTCAAAAACATTTGCACTGAGAGCGTGTTGCTTCAGAATTTCTCCGTTTCTCCAATGCTATTTTGGTGTGTATATATGTGTGTTTGCTAATCAAGTAATTGTATTTCTTTGCTGCTAGCCTTATACATCTGGATCCTGGACATGTGAAGCCAAGAGGAATGCTTCTCAAATATTGGGGTGCAGCTTTAGATGTTGTCAACTTTTTTTCACCGGATGACTACAGCAGATCTTTTTGGTACCGTTATGCGAAGGAGGAGCTTGAAAAACTTGTTGCTTTTGTCAATGATAATGACAACAGCCACATAGTAGATGTTGCAGATGAATCTTCTGTTGTTAAGATTCTATCCAAGTCTCGCTTTAATTTTCTTTTTAGGAAGGAAACTAAATAAATCCCTACAAATCTCACATACTTTTATATTTACAAAGTGTGACATGTTAGTGTTAGGACACTGGCTGACAACATGATTTAGTGATAATTTCAATATGTAACTAATAAACTCATCTTTCTTTGCTGTAATGAAAGATTTGTATGTCCCACACCTAACTTATTTTAAATCGCTCCCTTCTCTCTTTCATCTTTTTTGTCGGATGTGGAGTCGTCAGAAAAAAATGGCGGAATCAACCACAGAACCACCACCTAATTAGGAAACGGCCTAGGCGAATTCTCTGACATGCAATAATATCTCTCCTTGGAATACCAGTCGGTTATATCTATTAACAAATTGGAAAAAATTTCAATGTTAATTTAATAAAGCTGTTGGGAATGAAGTGACGAGACATTTGAATATTGTTAAACTTGTAGTTTCAAAATCTCTCCAATCCTGTTTTAGTTGTATAGATAGGTTTAGATTTAGATGGATTTTATCTAACTGGAAACTTGAATGCAATCAGGAAAAACCAAGGAATAGAGTTTTTGATGGAAACCATTCTATAATATTTAATTCGATTTTGTTATAAATGCTGATAGAATTTATTAATTAGGAGGTCCAAAAGATATAATTGTACTCAAATTATGATAGAGATAAAAGTGGAGGTACCAGATTTACACGGGGCCATTCAAAAACATTTGCACTGAGAGCGTGTTGCTTCAGAATTTCTCCGTTTCTCCAATGCTATTTTGGTGTGTATATATGTGTGTTTGCTAATCAAGTAATTGTATTTCTTTGCTGCTAGCCTTATACATCTGGATCCTGGACATGTGAAGCCAAGAGGAATGCTTCTCAAATATTGGGGTGCAGCTTTAGATGTTGTCAACTTTTTTTCACCGGATGACTACAGCAGATCTTTTTGGTACCGTTATGCGAAGGAGGAGCTTGAAAAACTTGTTGCTTTTGTCAATGATAATGACAACAGCCACATAGTAGATGTTGCAGATGAATCTTCTGTTGTTAAGATTCTATCCAAGTCTCCTATATTAGAAAAGTACATTGAGAAGAAAGCTGATGCAGACGCTGCGAATGTTGGAGCATCCAGAATCCAGATCGTTAAAACTGAGCCGAAAGATAAAAGAGTTGCAGATGATGAATATGTTCAAGCACCGGGAACTGAGTATGGTACACGATACCCAGCAAAAAAGACTCCCCATATAGATTTTAAAATCAGAGAAGATTTGGGTCGTTGCAGAACATGTAAGCAAGTGTTGAAATGGTCTCACAATAAGAAAAAACCAGAAGAGAATGTTAATTTTAAACAAGTGTTGGTACCGTCTCACAGCAAGAATAGATTTAAGCCGTTGCAGAATGTGGAGAACATTTCGCCCATGTGACAGATTTGAAGCATGGAGAGAATGAAAAGGTGAAGTGGGAAGGTGCCCGATGCATGTGTTGCTTTATGTTTAACGTTTTTCCGCTACTGAATTGTTTATGTTTGTCTGTAAAACAGAACCATATAAATAAGTAATGATAGTATGGTTAAATACTTAAATGGGGTGGTAAAGCAGTGCTGACAGACCTCATAGGTTAAAGACTTGAGAGTTCGAGACCTTAACTTTTTTTCCTTTGGTTTTCTTATTTAATTTGTTTTTACTTCAGTTTTCATTATATCATCAATTTTGTAGGATCCCAACAAAATTTTAGGGGCTGGGAAAACTTTTTATATTTTATACCTATTTTCTATTTAGTGGGTCAATTCTTTTGTGTTAGCTTTTGAAAGCACCGTAAAGTTTTGCTTTTCAATTCTATCATAATAATTCGTTTATTTGGTATTTTAATAGAGTTAAAGAGTCTAATATCTTTGGGATTGAATTGATTAAAAACCCTTTTTAACTTTTGTAATTATTTTTGGCGATTCAACCGGATAGCTTTTATTAATAGAATTTGGCGTCAAAAAATTATAGATATTGTATAATACTTTTATTCATTTTATGAAAATTACTTGCTATATACGGTATGGATGGTTGAATAATGCTAGACTAAAGACCTTTTGATGCTGATGTAATATCTGATTTGGGTTAATTTTATACTATTTGTTTTTTGTAGCCATGGATTTTTGCTTTAAGTTTGCTTGGCTTGACTCCACCTGCGGAGCGTTTGAGTTTTCTAAGACCATCCTCATTCACAACCCAACTCACCAATTTATTCATTAAAAAACTAATTTCTCTTTCTTATATCTATCCAACCCAACTAAACTCAACTTTTACACACCCATTAACAACCCAACAAAATTATATTTTTTAAATAATTAATAATGTTTTATATTTATAACTAACCATATAAAATATAAATATTAAAAGAATACTACTCACACTTATGCATCCCACAACAAATTTATATTAAAGAAAGGACCAAACATTGTTTGGCTGACCAAACAAGTCGCATGACTTTTGGATTAGGCCCACCAAAAGATTCCCATTATATCCAACCGAACGAACCAACTTCCTATCGATGGGAATGGTCTAACAGAGTGAGTCCAACAATTTCTTCATTCATGCATATATGTTTTATTTTGAATCTATATAATAATAATAGTGTATATATTTGTTTGTATCTAACTTATGCTTCTATCTTTGACTGGTGTGTTGAAATTCAACTCAATAAAGACAAATTGCATACTTCACAGGTCCTACAGGTATACTTCTCTTGCATACTTCTCATGATTCATTTGGCAAAAAAAATCTACCAAGTCTTTTTTTTTTCTTCTTTTTAATACTGGATTCTATACTTATTTTAGTTATTTTATTTGATAGTATAAATCTATAGATGGCGATTATATAATATTGAAAAGGGAAATGATTAATCCTCCTAATTCATAAGCCTAAAAATCCTCAATTGAAAACGACAATCCACCAAACATTGTTTGGCTGACCAAACAAGTCGCATGACTTTTGGATTAGGCCCACCAAAAGATTCCCATTATATCCAACCGAACGAACCAACTTCCTATCGATGGGAATGGTCTAACAGAGTGAGTCCAACAATTTCTTCATTCATGCATATATGTTTTATTTTGAATCTATATAATAATAATAGTGTATATATTTGTTTGTATCTAACTTATGCTTCTATCTTTGACTGGTGTGTTGAAATTCAACTCAATAAAGACAAATTGCATACTTCACAGGTCCTACAGGTATACTTCTCTTGCATACTTCTCATGATTCATTTGGCAAAAAAAATCTACCAAGTCTTTTTTTTTTCTTCTTTTTAATACTGGATTCTATACTTATTTTAGTTATTTTATTTGATAGTATAAATCTATAGATGGCGATTATATAATATTGAAAAGGGAAATGATTAATCCTCCTAATTCATAAGCCTAAAAATCCTCAATTGAAAACGACAATCCACCAAAAATTGTTATTATAGGTTAGGAAATTAATAAACGTTAAGTTGACCTTGTTTTATAAAGTTTCCTATTTTGTTCTTCGCTTAGAGTTAGTATATTTTATTAAAGTCACTACAATTTGGTTTGGTATGGTTTTTAAGGAATACTTTTTATAGAGAGATCATATTAAAATTTATTTATTTCAAAGTCATACAATATTATTGATGGGTGATCAAACCATAGTCCAAATACTATGACACTAGCTAGACCAATGGTGATGGGATGATGACTTGTTTAATATGTTAAAACAAGAAAGCTTTTTATTGCCAAAATGATGATCTGTACACTATCTTTTATAATCATACAACATAAATTCGATTTATGTGTAGAACTAGGTAAATAACCTTTAAGTTGATTCAAATGTAAATTACGAGTATAATTTTTTTTAAAAATGTCATTCGTACTTTATAATAGTTTGCAACTATATATACATTGGAGTTTTCAGAAGAGCATCTTTAGTTAATGCGCTTTTTGTTGTTTTTATCTATGTAAATACCAACAAACAACAATTAATTTGTATACTCGATTTAGGTTGTTACACAACAGAAGTTACATACAAATAGTTTTAGCATTATACCACTAGACAAAAAAGATATCAAGATATTGGCAACTAAATCTGTTCCTCAAATTTTCTTTTATAAAATCATGTTGAGAAGGTTATTTTATTGTTTCTTTGCCATGTTAAGAGAATACTACTATATATTGTATCATATATAAGATTTTCTGTTAAAAAGTTTTATGAAACTATATATATCTTCTGATATGGATATTGAAATTTGTTATTATAGGTTAGGAAATTAATAAACGTTAAGTTGACCTTGTTTTATAAAGTTTCCTATTTTGTTCTTCGCTTAGAGTTAGTATATTTTATTAAAGTCACTACAATTTGGTTTGGTATGGTTTTTAAGGAATACTTTTTATAGAGAGATCATATTAAAATTTATTTATTTCAAAGTCATACAATATTATTGATGGGTGATCAAACCATAGTCCAAATACTATGACACTAGCTAGACCAATGGTGATGGGATGATGACTTGTTTAATATGTTAAAACAAGAAAGCTTTTTATTGCCAAAATGATGATCTGTACACTATCTTTTATAATCATACAACATAAATTCGATTTATGTGTAGAACTAGGTAAATAACCTTTAAGTTGATTCAAATGTAAATTACGAGTATAATTTTTTTTAAAAATGTCATTCGTACTTTATAATAGTTTGCAACTATATATACATTGGAGTTTTCAGAAGAGCATCTTTAGTTAATGCGCTTTTTGTTGTTTGAAAAGGTCATTTAGAGACTTGGACCATTGGAGTTATAACAACTTTTGTCAAAAGAATTTTAGGAAAATATTTGGCAAACACTAGTGTTTAAAGAGTAAAAGTAATACTTATGTTAATTTAATTTTCATTTTCATCCCTAACTAAGTATCATTATATTCAAATATTAAAGTTGAAAATCATCTTGAAAAGTTTTTTGGGTTCGAGGAGATTTGCGTAACGAGTTTTTGATAGATACTAATGTTAATGAAAAAATAACATTGTGCACTATATCCAACTAAAACAAAAGCTAAGAGACATGGTTTTTGAGTTATACGAGCATATATCTTATATTTTCAATAGCGAATAGAAACAAAGACCATTAGCAACGACTCAAACCAGAGATGTATGACTCGTTTTCCCCTGGACGACAAGCCCGTACCATTGTGTGGGACTTGTGATGCCAACAATAACCCTTTGTTTTGTTATTGAAAGTGTACATTTAAATAAATGGTGACTCTTAGATAGTAGTTGTTTAATGATGGGTTGAAAGTCTTGCTAAAGATTAATGGTTGAGGGGATTATTCTGATGTGGCGTAGAGTTAAACTAGTGGTAACGTCTACCACTCTGAGAGTCTGAGTGGTCTTACATGTGTCACCCGGTCCATGTGATGTTAGTTTTTAAGCATGACCTATCACGTTGTGTCAACCCGAATGTGTCATGTATCATTTATGCTTTGAACATGACAATATTTTGTACAAGTAGATTATTAACAAATATCTATTTTTCTTGCACATTCTTTGGCTTCGTATAATATGAAAACCCGTTTGTCACTTACTTATGGCTCGTCCCTACAGTAATTTGTAGGTATATTAGTTCATGGAAATTTGTTTCTTGTGGTCTAACAAGTATTATTTTTGTTGCAAAATATTCTTTTGTTGTTTTTATCTATGTAAATACCAACAAACAACAATTAATTTGTATACTCGATTTAGGTTGTTACACAACAGAAGTTACATACAAATAGTTTTAGCATTATACCACTAGACAAAAAAGATATCAAGATATTGGCAACTAAATCTGTTCCTCAAATTTTCTTTTATAAAATCATGTTGAGAAGGTTATTTTATTGTTTCTTTGCCATGTTAAGAGAATACTACTATATATTGTATCATATATAAGATTTTCTGTTAAAAAGTTTTATGAAACTATATATATCTTCTGATATGGATATTGAAATTTGTTATTTGTGTACTTAGTGGGAGGGCTAGTGAATGCAACATGTGGGAATGCAACAGAGTTGATAATATCAATATTTGCTCTCCATCAAAGGAAAATTCATGTGCTAAAATACTCTCTTTTGGGTTCCATCATCTCAAACCTTCTCCTTGTTCTTGGGTCATCTCTCTTTTGTGGTGGCATTGCCAATATTGATAAAGAACAAAAGTTTCACCATGTAACTACACCTTTCCTTTCTTCATTTTATATTTCATAAATCTCGTTTATTCGCGTACAATATTAATCTATATTTATTCTACTTGTTGTTTTATGACAAACAGAAGCAGGCGGATGCAAACACGTTGCTACTTATGCTTGGGCTGCTTTGCCAGGTTACACCGTTGTTGTTTAATCTCCACCCCACGAATATACCCATAGCAGATCAAATTTCGGTTCTTCAGTTGTCAAGGGCAAGCAGCAGTGTGATGTTGCTTGCATATCTTTTCTTTCAACTGAAAACTCACAACCAACTTTTTGGAACACCAGAGGTGTGTTACTTTGACTTTTTTGTTGACTTAACGACGTGAAACAAAATTCTTGTATATAAACTATTTCTGAAAGATGGGTGTTTGAAAATCATTTAGGATGAATATGATGATAATGAAGAGCTTGAAAAGGAGACATCATCGATAGGCGTTTGGAGTGCATTTATATGGTTAGGCCTGATGACAATACTCATATCCATTTTGTCCGAATATGTTGTGGGCACAATTGAGGTATTCCAGTTCAATGAACTTAAAAAAGAATCCTATGGTCGTACTAATATATATATATATATATATATATATATATATATATAATACATATATATATATATATATATATACACACACACTCACATATCTGTTCATATCTTGTGAATCAGGATGCATCAGAAACTTGGGGAATATCTGTGAACTTTATCAACATAATTTTGTTACCAATAGTCGGTAACGCAGCTGAACATGCTGGTTCGGTTATATTTGCCTTCAAGAACAAACTGGTAAAATACTCATACTTCTCAAATTTATAGTTCAAATCATCAGCTCTGGTAACCACTTGCAATGTTTTGGTGTCTTTAACTTTATCATAACTGTGCAGGACATATCTCTTGGTGTTGCTATGGGTTCTGCATCTCAAATCTTGATGTTTGTGGTAAGAAAATTGTGATAATTCCCATTATACGGTTATGTCTTATAGTAACGAGAGCTCTAACACGTTATATTAAATATGAAACTGAATCAGGTTCCTTTGTGTGTGATTATGGCTTGGATAATGGGAATACCAATGAGTCTTGATTTTGGACTTCTTGAAACTAGTTGTCTTGGCTTCTCAATTCTGATTACTGCATTTGCTTTACAGGTAGGTTTTAACATATATGTCATTTTTTTCGTTGTAACTATGGTTAGTAACCATTGAATTTATGTACTGTAACATCCCAAACTTTTTCGTATTTGGCTATTTGACTTTCCGTTAGTTAACGTTAGGTCCGTTATGTTTATGTGCCCTACATGGGATTATGTGAATAAATGCATATGTGTTTATTATGATATGATGAAATGTGATGATTAATGAAAGTAAATGAAGTAAAGTTAAGTAATTAAGTGCTTGTTAGTTTGTTAAGACTCCCGGTAGGAAAGTTAAGCTAAGAAAGTAACGTTTAGAAGTCAAGGGACCTAAGTGTAACTTAAGGGGTTGATGGCCAGGGGTTACAAGGCAATTAGGCTGCCCTAATTGTCACAAACTCTGTGTTTTGTGCGTGAGAAAACCCCAAGCCGATCTCCTCCTTCTCCAAAGCAAAGTTCCCTCCAAGATTTCATCGATTCGTGCCGTATTGATCAAGTTTGTTAAGATCTTGAATCCCCTAAGTCATCTACAGGTAATATAGGTAATCTCTTCTTTAAAATCTGATCATATGAGTCATAGATGAGTTTACAATCCAGGCCATAGGGTTTGGGTTGGGTTATTTGATCAAACGTTTACCGAATTCATGTTATTCGGGTGATTTAATGATTGATTTATGTTAGTAAAGATTAAAGGATTAATAGGATGATTAAAGTGGATGAAAGTGCAATTAAAAGGGTTA
>CM067172.1:76316490-76408699 GCA_034093135.1 Erigeron breviscapus | reverse complement strand
ACAAAACTGGAGGAACCCAAGACCTGCTGAGCCTGTTTTCAAGAAGAAATGTCAATGATGAGTGATGAACTTATTGCTGATGTTTTAAAAGAATTTCAAATCCATATGCTTAGTGCATACCCACGTAAGCGAA
The DNA here is from genome assembly GCA_034093135.1 of Erigeron breviscapus. Taxonomy (NCBI): domain Eukaryota; kingdom Viridiplantae; phylum Streptophyta; class Magnoliopsida; order Asterales; family Asteraceae; genus Erigeron; species Erigeron breviscapus. The sequence continues at coordinate 76,408,566 of CM067172.1, read as the reverse complement.
GAACAGGCAATACAATGCTGCTACAATAGGTGCTGGGATTGATGCAAAAACTGCCCCAAATTTTCCTGCAAATTGAGATCAGCATTCTTGAAATCAAGAAAAAAAAAAGAAAAAAAGAGTAATTGGATGGAACCCCTCTGATTCCATGTATCATTTGGTACCCACTAACCCAGCTAGGCTAGTGTCCAGGTGAATTCTCAACCACTTAATAATCCCTGATTATCTCAAGTTTGCCTTTGACAAGACTCGAACCCAGGACCTCTCCTGGAAAGTGGCGGCTGGTGGCCACTAGGCTATTACCTCGTGGTTACAGTGAAACTTCGCAGGGTTATTTCGATAATGATTAATTTGATGAAGATGTAATGATTATTGAGATGATTAATTAATATGTAATCTTTTACAAATCTAAACATAAAACCAACATGTTCTATGTTAAGTGTTTGTTTTAGGTTTTGAATTCCTAAGTGACTATATATTGTCAGGGTTCATGTCACTAAGACACTAATGAAGTTACTGATTCGCACACTTGGTCTTTAAGTTGACCAGGTCAATCTCATTACAGTTTATAAGGATGATGGCAATCATGCCTCCCATGCCTAACCATGCCTAACCCATGGCAACCATGTCTCCCCATACCTCAAATAATTAAATTACTTGATGCCTAAAATCCACCTCCCTTCCATGCCTCAGAGGCAATTGATGCCTAAAATCCACCTCCCTTCCATGCCTCAGAGGCAATTGATGCCTAAAATCCATGCCTAGCAACCATGCCTAAAGCATGGCGGCGGTGTTTGCCGCTAGGCATGGCCATGCCTAGCCCATGCCTAGCCCCATTGCCATCGTCCTAAAGTTCAAATGTTTTTAGTTTTAGTGCTTCTTTAGAGTCAACTACATCTGAAAAATATGTCAGCGAATGATAATACGGATGTATGATATTTTAATATTTTATGACCAGCCTCTGACCTCAAAAGTCAGCTCTTTCTCTTTTAAGGGAAGTTTGACCTTTAAAGTAAAATCTGGTACTTTTTAAATGCATAACTAATCATTATGAATGTAAAACTGAGATGTATCTGTACTTGGTGTTATAGTTTGAAGTTAAAATTGGTTAGAAAATATGCTAGAAACTGATAACACCAATTCATGACATGTGAAACCCTTTGACCGCAAAAGTTCTCTCTTTATCCAGAAAGTTTGGTGTTCAAGGACAAATCTGGTATGTTTCTAAAGCAAATTTGATGGGTTTGGTTAGGATGTAAGCCAACATGATTCTCTTTTTAAAAAGGATGGTGTGGGGGGAGTTCTTACCCATCTAGCTTTCGTGTGTACAGGACCATAACCCCTCAGCGCAGTGTACTCATTGAAGTACTGTGGTATCGATAACCCCATGAAGATCGAAAATCCAAGAATGAATTTTACTCTGAAGCTGTTTAGATTACAAAACTGGAGGAACCCAAGACCTGCTGAGCCTGTTTTCAAGAAGAAATGTCAATGATGAGTGATGAACTTATTGCTGATGTTTTAAAAGAATTTCAAATCCATATGCTTAGTGCATACCCACGTAAGCGAAGAACAGGCAATACAATGCTGCTACAATAGGTGCTGGGATTGATGCAAAAACTGCCCCAAATTTTCCTGCAAATTGAGATCAGCATTCTTGAAATCAAGAAAAAAAAAATGTTGAATCACAAGTGTGTGTGAAAGATTTAACTATGATTATTACCAAGAACAGAGAAAAATATCATGAAACCAGCAGAAATCTGCACAACCCGTCGACTACCAACACGTGTTAAGCCGAGCAAACCAGCGTTTTCGCTGCCATACATTTGATGTTAGAATCTTGAAACAAATATTGATGCTATCTATCAAAAAATTGTATATATAGCTTACACGGATACAGATGAACCGTTTCCTGTCCCAAAGATTCCCGAAAACAGAATGCCAACTCCCTTGAAACCGGAAAAACTAATCAGTTATAATCCTTGAAACAGTATAAAATCAGAAATAAAATTCCGGTACCTGCCAACCAATGCCACGGCTAAGAACAGAAGGTGGCATAGGAGTTGCACTTGCATACCTAGCTACTGCAATGAATGCTCCAGTAGACTGTCCATTAAAATGATGCATTAAGAAAATAGAAACTTGATGATGGTTTCCTCTTGAAAGAAAATATTAAACATTAAATAACCTCAACTAAAGAAACAAATGAAGCAGCCATCATAGAAAAAGCTTCTCCAGCATCAAATGTTGGTGCTCCCCATTGAAACGGATAAGGAACCCGTATCCTATAGAACAGTCATTTCTTGAGTTTCATGTAAAATGTAAATAATATAGAAATAAAAATTGACCACAGAATATACCAGGGTGCACCGCCTATGATTCCAGCACGATCAGTTCTACAACTTAGTTGAGTTTTATCGGATTTGTTCTTGTAGGCCCCACCAACAGTAAGTGAGCATATATCCACACAATCGCAACAGAGAATATAACGGCAAAGCGGTCAAATACATTGCTTTTTCCCTTCATGAAATGGGGTATGTACCGCAAAAAAGATTATCCAAGTGCTAAATTAGCATCTACAACAATGGATACCATGTTAGTAGAAAAGTTTCCCTTTTTGGAATATAATGTTGTGTGATTGTGTAAGAAGATTACCTGTGAAAATATTAGTAGTAAAACAAGCTGTGGCAGTCCAATCTCGATACATTTGGCAACCTACAGAAAATCATTCATGCTAGTATATAAAACAAACAGAAACAAAAAGAACACACTAAAAAATTTCAGTATTAGGCAGAATTAGCAGCATTTGGTAAAAGGACCCTTCAAAACAAGTGTTCCTAGGGCCAGGCAGGTTACTGTCTGTGCATTTCTATTATGTCGGCTGTATATTACTTTCCAGTGTTTCTATTCTGCATTTATATGTAGCTGAGATAGATAACAATTATACCAACGGAAAACCAAACTCGTATAATCCATATCCAGATAGAGCAACAAGTGGGACCGCAGACAATGGACTCATGAACCTGAAATTAAAAACACTAAAATGTATTACAGATAATCACACAAAAAACAAACGTCAATACGTAGCACATATCTGAACTAACCTTGTGATATTGCGCCAAAGGCCACTAAAACCAAGCACAATTTGAAGAGTTGAAGCAACGATAAGAGCACCCTGAGTCCCTCTCATAATCCTCTCAAATTTCTATATAAACATCAGCAAAAAGGGATTAATTTGACTTAAATGTCAACACAATGCACCTTTAGTTGTCATAAACAGTTAATCGTGTAACTACCTCTTGAGGATCCACGATGTCACTATATCGACCAGCCAATATGATTGAGATTGTTGTAGGCACAAATGTATATGAACCACCAATGACAGCAGGTAACCGTGTCCCAAAAAGAGTTTGTGTTAATGTATTCAAACCAGCAACAAAGAGTAGTGTCTGAATCATCTTTGCCTTTTCTTCCTAAAATATACAAACCGACCCATGTGTCTGATTAAATGAACTACAAAAATATAAGTGTAGCAAAACCTTATAAGAAAATTATTGAATACCAGTAGTCCCTGCAGGTTATTATGGACAATGATCATGTATTATACAACTTAACACGTCATGCATAAAGTTGTAGAAATGTCAGACTAGCGTCTATGATCGATTACAAGTCCTGACTGCGACTTCTGGTAATACGTTTCAAGGATATCAGTTATGAAATTCTTGTTAAAAAGACTTACATGGCCTCCGCCCATTTGAGGAACCAGGGTAGTAGGAATGAGAACTGTTGTTCCGAGCATCACAAGATAATGCTGAAAACCTAATAATATCGCTTCCGCTGCATCAAAAGGAAACCTTTAATACAAAGTCCATAAACTGTCAATTCACACTAGCAAAATGAAGAATCAAGAATGAAGACGTAAACTTCATTTTGTCAGTTCATAACACTCCCATCTTGGAAAATGTAACTTACGTAGTCTAAAACAATGGACGTTAACCAGATTCAAAATCCACAAGGACTCATAGCTTAAGAGAGTTTTCTCATTGATCAAAACCAAGAGAACCCTTGTTCATAAGATCAAAATCTCAATAGATAATATGATAATCCACTTTATTTTCTATTTTGGCGAAATCTATCATCCATCTTGCAAAGTTCAGAGTTTTGTTTACAATAACTTGCACAAGTTCTAACAAATATTTAGGCATGAGGGTTTGGCAACAACAAAGCCTTCACAGGGAGTCACCCATCATGGTACTCATCATCTCACATGGGCAAACTTAACCTACAAATTTCTCATACGATCTACCGAGCTTATGGCCCCCAAAACAAGTTCCTTCCGTAAAGCAAAAACTTTTTTATGAACTCATTATTATCTCTCATGTCTAAGACTAATGTGGTGTTACATTGCCATAGTAACAATGAGAAAAGTGGTTATTATTCATAATAAACAAAGACAAAAATATTAGAGGAAACTTACGCCATGGTGGTGGACTGGTAATGCAGTAAGAGACATTGGGAAGCTGATCTTTAGCAGGGTGTGGTTGTTGATCATCTTGTTTAGGTGGTGCTGCTGGCCCTCCTCCTGCCATGCCTCTTTTTCCACTCTTTTCTTTTCTCTAAAAACCTTATATATATTTTTTGTTTATACAACTCCAACTAAAACCCCAAAATCTTGAAGACACCAAATATTCTTGATTTCAACAATAGGACACAAAATCTTGAAAAAACTTACCAGAAATCTTAATCCACACAGCCTAAAACTATATATGCAAAAAAGTATAACCAAAGGTTGCACCTTCTTAAAAGATATATCCCTTAACAACAACAAAAACAACAAAAGATGCAAACTTTTTTTGCAATTTTACTAGTAGATAACAAAAGAAAGAATACCCAGTTGAAAGAAGTCTTCAAGAAAACATAATGAGTAGTAAATTTCAAAATATATAAAAGAAAGAAAATAAAGGGAGTGTGAAACAAAGAATCAAGAAAATCAAAATGCCATATCTTTATGAGGAATCTTTTGCTTCTTTTTTGAATTAAAATTTCTGTTTAGAATGTTACTTTTATCTCCTTTCTTTTCTCTCTTAATAATAATAATAATAATAAATAATAATAAAGGCAAAGTTGAAAGCATCTCTCTGCTTGCTGCTCTGATGAGTCCCCACTGTCAACTTTTACTATCATCTCTGCACTTTGTACAGTCATGCACAACCAAGCATTCCTTCATATTGCCACTGCTTTTATGACTTTGTACTTCTCACAAACTAAAACATTACCTTCTTTTACTTTACTTGCCATAGTTTCATTTCAAGGAAATTGTTTGTGATTCTTTTGTTTCAAAAATGATATGCATAATATATATTTAGTCTATTTCATAGTCTTATAATATTCATTTCCTAAGTATTTAGTGTTAGTATTAGTAAATGGACTACACAATTTAATAAGACATGATGGTTTCTTTTGAACTCAAAGAATTGATCCGTTATTGAAGTATTTCAAATAATTCAAAGAATTGATCCGTTATTGAAGTATTTCAAATAAACTAGCTAATCAACCCGGGTGATTACCCGGGCATGATTAGAAAAATATAAATACAACTTTCAATATTTCATTACACTTAAACATTTGTAATTTTTATGTCTCAGATCTACATACTTGAGTCAATCTATGCAAATATATAACCACTCTTATTAAGAGCATTATAGCATGTTAATAACTCAAACATTTGTATGTTACTGTAAAATATAACATTAGTAGAAATAGCGCAACACAACGTTTAAAATGGATACTGATTGGTAAAAGTGGCTTAACTTGACAAATAAAGAAACTCCACATATACTTGACTTCAAAGCCTATAGCACTAAATTCATCTGATAACCAAACAAAAAAGGATCAGGTAGCAAGACATGATTGCAAATACAAACTCCTTTTAATCAACTTTGAACGACCACATAACCAGCTAACCCATACTTCCTTTTTGTTGTATGGATGGATATAGAGCTAATAGCCTAAAATACAACAAAAACCAAAAAGTTACAACATAATACTACTTTACATACAATGGCAATACAAGAACCTATGACCATAACCCAGGGACATCTCAAAACATGTGGCTAAAAGTTTAGATACATGACATACAGATAGAAAGTTTAGATAAGGTAATTACAAAATCAAAACATGTGGCTAAAAGAAAAATTAATCCAATCCTCCCATGTTATATTCCTCCGATTGGCACTTGTAGAGTTGTATTAAACCATAGATCATGAGCCAATGCTTTTGATATCCAACAGAACTTTATTGACTACCATACTCTTATTGCCAAAAACCATTTCGTTCCTTGTTCACCATATAGCCCAGCACGCCAGTACCATTATGCCTTGAATCAGGTCCTTTTTCAAAAGAAAATTAAATCCACACTTGAATCCTCATATATCATAAAACACAACAAACACTTAAAAATGCCATCATCACCCATTTTAATGAACATATACACAAAATCTACACACATGAACCAAACCCAACATCAGTTGCAAAATTAAGTTTACGGCAAAAAAAAAAGTTAGCAACTATCTTTTGGTCAGGAGAAAAAGAACTACATAGAAAATTCCTGCAGGTCAAAACTTTGGTACCTCATAAGCATTGCAATTCCCTCGACAATATAAAAACTAAGTTCAACTACTTCGGTAGCTCATACAAATAGAAACTGTGCATTTTTTTTAAAGAATGGACAACTGCTTAATTTGCTACGACTTTTGATGTATGCAATCTTTCTTCCATGTATGAAAACGCATGTTGTTTCTAACAATCAAACAAAGGACATAAGGAAAACTAACAATAAAAAATTTATTAAACATACATATAGGTATCGAAAATTTTAGTTACCGGACAAAAGAAAAACAAACTAAACAATCATATTCTAAAAAACAACAAAAACAGCTATACTTAAGAAATTTAGACGGTGATATAACTTAACATCATGTAGTTCATAAATTTTCAGAAATGATGCAAACAAAATAATAAAGACCGATAGAGGCTATATAGCAAAACCTGCAATCTAGGCTTGCGAGTCAATAAAGTGTAGTGAAGCTCATCTAGTGTAGAATGTCCTTATAACATCTTTAACTAATAGGTAAAAAAAATACATTGATTCATTAGATACGAGTTTTAAGCATGATATATAAATCTTTAAAATGTTAATCTACTACTTATCACATGTTGAAGTTGTAAGTTGATTGCAGACGATTTGTACTTACTTTTGCTCTATATAAAATACGTTTGCCAAGTTTGAAGGTGTACACCTTATTTAATAGAGCAATCATTATAAAAAATAACAATTATATTGTCACCCAAATGAAAATGGCCACATTATATCCACTTATCTCCACATTGTAATGCAACATATCAAAGAAAACCTGTACGAAAGATTGATGGTGCTTAGGCTTTCCACAACTTATCTAAACTAAAGGGTTGCCCTAAATTCAATATTTAATGGCAAGAGATGACTAAAACAACAAATAAACGAAAATAAAATGAAGTCGAATGGAGTACCTAACCAGATTACAAACACTACCTTTTTCTTGTTTGAACCCGTCAGCTTCGCGTATTTAAAAATCTATTCATGATCTATAGACATTTTAAAAATTTTACACAATGTAATGCTTTACAAACAAAAGAAAGTGACATTTTTCATGAGACCTGGAATTTTTTTACCCTAGAAAACCTTCCCATATCCACACACATTTATCTCGGCTACATGTTGCGATATGTGTTCCAAGACGTGGTTTTAACTTCATTGGCATGACCCTATACATGTAAAACTTAATAAAGATGACACGCTTTTAACTTCATTTTCATGACCCTATACATCTAAAACTTAATAAAGGTGACATGCTTTTAACTTCATATTTATGCCCTTAACAATCTGTTGATTTCTTCTACAATCACACACTCGATTAACCACCTATCTGATTCAGAGTTACAACTTCAAACACCAGAAGCACATTGACAGTTTGACACACTACTTTCATACATACTGTCTCATTAGAGATGGTTATGTGATTTTCTTTTTCAACATAAAAGACTAACTTACAAAACACATCCAAACACCCCCGTAAAAGAATATAAACGCAACAAAAGGTATCAATATTTTTTTTTTAAATCACGAAATACCTCTAAGGTTCAAGCTCATCCAGTTCTGTTCCACAATAGCGGTGGTAGCATCAAAATTTGCAGTCACCAATTTAGATACTTCGTTAACCAATCTTTAAAGTTTAAAATATTGGATTTATAATAACATCTTTAAAATTTTCGTAAAATGTATATTTGTCTGATTTATACAAATCAGATATATCAGATACAGTGAAGGGAAAATTCAGATTAAAATCCTTATAACTGAATTTTTGATCTGAATCCTTGAACTTCTCGACAAAGAAATTAGGATGTCCATGCTTATTTTGGTACCGAGAATTTCAGTACCGTACCTGTTTGTACCCAATTCTAAGATTCAAGTTACCAAAATGACACAAGAGCCGATTATGTCGTTTTATATATACTGACTTGATCTAAACCCCATGAAAATGAAAAATAAAAATGACTTTGGTGGATAATGGAATGATGGTACAGTAACTCTATTTATTAACATAAATATGGAACACACTCAGGTTGTTGCCACTAATCGACCTGCAAGTTTTTATCTTTAGTAGAAGACTACCAACAATCAATGAGAGATCAAAAAGTTCATTAAACCAAGAATCATGACAATAATAATAAACCAAAAAATCAATTAAAGTGGTAAATTCCACCAAGTGGTCAAATTCCACCAAGTGGTCAAATTCCACCAAGTGGTCAAATTCCACCAAGTGGTCAAATTCCACCAAGTGGTCAAATTCCACCAAGTGGTCAAATTCCACCAATGGTAAATTAAAGTGGGATTAAATTCACAAGTGGTCAAATTCCACCAAGTGGTCAAATTCCACCAAGTGGTCAAATTCCACCAAGTGGCCAAATTCCACCAAGTGGTCAAATTCAATTAAAAGTGAGGATTAAATTCACCAAGTGGTCAAATTCCACCAAGTGGTCAAATTCCACCAAGTGGTCAAATTCCACCAAGTGGTCAAATTCCACCAATGTAAATTAAAGTGGGATTAAATTCACAAGTGGTCAAATTCCACCAAGTGGTCAAATTCCACCAAGTGGTCAAATTCCACCAATGGTCAAATTCCACCAAGTGGTCAAATTCCACCAAGTGGAAATTCCACCAAGTGGTAAATTCCACCAAGTGGTCAAATTCCACCAAGTGGTCAAATTCCACCAAGTGGTCAAATTCCACCAAGTGGTCAAATTCCACCAAGTGGTCAAATTCCACCAAGTGGTCAAATTCCACCAAGTGGTCAAATTCCACCAAGTGGTCAAATTCCACCAAGTGGTCAAATTCCACCAAGTGGTCAAATTCCACCAAGTGGTCAAATTCCACCAAGTGGTCAAATTCCACCAAGTGGTCAAATTCCACCAAGTGGTCAAATTCCACCAAGTGGTCAAATTCCACCAAGTGGTCAAATTCCACCAAGTGGTCAAATTCCACCAAGTGGTCAAATTCCACCAAGTGGTCAAATTCCACCAAGTGGTCAAATTCCACCAAGTGGTCAAATTCCACCAAGTGGTCAAATTCCACCAAGTGGTCAAATTCCACCAAGTGGTCAAATTCCACCAAGTGGTCAAATTCCACCAAGTGGTCAAATTCCACCAAGTGGTCAAATTCCACCAAGTGGTCAAATTCCACCAAGTGGTCAAATTCCACCAAGTGGTCAAATTCCACCAAGTGGTCAAATTCCACCAAGTGGTCAAATTCCACCAAGTGGTCAAATTCCACCAAGTGGTCAAATTCCACCAAGTGGTCAAATTCCACCAAGTGGTCAAATTCCACCAAGTGGTCAAATTCCACCAAGTGGTCAAATTCCACCAAGTGGTCAAATTCCACCAAGTGGTCAAATTCCACCAAGTGGTCAAATTCCACCAAGTGGTCAAATTCCACCAAGTGGTCAAATTCCACCAAGTGGTCAAATTCCACCAAGTGGTCAAATTCCACCAAGTGGTCAAATTCCACCAAGTGGTCAAATTCCACCAAGTGGTAAATTCCACCAAGTGGTCAAATTCCACCAAGTGGTCAAATTCCACCAAGTGGTCAAATTCCACCAAGTGGTCAAATTCCACCAAGTGGTCAAATTCCACCAAGTGGTCAAATTCCACCAAGTGGTCAAATTCACCAAGTGGTCAAATTCCACCAAGTGGTCAAATTCCACCAAGTGGTCAAATTCCACCAAGTGGTCAAATTCCACCAAGTGGTCAAATTCCACCAAGTGGTCAAATTCCACCAAGTGGTCAAATTCCACCAAGTGGTCAAATTCCACCAAGTGGTCAAATTCCACCAAGTGGTCAAATTCCACCAAGTGGTCAAATTCCACCAAGTGGTCAAATTCCACCAAGTGGTCAAATTCCACCAAGTGGTCAAATTCCACCAAGTGGTCAAATTCCACCAAGTGGTCAAATTCCACCAAGTGGTCAAATTCCACCAAGTGGTCAAATTCCACCAAGTGGTCAAATTCCACCAAACCTAATTAAGTCCTATAAATAGAGGCTTAATTCTTGGTTTTTCACACACATAATTTCACATTACTTTTCCTTCCAAAGTGCTGCCACTTTGTGTTGGAGTGTGATCATTTTATTATAAATCGCATGTCCGGGAATAGTTTAAGCCTACGGGGTCACACAAAAAGACACGGTAACTCGATAATATTAATTGATATGTTAAAGTAATATATTAATTAGTTTGATCACGAAATGATTAATTAAATATAATTAAAGGGTTAGTTGTATTTAATTAATTAAAAGGAGGATTAAAAATGTGAAAGTGGTCAAATTCCACCAAACCTAATTAAGTCCTATAAATAGAGGCTTAATTCTTGGTTTTTCACACACATAATTTCACATTACTTTTCCTCTCCTTTTGCTCCCTTTTTCTTTGAAGTGCCGATTCTCTTTTTTATTAAGGGGAATTACTTCTTTGAAGATTAAGGTTTTAGAACAATTCTTTGAAGTGCCGATTCTCTTTTTTATTAAGGGGAATTACTTCTTTGAAGATTAAGGTTTTAGAACAATTCTTTGAAGTGCCGATTCTCTTTTTTATTAAGGGGAATTACTTCTTTGAAGATTAAAGTTTTAGAACAAAGGGTTGTTCGGTTAAGTGATCGGGGTACTAGCATACATTATACGGGGTGTCTAGTGTGCGATCGTAGAGGGGTTTTGTTTTAAACCCTACTTGATAATAATATTATTGTTATTATATTTTTATTGGAGCTTTGCAAAAGGTACACAACTCAGTTCTATTCTTTGTTGATTAATATGATTGCATATATGTTTGATATTTCTTCCGTTGCGCTTACTCGTGATTATATATATGATATATTCTAACAGTGGTATCAGAGCCACATATGTGATCTATTAATTACAAAGTTCAAAACTTGAAGGGGGGTTTAAGGGTTGGTTGATTTTAATTAATTGTTAAATAATTAAAGGTTGTTTTCTTATTTTTCATTAATTAAAATCGGTTGTTTAATTAAATAATATAAGGGTTTTTCTTTTTTGTTTAATTAAAATCGGTTGTTTAATTAAATAATATAAGGGTTTTTCTTTTTTGTTTAATTAAAATTTTAACCTTATTCAATGGAGATTGAAACCCTCAAGCAAGTTTTGAATTGTGAATTGACATGTTTTATGTGATGAATTGCATGATTATGTGTATCTTAATTATTTAAAGTTGTTAAATAATAGTAAAATCACAAGAAATTCATGCAAAATCAATTGTGATTTTACTGAATATATAGAGATATATTGTGCAAAGAATAATGATCCAATAAGTAGGGTTAATTATAAGATAATTGTGTGACAATGTGAATTTTTCGTGTAAATTTTCTGATCTGCGACAGTTTACTAAAAAATTCATAACAATTAATCGGTAATGAGCTGGAAGTCGAAATTTAAACTGTAGATTGTCGACTCATAGGGCTACAACTTTGTAGTTCTGGTCGAAAGCTGAATCGGACCAGAAACAGGCTTAAACTGGTCGTGAATCTACTGGAAATCTCCAGACAGCATGTATTTATGTGTTTATGTGCTAAATGTTAGTTATTTTGTTTAAAGGCTTACGCAATCAAGGAAACTTGATGTATGTGGTCCTTTTCTTCGGAAGGGGGAGCCGGGATTAAACATATGCATGAACCATAGTGACCATGTTTAGGTGGCCTACCTTAACTTGTTACTTGATTAAGTAGTTCGGAATTAGCATGTTTATTAATTTTTGTATTATTTATAAGTTGTATAAAGATGATGCAAAAATTGGTTTTAAAATAAACTTGACTAAGAACTATCGAAATAGAGATTTCATTAAATATTATGTTTCGAAGATTATGCATGAGTCTTCAAACATAAACTTTTGATTCATATCAAATGCATTACCCATTTAAAGTTAAGTCAATGCCACCCACTTTGCTAAGAACACTTGCCAGTGCTTTTTGCTCTACGTGAGACGTAGGTGAATTGTATCTCTTCAAGGTAGATTACCACTCGTTGTGAGACAGCGGTGGACTATCTACATGTTCTTAATTGGGCGACTTAAAACGAGTTAAGAGGTGAGACCTTAACCCGTGGCATAAGATGGGACAAAACATGTTTACAAAACACTTAATACCCCTTTACAGTGTTGTTGTAAGTCCCATAAATCTAGGAGTTGCATGAATGCAATTATCGATTTTCGATTACCTTTTGAATATCGTCATTTCTAGCAGATCAACTGATGAAATGATTATATGTCAAGTTGGATCCTAGCCTTAGTGAAAGTAATTTGTTAGATGAATTTAACAAGGGTAAAATTACATTTCTTAAGGGTAATTATCGGAATACTGATAATTGAACTTTTGTCTGTTTTGTAGATGGCAACAAACAATACCACTCAAAACATACACCAATCGGCATTTAGGTCGATGTTGGAAAGGGAAAAGCTTTCTGGGCCAAATTTCAATGATTGGTATCGTCAGCTCAGGATCGTTTTGAGAGCTGAAAGGAAATACCAAGTCCTTGAAGAGCCAAGACCCGTTGCTCCTGAAGCTAATGCTTCTAATGAAGCACTAGCGGAATATGCGGCTGCATATGATAGACATAATGAGGTCGCTTGTCTGATGTTGGGAAGCATGAATGCTGACCTACAAAAGCAATTTGAGCATTCATTTCCATGTGATATGCTTACTGAACTCAAGTCTATGTTCGAGAAGCAAGCTGGAGTGGAGTTGTTCGATCTTATCGATGTACTTCATGACTTGCGACATGAACAAGGAACACCGGTGAGTGCTCATATCCTTAAAATGAAAGGATATTTTGAGCAGTTGGATAGGTTGGATTATGCTTATGCAAAGCCAGTACAAATTGGTATGATTCTCAAGTCCTTATCTAAGGATTTTGAAGAGTTTGCACGCAATTATACTATGCATAGCATGAATAAAACCGTTACGGAACTTCTTGCCATGGCTAATGAGTATGAAAAGAAGATTCCGAAGAAAACTGCTACTCCCCAAGTTCTCATGATCAAGGGGGGAAAGGTCCAAAAAGGCAAACAACCGAAGGGAAAGGGCAAGGTTGAAGGTAAAGGAAAGCAAGTTGTTGCTGCTCCTAAACCTAAGAAGACCCCTCCAGCGAAGAAGGAACATCCCGCTAAGAACCTACCTTGTTACCATTGTAATGAAGTGGGTCATTGGAAGCGGAATTGTCCAAAGTATCTCGCTGAGTTGAAGAAGAAGCAGCCCGGTTCGTCCGGGACTTCAGGTATATTCTTCACCATTGAATTATATTCATTTTCTAAGCGGAATTCATGGGTTTACGACACTGGGTGTGGTACTCATATCTGTAATTCATTTTCTAAGCGGAATTCATGGGTTTACGACACTGGGTGTGGTACTCATATCTGTAATTCATTACAGGGGCTTAGAAGGGGAAAGAAGCTGAAGCCGGGATCTTTACAACTGTTCGTGGGAAATGGCCTACCTGCAGCTGTAGAAGAGATCGGCGATTATCATTTGGTTTTACCTAGTGGTTTAATAATTGTTTTGAACAATTGTCATTATGCACCTTCTATTACTAGAGGTGTTATTTCAGTTTCTCGAAATAATGTTCATTATTTTGATGCTATTGATTGTGATGGTATTTATGAAATTGATATGCGTGGTTGTGATTCAAAGGATAATTCAATGTATAATGTTAGCAAACGAGTCAAGCCCAATTCGGACTCGACTTATCTTTGGCATTGTCGACTTGCTCATGTTGGCAAGAAACGCATTGAAAGACTTCAAAGGGACGGTGTCTTACAAACAAATGATGAATCATTTGAAAAATGCGTATCTTGTTTTTCCGGCAAAATGACAAGGAAACCTTTTCAAAATAAACCGGAAAGGGCTAAAGAGCTACTTGGACTAATACATTCGGATGTATGTGGCCCATTTAGACATGTGTCAAGGAGAGGTGCTAACTATTTCGTCACTTTTACGGATGATTTCAGTCGTTATGGTTATGTTTACTTGATTAAACATAAACATGAAGTCTTTGAAACATTCAAGGAATTTAAAAGTGAAGTGGAGAATCAACTCAGTAAAACCATCAAGGTCCTTCGTTCGGATCGCGGTGGTGAATACTTAAGTCAAGAGTTTAAAGATTATCTTAAAGCTTGTGGAATAGTTCAACAGCTTACTCCTCCATATACTCCTCAACACAATGGTGTTTCGGAGAGGAGGAATCGAACATTGTTGGAAATGGTTCGATCAATGATGAATCATACAACTCTTCCTTTTTCGTTTTGGGATTATGCCCTCGAGACTGCTGTTCGCATTCTCAATATGGTTCCAACCAAGAAGGTTGACAAGACACCGCATGAATTGTGGCATGGGAGTGTTCCCATATTGTCTTACTTAAAGGTCTGGGGATGTGAGGCACTCGTGAAACGAGATACGCCTGACAAACTTGAATCCAGATCTGTTAAGTGCATCTTTGTAGGATACCCAAAGGAAACGATGGGTTACTACTTCTACTTTCCTACGGAAAACACTGTCAGTGTCAAACGATATGCTGAGTTCTTTGAAGAAAAACTCATATCTCAAGAAGACAGTGGGAGGATTGTTGAACTTGATGAGCATCAAGAAGATGTGTCAACTTCTAAAGACACTAGCAATCTTCAACTTGGGGGGGAGAATGTTCAAAGAGATGAATCTCAAAATGAACTACAAGTTGAAGATGAAGCGATTCCACTTCGTAGGTCCTCAAGGACAATACGTGCTCGTGATAGATTAAATCTTATGATTGAGTCTGAAGAACACGTAGTAGGAGATTTGAGTGAACCTCCTAATTTCAATGCTGCATTATCAGATCCGGAATCTGACAAATGGCTTGAAGCTGCGAATGTGGAAATAAATTCCATGAAAGACAATCAAGTCTGGAGCTTGGTTGATCTTCCACCAAATGGTAGAACCGTTGGGTGTAAGTGGATCTTCAAGAAGAAGACCGACATGGATGGAAATGTACACACCTATAAAGCTCGTCTTGTGGCGAAAGGTTATACTCAACTCTTTGGAGTTGATTATGAGGAAACCTTTTCTCCGGTTGCGGACATTAGAGCTATTAGGATCATCTTAGCCATAGCAGCGTACTATGACTTTGAGATATGGCAAATGGATGTCAAAACCGCTTTCTTGAATGGTCTTATTGACAAGGAAGTTTATATGGTACAACCAGAAGGTTTTGTCGATCCTAAATATCCCAACAAAGTATGCAAACTTCAAAGGTCCATTTATGGACTAAAGCAAGCATCAAGAAGTTGGAATAAAAGGTTTGATGAAGAGATCAAAAAGTTTGATTTTGTTCAGAATCCTGATGAGCCATGTGTATATCGCAAAGCTAGTGGGAGTAATGTTACTTTCCTTGTCTTGTATGTCGATGACATATTGATAATAGGAAATCACATTCCAATGTTGAAAGACGTCAAATCTTATCTTGGAAAGTGTTTCGCTATGAAAGACTTGGGTGAAGCAGCATTCATACTTGGAATCAAAATCTATAGAGATAGAAGTAGACGGTTGATCGGATTAAGTCAAAGTGCGTATATAGATAAGATCTTGAAAAGATTCAAGATGGAAAATTCTAAGCGCGGGAACTTGCCTATGCAAGAAGGACTTAGTTTATCCAACAAGAATGGTGCTTCTACACCTGAAGAGGTGGAGCGTATGAAGAGAATCCCTTATGCTTCTGCGGTGGGATCTATCATGTATGCGGTAAGATGCACTAGACCTGATGTTGCGTTCGCGCAAAATATAGTAAGCCGATATCAGCAAAATCCCGGAGAGGATCATTGGACTGCTGTGAAAAACATTCTTAAGTACATGCGTGCTACTAAAGAATTGTTTTTGGTGTATGGAGGAAATCCGGATCAAGAGCTTAAAGTCACTGGATACTGTGATGCTGGATTTCAGACTGATAAGGATGATACCAAGTCTCAGTCAGGGTATGTCTTCATTTTGAATGGAGGAGCAGTAGATTGGAAAAGCAAGAAGCAATCTACCGTTGCTATGTCTGCTACAGAGTCTGAGTATATAGCTGCTTCGGATGCAGCAATGGAAGCTGTCTGGATCAGAAAGTTTATTTCTGGACTTGATGTGATGCCATCAAATAACACACCTATGGATCTGTACTGTGACAATTCTGGAGCAATTGTCATTGCCAATGAACCTGGGGTTCAAAAGGTGCCAGACATTACCAAAGGAGATATCACTATGTTCGAGAGCAAATCGAATCACGTGAAATCAATTTACTCAAAGTTCACACAGATAATAACTTGGCGGATCCTTTTACAAAGGCATTGTCGAAGGGAAAGCTCAATAAGCATGCAGAAGGCTTAGGTCTTAAATATTGCTAAGTTATATCATGTAAATCTGTGATTAGTATTTGGATAATGGGATGTTAAACAATTGTTATTTTTAATAAATGAATTTTTATACGCGGTATAAGTGGTTTCATTTCTATAATAATTGTGTCCTATATTTGCATGTTTAATCCATGAATATTAGGTGAATATTCTAAATGTCTATTGTCGATTAATTATATGGGAATATAATTAAAGTAAGACAATTGTGAGAGATTGGTGAAAATATTTAAGGGAATATTTTGAAGATGGTGGATCGTACCAAACTCACATGATATTCAAAAGGTGAATATTGGACTTACCCCACAGAACGAATTATCATTTTATGGATCGGCGTCATTAAATGAAATTCGTGAAATGGTTACTTTATTTATCCTTTGACTTGAGATACAAGTGAGT
Source organism: Erigeron breviscapus (assembly GCA_034093135.1). Classification (NCBI taxonomy): domain Eukaryota; kingdom Viridiplantae; phylum Streptophyta; class Magnoliopsida; order Asterales; family Asteraceae; genus Erigeron; species Erigeron breviscapus. The sequence continues at coordinate 76,391,162 of CM067172.1, read as the reverse complement.
TATGCTTGTGTGGATTGCATTTCTTGATTGTAGTTCTAACTGTCCTGAACAAGGCAGTAATAAAGGGCTATTTTCAGAAATGTTAAGAAACGACATGGCCAGACACTTGTAGTCAATACAGGATTTGTTCCTTCAATTTGCAACTGAAGTATGATACCATTTGGCGCCCTCATTAATTAATTGAAGATGTTTGTGTGGCCACACCCAAATGAACTCAAGAAGTTGTCTTGACTAATTTGGTAATCTTAATTAATTGTAGAAATGAGAAACATAATCGTTAAGTTATGAAATGACATTGATCCATATTCATAATTAACAAGGGTATCTGAACAAAGGGATATTAAAGACTAAATCATTTCAACTTGGCAATTTAAGAATCTATTCTTAAATATTTCCGGGAGCATTGGAGTGTTGCTAGACGCCAACCAATGTTATTGCCTTTATAATAACATGCTCAAGTGGGAGCTGTTGGAGTGTGATCATTTTATTATAAATCGCATGTCCGGGAATAGTTTAAGCCTACGGGGTCACACAAAAAGACACGGTAACTCGATAATATTAATTGATATGTTAAAGTAATATATTAATTAGTTTGATCACGAAATGATTAATTAAATATAATTAAAGGGTTAGTTGTATTTAATTAATTAAAAGGAGGATTAAAAATGTGAAAGTGGTCAAATTCCACCAAGTGGTCAAATTCCACCAAGTGGTCAAATTCCACCAAACCTAATTAAGTCCTATAAATAGAGGCTTAATTCTTGGTTTTTCACACACATAATTTCACATTACTTTTCCTCTCCTTTTGCTCCCTTTTTCTTTGAAGTGCCGATTCTCTTTTTTATTAAGGGGAATTACTTCTTTGAAGATTAAGGTTTTAGAACAATTCTTTGAAGTGCCGATTCCGATTCTCTTTTTTATTAAGGGGAATTACTTCTTTGAAGATTAAAGTTTTAGAACAAAGGGTTGTTCGGTTAAGTGATCGGGGTACTAGCATACATTATACGGGGTGTCTAGTGTGCGATCGTAGAGGGGTTTTGTTTTAAACCCTACTTGATAATAATATTATTGTTATTATATTTTTATTGGAGCTTTGCAAAAGGTACACAACTCAGTTCTATTCTTTGTTGATTAATATGATTGCATATATGTTTGATATTTCTTCCGTTGCGCTTACTCGTGATTATATATATGATATATATATATATATATATAATATATATATATATTATAACATAATATAATATTTATATATATATATATATATATATATATATATATATATATATATATATATATATATATATATATATATATATATATATATATATATATATATATATATATATATATATATATATATATATATATATATATATATATATATATATATATATATATATATATATATATATATATATATATATATATATATATATATATATATATATATATATATATATATATATATATATATATATATATATATATATATATATATATATATATATATATATATATATATATATATATATATATATATATATATATATATATATATATATATATATATATATATATATATATATATATATATATATATATATATATATATATATATATATATATATATATATATATATATATATATATATATATATATATATATATATATATATATATATATATATATATATATATATATATATATATATATATATATATATATATATATATATATATATATATATATATATATATATATATATATATATATATATATATATATATATATATATATATATATATATATATATATATATATATATATATATATATATATATATATATATATATATATATATATATATATATATATATATATATATATATATATATATATATATATATATATATATATATATATATATATATATATATATATATATATATATATATATATATATATATATATATATATATATATATATATATATATATATATATATATATATATATATATATATATATATATATATATATATATATATATATATATATATATATATATATATATATATATATATATATATATATATATATATATATATATATATATATATATATATATATATATATATATATATATATATATATATATATATATATATATATATATATATATATATATATATATATATATATATATATATATATATATATATATATATATATATATATATATATATATATATATATATATATATATATATATATATATATATATATATATATATATATATATATATATATATATATATATATATATATATATATATATATATATATATATATATATATATATATATATATATATATATATATATATATATATATATATATATATATATATATATATATATATATATATATATATATATATATATATATATATATATATATATATATATATATATATATATATATATATATATATATATATATATATATATATATATATATATATATATATATATATATATATATATATATATATATATATATATATATATATATATATATATATATATATATATATATATATATATATATATATATATATATATATATATATATATATATATATATATATATATATATATATATATATATATATATATATATATATATATATATATATATATATATATATATATATATATATATATATATATATATATATATATATATATATATATATATATATATATATATATATATATATATATATATATATATATATATATATATATATATATATATATATATATATATATATATATATATATATATATATATATATATATATATATATATATATATATATATATATATATATATATATATATATATATATATATATATATATATATATATATATATATATATATATATATATATATATATATATATATATATATATATATATATATATATATATATATATATATATATATATATATATATATATATATATATATATATATATATATATATATATATATATATATATATATATATATATATATATATATATATATATATATATATATATATATATATATATATATATATATATATATATATATATATATATATATAGGTGAAATTCTATATATATATATATAAATCCCGTTCCTCTTTTTCCGTGCTCCACACTTTTTCAGCAGTTATAGCCCCTGCCGTTTAATAGTTTGCAACAACTGTCCTCTTTTTTAACGGCCGTTAACTTTTGTTTGAGTTTTTAACGGATTATTCAGCATTATTAGTCCCTGTCGTTTAATATCTTGCAACAGTAGTCCTCTTTTTTAACGGCCGTTAACTTTTGTTTGAGTTTTTAACGGATTATTCAGCATTATTAGTCCCTGTCGTTTAATATCTTGCAACAGTAGTCCTCTTTTTTAACGGCCGTTAACTTTTGTTTGAGTTTTTAACGGATTATTCAGCATTATTAGTCCCTGTCGTTTAATATCTTGCAACAGTAGTCCTCTTTTTTAACGGCCGTTAACTTTTGTTTGAGTTTTTAACGGATTATTCAGCATTATTAGTCCCTGTCGTTTAATATCTTGCAACAGTAGTCCTCTTTTTTAACGGCCGCTATATATAAATCCCGTTCCTCTTTTTCCGTGCGCCACACTTTTTCAGCAGTTATAGTCTCTGCCGTTTAATAGCTTGCAACAGTAGTCCTCTTTTTTAACGGCCGCTAACTTCTGTTTGAGTTTCTAACGGGTAACAATAACTGATGGAAATGAGGTCCTTTTTTCTAACTAAGAGTTAAGTCTTTTCTTAAATGGGTGTAGTTTGTTTTCTTTTGTTTTGCGTTTTTTACTTTTGCTTTATATTTTTAACTAAAGTTTCCGTTCTTTAAGTTGTTTTTGACTTTTTACAATATATTGTACAAAGTTAATATGGTATTTGCGTTCTTTTGTCTTTCTATTTTATACAATTTCTACAATGATTTATATGATATTTTTCATTTCTTTTCATATTTCACATATAATAGTATAGTTTTAGTGCATTTTCATTCTTTCTTTTTTTTCGTTTTGCCACATTTTTTTTTTCCAATTAAACATATATAGTTAGCTATATGATTATCAACTTTTTTCCTTCAACTATTAATAGAATTGATCATGTAAATGATTACTATATTTTACGTTTGTACACGATCATACGTTTTCGGACACGCGTTTAAACAAAAAAACAAACGAGTGTATCTTCCGCATGTATACGGTTTTCGAGAACAACGTTATGTCTCCCGGGGCGAAGCCCGGGTGACGTAACTAGTTTTTTTATAATTAGGGTTATTTTTGAAAGATAGGGAACAGCTGCCACGTGGCAAAATTATGAAGATATATTTTTTTAGATCCTGTTTTATCAGGAAAGAAGATATTTGAGAAATGCTAAACATACAAATAAATTACAAACATAAAACTACAAACTGAGTTGTCAAGTGTTGTGGACCAATTAAAATAAAGTCTATTTTCTCTTTCATGCTTCCCCCCCTGAATTTTATTGGTGACACCTAGATTTGTAAAGTTTTGTTTGTAATTTATTTGTAACTCTAGCATCATTCTTTTATGTTGCTAGCGGGTTTCTTTTTATACATTCTCTTAAACTTTGAGCTTTAATTGTTGACTATATATGTTAACCATATAAAGTAATTTGATGATGAAGGAAAATTATATTAATAAACAGGAAATCACATATATAACCCGATAAAATGTTACTAGCACGTTACCCGTGCAATGCGGCGGTGGTCGTGGCGGCGACAATGTGGTGGTGGGGGCGACTGTTGGTGGTAGATGAGACGTCGAGTGGTGTAGATAATTGATGTAAAGGGTTAATGAAGATATTTTAAAAGATAAAAGATTGATAGTGTAATTTAATCATTAATGTAAAAGGGGTAGTGTAGGTGAAAATATTTTAAGGGGTGCTAAGTGAAAATATTACATATTTTTCAACACTTTCAAAAATAAAGTACTATTCTTTTTATAATATAGTATAGATAACCAAGTAGTACTAGATTTGAATGATTAATAATTTTACAAATATTTGAATGATTAAGTATTATTAAAGATTCTATCTATTTACACATAAAATATTTTGTATTAAGTATATGATCATAATAATCGTTAATTAGATTACCATTCTGATATTTTTAAGGAAGATTGTCAAAATAATCATGTTTAATATTTTTAGTCACTTTATCTCTCTATATGACTAAGAGAGGATATGTTTTTTACTTAGTTGACAATTATGAGAGCATGTCATGTATGATTTTTGTCATTAATTTTCTAATTTTAAGCATCCCATGTCATTTAAATTATTTCTAATCATTAATCCTAATCATCATAATTAATAATAAAAATAAAAAAAGAGTAAAAAATAAGAAATATATCTGTATCAATGATGGAGTCGGCTGCATCTTGAAGACTTTGAATCAAATTATAATCAAAATAATTTTATCATTATATCTATATTCTATATTTACGGATATATGGATATGGTCAAAATTTTCTTTTTATCAATATTTTAATTAGTTCTTTTAAACCATATATGTGGATATGGATTTCTTCTTTTCAAAGTTACGTACATTCTGCATCTTGAATCAAATTAAAATCAAACTAATGCTATCATTATCACTATATCTATATTTTATCTCTCTATACAACGAAGAAATGATATGTTTTTTCTTAGGTGACAGTTTTAGGTTTTTTGCCACATTGGATTTTTAATGATTTGTTATTTTTTCCATTTATATTGCTATAATTATGTTGCCAATTATGATCTTAATCATCAATTATAATCTTAATAATCAATCATAATCCTAATAATTACGAGTAATATTTATTTTCTATGTTTTATATGAGTACAAAGATGTTTATATACATTATACTATGTTTTTTTTATTAATTCAATGATAATTATCCTTTTTCAAATGAGTTTGTTTAAATTATTATTATTATTTTAAAAGTATCTATTATATTATATTTAATGAATATATATCATAAAAAAGATTTTTATGATTTAGGAATATTTATGTTTCATTAGTCATGTTTTAACATATTTGACGTATATCATATATTCATAAACTATAATTTTATTGTTTGCATCAGCCGTAATCTGATAGTTTTTTATATTATCATAAATTATGAATAATAATGTAACTATGAGTTATTTGTGTTTTCAGTTAGTCCTGCCTAACATGCAGGTTTAATCTAGTAGCATATATACGATTCTAGTTATTATTATTAAGTTAAACTAGAATTTCTTTTCTAAATCACTCACTAAACAAAAACAATTTATCTCTTCAGATACAATTGGATATATATTAACTACTTATCCACATAAGTATATATATGTATGTCTCACATGTATGTATACATTAAATTATATACAAGATCAAGTAGTGTTAAATATCCCGATACAATTTTAAAAGCATATGTATACATAAGATAGATATAGATAGATAGGGGCTAGGAACAACATGATGATCTCAACGTGTCACCCACCCATTATAAAGGAATAAGATTCAAAGCAGAAAAGGTCGAGGGACAAATGGTTTGTTAATTACTTAAACACCAAGGACCATTGGGAATCAATGACTTCATCATCTCTTCGTGAATGATATTTATTTATTATAAGTCATATTCACATTCTAGTCTTTATTCTTCTTCTGTGAAATTTTTCTAGGTAAGAAAATATATTACTCTTACTATAAACTTAATTTTTATATAAACCCACCCATTGGGTATCCATGCTATTTATTGCATGAGGATTAGGTTTCTCATGGGCCACATTAAAATTGATTATCCAATAATTATGGTGCAATATTATATATATATATGGCTAACATAGCTAAGAGAAATAAATCAACTTGATAAAATGATCTAGACCATCTAAATTCACAACCAAATTAATCTTGGCCCTTTAAATTCAAAGTCAAATTAATAAAACTAAAAAAAGTCAAACTTCTAATAAACAGTGTGATATGTACCTAATGACAGCCTTTTCGACGTACCTAATGCAACATGCCATAATTTCTTACAAATCAATTATCTAATTACGTACAAAAATATCAAACCATATTTCCTAAAGTAGTGTATTGTACATAACTCATATAAACAAAAGTCAAAATTTATAATTAATAATAAATCCTTATATATGTTAACAATATTTTTCTATACCGTTATAAATACCATAACCATTTTTTTTCCATTTCCATTACTGCAAAATTTTCAAACAAAAAATTGAAAGAATGTAATTTGCATTACAATGTTTTCCTGTTTTCTCCATGTTCATATTATTTTCTTTCATGCAAAATATTTATATGCATTTGCTCTTTGTATGTAAGAATACTATATATTTAACTAATAGTCTTTTTTTTATAGGATTTTGAAGCCACAAATCACTTCAATAATGATAAGAAAAATGAAGTTGTTTTTGACTTGAATGACGATATTGACTTGAATCAGGACATCACTTTTCCAATGAATGACGAGTCTAAAAAAGAAAGTGATGATTCTTTGAAAAGAAAGCGAAAGCATGAGGCAAATCTGGAAGCAATGAAATCGGTTGAGGTTATCGATGTTAAGGATTTGAATGAGGAAAAGGTAACATTGTCACAACTAATACGTTTAGTATAAAAGAAAAGTGCAATCTCTTTTTTTTTTCTCCTTTTCCTATAGCATCAAGATGAAAAAAGTATTGTGTTTTTACATTCATATTTTATTATATTTTTTATAAATGATGTTATTGTACTCGTATTATGTAATTATAAAGATGTTGTTATTCATCTCTATTTTTTCATATGTATAATATATAACTTCGTTTGTTAATGCCAAACACAAAGGTTTATTTGGGGATATTAAAGGGCTTGCTACTAATCACATTAAAGGGTCCGCTACTGATCATGAGAAGGGTAATTGGTTATAACTTAAGTCCTATTTTTTTTATAAAAAAAGAGAGATCTACTAATCACAGATTTCATATTATAAATTATAAATTTATAATAAACATGTTGACATGTGCTAAAATGAAAACAACTGCTATAATATAAATTTAGATTTATACCATCTGAACAAATAATAGCTTTTTTACAATGTTTTTTTTGGACTTTGAAGCTATCAAACACTTCCAAGAAAAAATAAGTTGAATTTTACTTCAATGAAGACATTGACTTGAATGAGGACATCAACATTAGGGATGAGCATATGACCCAAAAATCCGCGACCCGGTCCTGACCCTCCCTAAGGGGTAACGGGATGGGTCACGGGCTTGATTTTGTTGCTTTGCCAGGTCATGGGTTTGCATGGATTGGGGCGGGTTTAGACCCGTGCACATGCCTAATCACCATTGCAGTGAATGAGTCCTTAAAAAAAGGTTTTACATTTTCCATTGTTGACCACAAATTGAAGAAGTTGATTTTTCTATTACTTATTTTACATATATATTTTATGATTGTTTGTAATCAAAAAGCGAAAACATGAAAGAAAAAAACATGTATATTGCATATGTAAAACATATGATATTTGATTACGAATTAATATTTGTATACTGCATATGATTTTTATAAAATTCTTAAGCCGTTGCAATTCCTAAATGATCTTTGGATACAATTGCATGTGAATCCACCTTCTCCACTTAATTCATATTACTTTCTCATATTTAGTGTAAAATATATTTGATTACGAATTTCAATTTAAAATTCGAATATAAAAAATAACGATGGATGAAATTTAGTGGGGCCAAGTGGATCTTGCAAGGCACAAATGAGGAATCTGCTAATAACATCGGCGAAAATAACATGATTAATGATGCTATTGTAGATAATGGAGATTAAGGTTGGAGCTACTATGGAAGATGAATGTAAAATATAATTATTGACGCTAATGATTCCAATGTTGAAGTTACTACAGAAGACAAAGAAGTTGGAGGATCTAAGGAGTATGCTCGAGATTGCATAGACTTATATCTTTACCATGAACCTTTTGTCATGTTAATTTATTTGTTTGAACATCGATCTATATTTTAATTGCTTTCCAACTATTTTATGTTTGGGTTTCCAATGTTTTATGTTACGCGTTATAATTAAAAGTTGGATATTTGTACTTTTTAAGTTCATTATACCTATATATATAAATTTGAATATGTTTCATGAACTTTAATTGTATATTTGTTTGTAACCCGGTCAACGACCGGTATTGATCTAGTTTCATATTAATCTTATGTATTTAACAAAACATTCTTATGCGTTCAATTAAAAGATACTTCAATTTATTACTAGAACGTGAAGAATATAAAAAGATTTTATATGTACAATGCTTTAATATCGATACAAAGAGTTAATCCATAGCATCACCTCTGGGAAGGAACCAAAAAAAATTTAAAAAAATCCACCATTTTGAGTTGATGATAAAGTCGTTAACACGATAATGATTTAGCCCAATTCCATCCAGTCCAATCCAAACCTAGTTTGATCTGTATAGTTGATGAGGCCTTATCCATCATCTATCAGACTATCAATATGAATGTGGGCTTCACCATCTGGTCCAATAAGTCAACTGTTATCTGGACTCTGGATTCTCAACAGCAACAAAAATTTTAAAAACCTTATAGACAAAGCCTATACGAATGGACAGCCTCGAAATCTCGTCTTTTATATTATAGAACCAAAAGTTTTATGACACTCAAAATAACAAATTTTCGAGTTTAAGTAAAATTCTAGCAAGAACTTACTTTGCTTATAAACTCACTCATTTCAGATACAGATTTTCAACCTATTAGAAAAATCTGTTGGTCCCTTTTTCAGAGTCCTCACAAACTCAAGCTGGCTCACTCTCACTTCTCCCGTGAGACCAGGAGAGGGGCGAGGGACTCAGAGGCTGTTCGGAGTGCACACGTCAATTACATGAATTTTACACTCTTCATAAAATCACATATAAATTAATTGTTTTGTTTTTATTCAACTAATTCCTTGTTGCACTTTCAAGTTTCAACAATATAAATTTTGTTAGATATCAAAGCTAAAATGCGTGAAAATATTCTTGATTTTTTTTTTTTTAATGTTAAATAGAATTTTAAGCTTGTCCCATACTTCAACTAGTTGGCTAGTTGCTCACTTCGATACCAAAGTTGTTATATACTCCGTAATATATCTTCGCTCCCTGTGATCCAATCACAATTTCAACCGTCTTAAACTAAAGTCTAAGTCTTTCTTGTTTTTTGATTTTCGATCCTTTCTAAAATATAATGGCAAAAAGAGCCCTCCAGCCATGACCGTGGATCGTGTGCATCACAAAAGTTCATAGTGATCCTCATGCATATAGTTGGATCAACCATCGGGACTTATTACTTTGGATTCAGTTTGTTACCATATGGAATTAGAGTTTTCATTATAAATTAAATCTATTGGGAAACTAAGCCAAACATAAAAAACAAACTTGTATGAACGAGGTTTTTTCTTTCGTTACTATTACGCTTTGTTGTTATATTTCATTATCTAATAGTATATATACTATTGCTTTGCTAACTAAATAGATCATATATAGTTGTCTATGTAGTTGTAAGACATTAATGGATCCATATCCATATTTAATAAGTTTATTTTTGTGTGTTCACAATCTGTGTACATCATTGTTAGACATTGTATTAGACCGTACGTTGTTATCAATTTTTCGTTCTAGCTAATTGTTTTTTTACATGTTTTCATCTATAAATATCATGTACGTTGTTATAGAATTTGAGATTTCGTTAATCATATATCAACGCACCTGTATTTTATGAGAGAAAGCAATCTAGTAGATTAAACTAATACATATTTATTCGTGTCGACAGTTTTTAGGTTTGAAATTAGTAGATCTCAAAATTGTCCACATGGGAGATGGAATTTTAAAATGGAAGTAAATACACAATTTAAGCACTATCAACGGAAGGAAACTTGGACCATGTGGGTGTCCGACCACCGTGTGGTGTACACATAGAGATGGCCAAAAAGACCGGTTCCAAAAAACCGGTTCCAAAAAAACCGGTCCGGATAAACTGAAATCGCGACCCGAAAAAACCGGTTCCTCAAGAACCGGTCGGTTCCGAACCGGTTCCACTTTTGGATCAAAAATCAGTTACAAACCAGTTCCAAATCGGTTCGGTTCCGGTTCTTGGTCAAGAAAACCGAAAAAAATTGGTCAAACGTTGACCAAAAATTGGTTTCAAACCAGTTACGGTTATTGAAGAACCGGTTCCAGTCAACGTTGACTGGAACCGTCAGAACCGGTTCCTCCAAGAACCAGATTTTGGCCATCTCTATACATATATGGTGTTTGTATCCAATTTTTATTTTTAATCTAAAACTTTTGATAATAAGAGCCTTAATTATCATTAGTTCATTAGCAGACGTATGAAAGTGTTATTTTATATATAAAATCAAACTTATATGTTTTCAAATTATAAAACATTGTTTTTTTATATCTATATCTATATTACTTAATAAAGCAAACATCTTTTTTTTTTCTAAACTTTTAAGCCTTTAAAAAACCCATAATACCCTTATTTTTTCAAAAGGTTTCTTTTATAATTAACATATATACTTAAAACTAGATTTTTGACCCGTGTCCAACACTAGACACGGGGCTTACGATATTATCCATATTATATCTTCATACATTTAGTCATAAAAGCTTATAATTTTGAAAATATACGGTTCCAAGTGTTATACTTTGCAAGTTATATACAATAATCACAGGTTCGTCACTTTCATTATTAGCTGAGACATATTGATGGAATTGTTTGTCGTAGTCATTCCACAAGGTACATGCTATAATAATTTTTCTCTATTATAGAATTTTTTGAAACGAGTTGTACACATAATGTGATATTATTATGAAAGATAATTAAGAATTAAAATATAAACATACTTGTGAGCTTGTACTTGACATTCAAGTATATGTCTTTGATCATGATGCGAACTCATAACACGAATAGGTTATTTTCAATCACCTGTCCTATGATAATTAGATAACAATTAGGATTGTTTTCATATTATTTGATAACAATTAAGACTCTTGATTTGAGTAACAATTGTAACTTTAAACATTAATAAGCAAAACTAATATATAAATTAAGTATTCATGGCTAAAAAGTGTAAATTATTGATGCAAAACAAAAAAGTGTAAATTAATGAGACTTTTTCTACAAATATTAATATAAATACTAATATGATAATATATTTGGATAATGATTATTAGGATTTTTAATTTATAGTTAAATTAAATGATGACATAAGCGGGAGTCAATTTGATGAAATTGAGCGATTTGATTGGTTAATAAGTCATTAGTTCAACTGTCTTATAGTATATATAGACTTTAGACCCGTGTGCAATACACGGGAGTTTATGACATTATCAGTATTAGATGTTAATTTGTTATAGTTTAAAATTTAGTTTAAAATTTTTATTTATAAAAAATTGATCCGTATATTAAAACTTTGAACTTTATATTGAAATACTTTTCAGAAGCGAGTTTATCAAAGTTGTTTACTATGATATAGTTATTGATATTTGAATATTACAAAATCGTAATACGTCTCGAAGTTGTAGATTGTAAAATTGTTGACGATATTTGAATATTAAAAAATTATAATATGTCAATGTCATTTTTTTTGTTTTTTTTGTTACACATGGCATATTGCATTCTTATTTTGCATTATAAAGAAATGATATTTTATTGTGAGATGAAACATATCCTGAATATGTGAATTAGAATATGATATGTTATAGATGTTACCTATACTGATGATATTTTTACATTTTTTGTCTTTCTTATATGTGTCCCTTTAAAAAAACTTCAAAAAAGAATAATAGTACAATTACTTTTAAAATCTCAATATATTTACATTAAACTTTATTTCCTTTTATTTAATTAATTTTGTATCTATGAGATAGAACGTAATATTAGGATATACATTAGCTATTATTTTATTAGATATATATTAACTATTATTCTATTGGATATATATTAACTATTATTCTTGATTTATTATATTAAAATTATTGAGAAAAAGTGTAAATTTATGATGGAAAACAAAAAAGTGTAAATTAAAGTCAAAATTGAAAAGAAAAGTCAACATTAAATTAAGAGTTGTGATTGGTCGATAAGTTATTAGAGCAACTGTGTTTTAGTATAATAAAAGATACTCTTAATTAAATCATTTATTAAATCTATCCCTCAAATTTTGAAAAAACCACACTACCGTTTTTATATCAATTACCTTTATATCAATAACCACACCGCTATCACCACCCGTCGCCGCAAACACCACACCGCTTCCACCACCCCGCTATCGCCGTTCCCGCTGCATCGTGCGGACTTTCGTCTAGTATTTAATAACATAAACTAAATGTTTTTGAGATTGTGAGTTTGTCACTAACAAAACGATAATAAATAGTAGTGGTCAAATCGTGAAGGTGGACAACCACTACTCATTTGTTTTTTTTTTCTCACTGATTCGTCACTTTATCTCAAACTTGTACGGAATAATATTTATTTATTTAATCAATTATCATACAAATGAAGCAACATATTTATTTAAAAGGTTTTGCTAAACGAAGTCATAAGGGCTTTCGTTAAAGTGCATTAAATAGTTGTATATTTATCGTAAAATTCAGGGTGTGGGCTTTTAATATAGAAAGGTATAATCTTTTTATGCATGTTAAGTGAAGCCCTAAGTGTTTCATTTAACATCTTCTTAATTTATAACATTGGGTTACAATTCAGCGACGACCTGCCACCTAAAAATGACTTAATGCTGAAATAGGCGGTGGTTTGGATCTTCGTTCCTCAACCAAGGTTTCCGAGGTCACACCGCTAGTTCGTTTGTAAGGTCGTTAGACTAGAAGGAAAAAATATTTCACGGGACTAAACGCTCCCAGACATTTACCCTTGTTTTTGTTATTTATTGTAATAATCTATACTATCTAATAAAACAAACCACACATTTTTTTCCTTAAACTTTCTACCTTTGAAAAACCAAAAATACTCTTCTCTTTTATTCACTAATGAAAGCATTTCCATCTAATATACCTATAATACCCTTAATGAAATAATTTACAGTATAGATCCTCAAACACTTAAAATAACTATAATATCACCTTTAACATCAATTACTTTTACATCCACCACCATCACCGCCCCCATCACTGTCCCCACTGCCGCCTCCACCATCGTCACCACCACCACCTCCATCATCATTACCCCACCGCTGCCACATTACGCGGGCATAAGTCTAGTTATGCATCATACAAACTTATATATTCACAGACATATCTATAGAGGATTGACATCGTCATTTCAATAGTTAAATGATGAAACTTAATTTTTTGGACAAACGATAGGGAGTAGGGACAATCACTCTAATATTAAATCTATAATAATATATAAATTTAGACACATGAAACTTAAATTCAACTTAAATTCTTAATATAAGATCATTATCATATTTTATTACATATAAATTAACTATCTTTACTATATTACAAAGCAAATTTACTTTTGACTTTCAACATTTAACTTAAAATTTTAATATTGATTTTAAGTTTCAACAATTTACACATTCTAATGCATGATTTACCATACATCATAGCCACATTACATCAATAACTTCCACTGCTCGTTGCCGCCGCCACCAACCACCAATCGCCGCCACCGCCACCAATTGCCACCATCACCACCGCCACTCGCCACCACCACCCGTCAACACCACCACCGCCACCTTCATCACCGCCGCAATGTACATATACCTTTCTCTCGTATAAATATAAACATTATCAGATGAAATTCAACTTTTAATGAAACATACACACACATAAGAAACCATGTGTCAATAAACCAACGTAGAGCGTGAAAATATGTGAGAGATTGCATGTACTAAACGTGAGGTGGAGGTCACCGGCCGACATGGCCAACAAATTTTCCACTAATTAATATATATATATACAGTATATACAAAGAAGGGGAGCTTAGGAATAGTGAACATCCAAACTTTTTGGCAAAATTAGTCCCTATATTCTAATACTTTTACAGTAATGGTCCTCATCAATTAACGACCGTTAAGTTTTTTTCTTTTTAAATTTTAAAGTTTCGCTTTATATTTTTCTTTTTATTTTACACTAATTTTGTTTTCTTTTTTATTTAAAGGCATTTTTAAATAAAAACAAAACTTATATATTTTAACCACGTCAATAGCATAGTATCTTTTATATTTCATTTTTAAACGGTTCTAGCAGCCAAGTAATCATCGAGCAACGGGCAAAATATCGTGTAGTGTTTCCGCATCACTAAATGATCATTTTTAAACTTTATATTTTTCTTTTTATTTACACTAATTTTGTTTTCTTTTTTATTTAAAGGCATTTTTAAATAAAAACAAAACTTATATATTTTAACCACGTCAATAGCATAGTATCTTTTATATTTCATTTTTAAACGGTTCTAACAGCCAAGTAATCATCGAGCAACGGGCAAAATATCGTGTAGTGTTTCCGCATCACTAAATGATCATTTTTAAATAGATTCTTACATCCGTTTTTATCGTTCGTGTAGTACTTTTTTTTATAGTGTACGTTTATCTTTATGTATGTATCACCACCCTTATACACATTGTACGTTTTAAGTATCGTTATCTCTCCCGGGGCAACGCCCGGGGTTAAATGCTTGTTTAAGTTAAAGGTAACATATGTCAATAATGTAAGGTCAACAATGTTAAACTAATCTCACTCGGTTTGCTACTTTGCTCCCGTGTTTTTTTTAAAAAAAGAAAACTTTCAAAAATTATTATTATTATATACTATACTAATTCAATAGGTTGTGAAGTTACTATTCACTCATGCTATAATCCGCACCATTATTCGGATTTTGCCAAATCACATCACGTTCGGGTTTTCTATTATGAGTTACTTCTTGGTTTTTTCTATATGTTTTCTTTTGGGTTTTTAAATAATCATATTGAAAACGTTTATTCTTTTCTTTTTAAAAATATTCATATTTTACCACATTGGATCCCTTTCAGGTTTAAAATTACGGGTTACTCATATTTTTTTTTTCTTTTGGGTTTTCAAATAGTATATCAACACTATTTTTTTTGTGGTATTGCCTTTGAATATATATCTATTTCATATGTCAAAGATTTTAACAAACATATATAGCGACACATTATCAATAACAAAACATAATCGTTTTCAGGTTTCCAAACAATATATTAAAAACTTTTATTTTATTTTTTTGTGGTATTGTCTTTGAATAAGTATATATTTTATATGTCAAAGTTTTTAGCAAACATAAATCATCAAAAACAAAAAGTAATCGAAGTAATTGAAACCGCGCAACGTGCAGACGGAAACTATTGTGGTTTTGGCCTTAAATAAATGGGCTTAGCTTGAATGCAGTTAACTGCATCATTTTTTGATGCAGTTACGATGAAAATCAGGGGGAACATTTTTGTAATATATCAATCATCTATGTGATATGTGTGTGTGACTACATCTAAGAACTTTGCAGTCAACTGCAAATTCGATTTTCCCTAAATAAATATATATTTGATATGATAAACTTTTAAACAAACCTATCTATGACAGAATGTTTGTTAGATCAACGCAAGTATAATAAATAACACAATCATTTCAACACGGTAATTGATGCCAGAGAAAGAAAAATCTAACAAGAGGTTAGAGAGTACAATGAAATTAAAAATTAAAATTATACCATTTTTGTTAATCAATATGGTTTGAAATTGATTTGATAGACAGCCACAGAAAGCTTGTGGTTTTAACTTCATTAATTACTTTGTGGTAAAATGGATTGGAGGGGTTTTGCTAGAGAAGATGCAAGTGTTCCAAACTTTGTCCAAGAGTATGCCAAGATGATTAAAATGATTAGCTTACACTTCTTGGAGTCTACAACATGTTTTTTGTGAAGATCAGACAATTTTTGCATAGTGAATGGTTTTACCAATTGAATTTTTATCTATGAAAGCACTAGACTCCAAAAAGTATCTGTGAACGAGCAAAACTTTATCAGATGAGGTTTTAGTTATTTCAACAAAAATGTATTGAAATGATCTTTTAATCTGTGACTTTAATTCGTGAGTGATGCCTTTTCGTGGATATTGAAAATCTTAGTTTTTAATCCAACTTTACATTTGCTATCGTTACGACATCTGTGACCATCCACAACACCTGCAACTCACCTACCATACTGACACATGCTGAGCTAACCCTCAACTCACCTACACCTACCACACCAGTGAATAAGCTAGATGATTAAAACATGTCAAGACAACTATTTATCCGTAATCGGTTACCCCCCAAAGACAAAGATAAGGGGGCTTTTCCGAAGAACTACTGCAGCTAATCCGAACCTGTCTTTCTCATTATCCCATAGAATGGACACATATACCCATCTGCATCTAATGCGACAATCCCCGTAAACCTTAAAAAATTTCAAATTTAATTTATATTCACATATGTCAATGTTCAAAGTTATACTTTGTAAAAATAGGGTTATCAATGAAAAAAAATATGGCAAGGGTACAATCGGCACATTGCATCGGCTCCTTCCAACGACAACTATTGGCATGTTGGCTACATTGTCCTTTCTATTGGCAAGAATTGGCAAGTAACATTGGCAACTTCAATCGGCCATATCTAGCCGATTGTGGCAAGTATTGGCATCTTTTTTTGGCTCATAATGCAAGCCCCTTACCCCACCATTTTTTTTGTATTTTGTGTTTGGCAACTTTTGGCATTTTGGCAAGGTTTTGGCACTACACCCTCCATTTTGGCAAGGTTTTGGTAAAAATTGGCAAAAATCCTGCTGGACACATGGCATCCTCCCATTGGCTTACAACATTGCCAATTTTTGCCAATATGCCAAAGATTGGCACCGCACCTTTGCCCTTTATAAGATGAAAGCACAATATAAATCCAAGCATTAAATGATGATTCATATTTGGCACACAATAACTTTGATACACTAATCGGTTGTCTCCATCGGTTTCATCCATTAGTATATTTCGACACATCGGTTCCTTTACTCCTCATTTATTGGCACTTTTTAGCATCAACACATCGGCCAATAGGGCTGGTGGCCCATTGGTAAGGTCTTTGACCTTGGGAGGAGCTACCTGGGTTCAAATCCTACTTTTTACATTTGTGGGGGTGGATTTAACCAACTTTTCTTTGAGGAGTTAGCTACCTTCCTGTGTTATGGTGGATCCCATGTATGGAGGTGTCAATCTCTAAGGGGCAAGGGTGCAGTCGGCACATTCAATCGGCTCTTTCCATTGACAAGCATCTGCTCGTTGGCTTTATTGTACCATATCCGTCGCCAAGCATCAACAATTTGTATCGGCTATATTTGGCCAATAAATGTAACATCCTAAATTTTTTTAAGCCAATGAAAATTAACATTTATTATAGTTTTGACATTAAAATAGTTTCCTAGTATTTTATGTTTAAATACGGCATTTATTTAGTTAGAACTTTAGCGGATAGCGGGTAAAATACCCACAAAATTTAGACTAAGGGTGTGACACATGGAGGATGTGCCAGCCTTCTTCATTTTTTTGTGAATCATTCTCCATTCCTCCAAACAACTTCTCCTTCTTCATCCTTTCAAATTTCTTCTTCTAATTTTCTCATATGTCATTGTGTGATACTTCTCATTAAATCAAATAATCCCCTAATAAATAATAATAATAATAACCATCATTTTCTACTTGATTCTTGAGAATTGGAGGTGGATTAAATCTGAAAATTTAAAGAGAAATAAGAAGAAAGGTTAATTGGCTTGCATGAATTAGAAATCACCATCCATGATTGTTAATTGAGGTATTGTTCCTAATTCTTGTTATATTTTATTAGGGTTCATATTATATGTAATTTAGGGATTTTATTAAAAAGGGATTATATTTATTTAACTAAAATTAGGGTTCATGACATTAATGAAAATTGGGGGGTTTTAATAAAATGAGCTATTTTGTGTTAAATTTCAAGTTAGGGTTCTTGAAAGTTGTTAAATAGGGGGGTTTTTGGGTGGGATGATGATTTGATATTGTTTCCCTAATTTTTACTTAAAATTTGGTATGTGGTTATAGTGTTGCATGAATGTTTTTGATTAGAGATGTTGGTGACCATGATGATCAAGATGGGATTTTGATAATTTTTAGTAGTAAAGTGGCATGGTCACATTGTGATGGATAAAATGAGATTTTAGTGAAATAATAGATGGTTTGAGAATAAGGATTATGAAAAGATGAAAGTAGTGATTTTGGGTAAAATGACATTGAAATGTATAGACTTGGAATTTTTGATATGGCCATAATTGAATGAATTGAGAATAAAATGAAATTGGTAAATTTGGTATTAATAAACCCAATGTTCTTGTGAGAATGTAAGAGATTGGGTTGGGTGTTGAAATGCTAGTAAAGCTAGTAACCTATGACATGATGGCCTTGTATTTTGTATATCGCGATTGTGTTAGATGACCAAATATGCGATTGTGAATTATTACTAGGTTGAAAGCATTGTTGTGCTTGTGGTCATCATGATTCTTGATTTATGGTCGCGAAGGAGGTGAGTATTCTTGCATACCTTTATATATGTGTCGGGTCGGTTACCATATGATGGTGGATTCCGTGTGTGGTAATCGATTTGGCGTTAAGCCCAATTTGGGGTATTGTGATTATGAGGCCTAAGAACCTCTGAGACCTAAGAACCTCTTGATATGAGATATACGAGGCCTAAGAACCTCTTGTGAATGAGGCCTAAGAACCTCTTGTGAATGGGTCCTAAGAATCCCAAGATTGTTGATATTGATTGAGTTGATATTGCTTATATGGATCCATGTAATGCATTAAAGTACAAAGGTGAGCATGTAGATATGGTACGACGGTGCCATAGGCTACATGTAATAGTCCTTTGTGCGTTGCCCTCCTTCGTGTGTATAAATGTATGCAAGATTATTCACTAAGCTTTGGCTTACCCTTTTAGTTGTTACCCTTTTTATAGGTTGTCTCGGAAGTGAAGCAAAGTTAAGTGCTTGAAGATTGAAGTTGCTTTGGAAATATTAGCTATTTGCGTTAAAATGGTATTCGTGATAGAACCCTTAGTGACCTCTTTGAACTTTTGGCTCTTGATATGATTTGGGTTATTTTGGTTGAATTGTTGTAATGTCAAGTTGGAGTCTTTGAGTCATGAAATTGTAAGGTTTTGAAACATGATATGTAGATTTAAGATGGTTTTGGTAAATTTGGGCAAATGCATTTTGGCAACTTGGATAAATGACCCGTTTGATCGTTTGAAGGTAAAATTGAAATGCTTGATGAAATGAAAGTTTCCCTTCTTTTTGAGTTATGTGTTTTCATCCATTTTGGTGTTTTGGTTCAAGTGATTGGGGTCAAATGATTGTGAAATGGTGATTTGAATGTGTGCAGTAAGAGCACAGACGCAGGCACGGCTGACCGTGCTCAGCGTCTACAATATTTTCGTCTTGGTGCTCAGGTTTCTGGGAGTACGGCTGCAGAGCACGGCCGACCGTGCTCGCGGCCGCAGTTCTTCTGTTCTCGAACAAAAATTTTTCCGAGCTTCATCCAACTTTTTCAAGGTCTGAAACTTATAGGATATGTCTATTATAACGTATTAAGGTGTTCTAATTTGTTAGATTTCGAATTTGAACATTTTGAGTTTTTCACATTATTTGGTCTAAAACTTTCTAAGTATTGAAGTGGTCAAACAAAGTCAACTTGTAAAATAAAAAATAAAAAATGGTCGAGTCGAGTTTAGTCGTTTCAATGAATGTGAACGTTGGGCATGGCCACGTGGCCAAAAGTGACCCGTTTTTTTTGTGAATGTTTGGAATGTTGGAGCGTAGAGGTTTTTTTTTTATTTGTTTTTTTTTAACATCTTTTTCCTTTTTCAACCTCTATATAAACCACCATCAACAAACATACATATTCATCAAACAAAATACATACAACATACAAATATAAGCTATCAACATTCAAGCCATGGCAAACTACAGGCCACCTATGACTGTCTTCGAGGTTAAAAACTCGATGCAGTACCACATGCTTGACGATGACAAACATAAAACTAGCGTTCGGTCTCTGATTAACGACATACAAGCTCAAAAGTCTGCTTACCTTGTCGAAATACTATAACGAGATCGACGTCCAGTACGTTACATACCTGCAACAGAAGGTCGCCTGGTTGGACCAAACACTTCAACAGCTTACTGCCGTTGAAGTCACATTAGCGAGGACGCTTGAACACGCGGAATTTTGGCAAGGTAGCGTCGGCGAAGTAGACCCGGAAGAGGAATACGCGACTCCCACTGGCGAGAAGACGAACTCCCCTGAACACTATAAATACATCCACCGCAATGACGGTGACAGTGACATGGACTCTGACGATTCGCAGTTTGGTTGGCGCTAGCTTGTAATTTCAGTTTTAGGATCTAATGTTTTGATTTAGTATGTTTTCGAATTTCTTAATCATGTAATGTTTTATGTTTTAAATAAATGTAATGTTTAGTTATTTAATGTTTAATAATAAAATTGTTTAAAAAAAATTGGTAACTTTTGGCAAGAATTTGGCACTACACCATCACTTTTGGCTAGTTTATGGCAAGAATTGACTAATTTTTGGCAAGAACACGTGGCACTTTGCTATTGGCTGAAAAGTTGCCAAAGAGCCAATTCGTGGCTCTGCCCCCTTGCCTCAAATGGCCCTGGTTCAAAAAAACCGATCCTATATGGTGGATTTTTTCGCCACCTAAAAAAACTAACCCGGTACACATAGCCTTGCAGGGTGGTAGTGTAGGTACCAAATTTGATACACGAGACTAAGGGGTTCCCGCCGATTTACCCCACATTTCAACACATCGACATTATGTGGTTGACTGAAGTAAATGTTAGGAGCCTGAATAGTTGCTATTTATTTGGTAAAACCAAATATGTGACCTTTTCTAAAGTTTACCTTTGACTTTATTTCTTAAATATTTCATCATTCTCTCCTTTCTTTTACATTCTAATTCTATTTCTTTTACTTTGTCATTATTCTACATTCATCACTTTTACTCTTTAACTCTTTCATTACTCATATGTGAGGATGATGCTTCACCTGACATAAGTTATATAAGGTGTGCGCTTTGTGTATTAAGATGGTATATGAGACCAAAGGGTTCCACCCATTTACCTCGATGGCCATTGGTAATTTGGAAAACCCTAAAATTTATCCTAGAAATATTTACCTGAAAATGATAAATCCTCCTAAAAAATAGCCTAAATAATTAAATTTAATCAATATAAAACATTAAAATCCTTTAAATAATTAAATTTAATAATATAAAACATTAAAATCCTAAATAATTAAATTTAATAATATAAAACATTAAAATCCTAAATAATTAAATTTAATAATATAAAACATTAAAATCCTAAATAATTAAATTTAATAATATAAAACATTAAAATCCTTAAATAATTAAATTTAATAATATAAAACATAAAATCCAAATAATTAAATTTAATCAATATAAAACATTAAAATCCTTAAATAATTAAATTTAATAATATAACATTAAAATCCTAAATAATTAAATTTAATCAATATAAAACATAAAATCCTTTAAATAATTAAATTTAATAATATAAAACATTAAAATCCTTTAAATAATTAAATTTAATAATATAAAACATTAAAATCCTTAAATAATTAAATTTAATCAATATAAAACATAAAATCCTTTAAATAATTAAATTTAATCAATATAAAACATTAAAATCCTTTAAATAATTAAATTTAATAATATAAAACATTAAAATCCTTAAATAATTAAATTTAATAATATAAACATTAAAATCCTTAAATAATTAAATTTAATAATATAACATAAAATCCTAAATAATTAAATTTAATCAATATAAAACATAAAATCCTTTAAATAATTAAATTTAATAATATAACATAAAATCCTAAATAATTAAATTTAATAATATAAAACATAAAATCCTAAATAATTAAATTTAATAATATAAACATAAAATCCTAAATAATTAAATTTAATAATATAAAACATTAAAATCCTTAAATAATTAAATTTAATAATATAACATAAAATCCAAATAATTAAATTTAATCAATATAAAACATTAAAATCCTTAAATAATTAAATTTAAAATATCATAAAATCCAAATAATTAAATTTAATCAATATAAAACATTAAAATCCTTAAATAATTAAATTTAATAATATAACATAAAATCCTAAATAATTAAATTTAATCAATATAAAACATTAAAATCCTTAAATAATTAAATTTAATAATATAACATTAAAATCCTAAATAATTAAATTTAATCAATATAAAACATAAAATCCTTTAAATAATTAAATTTAATAATATAAAACATTAAAATCCTTAAATAATTAAATTTAATCAATATAAAACATAAAATCCTTTAAATAATTAAATTTAATCAATATAAAACATTAAAATCCTTTAAATAATTAAATTTAATCAATATAAAACATTAAAATCCTTAAATAATTAAATTTAATCAATATAAAACATTAAAATCCTTTAAATAATTAAATTTAATAATATAAAACATTAAAATCCAAATAATTAAATTTAATCAATATAAAACATTAAAATCCTTAAATAATTAAATTTAAAATATACATAAATCCTAAATAATTAAATTTAATCAATATAAAACATTAAAATCCTAAATAATTAAATTTAATCAATATAAAACATTAAAATCCTTAAATAATTAAATTTAATAATATAAAACATTAAAATCCTAAATAATTAAATTTAATAATATAAAACATTAAAATCCTTAAATAATTAAATTTAATAATATAAAACATTAAAATCCTAAATAATTAAATTTAATAATATAAAACATTAAAATCCTTAAATAATTAAATTTAATAATATAAAACATTAAAATCCTAAATAATTAAATTTAATAATATAAAACATTAAAATCCTTAAATAATTAAATTTAATAATATAAAACATAAAATCCAAATAATTAAATTTAATCAATATAAAACATTAAAATCCATTATTAAGATTTAAAAATATCATAATTACCCAAATAATTAAATTTAATCAATATAAAACATTAAAATCCTTTAAATAATTAAATGACATTTCCAATTTACAATTTACTTTTTACCTTTACTATTTAAAATTTACTTTTTACCTTTACTATTTAAAATTTACTTTTTACCTTTACTATTTAAAATTTACTTTTTACCTTTACTATTTAAAATTTACTTTTTACCTTTACTATTTAAAATTTACTTTTTACCTTTACTATTTAAAATTTACTTTTTACCTTTACTATTTAAAATTTACTTTTTACCTTTACTATTTAAAATTTACTTTTTACCTTTACTATTTAAAATTTACTTTTTACCTTTACTATTTAAAATTTACTTTTTACCTTTACTATTTAAAATTTACTTTTTACCTTTACTATTTAAAATTTACTTTTTACCTTTACTATTTAAAATTTACTTTTTACCTTTACTATTTAAAATTTACTTTTTACCTTTACTATTTAAAATTTACTTTTTACCTTTACTATTTAAAATTTACTTTTTACCTTTACTATTTAAAATTTACTTTTTACCTTTACTATTTAAAATTTACTTTTTACCTTTACTATTTAAAATTTACTTTTTACCTTTACTATTTAAAATTTACTTTTTACCTTTACTATTTAAAATTTACTTTTTACCTTTACTATTTAAAATTTACTTTTTACCTTTACTATTTAAAATTTACTTTTTACCTTTACTATTTAAAATTTACTTTTTACCTTTACTATTTAAAATTTACTTTTTACCTTTACTATTTAAAATTTACTTTTTACCTTTACTATTTAAAATTTACTTTTTACCTTTACTATTTAAAATTTACTTTTTACCTTTACTATTTAAAATTTACTTTTTACCTTTACTATTTAAAATTTACTTTTTACCTTTACTATTTAAATTTACTTTTTACCTTTACTATTTAAAATTTACTTTTTACCTTTACTATTTAAAATTTACTTTTTACCTTTACTATTTAAAATTTACTTTTTACCTTTACTATTTAAAATTTACTTTTTACCTTTACTATTTAAAATTTACTTTTTACCTTTACTATTTAAAATTTACTTTCTACCTTTACTATTTACAATTTACTTTTTACCTTTACTATTTAAAATTTACTTTTACCTTTACTATTTAAAATTTACTTTTTACCTTTACTATTTAAAATTTACTTTTTACCTTTACTATTTATAATTTACTTTTTACCTTTACTATTTAAAATTTACTTTTTACCTTTACTATTTAAAATTTACTTTTTACCTTTACTATTTAAAATTTACTTTTTACCTTTACTATTTAAAATTTACTTTTTACCTTTACTATTTACAATTTACTTTTTACCTTTACTATTTAAAATTTACTTTTACCTTTACTATTTAAAATTTACTTTTTACCTTTACTATTTAAAATTTACTTTTTACCTTTACTATTTAAAATTTACTTTTTACCTTTACTATTTAAAATTTACTTTTTACCTTTACTATTTAAAATTTACTTTTTACCTTTACTATTTAAAATTTACTTTTTACCTTTACTATTTACAATTTACTTTTTACCTTTACTATTTAAAATTTACTTTTTACCTTTACTATTTAAAATTTACTTTTTACCTTTACTATTTAAAATTTACTTTTTACCTTTACTATTTATAATTTACTTTTTACCTTTACTATTTAAAATTTACTTTTTACCTTTACTATTTAAAATTTACTTTTTACCTTTACTATTTAAAATTTACTTTTTACCTTTACTATTTAAAATTTACTTTTTACCTTTACTATTTAAAATTTACTTTTTACCTTTACTATTTAAAATTTACTTTTTACCTTTACTATTTAAAATTTACTTTTTACCTTTACTATTTAAAATTTACTTTTTACCTTTACTATTTAAAATTTACTTTTACCTTTACTATTTAAAATTTACTTTTTACCTTTACTATTTAAAATTTACTTTTTACCTTTACTATTTATAATTACTATTCATGAATACTGATGTAACATCCCGAACTTTTATTTAATGTTTGACTAATGCCGTTAAGTCAATTTGGGGTGTCGTTAAGTCTTTACTTAATATTTGAATGTAGTTATGTGTGGTTAACGTAGATAAAGTAGTTAGGTTTAAAAGCCTAAATTGTAATGACGAATAAAAGTGTGATTAATGTCGCTTAAAGGCTATGTAGTGCCTTTTAATGAAGGACTAATGTTGTATATGGTCAATAATGCAGTTTGTGACCAATAATGAAGGGTTTAGAAGTCCAGGGACTGATTTTGACATAGGTTGAAATCTAAAAACGGGTTTAAGGATTTGTTGTGTGTAATTAGGGCTGAATTAGCAGCCATTAGCAATTGTTAACTCACACACAAAGCCTCTTTAATCTTTCTTGAATCCTAAAGCAATTAATCTAGTTTTTGGGTCTAACGATTGGGTAATTTGGTGTTGGAATCGATCAACCATCTAGCAAGCAGGTAATCATTGAATCGTTGGTTGTATTTTCAGGTCTAGGGGTTGTTTAATTATGAATCAAATCTGATTAAAAAGGGATTATGCAAGTAATTAGGGTTTATGTGGTGTTTTGGGGTAATTAACATTGAATGTGATGTTAAACGAGTCTATGATCAATCCAGTTAATCAAGAGATGTTTATTTGTGTCAAAAACATGTTTGGAAGGAAGTCTTGATCGATCAAAATCTGGAAAATCGAAGAACTTAGTCGTTTTTGAAAATCTGTCGATCAGCGGTGAAACGAAGTTAATCTTCGTTATGGTTATCTTCGTTAGTTAAAAGTTATCTTCGTAAGTTATGTAAGTTCGTTCAGTCACTATCTTCGTTGACTAAGTTCGTAAAATGAAAACCATTTTCGTGAAGTAATCAAACGAAGTTAAATGATAAATTTGTAAACTATTTTAGTAAGAACAAGCAAACGAAGTTGAATGTTAAGTTCGTAAGAACAATTGAAACGAAGATAAGAACTAAGTTCGTAAGGTGTAATTAAGTTCGTAAGAAGTAAACTGCAGGTCATCTTCGTAAGGCCTGTAGGGTACTTAAGGTCGTTCGAGAGTCCATTTAAGGTCCTAAATGACTTATACTTTATATGTTAATGAACGATAGGTGTCGGAGATTACTGATAAGCAATATTAGCTGTTTGTTTGTGCGCGTGTACTACAACCAGGTAAGATACACTACTTTAACACGCTGAGGGATCAACTAAAAGCTGGTTTCAAATCGTAAACACTTCCATTCGGTACCTTATTATTGCATGTGGGCATATGGGTTACTTGGGAGGTATTATGGGTTATGCAGTTGACCATGAGACCTGAGATGCAGTCCCTATTGTAGTGTAATGCAGTATTGTTTAATGTAGTATGTAGCTATGCAGTTGATGTAGTTTAATGTAGTATGTAGCTATGCAGTTGATGTAGTTTAATGTAGTATGTAGCTATGCAGTTGATGTAGTTTAATGTAGTATGTAGCTATGCAGTTGATGTAGTTTAATGTAGTATGTAGCTATGCAGTTGATGTAGTTTAATGTAGTATGTAGCTATGCAGTTGATGTAGTTTAATGTAGTATGTAGCTATGCAGTTGATGTAGTTTAATGTAGTATGTAGCTATGCAGTTGATGTAGTTTAATGTAGTATGTAGCTATGCAGTTGATGTAGTTTAATGTAGTATGTAGCTATGCAGTTGATGTAGTTTAATGTAGTATGTAGCTATGCAGTTGATGTAGTTTAATGTAGTATGTAGCTATGCAGTTGATGTAGTTTAATGTAGTATGTAGCTATGCAGTTGATGTAGTTTAATGTAGTATGTAGCTATGCAGTTGATGTAGTTTAATGTAGTATCTTGATATGCATGATATATCGAAATGAAGTTGATGTGTGATATGCATGCTTGACTTGTACGCCTAGTTCACTAGACTTGCTAGGTTGCTATGTCACTTGCACGTTTAAGGATCCAAACGTAATGAAGTTAAAGTGTGTGAATGTCTAGGAATGTGCGTTACCTAGACTATATGTGTGTGAATGTTTGGGAATGCAGGGACCCAATCTATATGTGTGAAATTGAGCTCATAAAACAGATGCAGTGAAAAGTGTTAAGCTTAACCCGTACTAGCCTTAGCCGGGCGAGTGCGTAGATGCAGTTGTTGCTTGGGTGGCTCCTCGCAACGTGGGTCTCTATAACGCAGGGCGAGTAATACGAGGGGTTTGACCAACCTTCATATACGGATTACTCAAGGATTGGCTTGCCATTCCTTAACGACGTAAGATGAGTAGTCTTTTGACTAATCATCCAGTCGGGTGTGATGCAGGGCACACTTATATGCAGCTAACGAAGATACGTGTGACAATGTGTGAACTAATGCAGGATAGGCACATTTAGGATGATTATCCTAATTGATATGAAGCTGAAATGCAGTATATGTGTGAACGTGTGATGTGTGTTGTGCCTAATAAAACTTGTCTAATAATGAAGATTGTTTTAATTGGGCAAATGCTTTTAAATTAAGTGTTATCTTACTTAGCTATTCTTATAGCTAACACTTGCTTCTTAATGTGGTTGTTCCCTCAGGTTTAGCTTGATGGAATCTAGATGCAGGACGTGTGAGCTTGGGTAGATGCAATGCAGGAGCCTTAGCTACCCTTAGACGATGCTTACTTTAGACATTCGTTACATTTCGTATTTAATGTCGAATTTATGTAGTGATGTGTGAACGGTTGTTTTATGTTGGGCAACCGTTGGGTTTTCATTTGAACTATTGTTTGATATGGCATGTAACACCAAATAAATGCAGAAACCGAAATGTTTTTATCGGTTTTGACTTTTACAGTCTTTACTTCCGCAATTTAACACCGTTAGGTGAAAAGTTTTTGAAAACCCATATTTTTAAACGACGGGTGTTACAAGTTGGTATCAGAGAAGTGGTTTAAGTGAACCAAGGCCTATTGACCATAGGGTTTGGACTTAAACTTAAGGTGTGCATGCTAGGTACTCGTAGGATGCCTTAGCTAGAGATGACATGTGATGTAGGATGGGTTGGGATGAGTGCGAGTGTAGTAGGGCTTACGAGATGTTTATGTTACGATGATATGTTTTAGCCTTATCTCGACGAGCTTTTTGTTTTATTTTGCGCTTATCGACTCCACCATTTTATTGAAGGAAAATGGTTAACACTCGCAACCGCAACATCCAACGAGACGGAGCTACTGCTAGCGTTACTCCACCTGTCCATCCGGGTGCAGGTGCTGCTAATGCTGCTGCTAATGCTAATGTGAATCGTGTGAACCCCTGCCGTGTTAATCAACCAGGCTCATTGGGTCCGATGCCTCCACCACCTGGCAATCCTCCGAGAGTTAACGATGTAGCGGTGGATCAGATTCCCAATCAGACGGAGATGTATAATCTTGTGCTAACTCTTCAGGCCCAGTTGGCCCAAACGCAAGAACAGTTGAATCAGGCGTTGGCAGCTAACGCAGAAGGAACTGGTAACAGTCACTCTGTGCCTTCTCACCACACTGAGCCGCCGGTCGATGATGTTGTTATTCCTCATGCTAATGTTAATGTGGTTCCTCCTAATGATGTTCACGCCCCTCGATTCAAGTTTGAAAGTTTCCAGAAGTGTGGAGCTCAGAAATTCTATGGAACACTTAATGCAGTAGGTTGCATGGAATGGCTTGATGATACTGAGATGGTTTTTGAAGCTTGTGATTGTCCCGAGGATAAGAAAGTGTTGTGTGCTAGTAGGATGTTGAAAGAAGGTGCTCGGGACTGGTGGAAGAGCATTACTATTTCGATGACTCCAGCTATGGTATCTGCTATCTCGTGGGCTAACTTTAAGCAGAAATTCATTGAGGAATATATTGGGGTACATGAGCAGCGTAAAATGGAAAAAGAGTTCCGTGCTTTGACAGCTGAAGTTGGCAAAATTAATGATTATGCTCGTTCCTTTATGGAGAAGATGAAGTTCGTAGGCCATCTGTTCCGTACTGATGCGGATCAGGTTGCTTGCTATGTTGATGGTTTGCCTCCGAGTTATCGAGGTATCTGCGGGGGGGTGGGGGGGGGGGGGTGGGGGGGGGGGGGTGGGGGGGGGGGGGGGGTGGGGGGGGGGGGGTGGGGGGGGGGGGGGGGGGTGGGGGGGGGGGGGGTGGGGGGGGGGGGGTGGGGGGGGGGGGGGGTGGGGGGGGGGGGGGTGGGGGGGGGGGGGGGGGGTGGGGGGGGGGGGGGTGGGGGGGGGGGGGGTGGGGGGGGGGGGGGGTGGGGGGGGGGGGGGTGGGGGGGGGGGGGGGTGGGGGGGGGGGGGGTGGGGGGGGGGGGGGGGGGTGGGGGGGGGGGGGGGGGTGGGGGGGGGGGGGGGGGGGGGTGGGGGGGGGGGGGGGGTGGGGGGGGGGGGGGTGGGGGGGGGGGGGGGGGTGGGGGGGGGGGGGTGGGGGGGGGGGGGGTGGGGGGGGGGGGGGGTGGGGGGGGGGGGGTGGGGGGGGGGGGGGGGGGGGGGTGGGGGGGGGGGGGTGGGGGGGGGGGGGGTGGGGGGGGGGGGGGGGGTGGGGGGGGGGGGGGGGTGGGGGGGGGGGGGTGGGGGGGGGGGGGGGGGGTGGGGGGGGGGGGGTGGGGGGGGGGGGGGTGGGGGGGGGGGGGGGGGGGGGGGTGGGGGGGGGGGGGGGGGGTGGGGGGGGGGGGGGGGGTGGGGGGGGGGGGGGGGGGTGGGGGGGGGGGGGGTGGGGGGGGGGGGGGGGTGGGGGGGGGGGGGGGGGTGGGGGGGGGGGGGGGTGGGGGGGGGGGGGGGTGGGGGGGGGGGGGGTGGGGGGGGGGGGGGTGGGGGGGGGGGGGTGGGGGGGGGGGGGGTGGGGGGGGGGGGGGGGTGGGGGGGGGGGGGTGGGGGGGGGGGGGGGTGGGGGGGGGGGGGTGGGGGGGGGGGGGTGGGGGGGGGGGGGGTGGGGGGGGGGGGGGTGGGGGGGGGGGGGGGGGGGGGGTGGGGGGGGGGGGGTGGGGGGGGGGGGGTGGGGGGGGGGGGGGGTGGGGGGGGGGGGGGGTGGGGGGGGGGGGGGGTGGGGGGGGGGGGGGGTGGGGGCAGAAATTCATTGAGGAATATATTGGGGTACATGAGCAGCGTAAAATGGAAAAAGAGTTCCGTGCTTTGACAGCTGAAGTTGGCAAAATTAATGATTATGCTCGTTCCTTTATGGAGAAGATGAAGTTCGTAGGCCATCTGTTCCGTACTGATGCGGATCAGGTTGCTTGCTATGTTGATGGTTTGCCTCCGAGTTATCGAGGTATCTGCAGGCAGCACAAGACTCTAACTGAAGCAATCAAGGAGTCTAAAAAGCTTGACGATGATTTTGCTTCGGACAAGAAAGTAGTTGAGAAAGTCGACGACAAGAAAGTGGGATTTAAAAGAAGGTCAAATTGGTCTTCTAATAACAATAATAATAATAAGAAGTTCCGTGGAAGTGGTAGTTCGATTGGTGACAAGGATAAAAAGAAGAATGGTTCATGGTGTACATTTTGCAAGACAATTCATGAAGGGCATTGTACCGACAAGACAAGAAGGTGCCATAAGTGTGGGAAGTCGGGACATCTTGCCACTGAATGTAGGGACAAGACTCGTTGCTACAAGTGCCAAGAAACGGGTCATCTCATTGCCGATTGTCCACAGATGAGAATGCTGGAAAGAAGACCGCCACGACAGCAACAAAAGTGAGAGCTCTTCAAATGACGGTTGATGGACGCAAGGAACAACGATGAAGTGGTAAGTGGTATTTTCCTTGTTAATTCAAAGCCTGCCTCTGTTTTATTTGATTCAGGTGCAAATAGGTCGTTTGTGTCCACATTATTTGCTCCTAAGCTAGAAAGAGTCACTACTCCCTTAGATTGTTCGTTAGAGGTAGAAATTGCTAATGGTACGGTTAATAATATACGTGTGGGATATGACGATTGTGACATTGAGATTGAAGGTTGTTCTTTCCCAGTTCAACTATTGCCTACTACCTTAGGTGGTTTTGATGTAGTGATTGGCATGGATTGGTTGGCTAGAAATGAAGCTAGTATTTTATGTTCCCAAAAGATAATTCGATTGCCTATATCCGAGGGTAAAGTGATAACGGTGTATGGAGACAAGAAGAGAGGAGGAATAAGGATTATTAGTATGATGAAAGCTATTAAATGTATAAGGAAAAACAAGAGCCATTTCTTGGCTTATGTCATAGATGCAAGAAAAGAGAAGTCTTCAATCGCTAGTGTTGAGGTAGTATCCAATTTCCCCGATGTGTTTCCCGATGATCTACCCGGTATTCCTCCCGATCGTGAAGTTACTTTTCAGATAGATCTTATTCCCGGTGCTACACCCGTTGCTAAAGCACCTTACCGATTAGCTCCTACAGAAATGAAGGAATTAATGACGCAACTACAGGAGTTACTTGACAAGGGGTTCATACAACCTAGTTCCTCGCCTTGGGGAGCTCCGGTTCTCTTTGTTAAGAAGAAGGATGGATCAATGCGCATGTGTATTGACTACCGTGAGTTGAACAAACGAACGGTCAAGAATAAGTATCCTCTCCCGAGAATTGATGATCTTTTTGATCAACTACATGGTGCTTCGTATTTTTCAAAGATTGATTTGCGGTCCGGTTATCATCAGTTAAAGGTAAAGAAGGAAGATGTAGCAAAGACAGCTTTCCGGACTAGATATGGTCATTATGAGTTCTTGGTCATGCCATTTGGGTTGACCAATGCTCCAGCCGCATTTATGGACTTAATGAATCGGGTATGCCGCCCCTTTCTAGATCATTTTGTTATTGTGTTTATTGACGATATTTTGATCTATTCTAAGTCAGAGGATGAACACCGTGAGCATTTGAGAGCAGTTTTGGAGGTGTTGAGGGAGAAGAAGTTGTACGCAAAGTTTTCCAAATGTGAGTTTTGGCTCCGAGAAGTGCAGTTTCTTGGTCATGTTATTACATCGGAAGGTATTAAAGTAGATCCTTCAAAGATTGAAGCTGTTTCAAAGTGGGAGCAGCCAAAGACTCCTACCGAGATTAAGAGTTTTCTTGGTTTGGCTGGGTATTATAGAAGGTTCATTCAGGATTTTTCCCGAATAGCCAAGCCTATGACGGAATTAACAAAGAAGGGTGTGAAGTACGAGTGGACTGAAAAGCAGGAAAATGCATTCCAAACGTTGAAAAAGAAGTTGTGTGAAGCTCCTATCCTTGCCTTGCCTGAAGGTACTGATGATTTAGTGGTATATAGCGATGCTTCTATTACGGGTTGGGTTGTGTCTTAATGCAGAGAGACAAAGTGATTGCCTATGCTTCACGTCAGTTGAAGCCTCATGAGAAGAGTTACCCTACCCATGATCTTGAGTTAGCGGCGGTTGTGTTTGCATTGAAATTATGGAGACATTACTTATATGGTACTAAATGCACACTTTACACCGACCATAAGAGTTTACAATATATGTTTACTCAAAAGGAGATGAATGTGAGACAAAGAAGGTGGATGGAGTTACTTAAAGACTATGATTGTGAAATCAAATACCATCCGGGTAAAGCCAATGTAGTGGCGGATGCACTAAGTAGGAAAGTGCAAAGCTCTTCTTGTAAGTTGATGAGCATGCAAGTTCAGGCCAAGTCGGGTCTATTAGATCGAATTAAAGAAGCACAAGAGATGGCATTAATGAAGGATAATATTGATAACGAGAGTATTGGGAAGAAGAAACGACTTGTGATGGAGACTAATAGCCGTGGGTTTAAAACATACAAGGGTCGCATTTGGGTGCCACTGTTTGGTGGTAACCGAGAGTTGATCCTTGAAGAGGTCCATAGAAGTAGATATTCGATGCATCCCGGTGTCACCAAAATGTATGCAGATTTGAAGCCGGTTTATTGGTGGCCGGATATTAAAGGTGAAGTAGCTCATTTTGTAGCAAAGTGTTTGACGTGTGCAAGAGTGAAGACGGACCATCAAAAGCCGTATGGTTTGTTGCAGCAATTAGAAATTCCCGAGTGGAAATGGGATCATATTACCATGGACTTTGTAACGAAGCTACCTAAAACGCAGAAAGGGAATGATATGATATGGGTGATTGTAGATAGATTGACGAAGAGTGCTCATTTTCTAGCTACCCGACAAAATGTGCCTTTAACGAAGATGGCAAAGATGTACATTGAT
The DNA here is from genome assembly GCA_034093135.1 of Erigeron breviscapus. Taxonomy (NCBI): domain Eukaryota; kingdom Viridiplantae; phylum Streptophyta; class Magnoliopsida; order Asterales; family Asteraceae; genus Erigeron; species Erigeron breviscapus. The sequence continues at coordinate 76,356,773 of CM067172.1, read as the reverse complement.
GAAGTAGTTGCGAAACATGGAGTTCCTTTATCTATTGTTTCGGATCGAGACTCGAGGTTTGTGTCAAACTTTTGGAAGGGTCTTCAACGGGAGTTGGGTAGTAGAATAAATTGAGTACCGCCTATCATCCCCAAACCGATGGGCAAAGTGAGAGAACCATTCAAACCTTGGAGGATATGTTGAGAACGTGTGTACTTGAATACGGTGGAGCATGGGATGAACACTTGAAGTTGATTGAATTTGCTTATAATAATAGTCACCATGCAAGTATTGGGATGCCACCATTTGAAATGTTATATGGAAGGAGATGTAGGACTCCAAGTTGTTGGATGGAGCCCGGTGAAAAGCAGTTGACCGGTCCCGAAATTATTGAAATTTCCTCCGAAAAGGTTAATGTAGCTAAAGAAGCCTTACGTGTGGCAAGAGAAAGGCAGAAAACATATGCAGATAAGAAAAGGAGACCGATTGAGTTTAATGTTGGTGATTTTGTGATGCTGAAAGTATCACCTTGGAAAGGAGTTATCCGATTTGGAAAGAAGGGAAAGTTGAGTCCACGTTTCATTGGACCTTTTAAAGTGGTGAAGCGCATTAAAGATGTGGCATATCAGTTGGAATTACCTCCAGAATTGGATGGAATTCACAACACCTTCCATGTATCCTACTTGAGGAAATGTTTAGCTGAGGAGTCGAGTGTGATTCCTATTAAAGACGTGAGTATTGACCCAATGAAGAGAATAGTAGACGAACCGGTAGCGATACTTGGAAGAAAGCAAAAGAAGTTACGCCGAAAAGTGATTGAACTTGTCTTGATAAAGTGGAAGCATAATCATGGAGAAAGCTTGACTTGGGAAACTGAAGCAGTAATGAAGGAGAAATATCCCGAGTTGTTCCTATCTGAGGAGATTCCGGGGACGGAATCCTCTTAAGGGGGAGGTAATTGTAACATCCCGAACTTTTATTTAATGTTTGACTAATGCCGTTAAGTCAATTTGGGGTGTCGTTAAGTCTTTACTTAATATTTGAATGTAGTTATGTGTGGTTAACGTAGATAAAGTAGTTAGGTTTAAAAGCCTAAATTGTAATGACGAATAAAAGTGTGATTAATGTCGCTTAAAGGCTATGTAGTGCCTTTTTAATGAAGGACTAATGTTGTATATGGTCAATAATGCAGTTTGTGACCAATAATGAAGGGTTTAGAAGTCCAGGGACTGATTTTGACATAGGTTGAAATCTAAAAACGGGTTTAAGGATTTGTTGTGTGTAATTAGGGCTGAATTAGCAGCCATTAGCAATTGTTAACTCACACACAAAGCCTCTTTAATCTTTCTTGAATCCTAAAGCAATTAATCTAGTTTTTGGGTCTAACGATTGGGTAATTTGGTGTTGGAATCGATCAACCATCTAGCAAGCAGGTAATCATTGAATCGTTGGTTGTATTTTCAGGTCTAGGGGTTGTTTAATTATGAATCAAATCTGATTAAAAAGGGATTATGCAAGTAATTAGGGTTTATGTGGTGTTTTGGGGTAATTAACATTGAATGTGATGTTAAACGAGTCTATGATCAATCCAGTTAATCAAGAGATGTTTATTTGTGTCAAAAACATGTTTGGAAGGAAGTCTTGATCGATCAAAATCTGGAAAATCGAAGAACTTAGTCGTTTTTGAAAATCTGTCGATCAGCGGTGAAACGAAGTTAATCTTCGTTATGGTTATCTTCGTTAGTTAAAAGTTATCTTCGTAAGTTATGTAAGTTCGTTCAGTCACTATCTTCGTTGACTAAGTTCGTAAAATGAAAACCATTTTCGTGAAGTAATCAAACGAAGTTAAATGATAAATTTGTAAACTATTTTAGTAAGAACAAGCAAACGAAGTTGAATGTTAAGTTCGTAAGAACAATTGAAACGAAGATAAGAACTAAGTTCGTAAGGTGTAATTAAGTTCGTAAGAAGTAAACTGCAGGTCATCTTCGTAAGGCCTGTAGGGTACTTAAGGTCGTTCGAGAGTCCATTTAAGGTCCTAAATGACTTATACTTTATATGTTAATGAACGATAGGTGTCGGAGATTACTGATAAGCAATATTAGCTGTTTGTTTGTGCGCGTGTACTACAACCAGGTAAGATACACTACTTTAACACGCTGAGGGATCAACTAAAAGCTGGTTTCAAATCGTAAACACTTCCATTCGGTACCTTATTATTGCATGTGGGCATATGGGTTACTTGGGAGGTATTATGGGTTATGCAGTTGACCATGAGACCTGAGATGCAGTCCCTATTGTAGTGTAATGCAGTATTGCTTAATGTAGTATGTAGCTATGCAGTTGATGTAGTTTAATGTAGTATCTTGATATGCATGATATATCGAAATGAAGTTGATGTGTGATATGCATGCTTGACTTGTATGCCTAGTTCACTAGACTTGCTAGGTTGCTATGTCACTTGCACGTTTAAGGATCCAAACGTAATGAAGTTAAAGTGTGTGAATGTCTAGGAATGTGCGTTACCTAGACTATATGTGTGTGAATGTTTGGGAATGCAGGGACCCAATCTATATGTGTGAAATTGAGCTCATAAAACAGATGCAGTGAAAAGTGTTAAGCTTAACCCGTACTAGCCTTAGCCGGGCGAGTGCGTAGATGCAGTTGTTGCTTGGGTGGCTCCTCGCAACGTGGTCTCTATAACGCAGGGCGAGTAATACGAGGGGTTTGACCAACCTTCATATACGGATTACTCAAGGATTGGCTTGCCATTCCTTAATGACGTAAGATGAGTAGTCTTTTGACTAATCATCCAGTCGGGTGTGATGCAGGGCACACTTATATGCAGCTAACGAAGATACGTGTGACAATGTGTGAACTAATGCAGGATAGGCACATTTAGGATGATTATCCTAATTGATATGAAGCTGAAATGCAGTATATGTGTGAACGTGTGATGTGTGTTGTGCCTAATAAAACTTGTCTAATAATGAAGATTGTTTTAATTGGGCAAATGCTTTTAAATTAAGTGTTATCTTACTTAGCTATTCTTATAGCTAACACTTGCTTCTTAATGTGGTTGTTCCCTCAGGTTTAGCTTGATGGAATCTAGATGCAGGACGTGTGAGCTTGGGTAGATGCAATGCAGGAGCCTTAGCTACCCTTAGACGATGCTTACTTTAGACATTCGTTACATTTCGTATTTAATGTCGAATTTATGTAGTGATGTGTGAACGGTTGTTTTATGTTGGGCAACCGTTGGGTTTTCATTTGAACTATTGTTTGATATGGCATGTAACACCAAATAAATGCAGAAACCGAAATGTTTTTATCGGTTTTGACTTTTACAGTCTTTACTTCCGCAATTTAACACCGTTAGGTGAAAAGTTTTTGAAAACCCATATTTTTAAACGACGGGTGTTATGAAACTGAATACATTCATTATTCACGGTACTATTCACGTTCATTATTCACGTTCACTTTTTATAAATACAATTTCTAGATATGATTACTATTCACGATACGGTACTATTCATAAATACGGTTACTATTCACGAATACGGTACTATTCATAAATACTGTTTTTGATAGTATAAGTATGGAAAAGTATTTCCAAGTAACTCTCAAATAACTATTTGAGTTCTTGACAATAGTTGTCCATGATTTATCAAAAGAATATTTGTTCAATTTATTTTGCCATAAAATGTTTGTTCATGTTGTTTGATCTACAAAGATTTGAATAGTACACATAATAGTAAATTAATCAACCTGAAATTTTGGCGGTTGTCACATTCTCCCCTAGTTATTTAAATTTCGTCCCGAAATTTAGCGCGTGTGGTCGGAATGTAGAGCTTTTTCGAACAAGTGAGGATACTTTTGTTTCATTTGATCCTCACGTTCCCAGGTAAATTCAGGACCTCGCTTTGAATTCCATCGGACTTTGACAATAGGAATTCGACTCTGTTTCAACTGTTTGGCGTCTCTATCCATAATCTCTACTGGTTCTTCAACAAAGTGCAGCTTGTCATCCATTCGAAGTTCTTCCAGTGGAATAATTTGTGTTTCGTCAGACAAACACTTTTTCAAGTTTGAGACGTGAAACATCGTGTATACGGCTAAGTTCTTGTGGTAGTCTAAGCCTATAAGCTACTGAACCAATTCTTTCTATAATTTCGAAGGGTCCGATATACCTTGGGTTTAGCTTACCCCGTTTTCCAAAACGGATGGCTCCTTTCCAAGGAGATACTTTCAGCATAACCTTATCTCCTTCTTGAAATTCCAAAGGCTTCCTTCTTACATCAGCATAGTTCTTTTGACGATCTTGTGCTGCTTTTAATCGGTTTTGTATTTGTACAATCTTCTCAGTAGTCTCATGAATGAGCTCAGGGCCTGTAACTGGACTGTTTTTCTTTACTGGAACTTTGTCACCTAATTCAACCCAACAGATGGGTGAACGACATTTTCTCCCATACAGTGCCTCAAATGGTGCAGCCTTGATGCTAGTGTGATAACTGTTGTTGTATGAGAACTCACACAAAGGCAAGTGTTTTTCCCAACCATTCCCAAAATCAACTATGCAAGCGCGCAACATGTCTTCAAGAGTTTGAATGGTCCTTTCACTTTGACCATCAGTCTGCGGGTGGTATGCAGTGCTCATATCTAACCGTGTACCTAGGGCTCTCTGTAGAGTCTGCCAAAATCTGGAAGTAAAATGACTATCCCTATCAGAAATAATTGAAATAGGTATTCCATGTCGTGATACTACTTCCTTTATGTACAATCTAGCCAGCTTGCTCGTTTTATCAGTCTCTTTTATGGGCAAGAAGTGTGCAGACTTAGTGAGTCGGTCTACAATTACCCATATCGTATCACAACCATTAGCAGTCTTCGGTAACTTTGTGATAAAGTCCATGGCTATACATTCCCACTTCCACTGGGGAATCTCTGGTTGTTGTAGCAATCCAGATGGCTTTTGATGCTCTGCCTTCACCTTTGAGCATGTTAGACATTTGCTAACATAGGTGGCTATGTCAGCTTTCATGTTAGGCCACCAGTATAATTCTTTTAGTCGATGATACATCTTATCTGATCCAGGATGTATCGAATATCTTGACTTGTGTGATTCGTTCATCACCAAGTTTCTTAAATCTCCATAGCTTGGTAGCCAAATCCGGTTAGAAAAATACCGTGTTCCATCGGGTCTAACTTCAAATTGCTCTTCCATCCCCCTCAAAGCTTCTTCTTTGAGATTGTCTTTCTTTAATGCTTCAAGTTGAGCTTCACAAATTTGGGAAGTAAGATGAGTATGAATGGTCATACTTAAAGCTCGTACTCGAAGTGGCTTTATTCTTTCTTTACGACTTAAAGCATCTGCTACAATGTTTGCTTTGCCCGGATGATAACGAATTTCACAATCGTAATCACTGAGCAATTCTACCCATCTACGTTGCCTCATGTTCAAATCTTTCTGGTCAAAAATATGTTGGAGACTTTTATGGTCGGTGAATATAGTACACTTTGTACCATATAAATAGTGTCTCCAAATCTTTAGAGCGAATATTACAGCTCCTAGTTCAAGATCATGAGTCGTGTAGTTCTTCTCGTGCACCTTAAGTTGACGCGAGGCATAGGCTATCACCTTATCTTTCTGCATCAGCACACATCCCAATCCTTGATGAGATGCGTCGCAATAGACCACAAAATTTTCCGTTCCTTCGGGTAGTGACAAAATCGGAGCACTACAGAGCTTCTCCTTCAGCAGTTGAAATGCTTTTTCTTGTTTATCTTCCCAGGCAAACTTCTTATCTTTTTGAGTCAACGAAGTTAAAGGTTGGGCTATCTTAGAAAAATTCTCGATGAATCTTCTATAATAGCCAGCAAGACCTAAAAATTGTCGTATTTCTGTTGGTGTTTTCGGTGCTTCCCAGTTCTTAATAGCCACTATCTTGGCAGGATCTACATGAATTCCTTTACTATCAATGACATGGCCTAAAAATTGTACTGTACGAATCCAGAATTCGCATTTTGAAAACTTTGCGTACAATTCTTCCTTTTTGAGTAGTTCCAAAATTTTCTTCAGATGTACCTCGTGCTCTTCTTTGGTTTTAGAATAGATTAGAATGTCATCTATGAATACGATAACAAACTTATCTAAATATGGTTTGCACACACGGTTCATGAGGTCCATGAAAACTGCGGGTGCATTCGTCAAACCAAATGGCATCACTTCAAACTCGTAATGTCCATAGCGGGTTCTAAACGCCGTCTTGGGAATGTCTTCTTCTGAAACTCTAAGCTGATGGTAACCGGATCTAAGATCGATTTTTGAGTAGCAACTCGACCCTTGTAATTGATCAAACAGGTCATCGATCCTAGGAAGTGGGTACCGGTTTTTAACCGTCAATTTATTCAATTCCCTATAGTCTATACACATGCGAAAAGATCCGTCTTTCTTTTTGAGTCAACGACGTTAAAGGTTGGGCTATCTTAGAAAAATTCTCGATGAATCTTCTATAATAGCCAGCAAGACCTAAAAATTGTCGTATTTCTGTTGGTGTTTTCGGTGCTTCCCAGTTCTTAATAGCCACTATCTTGGCAGGATCTACATGAATTCCTTTACTATCAATGACATGGCCTAAAAATTGTACTGTACGAATCCAGAATTCGCATTTTGAAAACTTTGCGTACAATTCTTCCTTTTTGAGTAGTTCCAAAATTTTCTTCAGATGTACCTCGTGCTCTTCTTTGGTTTTAGAATAGATTAGAATGTCATCTATGAATACGATAACAAACTTATCTAAATATGGTTTGCACACACGGTTCATGAGGTCCATGAAAACTGCGGGTGCATTCGTCAAACCAAATGGCATCACTTCAAACTCGTAATGTCCATAGCGGGTTCTAAACGCCGTCTTGGGAATGTCTTCTTCTGAAACTCTAAGCTGATGGTAACCGGATCTAAGATCGATTTTTGAGTAGCAACTCGACCCTTGTAATTGATCAAACAGGTCATCGATCCTAGAAAGTGGGTACCGGTTTTTAACCGTCAATTTATTCAATTCCCTATAGTCTATACACATGCGAAAAGATCCGTCTTTCTTTTTGACGAACAAGACTGGAGCTCCCCAAGGTGAGGAACTCGGTCGAATGAATCCTTTCTCTAAAAGTTCTTGCAATTGACTTGCAAGTTCTTTCATTTCGGAAGGAGCTAATCGATATGGTGCTCGTGCCACTGGTGCAGCACCAGGTACTAAGTCTATTTTGAATTCCACCTGCCGGATTGGTGGAAGACCAGGCAAGTCTTCAGGAAAGACTTCTGGAAAATCTCGTACGATGGGTATGTCTTCAAGCCGTTTCTCCGGAGCCTTTTTCTCTGATATATGGGCTAGGATTGCCTGGTATCCCTTTCTGAGATACTTCTGAGTCTTCATGCAAGATATAATGTTACATCGTACTCCATTCTTATCGCCTTGGATAATCAACTTCTCACCGTTTGCAATTGGAATTCGAACAACTTTTTCGTGACAGACTATTTCTGCTTTGTTTTTAGACAACCAGTCCATACCAATGATAATATCAAAGCTTCCTATTTCGAATGGTATTAGATCTATAGAAAATAATTCTTTTGCTAATTCTAAGGTACAACCTTGGATTATGCTTTCGACTTCGATCATTTTACCATTTGCTAATTCTACAGAATACTTAGCATCTAATGGGGTAGGTATAATTGAAAGCAAGTGAATAATTTTATTTGACACAAAACTTCTATCGGCACCAGGATCAAATAAAGCAAGAGACACAATGATTATTCAGATGAAACATACCCGTGACGATGTTTGGGTCTTGGCGGGCTTCTCCCGCATTGATCATGAATGCCCTTCCTCGAGCATTGTTGTTGTTGTTGTTGTGGTTGTTGCTGTTGTTGTTGTTTCGATTGTTATTGTTGTGGTTGTTGTTGTTGTTGTTTCGATTGTTGTTGTTGTGGTTGTTATTGTTGTTGTTTCCGTTGTTGTTGTTGTTTCTCAGCTTTGGACATTTATTCCTGAAATGTCCTTCTTCACCACACTCATAACATCTTACTTTTGTTCCATTGTTGACAGTTGGATTAGGGATTCTACAGTTCTTGGCCAGATGACCAATTTTCTTGCAATTATTGCATTGTACTGTGCAAGGACCGGTGTGATGTAAAGTACACCTATTGCAATATGGCCTGGTTCCTATATAACCATTATTTGATGATGGTCCTGAGGTCTGAGCAGGTCTCTTTGTCTGTTGATCCCCTTGATTCTTCCCAAAGTTATCTTCCCATCTCCTTTTCTTATTGAACCCTTTTTGATCACCAGACTTTCCTTCTGTATTTGCACGAAGTTTTGCTTTGTCAGCCAAACTGTTTGCCAACCGAACCGCATGTTCGATGTCAGTGGTTTCGGTAGTAGTGATCAAATCCTGAATCTTTGGTGGAAGTCCAGAAATGTACTGCTCAATCTTCTTATAATCGGGTGTAACCATGGTTGGGCAAAGAAGTGCCAACTCATGAAAGCGGTTGGTGTATTCAGATACTTCATATCCCCTCGTCTTCAAATTATGAAATTCTACTTCCATTTTCTGAATTTCGCTCCTCGGGCAATACTTGGCTTTCATACGTTCCTTCAAATCTTCCCATGACATTGAATAAGCTGTATCAATTCCTACTGTAGTGGCGTACTCATTCCACCAGGTAAGAGCTTGATCTTGTAGTGTGCAAGTAGCATATTTTACTCGGCTATCTTCAGCGCAGTTACTAACACGAAATATAGACTCCAGCTTCTCGAACCATCGGATGAGTGCAATTGCTCCTTCAGTACCATTGTATATAATGGGTTTACATTGTTGAAATTCTCTGTAAGTACAACCTCTAGGTGTACCATTATTGTCATGATTATTGTTTGCGGATTGAGTTGCAAAAGCTACTGCTATACTTTCTGCTACAATTCTAGCAATATCTGTTGCGTTCATTTCTGGTACTTCTTTTGACGGCCGGATCCTTAAATATAAATAAAGAAATTGATGAGATACTACCACATCATACTATAACCACAATTCAATAGTTATGACTAAAAGAAATGTAAATCAAGATAAAATAGTAGATTTATTGGATAATAAACTTTGAGATATAAACATCTCAAGAATCCATTATTTATCTAAAATTACATTTCCCGACATATACGCCGTAAATAGTAAGTAACTAGACAATATCTACTGTGACAGAGTAGATGGGGTTATAGTAGTGGCTCTCGATATAGCCTCAAACATAGCTTCAAATCTTGTTATCTTCTCCTGTAGTTCCAACACGGTATCTTCAAGACCATGTATCCTGAAGTGAGCTTCCTCCATCTCACCTTCCAGTGCGACTATCATATTATCTTGATTTTCCACCTTTCTTCGCAGTATGTTTGTTCTTTCTCTTAACTCCGTAATACATCTTTCTGTTCGGACTATGCGTAGGACTAATGTAGGGACAGTGTCATGCAAAGGTTCCATAGTTAATGCAGGAATATTGGTTGGACCTTCAGCTCTTCTGAACTGGTCAGAGTTAAGGAGTCCTTCTTCAAATCTCCATTCCGCCAGAAATATTGGTATAGCATTAATAGATCTCCGCAGCCGCTGAGCGGGTGGCTCAGGATGAGTAAGTCGAGCACGTCGTGATTGAGGGTGGTTAAACATCGAATATCTAGGCGTTCGGATCCTTCGTATTAAAGATCGAGGTGAACTTGAAGGACCTTCCCCAGATGGATTTGAAAAAGTAAAAATAGGCGTAGTGCTAGTAAAAGCATTAGTGGTGACAGTAGTGTTTGGTCCAGGGATAAGTGCGTTATCAGCTTCTTCTCCAACGTGATCGGTCTCCTCCATTGGCTGATTTACTACATGATGAGGAGAGTCGGAGGGTTCAAGTACAGGTGGAGGTGATCGAGACGTAATCTCTTCCTCACGATCGGATAAGTATTCCACTACGAATCCCGACATTACTCTGTTGCTATATATATATATATATATATATATATATATAATATATATAATATATACATTAAATTATATATTCTAAACATATATAATCAAGTAGGGATTATTCATAAAACTATGCATGTATGTGGGTGTTGTTCTATATGGGGTTATAGTCTAGGTCCATCAATTTGCTACCTAGTTCACTATAACTTGGGCTCTGATACCAATCTGTCACACCCCGCCCTAGACGGAATATGACGTACATGGATTCACAACACAAGATATACTGAACGACACAAAACGTTGTCGTTTTAAAATACATTTATATAAAAGCATTGTTCACAAATTTCTATTACAATTTATGAAAGATATTATTCTTGAAAACAATTATTTAATATTAAACAATATTAAACAGTAGACAGAGACTTTAGCAAATTGACTTGTCTTTACTAGAGTCTGAGGGTAGGCCATGGTCCAGTATGTTGTATGCAGCGGAAAAAATGTCCCATGTATAGAGTATCGTCTAGTTACCTGAGAATACATGCTAAAATACGTCAACATAAAGTTGGTGAGTTCCATAAGTTTTTCATATAGAAAATATAGTTTCCAAAAACCAGAGTTCAGTGTGATCATTGCCTTACCGCAATATCAAGTAGTTATGATACAATATCAGCAAAGAGTATCATATGTTTTTAATCAAAATAAAGAGTATGAACCACAAGATTTAAAGTAACTATTTGATCACACAATGGATCAAATAGAATAAAAGAGTAGATACTGTATATAACAAGTTCTAAGCTCATGAACCGAAACTAGACAAGTGTGTGTTTATTTGCCTCCAGAGTAGGTACCTTGTTCAGGGTACCCTAAGCTTTCCAAATATATTTGCATCCGTATCCAGTTGGTATGACCAACACGAATGGGGGTGCCTACCCCAATAGTACTATTCAATATACCCACGTTTATGTTTCCATAATTAATCGTTCATGATAGTGAGGACTTTGAGCGAACAGAGCAACTTAGAATCAACCATATATACATTTCTGGAGTACTTGTGTTCATCATAACAGTAAAGAGTATGTATTTTACCCCGAAGGTAAAATAAATAAAGTGGAGTTACAAAATATATATAATATATATAATTTTGTAAATATACATATAAGTATAACAAACAGTTTTTATGCATGTATCTCAGCCCCTAAATAAATAAAAGAGTTGAAAAGGGGATTATAGAAACTCACATAGTATATTATATATCATATAGTTTTGCAATTGTTCTTCAAAGTTTCGTATATATATAACATAAAATAATTATTATGCATGTATCTCAGCCCCTAAATAAATAAAAGAGTTGAAAAGGGGATTATAGAAACTCACCTTAGTGATAATAGCAGAAATTAAGTAGATGAAATAAGCCTTGTATAGTTATACCAGAGAGTATTTAGAAGAGAATATGTAGTGGTGTGTGTTTTAAAGTTTAATATCGTCTGCTATTTATAGGCGAACGAATTCATTCGTTTGATTTTTATAATATTAAAATTACCTGCCAATTTAGAAGAAAAAAAAATGCATAGAATTCTTCAACGAAAGTTTTCAACGTAATTTATTTATAATATTATTATATTATATTATTATTATATTATAAAGTTAATCATGAATAAGGGTATGTATATATATAGTATTCTTTTTGTCCATATCTCTAGTGAAATAAACCCGTGATTCATAATTTATGAATTTTAAATTATAAAGTAGATAAAAGTGTGTTTCCCACTACCTCTTGGACGTTTCTAATGATAGATTTCTTTTATACTAGTAGTATATATTTATACATTGTTTTAATCCTAAATTATGCATACGGGCTCCTATTGAGAAAATTCAAGTTTCTATAAGACCAGAAAATTAAGATCCACAACTTTCATTTTAATAATTTTTACTCAACTAACCCTTGTGAGCGGGTTTTGGACGTTTATATTATAAGAATAAAGTATGAAAGCGATGTTTACTATTCAGCACTATTCACTTTTGAATTTATTCGGAAATCAGATTCAACGTTGAATTTAAATTATTTGACGTGGGTCCCGCCTTTATATTATTTTATTTTATTACCCTTTCTACAATTTACTTTTACCTTTACTATTTACAATTTACTTTTACCTTTACTATTTAAAATTTACTTTTTACCTTTACTATTTAAAATTTACTTTTTACCTTTACTATTTATAATTACTATTCATGAATACTGAATACAGTCATTATTCACGGTACTATTCACGTTCATTATTCACGTTCACTTTTTATAAATACAATTTCTAGATATGATTACTATTCACGATACGGTACTATTCATAAATACGGTTACTATTCACGAATACGGTACTATTCATAAATACTGTTTTTGATAGTATAAGTATGGAAAAGTATTTCCAAGTAACTCTCAAATAACTATTTGAGTTCTTGACAATAGTTGTCCATGATTTATCAAAAGAATATTTGTTCAATTTATTTTGCCATAAAATGTTTGTTCATGTTGTTTGATCTACAAAGATTTGAATAGTACACATAATAGTAAATTAATCAACCTGAAATTTTGGCGGTTGTCACAATTTGTTAAAGGTTTATTTTGTACTTAGCTGATAGTTAGAGTATAATAATGTAATTAGTTATTTATCTTTTGTATTTAAGCCACTTAATGGCCTCACTTTCAAGGTTAATGAAAATTTAATCATTCACCACTATTCTCTGAATTCCTTCATATTTCTCATGGTATCAGAGACAGATTCTGATCCATCTTCATTCATATTTTGTTTTCCGATTCACAAATAGTATTCGTATCGTGAATATTATATATCCATTTGATTCAATAATTCCATTCGTGAATAATGTGTAGCCGTGAATAGATTTCCATGTGCCACCGTCCATTCTTTAATTTGTGATAACATTCACCGTCCAATCTTTTGAATCAATTATTCCATATATTTTTTTGATTCAACTTTTTCTTCAATTCAAGCCGCCGCTCGATCTAAACCCTTAAACCATTTTTTTGTTAAGAGTTGTCTATACGTGGGTATTCTTATACGATGCAATTCCTATACTTTCCAAATTTCTTTGTGTAACTATCTTTATACGTAGCTATCTCTTTCTATACGGCATTATTATCCAGTTTCTATAAGATATAATTCATATACTTTCCTGCTTCTATACGTACCTATTTCTATAAGAGGTTGTCTTCCTATACGACTTTGATTCTATACGGGCATGTTAAGAATCATATACGACTATATTCAAGATGACTACGGGAGACAAGTCAGGAGAAGACAAAAACAAAAACAAGTCAGGTGAAGGCGTCGATGCCATCACTGTTGATCATGAATTGTATGTTCATCAGAATGACACGTCTGGTAATTTCTCTCTGGCAACCCAAAAATTGAATGGGGACAATTACAATGAATGGAAACGTTCAGCTGAGATTTTTCTGGGAGCGAAAAACAAGTTAGGCTTTGTTACGGGTACGTGTATTCGACCTGATGCTACATCTCTTCTGTTGGGTGCATGGGATAGATGTAACAATTTGGTCATCTCATGGATTCTTCACTCGGTGAAACCAGATATTCGCACGAGTATACTTTATTTCAGTACTGCAGCAGAAATTTGGAAAGATTTGAAAGAACGGTTTGCACAATCCAACATTCCTCGCAAGTTTCAGGTTCACAAGTTCATCACTACACTGACACAGGGAACTAACTCTATTGCTACATACTATACTCAGCTGAAAACCGCTTGGGATGAGTATATGTCTTTACTTGCTATACCAGCTTGTACTTGTGGGACAAATAAAGCCTTCTTGGACATATTGCAGGAACAACAAGTGATGCAGTTTTTGATGGGTTTAAACGATACATATATACCCATTCGTGGATCAATTCTTATGAAAAATCCTTTGCCTTCCCTCAGTGAAGCCTACCGACTAGTTGTGCAGGAGGAATCTCAACGTGAATGCAACTCCTCTTTTGCTGTTGGTATTGATTCCACTGCACTGGCTGCTAATAAGGGAAATTCTTCTAAACAACCACTCTCTTTTGGACAATCTAGGTGGAGCAACACTACCACTAATTCTCAGGGAGTTACATTCGGTGTTGCACCAAATGGAAAGCGTTCAAGGTTCTTTTGCACCACGTGCAACATTTGGGGCCACAGTCTTGAACGGTGTTACAAAACCAACCCAAGCTTGCGTGAGAAGAAGATTGTTAATTCAGCGCAGGTAAATGTTACAGAGAATTCAACTCTTGCAGGTACTTCCAATGCATCTGGCCCCGCATTCACCAAAGAGCAGATGGCACAGTTAACTGCGATGCTTGCCCAACACAATCTTGCCCCACATAGTGGGACACCAGCTGATATGTCTTCTGCATTTATGGCTGGTAAGCGCTTTTGTTTCATTTCTACGTGCTTATATAATCTATGGGTCACGGATAGTGGGGCTACTGATCATATGACGCCACATCTTCACATGTTTCTTGAATACAAGGTTGTAGACAAACCTTGTTTCATAGAGATGCCAAATGGGCATAAGGCTAAGGTCCATCATATTGGTTCCGTTCGTTTAAATAATGACATTATTCTTAACAATGTCCTCCATGTCCCTGACTTTCATTTCAATCTGCTCTCTGTATACAAAGTTTTGCTTCAATACAACGCATTACTCACTTTCACTCTCACTTCGTGTGTTCTCCAGGTTCCTTCCATGGAGAAGCCACTGGTCCTTGGTAGTGTTCAGCAAGGCCTTTACTTTGTTGCTCAAACAACCACATGTGTTCCTGCACCCTCCCTACCTTTTTCTGCATCAGCAAATAAGTGTTCTGCACAGCTTTGGCATTCCCGTCTAGGACATTTACCTTTTGATAGGATTAATTGTATTAGCTCTTTGCAATGTAATCCTTCTAGTCCTGATGTAATATGCGATACTTGTCCTAAGGCTAGAATGCATAGACTTTCTTTTCCTTCGAGTAATATTAAAACTTCTGCTATTTTTGAAATGATTCATGTTGATTTATGGGGACCTTATTCTCGTCCAACACACAATGGTTTTCGCTATTTCTTAACTATTGTGGATGATTTTTCTCGCACAACTTGGACCCATATGCTTGCTACTAAAGGAGCAGCTTTCCAGACACTTGTGGCTTTTATTGCTTACGTTGAGACACAATTTCGTGTTGTTGTTAAGATAGTAAGATCTGATAATGGCATTGAATTCAAAGACACTAAAGCCACTGTTTATTACTCGAGCAAGGGTATTATACATCAGACTTCATGCAATGCAACACCTCAACAAAATGGTGTTGTCGAGCGCAAACACAAGCATCTTCTTGAAACTGCAAGAGCCCTTTTCTTCCAAGCCAATCTCCCAATTTCATATTGGGGGGATTGCATCCTTACTGCATCTTACTTGATTAATCGTTTTCCATTGTCCATCCTAAAGAATAAGACACCTTACGAGCTTTTAACAAACGAAGTGCCCTCATATGAGCATATTCGTTCTTTCGGTTGCCTTTGCTATGTTTCAACACCTAAACATGCTAGGAACAAATTTGAGTCACGATCTGTGCCATGTGTATTCTTGGGATACCCATTCGGTAAGAAGGCCTACAAATGCCTTAATCTTCAAACCCGAGAAATCATTTATAGTCGTAATGTTATTTTCCATGAGCAACATTTTCCTTTTCATTATTTGCCAAAACATTATGATACGATCGTTTTTCCTTTACCTCTTGATGATCATTCTCACAACTTTCTCCCTAAAGCTACCATTCCCACTACACCATCTGATTCAACATCGCCACAAAATAACAGTGATAACCCTTTACAAGATAAACTTTCTGCATCTGTTTTTCCAGACAATCCTGCTCGAAATACTTCAGATTCCACAAATGCTTCCGTACCTGTGACTTCTGCACCAGTCAGCCAAACTAATGCTGAGCCAGATCGTGTTCGTCGTTCAGAGCGAAATCCCAAGCAACCTGCTCACCTAAAGGATTTTGTCTGTCCCAAATCTACAACTCCCAAACACTGGTGTAATCTGGTTTCTTTCTCAAGTTTTCCAGTTTCACATCAAGCTTTTTCAGTTCATGCTAGCACTTTTACTGAACCTAGATCTTATAATGAGGCTTCTAGAAACCCTGATTGGGTACAAGCAATGGATAAAGAAATTGATGCTCTTCAAGCTAATGGCACTTGGGAAGTGTGTGATCTTCCTCCCGGGAAGAAAGCATTAGGTAATCGTTGGGTTTACAAGGTTAAGCTTAAATCTGATGGTTCATTGGAACGTTTCAAAGGCAGATTGGTTGTTCAGGGTAATCATCAACGCGAAGGAGTTGATTATTTTGATACTTTTTCTCCAGTTGTCAAAATAGCAACCGTTCGCAGTATTCTTGCTATTGCTGCTTCTAAGCATTGGAAAATACATCAGATGGATGTCAATAATGCTTTTCTCCATGGTGATCTTTCTGAAGAGGTTTATATGAAGATGCCTCTTGGTATTCCTAATCCGGAAAACAAGGTTTGTCGACTTCGAAAGTCTCTTTATGGTCTCAAACAAGCGAGTCGACAATGGTTTCAGAAACTTTCCGCTGCACTTCAAGATCAAGGTTTCACACAGTCAAAAAATGATTATAGTCTTTTTCTCAAGACCGTTGATGGTCAAATGACTATTGTCGCAGTTTACATTGATGACATCTTGGTTACTGGTTCAGATCCTACTTCTGTTTCTCAACTCAAGACTTTTTTACATCAGCAGTTCACCATTAAAGACTTAGGTTTCCTTAATTATTTTCTGGGGTTGGAGGTTCATTATCCCAACGATGGGATCGTTCTGACTCAAAGGAAGTTTACTCAAGAATTGCTCGCTGAAACAGGTTTCTTGGATGCTAAACCTGTTGTTACTCCACTCCCTCAAAATATGAAGTTTTCTGACCCTTGTAGCCCTTATCTAAAAGACCAGTCTATTTATCGATCATTGATAGGTAAGCTTAACTTTTTGACTCACACACGTCTAGACTTGGCTTTCGCGGTTCAGACTTTGAGTCAATTCATGCAAAATCCACAACAGATTCACCTGGACGGTGTTCATCATTTGTTAAGATACTTAAAAGGCACCAGCGGTCAAGGTATTTTACTCAACGGTTCAACAAACCTAAGTCTTCATGCTTACTCGGATTCTGATTGGGCGGCATGTCCCGTTTCTCGTCGTTCCAGTTTCACATCAAGCTTTTTCAGTTCATGCTAGCACTTTTACTGAACCTAGATCTTATAATGAGGCTTCTAGAAACCCTGATTGGGTACAAGCAATGGATAAAGAAATTGATGCTCTTCAAGCTAATGGCACTTGGGAAGTGTGTGATCTTCCTCCCGGGAAGAAAGCATTAGGTAATCGTTGGGTTTACAAGGTTAAGCTTAAATCTGATGGTTCATTGGAACGTTTCAAAGGCAGATTGGTTGTTCAGGGTAATCATCAACGCGAAGGAGTTGATTATTTTGATACTTTTTCTCCAGTTGTCAAAATAGCAACCGTTCGCAGTATTCTTGCTATTGCTGCTTCTAAGCATTGGAAAATACATCAGATGGATGTCAATAATGCTTTTCTCCATGGTGATCTTTCTGAAGAGGTTTATATGAAGATGCCTCTTGGTATTCCTAATCCGGAAAACAAGGTTTGTCGACTTCGAAAGTCTCTTTATGGTCTCAAACAAGCGAGTCGACAATGGTTTCAGAAACTTTCCGCTGCACTTCAAGATCAAGGTTTCACACAGTCAAAAAATGATTATAGTCTTTTTCTCAAGACCGTTGATGGTCAAATGACTATTGTCGCAGTTTACATTGATGACATCTTGGTTACTGGTTCAGATCCTACTTCTGTTTCTCAACTCAAGACTTTTTTACATCAGCAGTTCACCATTAAAGACTTAGGTTTCCTTAATTATTTTCTGGGGTTGGAGGTTCATTATCCCAACGATGGGATCGTTCTGACTCAAAGGAAGTTTACTCAAGAATTGCTCGCTGAAACAGGTTTCTTGGATGCTAAACCTGTTGTTACTCCACTCCCTCAAAATATGAAGTTTTCTGACCCTTGTAGCCCTTATCTAAAAGACCAGTCTATTTATCGATCATTGATAGGTAAGCTTAACTTTTTGACTCACACACGTCTAGACTTGGCTTTCGCGGTTCAGACTTTGAGTCAATTCATGCAAAATCCACAACAGATTCACCTGGACGGTGTTCATCATTTGTTAAGATACTTAAAAGGCACCAGCGGTCAAGGTATTTTACTCAACGGTTCAACAAACCTAAGTCTTCATGCTTACTCGGATTCTGATTGGGCGGCATGTCCCGTTTCTCGTCGTTCCGTCACAGGCTATGTTATCTTATTCGGCGGTTCTCCAATTAGTTGGAAGTCGAAGAAACAGTCTACCACTTCTCGTTCTTCTTCAGAGGCTGAATATCGTGCCATGGCCAATGCTGCTGCAGAACTTACATGGTTGGTTCGTTTATTGGAAGAGTTGGGTGTCAACAACTTAAAACCAGTCACTCTTCATTGTGATAACCACTCCGCTCTTCACATTGCGAAGAATCCTGTTTTTCATGAGCGTACGAAACATATTGAGCTTGATTGTCACTTTACAAGAGAAAAAGTCATGGAAGGATTAATCGAGCTCAGCTACCTACCAACACAAAATCAACTGGCTGACGTTCTTACTAAGATTATGCCTTCAAATCAGTTTCAACAATTATTATCCAAGATGGAGATGTCAAAATCCCATCCTCCATCTTGAGGGGGGGGTGTAGAGATATGTATGTATTTGTTAAAGGTTTATTTTGTACTTAGCTGATAGTTAGAGTATAATAATGTAATTAGTTATTTATCTTTTGTATTTAAGCCACTTAATGGCCTCACTTTCAAGGTTAATGAAAATTTAATCATTCACCACTATTCTCTGAATTCCTTCATATTTCTCAAAAGGTACACATATATATGGCAGAATCATGTAAATCAAACATTCCAATCCAATACAAAAAAAAAACCTTGATCTTCTGGTATGTGCAATACCAAATTGCAAGTTACAATAATTAGTTTGATTCTTAATTTTTTTTGAAACGGCAGTTTGATTTTGATAAACTACTTTGGATGGTGTAATTGGGGATTAAGTAAAAGATGGTATAATTGTAAATTGGAAATGTCATTTAGTTATTTAAAGGATTTTAATGTTTTATATTGATTAAATTTAATTATTTGGGTAATTATGATATTTTTAAATCTTAATAATGGACATTTTTGATATTTCAAAAATTAATTAGGTAAATATGATATTTAGAAGGTTAGTAGTGGCAAATATGAAATTTTCCCATATCAAAAAGCCTTAATTATTCATAATGTAAGTCACTATATATTTGGAGCAACTTCGTAAAAAACTGTTACCATACTCAATTCAGCACCTCAAAGTTGAAAACAACAATAAATTTACAAAATATGCAGTTATTGCTTTGTTTTATGAGAAAATGATTCGTATTGCATGACTTTATCTATCTTAGGTACTGTCATGTTAAAAAAAGTTACAAATTAAACCTTTGAATTTGATAACATACATAACATTCCCTGAATTTGACATAATTCCCTCTAAAATAAACATGCTTTACCTAAGATAGGTACTGCATGCTACCTAAGCTTTCCCCTTGTTTTATTTTAACCATAATTATCTGGAAATATAAAAGAATCAGAAACCATCTAATGAAATTAGTATATATATACATTTAAGGGAGACCTTATGAACAGTAAACCAAACAGGCTGCTGCCTGCTTGTTAGTATCATGTTTGAAAAAAACACGTACAAAAACAGAAAAAGATGACAATATGTGTATGCGACACTTGTTTTCAAATAACATGATTTAAGAGGTTCTTAGCTAAGCTAATTCTAAGTCAGTTGTGTAGGGTGTGCTAAGAAGAATCGAAACCCAAGGACCGATTTCAACCTAACTGAACCCAAGTTGAACTCGGTTGCATACCCATAGTTGTAAGAAAGTGCCGATTCATTTTATTATAGAGGAGGAGAAGACGGATGCAACGAAAAATTTATTGAAAAAAAAATACTTGGGGGGGGGGGGGGGGGGGGGGGGGGGGGGGGGGGGGGGGGGGGGGGGGGGGGGGGGGGGGGGGGGGGGGGGGGGGGGGGGGGGGGGGGGGGGGGGGGGGGGGGGGGGGGGGGGGGGGGGGGGGGGGGGGGGGGGGGGGGGGGGGGGGGGGGGGGGGGGGGGGGGGGGGGGGGGGGGGGGGGGGGGGGGGGGGGGGGGGGGGGGGGGGGGGGGGGGGGGGGGGGGGGGGGGGGGGGGGGGGGGGGGGGGGGGGGGGGGGGGGGGGGGGGGGGGGGGGGGGGGGGGGGGGGGGGGGGGGGGGGGGGGGGGGGGGGGGGGGGGGGGGGGGGGGGGGGGGGGGGGGGGGGGGGGGGGGGGGGGGGGGGGGGGGGGGGGGGGGGGGGGGGGGGGGGGGGGGGGGGGGGGGGGGGGGGGGGGGGGGGGGGGGGGGGGGGGGGGGGGGGGGGGGGGGGGGGGGGGGGGGGGGGGGGGGGGGGGGGGGGGGGGGGGGGGGGGGGGGGGGGGGGGGGGGGGGGGGGGGGGGGGGGGGGGGGGGGGGGGGGGGGGGGGGGGGGGGGGGGGGGGGGGGGGGGGGGGGGGGGGGGGGGGGGGGGGGGGGGGGGGGGGGGGGGGGGGGGGGGGGGGGGGGGGGGGGGGGGGGGGGGGGGGGGGGGGGGGGGGGGGGGGGGGGGGGGGGGGGGGGGGGGGGGGGGGGGGGGGGGGGGGGGGGGGGGGGGGGGGGGGGGGGGGGGGGGGGGGGGGGGGGGGGGGGGGGGGGGGGGGGGGGGGGGGGGGGGGGGGGGGGGGGGGGGGGGGGGGGGGGGGGGGGGGGGGGGGGGGGGGGGGGGGGGGGGGGGGGGGGGGGGGGGGGGGGGGGGGGGGGGGGGGGGGGGGGGGGGGGGGGGGGGGGGGGGGGGGGGGGGGGGGGGGGGGGGGGGGGGGGGGGGGGGGGGGGGGGGGGGGGGGGGGGGGGGGGGGGGGGGGGGGGGGGGGGGGGGGGGGGGGGGGGGGGGGGGGGGGGGGGGGGGGGGGGGGGGGGGGGGGGGGGGGGGGGGGGGGGGGGGGGGGGGGGGGGGGGGGGGGGGGGGGGGGGGGGGGGGGGGGGGGGGGGGGGGGGGGGGGGGGGGGGGGGGGGGGGGGGGGGGGGGGGGGGGGGGGGGGGGGGGGGGGGGGGGGGGGGGGGGGGGGGGGGGGGGGGGGGGGGGGGGGGGGGGGGGGGGGGGGGGGGGGGGGGGGGGGGGGGGGGGGGGGGGGGGGGGGGGGGGGGGGGGGGGGGGGGGGGGGGGGGGGGGGGGGGGGGGGGGGGGGGGGGGGGGGGGGGGGGGGGGGGGGGGGGGGGGGGGGGGGGGGGGGGGGGGGGGGGGGGGGGGGGGGGGGGGGGGGGGGGGGGGGGGGGGGGGGGGGGGGGGGGGGGGGGGGGGGGGGGGGGGGGGGGGGGGGGGGGGGGGGGGGGGGGGGGGGGGGGGGGGGGGGGGGGGGGGGGGGGGGGGGGGGGGGGGGGGGGGGGGGGGGGGGGGGGGGGGGGGGGGGGGGGGGGGGGGGGGGGGGGGGGGGGGGGGGGGGGGGGGGGGGGGGGGGGGGGGGGGGGGGGGGGGGGGGGGGGGGGGGGGGGGGGGGGGGGGGGGGGGGGGGGGGGGGGGGGGGGGGGGGGGGGGGGGGGGGGGGGGGGGGGGGGGGGGGGGGGGGGGGGGGGGGGGGGGGGGGGGGGGGGGGGGGGGGGGGGGGGGGGGGGGGGGGGGGGGGGGGGGGGGGGGGGGGGGGGGGGGGGGGGGGGGGGGGGGGGGGGGGGGGGGGGGGGGGGGGGGGGGGGGGGGGGGGGGGGGGGGGGGGGGGGGGGGGGGGGGGGGGGGGGGGGGGGGGGGGGGGGGGGGGGGGGGGGGGGGGGGGGGGGGGGGGGGGGGGGGGGGGGGGGGGGGGGGGGGGGGGGGGGGGGGGGGGGGGGGGGGGGGGGGGGGGGGGGGGGGGGGGGGGGGGGGGGGGGGGGGGGGGGGGGGGGGGGGGGGGGGGGGATATATATATATATATATATATATATATATATATATATATATATATATATATATATATATATATATATATATATATATATATATATATATATATATATATATATATATATATATATATATATATATATATATATATATATATATATATATATATATATATATATATATATATATATATATATATATATATATATATATATATATATATATATATATATATATATATATATATATATATATATATATATATATATATATATATATATATATATATATATATATATATATATATATATATATATATATATATATATATATATATATATATATATATATATATATATATATATATATATATATATATATATATATATATATATATATATATATATATATATATATATATATATATATATATATATATATATATATATATATATATATATATATATATATATATATATATATATATATATATATATATATATATATATATATATATATATATATATATATATATATATATATATATATATATATATATATATATATATATATATATATATATATATATATATATATATATATATATATATATATATATATATATATATATATATATATATATATATATATATATATATATATATATATATATATATATATATATATATATATATATATATATATATATATATATATATATATATATATATATATATATATATATATATATATATATATATATATATATATATATATATATATATATATATATATATATATATATATATATATATATATATATATATATATATATATATATATATATATATATATATATATATATATATATATATATATATATATATATATATATATATATATATATATATATATATATATATATATATATATATATATATATATATATATATATATATATATATATATATATATATATATATATATATATATATATATATATATATATATATATATATATATATATATATATATATATATATATATATATATATATATATATATATATATATATATATATATATATATATATATATATATATATATATATATATATATATATATATATATATATATATATATATATATATATATATATATATATATATATATATATATATATATATATATATATATATATATATATATATATATCCTATTATATATATACACGATCTACATATATATATACACATATATTATATAAAACATACATATATATATATATATATATATATATGTATATATATATATATATATATATCTACTTATATTTATAGACATATATAATATAATATGAATAGATTAATATAGAATATTAGATTGGAGAAAAAAGAATAATGAGGTTGCTTTTGGCCATCTTAAATGTTGACTAAAGCAAAGCCTAAAAATTTAGTTAATAATGGGTTGAAGATTTTCTTAATTTAATCAAGAATCAAAGAAAAAAAAATAATCAATAGGGTAAAATATACCATAAATCATATGATATTAAGTAACTGGAAAACAAAAAATAAACTAATATGAATTTATGCATATTTAATAGAGTTGTATGATTAACCACAGAAACATGGGAGAATGTGTTTAGATATATGTATATTTGCTGATAACATGATGGATATAAAGTGAGTTAGAGATTCATACCATTCTTTATATAGTATATATATATGTATATATATATATATATATATATCTACTTATATTTATAGACATATATAATATAATATGAATAGATTAATATAGAATATTAGATTGGAGAAAAAAGAATAATGAGGTTGCTTTTGGCCATCTTAAATGTTGACTAAAGCAAAGCCTAAAAATTTAGTTAATAATGGGTTGAAGATTTTCTTAATTTAATCAAGAATCAAAGAAAAAAAAATAATCAATAGGGTAAAATATACCATAAATCATATGATATTAAGTAACTGGAAAACAAAAAATAAACTAATATGAATTTATGCATATTTAATAGAGTTGTATGATTAACCACAGAAACATGGGAGAATGTGTTTAGATATATGTATATTTGCTGATAACATGATGGATATAAAGTGAGTTAGAGATTCATACCATTCTTTATATAGTCAAGCTAATTTACGTTTTTTTTTTTTAGAACGGCAATATATTAAAATCAAAAGGCCACTGGCAAAGTACTAGAGAGCCCATAGGTACAAGAAGCTACAATTACAAGAATGAAACGATATCTAGATCAATACTAAATAAAAGGAACACGACGACTAAGAGACAAGAAGAGGACAACTTAGCCATTCCACCCAAGTAATCATTTTCTTTTTGCTCCTAGCAGAATACCACGAATACGACTGTGCAACTATGAGATCGAACATCTAATTTATGTTTTTACCCACAAGTTCCAGAAATAACTCTTTAGTCCTTCTATTCTAAATCATTTACTCATCTTCACTTAAAGTCGTTGCACTTAAATCTGAGCTCATACACTTCAAGCTAATAAATCTCCTATTACAAATAATATCCACAACACGTCTCTAGCCTCCTTTTAAATCACATCTAGTTTATGTCCCTGACAAAATGTGTTTTTGGAACCGCCTTTTCTTATATGTATGTGTGTGTGTGTGTGTTTGTGTGTGGTTCACGAGACCTTCTATTTCAACACCCTCTAATTTATTGATTTATAGGTGATGATTCCATTATCAAGAACCAATTGGAGTCCCTTCTTTGTTTGTTTGCTATAGTGTATTTTCCAAATCTTATTTACACCAATGGTGAACACAACAAGTACAAAAAATGACATTTTCCATCCCACAATGTTAGTGTTTCGGTTTATTGGTCACCATTTCCTGTTAAAGGGTTTGAGATGTTAAAAGAAACTCGTTATAATAGACTATATTTGGATTCTGTTAATGATCTTTGAGCTAAAGATTTGGGTGAGATCGGTTTTTTTTTTTTTGTCAATTGTTTATTGGTATCTCCATCCGTTATCTTTCACTATAGTGAATTAGTACTAGACTACCATCTAACACATGGGGAGCAAACCCTTTAGGGCATTGCCAGGAGTCGAACTGGCGTGGGCGCATCCGCGTGGGGGATGTTAGCCATTTATCCGTTGCTGCCTTTCAAAAAAAAGTACTAGACTACCAGGTTGTCATTATTTTAATGGCAATAACTACACCGAGGTTAGGTTTTATGATGTCATTAATGTAATTTATCATATTTAGTTATTGGTTTTGGTTCAAATAAAACACGTATTAAAATAAAACAAATAAAACAATCTTTTTCACTTAACTAAAAATCATTGCGCATCATTAATTTTTGTACATCGGGGTATGTACTTGAGTTCTATGAATCTTACTGTATCAATTTTATCATGATCTAGTGGTCAAAATCTTATTTTATTTGTTAACTTTAATATTGTTTTATTTAATATGTGTTGGCAAAAAGATGTGCAACTAAGAAGACTGCAAAGTAATTTACTTGTTTATTTGTTTTAGCGAAGACAATATGTTTAAAATTATTTTGTTATCTCAATTGTGTTGTGTCTGCTTAAGACGTACAATATGTACTTGTTTTTCTTATGATTATTGCATTAATTTGTATTTCACTTATTAGTTGAGCATTCATGTTGGTCATGTACTTGTTGGTTGAGCATTCAATTTGGTAAGTAAGTTAGGTGAACATTTAATTATATGGACATTCAATTTCTTGATAGAACATATACAACATAAAATATCATTTTCATTTCTTGCCATAATATCATTAGTACACAAAAAGATCAAAGTTATGTACTTGCATAAAATAAATTGCAAGTAACAAGGTTGCAAAGTGATTTACTTGTTTTAGCGAAGACAATATGTTTAAAATTATTTTGTTATCTCAATTGTGTTGTGTCTGCTTAAGACGTACAATATGTACTTGTTTTTCTTATGATTATTGCATTAATTTGTATTTCACTTATTAGTTGAGCATTCATGTTGGTCATGTACTTGTTGGTTGAGCATTCAATTTGGTAAGTAAGTTAGGTGAACATTTAATTATATGGACATTCAATTTCTTGATAGAACATATACAACATAAAATATCATTTTCATTTCTTGCCATAATATCATTAGTACACAAAAAGATCAAAGTTATGTACTTGCATAAAATAAATTGCAAGTAACAAGGTTGCAAAGTGATTTACTTGTTTTAGCGAAGATAATATGTTTAAGACTATTTGGTTATCTCAATTGTGTTGTGTCTGCTTAAGACGTACAATATGTACTTGTTTTTCTTAGGACTATTGCATTAATTTGTATTTCACTTATTAGTTGAACATTCATGTTGGTCTTGTACTTGTTGGTTGAGCATTCAATTTGGTAAGTAAGTTAGGTGAACATTTAATTATATGGACATTCAATTTCTTGATAGAACATATACAACATAAAATATCATTTTCATTTCTTGCCATAATATCATTAGTACACAAAAAGATCAAAGTTATGTACTTGCATAAAATAAATTGCAAGTAACAAGGTTGCAAAGTGATTTACTTGTTTTAGCGAAGACAATATGTTTAAAATTATTTTGTTATCTCAATTGTGTTGTGTCTGCTTAAGACGTACAATATGTACTTGTTTTTCTTATGATTATTGCATTAATTTGTATTTCACTTATTAGTTGAGCATTCATGTTGGTCATGTACTTGTTGGTTGAGCATTCAATTTGGTAAGTAAGTTAGGTGAACATTTAATTATATGGACATTCAATTTCTTGATAGAACATATACAACATAAAATATCATTTTCATTTCTTGCCATAATATCATTAGTACACAAAAAGATCAAAGTTATGTACTTGCATAAAATAAATTGCAAGTAACAAGGTTGCAAAGTGATTTACTTGTTTTAGCGAAGATAATATGTTTAAGACTATTTGGTTATCTCAATTGTGTTGTGTCTGCTTAAGACGTACAATATGTACTTGTTTTTCTTATGATTATTGCATTAATTTGTATTTCACTTATTAGTTGAGCATTCATGTTGGTCATGTACTTGTTGGTTGAGCATTCAATTTGGTAAGTAAGTTAGGTGAACATTTAATTATATGGACATTCAATTTCTTGATAGAACATATACAACATAAAATATCATTTTCATTTCTTGCCATAATATCATTAGTACACAAAAAGATCAAAGTTATGTACTTGCATAAAATAAATTGCAAGTAACAAGGTTGCAAAGTGATTTATTTGTTTTAGCAAAGATAATATGTTTAAGACTATTTGGTTATCTCAATTGTGTTTTGTCTGCTTAAGACTTACCATATGTACTT
Source organism: Erigeron breviscapus (assembly GCA_034093135.1). Classification (NCBI taxonomy): domain Eukaryota; kingdom Viridiplantae; phylum Streptophyta; class Magnoliopsida; order Asterales; family Asteraceae; genus Erigeron; species Erigeron breviscapus. The sequence goes on along the minus strand of CM067172.1, from coordinate 76,329,360 downwards.
GTTTTTCTTATGATTATTGCATTAATTTGTATTTCACTTATTAGTTGAGCATTCATGTTGGTCATGTACTTGTTGGTTGAGCATTCAATTTGGTAAGTAAGTTAGGTGAACATTTAATTATATGGACATTCAATTTCTTGATAGAACATATACAACATAAAATATCATTTTCATTTCTTGCCATAATATCATTAGTACACAAAAAGATCAAAGTTATGTACTTGCATAAAATAAATTGCAAGTAACAAGGTTGCAAAGTGATTTATTTGTTTTAGCAAAGATAATATGTTTAAGACTATTTGGTTATCTCAATTGTGTTTTGTCTGCTTAAGACTTACCATATGTACTTGTTTTTCTTAAGACTATGTTGGTATGAAAATATTTAGATTAATGAATGTATAAGTGTTGTGGAATATGATAAAATATTTAGACTTGTTGGTTAAGCATTCAATTTGGTAAGTAAGTTAGGTGAGCATTTAATTATATGGACATTCAATTTCTTGACAGAACATATACACAATACTGACAATAGCATGAAATATCATTTTCATTTCTTGCCATAATATCATTAGTACACAAAAATTATCAAAGTTGTGTACTTGCATAAAATAAATTGCAAGTAACAAGGTTGCAAAGTGATTTATTTGTTTTAGCAAAGATAATATGTTTAAGACTATTTGGTTATCTCAATTGTGTTTTGTCTGCTTAAGACTTACCATATGTACTTGTTTTTCTTAAGAGTATGTTGGCATGAAAACATTTAGTTTAATGCATTTATAAGTGTTGTGGAATTGACACTATTTTGGCTATGTCAACTTGTCAATTGTCTAGTTGTTTTTATGGCTATTGCATGAATTCTCATTTCACTTATTGGTTGAGCATTCATGTTGGTCTTGTATTTGTTGGATGGGCATTCAATTTAGTAAGTAAGTTAAGTGAGCATTTGATTATATGAGCATTATATATACACAACAACATGAAATAACATTTTTATATCTTACCATAATATCATTAATTAGTACACAAAAAGATCAAAGTTATGATACAAAAAATACCGATACAAGAAAAATATTCAACTAATCGAAAACATTTTGTATCATTTTGCTTGAACTTCATTTGATCTAGAAGATTCCTCCACAACAATCTCGGAATGATTTCCACAATTATTTACATAGTGTTGGAGCGTGCCAACTAATAAACCCATTTCTTGACCGATATTCCTTATTACCATTGGAAAAAAGATTAGGAGAAATTAAGTTGAACAAAGATGACTTAAATATGTTACCTTTCTAATACAACAATAGAATCTTCTTCCTAGGTTAGACCATGAAGTACAAATCAATATAGGATACCCACGACTACAAATCACCACCGATATACAATTTGCTTCTTTAATAGAATTTGAGTTACATGTAATCGAATAAGATGAAATGCGTTTTATGTGGAGTTAAAAGGGATTTATAAGGGTGGTTGGGGGGGGGGGGGAATTACACATATACCCGTCACACATGTTTCACATGACCCTACTAACGGCTTAAAATTAACAGTTGTTACTTTTTGGACCATCATTGCTATCAAAAGCTTAAAATAGGACCACCATTGCAATGATAAGTGACTTTGGAGTGCTTTTGCAAATTGGGTGATAAGACAAGGACCAAAAATGCAAATTACTCTATATTATATGATTGAAAATGAATGAATATGGACTACATATATTTGTTTGTCTTTAAGAACATGGATATAATCTTGTTTGTTAATGTTGTTTTTGGCTTGTTTAGATACATAAACTGGAATATCCAAACTTTTCGGTTAACGGTTGACACGTGTAGTTAGTCAACATCTTGCTATTTTTAATATTATATTTGATTTGATGTGGTTAAATAATTAATGTGGCTTACGCATAAATGTATTAGATGAGTTAATGAGATGTGTTATAGTGGTTAATGTGGTTATTAATGTGCTTGATATGTCGAGTTTTATTCCGGTTAGTGTTGAAAGTGTCGTTTGAGCACCCATTAGTGTTATAAGTCATGCAATATGGTGAGTAAGGACTTGAGGGGTCTAAATGTCACACTTTGAAAGTGGGATCTGCGGGGATGAGGGTGCAATTAACCCCTTAGTTAGATCATTTCAGGTTTTCGCTTCAATTTCATAGTTCCTTTGCGCCCTAGCCCCTTTCATTCCTTTGATTGTGTGGCGTTTTGGAGGAGGATTTAGCAGGATCTTGTTGAGATGATCTCGGCTACAAGTAATACATCTATTCTTGATCATTGGGTTTGTCATTTTGATCCTTTCATTTCACCCATTCCTGGTCTCAAGAATAATACTATTCTTGATCATCGGATTAATTTGAGTAGATCCATAACCGAGATTTGAAAGGTCATTACATATAATGAACACAAGGATAGTTAATTACACAACATAACCAGTTTTGCATAGTTTGGTTACATTTTAATGTCATTATCTTTTTATTTTATTTAGTTTGACAATTTGTTTGTTGAACCACATAGTACGATTGGCATCATGGAGTAGCTACGAAAGTGGCAGCAGTTCCTAATAGCTAAAACATAGTGTAGTCGAAAGAATTCGTAACAAAATATGATATTAGTAAAAACTAGCTATATGATGTAGATGCATGGTATTGAAAAGTTGTTTGGCCATATAATTATATTATGGTAAGCAAATTAGAATAGTACAATATAATTTTTTTTTGAAGTAAATACTCCGTAGAAAATAGAGGAAGATAACCGAGAGTCAACTATAAAAAATAGGCATGCCACCCGATGCGTTTAGTATGCTTCGAAGTGGTTTAGTAGTTAACATATATAACTTTTATAAAATGTTTTAGGATCAAACTAGTAACTTTACCCGCACTTTGTTGCGGGCGTAACATATTGTAAGTAAACTTCGTTAAATTCAAAGTCATGTAATGGTCGTTGACGCCTATTAGAGAAAAGGACTTGTTTTGCAACAATTGACTACACTTAACGGTCGTTAAAGCTTTCTATTGTTTTTTGTTTTTATCTACGCTATACACAATTGTACCTCAAGATATATTATTAATTACAGTTAAAGTTATGCCAATTAATGTAATGGTTGTCAACGACCGTTAGAGAAAAAAACTCGTGTTTGACTGTTTGTAACAGATTTTGTGACTACACTTAATGGTCGTTAAAGTTATTTAATGTTTATGTTTTATTTACGTAATTTTTTTTTTTTTTTTTTTTTTTTTTTTTTTTACGATTGTATATTTTTATAGTTTCTTATTTTTATCACTTAACTTACTTTTAAAGTTTTTTTTTTTTTTTTTTTTTTTTTTTTTTTTTTTTTTTTTTTTTTTTTTTTTTTTTTTTTTTTTTTTTTTTTTTTTTTTTTTTTTTTTTTTTTTTTTTTTTTTTTTTTTTTTTTTTTTTTTTTTTTTTTTTTTTTTTTTTTTTTTTTTTTTTTTTTTTTTTTTTTTTTTTTTTTTTTTTTTTTTTTTTTTTTTTTTTTTTTTTTTTTTTTTTTTTTTTTTTTTTTTTTTTTTTTTTTTTTTTTTTTTTTTTTTTTTTTTTTTTTTTTTTTTTTTTTTTTTTTTTTTTTTTTTTTTTTTTTTTTTTTTTTTTTTTTTTTTTTTTTTTTTTTTTTTTTTTTTTTTTTTTTTTTTTTTTTTTTTTTTTTTTTTTTTTTTTTTTTTTTTTTTTTTTTTTTTTTTTTTTTTTTTTTTTTTTTTTTTTTTTTTTTTTTTTTTTTTTTTTTTTTTTTTTTTTTTTTTTTTTTTTTTTTTTTTTTTTTTTTTTTTTTTTTTTTTTTTTTTTTTTTTTTTTTTTTTTTTTTTTTTTTTTTTTTTTTTTTTTTTTTTTTTTTTTTTTTTTTTTTTTTTTTTTTTTTTTTTTTTTTTTTTTTTTTTTTTTTTTTTTTTTTTTTTTTTTTTTTTTTTTTTTTTTTTTTTTTTTTTTTTTTTTTTTTTTTTTTTTTTTTTTTTTTTTTTTTTTTTTTTTTTTTTTTTTTTTTTTTTTTTTTTTTTTTTTTTTTTTTTTTTTTTTTTTTTTTTTTTTTTTTTTTTTTTTTTTTTTTTTTTTTTTTTTTTTTTTTTTTTTTTTTTTTTTTTTTTTTTTTTTTTTTTTTTTTTTTTTTTTTTTTTTTTTTTTTTTTTTTTTTTTTTTTTTTTTTTTTTTTTTTTTTTTTTTTTTTTTTTTTTTTTTTTTTTTTTTTTTTTTTTTTTTTTTTTTTTTTTTTTTTTTTTTTTTTTTTTTTTTTTTTTTTTTTTTTTTTTTTTTTTTTTTTTTTTTTTTTTTTTTTTTTTTTTTTTTTTTTTTTTTTTTTTTTTTTTTTTTTTTTTTTTTTTTTTTTTTTTTTTTTTTTTTTTTTTTTTTTTTTTTTTTTTTTTTTTTTTTTTTTTTTTTTTTTTTTTTTTTTTTTTTTTTTTTTTTTTTTTTTTTTTTTTTTTTTTTTTTTTTTTTTTTTTTTTTTTTTTTTTTTTTTTTTTTTTTTTTTTTTTTTTTTTTTTTTTTTTTTTTTTTTTTTTTTTTTTTTTTTTTTTTTTTTTTTTTTTTTTTTTTTTTTTTTTTTTTTTTTTTTTTTTTTTTTTTTTTTTTTTTTTTTTTTTTTTTTTTTTTTTTTTTTTTTTTTTTTTTTTTTTTTTTTTTTTTTTTTTTTTTTTTTTTTTTTTTTTTTTTTTTTTTTTTTTTTTTTTTTTTTTTTTTTTTTTTTTTTTTTTTTTTTTTTTTTTTTTTTTTTTTTTTTTTTTTTTTTTTTTTTTTTTTTTTTTTTTTTTTTTTTTTTTTTTTTTTTTTTTTTTTTTTTTTTTTTTTTTTTTTTTTTTTTTTTTTTTTTTTTTTTTTTTTTTTTTTTTTTTTTTTTTTTTTTTTTTTTTTTTTTTTTTTTTTTTTTTTTTTTTTTTTTTTTTTTTTTTTTTTTTTTTTTTTTTTTTTTTTTTTTTTTTTTTTTTTTTTTTTTTTTTTTTTTTTTTTTTTTTTTTTTTTTTTTTTTTTTTTTTTTTTTTTTTTTTTTTTTTTTTTTTTTTTTTTTTTTTTTTTTTTTTTTTTTTTTTTTTTTTTTTTTTTTTTTTTTTTTTTTTTTTTTTTTTTTTTTTTTTTTTTTTTTTTTTTTTTTTTTTTTTTTTTTTTTTTTTTTTTTTTTTTTTTTTTTTTTTTTTTTTTTTTTTTTTTTTTTTTTTTTTTTTTTTTTTTTTTTTTTTTTTTTTTTTTTTTTTTTTTTTTTTTTTTTTTTTTTTTTTTTTTTTTTTTTTTTTTTTTTTTTTTTTTTTTTTTTTTTTTTTTTTTTTTTTTTTTTTTTTTTTTTTTTTTTTTTTTTTTTTTTTTTTTTTTTTTTTTTTTTTTTTTTTTTTTTTTTTTTTTTTTTTTTTTTTTTTTTTTTTTTTTTTTTTTTTTTTTTTTTTTTTTTTTTTTTTTTTTTTTTTTTTTTTTTTTTTTTTTTTTTTTTTTTTTTTTTTTTTTTTTTTTTTTTTTTTTTTTTTTTTTTTTTTTTTTTTTTTTTTTTTTTTTTTTTTTTTTTTTTTTTTTTTTTTTTTTTTTTTTTTTTTTTTTTTTTTTTTTTTTTTTTTTTTTTTTTTTTTTTTTTTTTTTTTTTTTTTTTTTTTTTTTTTTTTTTTTTTTTTTTTTTTTTTTTTTTTTTTTTTTTTTTTTTTTTTTTTTTTTTTTTTTTTTTTTTTTTTTTTTTTTTTTTTTTTTTTTTTTTTTTCCTTTTTTTTATAGCATTTTTTTTTTGTTGTTTTTAGAGCTGGCAATTTCTGACACGGACCTGTTAGCACGACACGACACGACCTGGTTTTTTCGTGTTTCGTGTCTTAACAGGTCCGGACCTGTTAAGACACGAATACGTTAATGACCGTTACAGACCTGTTAAAACACGATAAGACAAGTACTATAGATATGGACATGTTAAGACACGTTAAAGACACGTTAATGACCCGTTAAAGACACGTTAAGGACACGTTTAGACACGATAAGACACGTTAAGACACGATAAGGTACGTTATCAGGTCCCTTAACAGGTCCCTTATCGTGTAAGTGTCTTATCGTGTTCGTGTCTTATCGTGTCGTGTTCGTGTTTAACCCTATCGTGTTCGTGTCTTATCGTGTCGTGTTCGTGTTTAACGCTATCGTGTTCGTGTCTATCGTGTCGTGTTCGTGTTTAACCCTATCGTGTTCGTGTCTTATCGTGTTCGTGTCTTATCGTGTCGTGTCGGACACGATATGCCAGCTCTAGTTGTTTTGAACTTGGTTTCATATGGATAGTAAAAATGAAATTTTGGTTATATGTGTGATTTTAGTTGGAACCCTAGGTGTCTTGGTAAGAGGATTGATGTGATGATGTTGCTATCATCACCTTTTGAGTGATAATTGTAATTAGCTAACCCTCCTAGTTATCCGTTATCACCACATTTGTATTTGGCCAGTGAAATTATTAATCAGATGAAGTGATGAATAAGTTGGCTAATCAAATTAAAGTCAACTATATTGATGAGAAAAGAAACAGTGAAAATGTTTTGATTTTAAATTTTTGATGAAATTGTAAACAAGAAATGAGATTTGACTATGGCAAAGCTGGCGGTGGTGCGGTGGCGGTGGTGACGGTGGCGGTGGTGACGGTGGCGGTGGTGACGGTGGCGGTGGTGACGGTGGCGGTGGTGACGGTGGCGGTGGTGACGGTGGCGGTGGTGACGGTGGCGGTGGTGACGGTGGCGGTGGTGACGGTGGCGGTGGTGACGGTGGCGGTGGTGACGGTGGCGGTGGTGACGGTGGCGGTGGTGACGGTGGCGGTGGTGACGGTGGCGGTGGTGACGGTGGCGGTGGTGACGGTGGCGGTGGTGACGGTGGCGGTGGTGACGGTGGCGGTGGTGACGGTGGCGGTGGTGACGGTGGCGGTGGTGACGGTGGCGGTGGTGACGGTGGCGGTGGTGACGGTGGCGGTGGTGACGGTGGCGGTGGTGACGGTGGCGGTGGTGACGGTGGCGGTGGTGACGGTGGCGGTGGTGACGGTGGCGGTGGTGACGGTGGCGGTGGTGACGGTGGCGGTGGTGACGGTGGCGGTGGTGACGGTGGCGGTGGTGACGGTGGCGGTGGTGACGGTGGCGGTGGTGACGGTGGCGGTGGTGACGGTGGCGGTGGTGACGGTGGCGGTGGTGACGGTGGCGGTGGTGACGGTGGCGGTGGTGACGGTGGCGGTGGTGACGGTGGCGGTGGTGACGGTGGCGGTGGTGACGGTGGCGGTGGTGACGGTGGCGGTGGTGACGGTGGCGGTGGTGACGGTGGCGGTGGTGACGGTGGCGGTGGTGACGGTGGCGGTGGTGACGGTGGCGGTGGTGACGGTGGCGGTGGTGACGGTGGCGGTGGTGACGGTGGCGGTGGTGACGGTGGCGGTGGTGACGGTGGCGGTGGTGACGGTGGCGGTGGTGACGGTGGCGGTGGTGACGGTGGCGGTGGTGACGGTGGCGGTGGTGACGGTGGCGGTGGTGACGGTGGCGGTGGTGACGGTGGCGGTGGTGACGGTGGCGGTGGTGACGGTGGCGGTGGTGACGGTGGCGGTGGTGACGGTGGCGGTGGTGACGGTGGCGGTGGTGACGGTGGCGGTGGTGACGGTGGCGGTGGTGACGGTGGCGGTGGTGACGGTGGCGGTGGTGACGGTGGCGGTGGTGACGGTGGCGGTGGTGACGGTGGCGGTGGTGACGGTGGCGGTGGTGACGGTGGCGGTGGTGACGGTGGCGGTGGTGACGGTGGCGGTGGTGACGGTGGCGGTGGTGACGGTGGCGGTGGTGACGGTGGCGGTGGTGACGGTGGCGGTGGTGACGGTGGCGGTGGTGACGGTGGCGGTGGTGACGGTGGCGGTGGTGACGGTGGCGGTGGTGACGGTGGCGGTGGTGACGGTGGCGGTGGTGACGGTGGCGGTGGTGACGGTGGCGGTGGTGACGGTGGCGGTGGTGACGGTGGCGGTGGTGACGGTGGCGGTGGTGACGGGTGGCGGTGGCGGGGTGACGGTGGCGGTGGTGACGGTGGCGGTGGACGGTGGCGGTGGTGACGGTGGCGGTGTACGGTGGCGGTGGTGACGGTGGCGGTGGACGGTGGCGGTGGTGACGGGTGGCGGTGGTGACGGTGGCGGTGGTGCGGATTGGTGGTGGTGGCGGCGGCAATGGTGTAGTGTAGGTTATATTGATATGGTGTATATTGTTGAATGTTGAAAGTTGAAAAATAGATTTGTTTTATAATATAGTATAGATAACAAAAATAAAGACAAAAGTAAAGAAACCCGCAAGATACACTGTAACCTATTAAAAATATCTACAACGGTATTGATGTGTCTCAATTTATACATATTTCACACATCTTATTTGGACGATTTATACTCGTTTTATAGCCGTTTATACTTGTTTTGTGGTGCGTTATGGTATTTGCTAGTGGTTTCAGGTTTGCAGTAGGTACATTGCTCATAAATGGTAGAAAACAGCTTAAGAATGGTCCTTATGCACTTACGGATGAACCTGGAGGAAGAACAAAGCTGAAATGCCAAAGACTTGCAGAAATCGCGGCGCGACGAATGGGACTCGCGGCGCGATTTCGAGCTGACAATGTGTTTTTCTCTCTCCTGGGGTATAAATACCAACACCCACTCAACCCTAAACCTAATCTTGGACACTCCAGCCTCCACTTTTTCTCTTTAGCAGTTTTTGAAGGCTTTCCAAGGGTTTTTACTTCCCAAATATCATTTGAAGATTTGAAGACCAATTTTGGCTATAGTTACTTATTGTGGCTCGGTTGTAACCTCGATTTGGATTTCTACTTCATATTTGGTACATTATGTTCTCTTATTTAATTGAATCTTTGTTCTTTTTCATTATGAGTAGCTAAACCTCCTTACATCTATGAAGATGAAGTGAAACAATTAGTCATGGTTGCATAATATTTTGAATTCAAGTTGGTTTTACTTAACATTTTGTCAAGATCTTATTGAAGTGATTTCTTCTACTTAATCTTGTGTCCTTGGTGATATTTGTGTTTTTCGATAGTGGTACTAGTTGAATGCAAGTATTATTTTAGTTGTTTGTCTATGAGCAACTCTTGCTAGGTCATGGTATGATAGTAAAGGATACAAGTCTAATAGAAATCACTTTGTTAAGTGGATTTAACGGTTAGTGGTACCACGTTTCTTTCACAAAGATGAAATTGTTATTTAAATAATCAAACAAACTAGTTAGTTCAAGGAATTGTAATAAGGATGGTGGTACCACTTGTTGCAAGAAATTGAGTTGATTAGGTAATTGAGTCGATTTTACAAACGGAGTGCACGCCGAATGTGTTTTGTCTTGTCACGATTATTATCACCAACATTTAAAGAATTTTGAGCTTAACCATATGCAACCTAGACTTCTTGTGTAGCGGATTCGACATAGATGGCTTTTTAATTATTTGTTACAACTAAAACTATTTTCGTGTGCTCTCGATTGACGCCGGTCGAGCACTTTAATTTACTTGTTGATTCGATAGCTTTTAGAAACGCAAAGTGACAACTCGGTCACAAACCAAACCTTTACTTGTTTCACAGTTTTCACAACCTTTAGTACAACAGTCAGTCCTTGTGTTCGATCCTGGTCTTGCCAGTTACCTATATTACATACGAACGGGTACACTGCCCGTAAGTGTGTTGTAGTCAGTTAGCGGTAGATCTTGTTATAAATTTTTAAACTAGATTTCACACATCAAGTTTTTGGCGCCGCTGCCGGGGACTGCGGTTTAAGTACTTTAGGTTGAGACTCTGTGAATCGACCCTTTTTCGTGCTTGCACGGGAAAGTTACTTGCTTTATTTAATTTTAGTTTGCTTGATTGTACCTCAGGTGCTATTAAGGTTTTTGTTTGTTGTGTTGTGTTCGCAGACTATTTACAGGTAGTGGATGAACACTCGAGCTTCTGGGAAACCATTAGCCAAGGCCACATCTAACCCCGAAAAACTTAAAAAGCGCACCAAAACACAAACGTCACAACCATCATCATCCGAACCAGTTTTCATAAACACCACTCCTTACCAAACCCACATACTTAACGAGACTTACTACGAGTCGGGAAGTAACGAGTGGGGGTATTTTTCCGAAAAAGAAGAACCCATTTCCGATAAAACACCAACTCCACCCGAATCGCCAAAACCGGACATCAACATGGCCGGTCAACAAAATAATCCGCCCGATCTCTTCAACATGAAAATCGAGGACCTTCCTCGAACCATACCTACAACTCGCCGATCGGCCATCCGTGCACCCGAGATCGACACTTTCGCGGTGAAAGGTAACCATTTACAAATGGTTAAGGATTTGTGCTTTGATGGATGGCATAAAAGAGACCCTCATGAGCATCTTGACAAGTTCGAGATGATTTGCAATCTATTCAACTATGGGGAAAACCAAGCCAACAATGTTAAGATGACGCTTTTTCCTATGTCTCTCACGGGAGAGGCTCACAAATGGTTGAAAGGATTAGCGCCGGATAGTTTGACTAATTGGGGGGCGGTTAAGGAAGCTTTTATAGATAGATTCTTTCCGGCTAATCGGGAAAGAGAGCTTAGGCTTGTTATCCGTTCTTTTAGACAAGACGAGGATGAGTCGATAGTTGAAGCTTGGTTAAGGATGAAGGATCTCTTGTGGGAATGTCCCGGGCATGGGGTGAGTGACACCGAAATTGTGGGGATATTTTTGGATGGAATGAATAGGGAGAACTACGAGAAGATGGTAATGACTTGTGGGGGTAGTATTAGCTACAAGACCTCAAGTGAGCTTTGGAAGATGTTTGAGGATATGGCAAAAGCTCAAGTCTCTAGACCGTCGAATAGGGATAGGAGATCACGTAAGGTAGTAGCTCGGGTGGATGATGGTGAAACATCCGAGGTAGTTACTGAAATTCGGAAACTTTCAAACCGAATGGATGAAAGGTTCTCTATGGCGGAGAACAACTTTGGTGGGCTTGAGCGTGATGTGAAGATCATGGCGGGGGGATGTGTTCATTGTGGTGGTCCACACCATCCCGATGAGTGTGATTCTATGGCACAAGAAGATGTGAACTTTGTGCAAAACCAACGCCAAGGAAATTATCAATCTCTCTTCCAACGTGGTGGCAACTACCAAGGCCGCTACCAAGGTAACTCCTCGAATCCTTCTAATTTTTATTCTAACAATCGTGGTGGTAATTTTCAAGGTAGGTGGCAAAAGGATGATACTCATGGAGCACCTCAACAACAACAACCACCCTCACCTCCGAGGAAGGAGGAAAATCAAGATGAAGGATCGCCTCTCATGGCCATGATGGCCAAGTTTCTCGATAAACAAGACAAGAGGGAGGAAGCTCAAGAGAAGCGAAACGCTTCAATGGAAAACTATTCCAAGCTTTTGAATGAAAAGATTGGGGGGTTGCATGACAAGATTGACATTAGCAATAGCAACAACCAAGCTTTGATTTCTAACTTGGAAAAGAGAATCGATAGAATGGGCAATCAACAAAGGCAACCGGGTACTCTTCCAAGCAATACCCAACAAAACCCAAATCAAGACAAAGGTCAATGGAGAAAGGGGGATGACAAGTACAAAGGACCCCAACACCGGAATGAAACCGTTAATGCCATAACCACACGGTCCGGGAAGGTAACTACACCTCCTATTGATAATTCTCGTATTCATAATGTTTCTCCTTTAGTTGGGCAGTTTGATGAGGAAGACGATGAAGAGGTAGAGATGGAATCACCACCGGTGGTCACTACTTCGGTTCCTAAAGCCACACCAATCAAGGAACCCGAAGTCAAGCCCTACAAGCCCAAGATTCCTTTTCCTCAACGCTTGAGGAAGGAAAAGATTCAAGAACAATACAACAAGTTCTTTGACATGATCAAAACGGTGACAATCAATGTGCCGTTAGTTGATCTCATTTCGGGCATGCCTAATTATGCCAAGTTTATCAAAGAACTAGTGACGGATAAGAAGAAGCTTGAGGAAGCAAAGGCAACATTTTTCAATGAGGAATGCTCGGCGGTAATCCAAAATAAGCTTCCACCTAAGCTTTCGGATCCAGGAAGTTTTCTCATCACTTGTACTTTTAGTAGGAAATTGTCTTATAAGGCGTTGGCCGACCTAGGAGCAAGCATCAACTTGATGCCTTTTTCAATTTTTAGAAAGCTTTCTTTGGGTAAGTTGAAACCCACCAAAATGAGCATCCGCCTAGCGGATCATTCCTTTCAATACCCGTTGGGGGTGGCCGAAAACTTGTTAGTGCAAGTAGGCCAATTTGTTTTTCCGGTAGATTTTGTCATTTTGGAAATGGAGGAGGACACCAAGGTGCCTCTCATTTTGGGCCGACCATTCTTATATACCGCGGATGCTATCATCCGGGTAAAGGACAAGGAAATTTCCTTGGGTGTCGGGGAGGACCGAATTGTGTTTAAAATTGAAAAAGCTTTACAACATTCTTATTCTTCCGATGACACTTGTTTTAAGATTGATGTTATAGATGATGCGGTTGAATTAGAGACATTGGAGCTTGTTGGAATTGATGGTGAAGAAAATGATGGCTTGGCTAGTATTGGAGAGGGAGATGTCGCTAGTGACCAAGTTGAGGAGATTGAAGAGATTTTGGCACTTAGCATGGATGATGCTCCATTGGAAGATGAGGGATTTGAAGAAATTGAGGTAATTCCAAGTAGTAAGCTACCCACTTCCATTGATAATCCTCCTACGGATTTAGAGCTCAAACCATTGCCCGATCACTTAGAATATGCATTCTTGGAAGGTACATCTCTACTCCCAGTTGTTATCTCCTCATCACTTTCGGGTGAGGAAAAGGCTAGACTCATGTCCATTCTAAAGGCCCATAAAAAGGCCTTTGCATGGAAGACATCCG